>LR738714.1:851595778-851629075 GCA_902687465.1 Secale cereale | reverse complement strand
CCCCCCCTCCCCTTTCAAAAAAAACAAAAACCACAGCCACAGAAATGCTGACGCGTGGATGCCTTTTGGTCCCGGTTGGTGCCACCAACCGGGACAAAAGGCCCTCCTGCCTGGGCTCGGCGCATAGGCCACGTGGAGACCCATCTGCCCTGGTTCTGGATTGAACCGGGACTAAAGGGCCAGGGCATTAGTAACGACACTTTAGTCCCGGTTCAAGAACCGGGGCTAAAGGCCCTAACGAACCGGGGCTGACGCGTCTGTTCCCGGCAAGGGTCTTGCCGGGGCCTCTGTGAGCGTCCTCGGCAAGAGGCTTGCCGGGGCTTCCGTGAGCGTCCTCGGCAAGAGGCTTGCCGGGGCCTCGGGGTGTTTTCGGCGAGGAGCCTTGTTGGGGCCTCTTGGGCATCCTCGGCAAAGAGTCGTGCGATTGCCTTGTCTTCTAGTTCTCATCTTGGGAGTCCTAGACTCTTGTCTTTACAAAGATCTGCATGCCATCACGTGGGCGCTTCCCGAGCCTTGGTTCCAACGCTGCTGATGATGTTGGAGCTCCTAGGTTCAAGGGTGGCTGCAATGGAGGCGTTTGGGTGAGTTGCCCGACAAGGGTTCTTGCCGGGGGTGCGCAGGCCGCCCCGGCAAGAGGCTTGTTGGGGGGAGAGACTCTCTTCTCACTTGGCCTTCTTGTGCCACCGTCTTGGCGTTGCTTTGGTAACTTTGTGTCTCTGGCTTCCCTCTGCTGCCTTATTATGTGTGGTCGCAGGCATGGCTCTGACTGGCCGTGCACAATTAAGGGGTAGAAAAGAGTGCCCCTACTTTTGTACACCGACAGGAGCCCCTGGGCCTGCGTCATACATAAGCGGGACGCGTTGTTGGGCTAGGACCAGAACGGTGCGCGGGCAGTGGGTTTGGATCCTTTTTACCGCAGTAACTCTGCATGTGGTTGCGCTTCCCCACGATATGCGCTGACGTGGGGGTCGTGCGTGGGATGTCCACGGCATGCTTGCGTCATCTCGTGGTTCCCAACAGTAAAGAGACGGTCCGTGTTCTCCTCATAATAAATAGAGGAAGTCGCGGGGGCGCGGCTCATAATAAGCGGACTCGGGTCGCCCCACGATCACGGGGTGCGAAAACGGTCGTACCACGTGCCATCTGAACCTCGATACGCTCGCCATGTGCCCCTCCTGGATCGGGGAGGGCAGGCGGTGGACGCAGAGGGTGCGGGCTTTAACGCCGGGGCGGGGGGCTGGGCGTCGCTGATTGGAGCAACGGGTTGGTCTTGTTTTCTTGCGCCTCCGGCGCTTGGACTGGTTGATTCGGGCGGTCGCCCTTCTATAAAGAGGGGGGAGAGGGACGGTGCTCCCCCCTCCACTCATCCCCTTCTGGTTCGATTCCTTTCCTCCCCAAGATATGACGAGAGGGCATGGCCATGCCTGTGCCCCTGTAGAGGCAACCAGGTCGTCCTCTTGTCAGAGGATGGCGGCGGTCAAAGAAGAGTCGGATGCCCAGGACGAGGGTCATGCTAGAGGTAGAGGCGCCGGTCGGGGTCGTGGTCGGCGAGGCGGTCGAGGCAGGGGCAGACGAGGTCGGGGGACACCCACGCCGTTATCATCTCTGTCTCCATCCCCTTCGTCGTCTCCTCCTACCTCCCGACGCGGCCATGTCAGGGACACGGCGCTGGAGTTCATCTTGCAACTGCGCGAGCCGCCGCGCAGTCGCCTCCGTCTTCCTAAAGCGTTCGCGAGGGTGTTGGAGGTCGACCATCCATCGAGGTTGAGGCTTCACATGGATAGGGGTGCTGCCATGGCGCCATCTGTGTGAACACCAAGTTCCCCACTCTTCATGTAATGCTCCTCCACCGGGGGTGGAAGACCTTCGCGCGTGCCCAGTGCTTGATGAAGGGGCACGTCCTCTGCTTCAGTTTAGCGGAGAGCGATCTGCTCTCTGTCAAGGTCTTGGGGCGCTCGGGACACAGGCTAGGGTGCTGTGCGGAGAGCTCGACCGACGACGAAAAGTCCTCCCCGAGCGAGAGTGATGGGGAGAACAGCGACAACGACGATGAGGGTAGCGGGAGGGAGGATGACGGGTCCGACTAGGCGGCGGATACGCCGTCCTTGGGCGATGCCGGCAGCACCATCATCTGCATCGCCAGCCCCTCAAACTTCTCGGGGTCGCCTCCTTGGGAGGCTGGCGTTGGGAGGCCGGAGAAGACGAAGAAGGTGGGCGGCGGTCTTCATGTCAGAGTACGCGGGCATCAAGTCGTGCATTGCCGTCCTGCTGCCCCATCTTTCGGCTCTTCTCCCGGCGCCATCATCGCCAGCCTTCTTCGGGACGGCCACCGGGATGTTCTCTTGGTGCTTTCTACTGCTCGTGCTTTGCTTAGGCGCTCCCTTTTTCCTTTGCCATCTTGTTCCATTTCCTGAGGAGAGGGACAAGAAAGGGAATACGGGCATCTTATCTCTTTTTTAGTTTTTAAGCCTATGGGCCTTTGTAAGATTTACATCTTGTAACCCTCTCGCTCATGTATGCATTCCATACGAATTGTACTTGCTTACAACGTATTAATGAAGAGAAGGGTGTTTGCCGGGTTTCTTTTGTGCGCGGGCAGGAGCCACAGCAAGGAACGGATCATTGTTATCTTAAGATAAACATCGTGCCCCGGCAACAGGCCTTGCCGTCCACCCCGCTCCATAGCTCGACCGTATTCACGCCCATGGCGGAAGTAGGAGCAGAGTAGGATTAGGCCCCTCGTCTGCCATCTTCCTATCACACTACTACTGAGTTCTGGTCCAAAACAAAGTTTGTTGCACACAGGTAAAAAGGGAGCATGATGGCGTAAGAGCGAACGAAGCCTCGTACATTTAAGTTTCATACGAAAGTAAGGAGTGGGGGATGAAAGACTTATCTGGTCTTGTAGCTCCCGGCAACCTTGTCTTGCCATGGCCTGACCCTTGGTCCTGCAACCCCCGGCAACCTTGGTTTTGCCGGGGTCGGAGCGTCAGCTCGTTCTCTTTCTTCCAAACAGCTCAGCTGAAGTGTCCACGCATCCCGCGAACAAGAGGACAGAAAGGAAACAGAGAGACGCAAACTCGACCTCTATGCTAGGGGTTAGCCGCCGTCAATCACAGTCAACCCCAATAGAGAAAGAGACTCAACCTAGCATGCATGCTAAAACTTAGGGCGCCAGCGCTTCATTTATTTATGCTCAGGGTCTGCGCCTGGCTTTGTACGAAGGGTTACATGACTTGCCGGCAAGGCTTGTACAAAAGGGTGGCTTTTCGGGAAGCCCGGCAACCGCGCCTTATGAGTAAAACTTGCGAAAATGTTCGATCTTCCAGGAGTTACACACTGGAATACCATCTTCGGTCTCCAGGCGGACTGTGCCAGGCCTGGTGATTCGTATTATCCGATAAGGGCCTTCCCACTTTGGTGTCAACTTGTTGGAATTCTTGGCCGACTGAACGTGCTGAAGAACAAGGTCACCTTCCTCAAAGCTTCGGGCATGAACCTTGCGGCTATGATAGCGGCGCAAGGCTTGCTGGTAGCGCGCTGCTCGCACAGCCGCCCGAAGACGATCTTCCTCGAGGAGCGTTGTGTCATCTTGGTGCAACTGCTCTT
The DNA here is from genome assembly GCA_902687465.1 of Secale cereale. NCBI lineage: Eukaryota > Viridiplantae > Streptophyta > Magnoliopsida > Poales > Poaceae > Secale > Secale cereale. The sequence goes on along the minus strand of LR738714.1, from coordinate 851,625,466 downwards.
GCTCAAGCTCATCATAAGCGAGCACTCGGGGTGACCCGTATGTGAGTTTCGTGGGGAGAACTGCTTCTGCCCCATAAACGAGGGAGAAAGGTGTCTGGACGGTGGCTTGATTTTGTGTCGTTCTGATTGACCAAAGAACCGCCGGCAATTCATCAATCCAGCGCCTTCTGCACTTGCGCAGTCTATCAAAAGTTCTTATCCGGAGGCCTCGCAGTACTTCAGCATTTGCAGTCTTCGCCTGGCCATTGCTTCGAGGATGCGCAACAGAAGCAAAACAGAACTTGCTTCCGAGGTCTTGAATATACTGCATGAAGGTGTGGCTTGTGAACTGCGTGCCGTTGTCGGTGATGATTCTGTTTGGTATCCCAAATCGGCAGACTGGGCCCGTGAAGAACTTAATGGCTGATTGTGCTGTCACCTTTCTCACTGCTTCCACCTCTGGCCACTTTGTGAACTTGTCGATTGCAACGTACAAGTACTCAAAACCCCCGATAGCATGGGGAAGGGGGCCCAGTATGTCGAGCCCCCAGACAAAGAATGGCCAGGGAAAGAGGGATTGTTTGAAGAGCTTGAGCTGGTTGATGAAGCTTCTTTGAATGGAACGGACACGCTTCACACTTGGTTACTAGTGCCGTTGCATCCTGGAGGGCAGTGGGCCAGAAGAAACCTTGCCAGAATGCCTTGCCGGCAAGGGCCGTCGACCCTATGTGGGAGCCACATATGCCTCCGTGTATCTCTACCAGTCCTTCCTCCCGGGCAATGCACTTCAGTTTCACACCGTTCGGCCTTTTCTGTACAAGACGTCGTCGATGAACTGGTACATGGCCGACCGACGGGCTACTTTCTCCACTTATTCCTGCTCCTCAGGAAGCTCCTCGGTTTGGAGGAATTGGACGGTATGTTGTGCCCATGCGGGAGCATGGGGCTCGATGACAAGGACCAAAGGCATCTCCTCTGCCACAGGAGAGATTTCCTCCATGGTCAGGGCTTGACACCCTGCCGGAGTCTGTTGCCCTATGGCAGGCTCAGCGTCCCCAGCATCATCTTTACCGGTGACCCCTGGGGGCTCGGCGGGAAAGTACTTGTCGGGGCTTGATTTCCTTTGCTTGTTCTGCTCGGTCAATGGTTCAATGGATGGTTGAGTTAATCGAAGCACAAAGGTGCCTGGTTCCACAGGTAGTTTGAGGGGGGGAGCACCATCATCTGCATCGCCAGCCCCTCAAACTTCTCGGGGTCGCCTCCTTGGGAGGCTGGCGTTGGGAGGCCGGAGAAGACAAAGAAGGTGGGCGGCGGTCTTCATGTCAGAGTACGCGGGCATCAACTCGCGCATTGCCGGACTGCTGCCCCATCTTTCGGCTCTTCTCCCGGCGCCATCATCGCCAGCCTTCTTCGGGACGGCCACCGGGATGTTCTCTTGGTGCTTTCTACTGCTCGTGCTTTGCTTAGGCGCTCCCTTTTTCCTTTGCCATCTTGTTCCATTTCCTGAGGAGAGGGACAAGAAAGGGAATACGGGCATCTTATCTCTTTTTTAGTTTTTAAGCCTACGGGCCTTTGTAAGATTTACATCTTGTAACCCTCTCGCTCATGTATGCATTCCGTACGTATTGTACTTGCTTACAACGTATTAATGAAGAGAAGGGTGTTTGTCGGGTTTCTTTTGTGCGCGGACAGGAGCCACAGCAAGGAACAGATCATTGTTATCTTAAGATAAACATCGTGCCCCGGCAACAGGCCTTGCCGTCCACCCCGCTCCATAGCTCGACCGTATTCACGCCCTTGGCGGAAGTAGGAGCAGAGTAGGATTAGGCCCCTCGTCTGCCATCTTCCTATCACACTACTACTAAGTTCTGGTCCAAAACAAAGTTTGTTGGACACAGGGAAAAAGGGAGCATGATGGCGTAAGAGCGAACGAAGCCTCGTACGTTCAAGTTTCATATGAAAGTAAGGAGTGGGGGATGAAAGACTTATCTGGTCTTGTAGCTCTCGGCAACCTTGTCTTGCCATGGCCTGACCCTTGGTCCTGCAGTCCCCGGCAACCTTGGTTTTGCCGAGGTCGGAGCGTCAGCTCGTTCTCTTTCTTCCAAACAGCTCAGCCGAAGTGTCCACGCATCCCGCAAACAAGAGGACGGAAAGGAAATAGAGAGACGCAAACTTGACCTCTATGCTAGGGGTTGGCCGCCGTCAATCACAGTCAACCCCAACAGAGAAAGAGACTCAACCTAGCATGCATGCTAAAACTTAGGGCGCTAGCGCTTCATTTATTTATGCTCAGGGTCTGCGCCTGGCTTTGTACGAAGGGTTACATGACTTGCCGGCAAGGCTTGTACAAAAGGGTGGCTTTTCGGGAAGCCCGGCAACCGCGCCTTATGAGTAAAACTTGCGAAGATGTTCGATGTTACAGGAGTTACTCACTGGAATACCATCTTCGGTCTCCAGGCGGACTGTGCCAGGCCTGGTGATTCGTATTATCCGATAAGGGCCTTCCCACTTTGGTGTCAACTTGTTGGAATTCTTGGCCGACTGAACGTGCCGAAGAACAAGGTCGCCTTCCTCAAAGCTTCGGGCATGAACCTTGCGGCTATGATAGCGGCGCAAGGCTTGCTGGTAGCGCGCTGCTCGCACAGCCGCCCGAAGACGATCTTCCTCGAGGAGCGTTGTGTCATCTTGGCGCAACTGCTCTTGCTCAAGCTCATCATAAGCGAGCACTCGGGGTGACCCGTATGTGAGTTTCGTGGGGAGAACTGCTTCTGCCCCATAAACGAGGGAGAAAGGTGTCTGGCCGGTGGCTCGATTTTGTGTCGTTCTGATTGACCAAAGAACCGCAGGCAATTCATCAATCCAGCGCCTTCCGCACTTGCGCAGTCTATCAAAAGTTCTTGTCCGGTGGCCTCACAGTACTTCAGCATTTGCAGTCTTCGCCTGGCCGTTGTTTCGAGGATGCGCAACAGAAGCAAAACAGAACTTGCTTCCGAGGTCTTGAATATACTGCATGAAAGTGTGGCTTGTGAACTGCGTGTCGTTGTCGGTGATGATTCTGTTTGGTATCCCAAAACGGCAGACTGGGCCCGTCAAGAACTTAATGGCTGATTGTGCTGTCACCTTTCTCACTGCTTCCACCTCTGGCCACTTTGTGAACTTGTCGATTGCAACGTACAAGTACTCAAAACCCCCGATAGCATGGGGAAGGGGGGCCAGTATGTGGAGCCCCCAGACCAAGAATGGCCAGGGAAAGAGGGATTGTTTGAAGAGCTTGAGCTGGTTGATGAAGCTTCTTTGAATGGAACGGACACGCTTCACACTTGGTTACTAGTGCCGTTGCATCCTGGAGGGCAGTGGGCCAGAAGAAACCTTGCCAGAATGCCTTGCCGACAAGGGCCGTCGACCCTATGTGGGAGCCACATATGCCTCCGTGTATCTCTACCAACAGCTCCAGTCCTTCCTCCCTGGCAATGCACTTCAATTTCACACCGTTCGGCCTTTTCTGTACAAGACGTCGTCGACGAACTGGTACATGGCCGACCGACGGGCTACTTTCTCCGCTTCTTCCTGCTCCTCAGGAAGCTCCTCGGTTTGGAGGAATTGGACGGTATGTTGTGCCCATGCCGGAGCATGGGGCTCGACGACAAGGACCAAAGGCATCTCCTCTGCCACAGGAGCGATTTCCTCCATGGTGAGGGCTTGACACCCTGCCGGAGTCTGTTGCCCTATGGCAGGCTCAGCATCCCCAGCATCATCTTTACCGGTGACCCCTGGGGGCTCGGCGGGAAAGTACTTGTCGGGGCTTGATTTCCTTTGCTTGTTCTGCTCGGTCAATGGTTCAATGGATGGTTGAGTCAATCCAAGCACAAAGGTACCTGGTTCCACAGGTAGTTTGAGGGGGGGAGCACCATCATCTGCATCGCCAGCCCCTCAAATTTCTCGGGGTCGCCTCCTTGGGAGGCTGGCGTTGGGAGGCCGGAGAAGACGAAGAAGGTGGGCGGCGGTCTTCATGTCAGAGTACGCGGGCATCAACTCGCGCATTGCCGGCCTGCTGCCCCATCTTTCGGCTCTTCTCCCGGCGCCATCATCGCCAGCCTTCTTTGGGACGGCCACCGGGATGTTCTCTTGGTGCTTTCTACTGCTCGTGCTTTGCTTAGGCGCTCCCTTTTTCCTTTGCCATCTTGATCCATTTCCTGAGGAGAGGGACAAGAAAGGGAATATGGGCATCTTATCTCTTTTTTAGTTTTTAAGCCTACGGGCCTTTGTAATATTTACATCTTGTAACCCTCTCGCTCATGTATGCATTCCGTACGAATTGTACTTGCTTACAACGTATTAATGAAGAGAAGGGTGTTTGCCGGGTTTCTTTTGTGCGCGGGCAGGAGCCACAGCAAGGAACGGATCATTGTAATCTTAATATAAACATCGTGCCCCGGCAACAGGCCTTGCCGTCCACCCCGCTCCATAGCTCGACTGTATTCACGCCCTTGGCGGAAGTAGGAGCAGAGTAGGATTAGGCCCCTCGTCTGCCATCTTCCTATCACACTACTACTGAGTTCTGGTCCAAAACAAAGTTTGTTGGACACAGGGGAAAAGGGAGAAATGATGGCGTAAGAGCGAACGAAGCCTCGTACGTTCAAGTTTCATACGAAAGTAAGGAGTGGGGGATGAAAGACTTATCTGGTCTTGTAGCTCCTGGCAACCTTGTCTTGCCATGGCCTGACCCTTGGTCCTGCAGCCCCCGGCAACCTTGGTTTTGTCGAGGTTGGAGCGTCAGCTCGTTCTCATTCTTCCAAACAGCTCAGCAGAAGTGTCCACGCATCCCGCAAACAAGAGGACGGAAAGGAAATAGAGAGACGCAAACTTGACCTCTATGCTAGGGGTTGGCCGCCGTCAATCACAGTCAACCCCAACAGAGAAAGAGACTCAACCTAGCATGCATGCTAAAACTTAGGGCGCCAGCGCTTCATTTATTTATGCTCAGGGTCTGCGCCTGGCTTTGTACGAAGGGTTACATGACTTGCCGGCAAGGCTTGTACAAAAGGGTGGCTTTCCGGGAAGCCCGGCAACCGCGCCTTATGAGTAAAACTTGCGAAGATGTTCGATGTGCCAAGAGTTACTCACTGGAATACCATCTTCGGTCTCCAGGCGGACTGTGCCAGGCCTGGTGATTCATATTATCCGATAAGGGCCTTCCCACTTTGGTGTCAACTTGTTGGAATTCTTGGCCGACTGAACGTGCCGAAGAACAAGGTCGCCTTCCTCAAAGCTTCGGGCATGAACCTTGCGGCTATGATAGCGGCGCAAGGCTTGCTGGTAGCGCGCTGCTCGCACAGCCGCCCGAAGACGATCTTCCTCGAGGAGCGTTGTGTCATCTTGGCGCTACTGCTCTTGCTCAAGCACATCATAAGCGAGCACTCGGGGTGACCCGTATGTGAGTTTCGTGGGGAGAACTGCTTCTGCCCCATAAACGAGGGAGAAAGGTGTCTGGCCGGTGGCTCGATTTTGTGTCGTTCTGATTGACCAAAGAACAGCCGGCAATTCATCAATCCAGCGCCTTCCGCACTTGCGCAGTCTATCAAAAGTTCTTGTCCGGAGGCCTCGCAGTACTTCAGCATTTGCAGTCTTCGCCTGGTCGTTGCTTCGAGGATGCGCAACAGAAGCAAAACAGAACTTGCTTCCGAGGTCTTGAATATACTGCATGAAGGTGTGGCTTGTGAACTGCGTGCCGTTGTCGGTGATGATTATGTTTGGTATCCCAAAACTGCAGACTGGGCCCGTGAAGAACTTAATGGCTGATTGTGCTGTCACCTTTCTCACTGCTTCCACCTCTGGCCACTTTGTGAACTTGTCGATTGCAACGTACAAGTACTCAAAACCCCCGATAGCATGGGGAAGGGGGCCCAGTATGTCGAGCCCCCAGACCAAGAATGGCCAGGGAAAGAGGGATTGTTTGAAGAGCTTGAGCTGGTTGATGAAGCTTCTTTGAATGGAACGGACACGCTTCACACTTGGTTACTAGTGCCGTTGCATCCTGGAGGGCAGTGGGCCAGAAGAAACCTTGCTAGAATGCCTTGCCGGCAAGGGCCGTCGACCCTATGTGGGAGCCACATATGCCTCCGTGTATCTCGACCAACAACCCCAGTCCTTCCTCCCGGGCAATGCACTTCAATTTCACACCGTTCGGCCTTTTCTGTACAAGACGTCGTCGACGAACTGGTACATGGCCGACCGACGGGCTACTTTCTCCGCTTCTTCCTGCTCCTCAGGAAGCTCCTCGGTTTGGAGGAATTGGACGGTATGTTGTGCCCATGCCGGAGCATGGGGCTCGATGACAAGGACCAAAGGCATCTCCTCTGCCATAGGAGTGATTTCCTCCATGGTCAGGGCTTGACACCCTGCCGGAGTCTGTTGCCCTATGGCAGGCTCAGCGTCCCCAGCATCATCTTTACCGATGACCCCTGGGGGCTCGGCGGGAACGTACTTGTCGGGGCTTGATTTCCTTTGCTTGTTCTGCTCGGTCAATGGTTCAATGGATGGTTGAGTTAATCGAAGCACAAAGGTACCTGGTTCCACAGGTAGTTTGAGGGCGGCGCACTTTGACAAGTAGTCGGCGATGTCGTTATCCGCTCAGGGAACATGCTCTGCTTGTATACCATCAAAACGCTCCTCCAGCTTCCTCACTTCATCCACATAGGCATCCATCAATGGGCTCTGGTAATCTTTGTTAACTTGCTTGACGACAAGCTGCGAATCACCTCTGACGATGAGCTTCTTGATTCCGAGGTCTACCGCGATCCTGAGACCAGCAAGCAGTCCCTTGTACTCGGCAGTGTTGTTCGTCGACATCTCCCTGGGGAAATGCATTTGGACCACATACTTGAGGTGCTCTCCGGTGGGCGCAACGAGTAGCACACCAGCACCGGCGCCTCGTAGCGAGAAAGCCCCGTCAAAGTACATAATCCAGTTGCGACTCGTTTCCTTGCCGGGGAGAGTAGTCTCCTGGATCTCTTCATCGGGCGTTGAGGTCCATTCCGCAACGAACTCCGCCAAGACTCTGCTCTGAATCATCGAAGTTCTTTCAAACATCAAACCAAAGCTCGACAGCTCTAAGGCCCATTCCACAATCCTCCCAGTCGCATCTGGGTTATGCAATATCCGCTGCAACGGGAGGTGGGTGACGACGGTAATTTCGTGCGCTTGGAAGTAATGATGCAGCTTTCTCGAGGCCATAAGGAGGCCGAAGAGCAGTTTCTGCACACCGGAGTACCTCGACCTAGCCCCCTGCAAGAGGGAGCTGACAAAGTAAATTGGGTGTTGCATCATCTACATCTTTGGCACTACTTCTTTTGATTGTGTCGCTCCGGCCCAAGTGGCATCAGGTTCTGTTGTTGCTATCGCTTCCGTATTGACCTCCCTCTGGGCTACTAGCGCAGCAGTGACCACTTGATTCGTTGCCGCTAGATACAGCAGCAACGGCTCTTTTGGTTTGGGCGCGACCAGTATCGGCGTAGAGGAGAGGTATTTCTTCAAATCTTGAAGTGTTGCTTCGGCTTCTGGGGTCCACTCCATTGGGCCCGCCTTTTTCAAGATCTTGAAAAAGGGAAGGGCGCGTTCGGCAGATTTGGGGATGAACCTGCTCATGGCGGCTATGCATCCAGCAAGCCGACGCACATCCTTGATCCGCCTAGGTGCTTCAATCTGCTTGATGCCCTTGATCTTGTCTGGATTCGCCTCAATCACACGCTGTGACACGAAGAAACCGAGAAGCTTGCCGGACGGAACACCGAAGACACACTTCTTAGGGTTCAGCTTAAGGTTGATCTTGCACAAATTCACGAATGTCTCTTCCAAATCTTGTATGAGTGTTGCTTTGTCATTGGTTTTGACCACTATATCATCCATATAGGCTTCCATATTTTTATGTAGCTGAGGCTCAAAACCAATTTGGACTGCTCTTGCGAATGTTGAGCCAGCACTCTTCAACCCGAAAGGCATCTGTATGAAACAGTACGTACCACATGGGGTGATGAATGATGTCTTCTCTTCATCTTCTCTTGTCATGTAGATTTGATTGTAGCCCGAGTAAGCGTCGAGGAATGACGACAAGTCACATCCGGCCGTGCAGTCTACAATCTGGTCAATGCGCGGCAACGGGAAAGGGTCCTTTGGACAAGCCTTATTGATGTCTGTGTAATCAATAGACAATGTCCACTTCCCATTTGCCTTGCGCACCACCACCGGATTGGCCAACCACATTGGATGGAGCACTCCTCTCACTAAGCCTGCCGCCTCTAACTTCCTGGTTTCCTCTTTGATGAACTCTTGCCGCTCCAGAGCTTGCTTCCTGACTTTCTGCTTGATGGGTCGTGCATGAGGGCAGACAGCAAGATGGTGCTCAATCACCTCCCTGGGAACGTCGGGGATGTCGGATGCTTGCCATGCAAACACGTCGACATTCGCCCGCAGGAAGGTGACGAGCGCGTCTTCCTATTTGTTGTCGAGGGCAGAGCATATGGTGAAAGCCCCTCCCGTGCCATCCTCCTTGACGGACACCTTCTTGGTTTCTGGTGGCGCAGCTCTGGATTTCTTGCTCTTGCCGGTGGAGCTCTCTGGCACGTTCTCTACGGGAGCACTGCACTCCAAAGAGGAGAGCTTGCCGGAGTGGGTGCGAGAAGTCCTACCGGTCTTCTTCCCTCCCAGGGCTTCAGCGGCAGGAGCAAGTGCTTTAACGGCAGCTGCTGTAACTGCCTCCCGGTAAAGCTGATCAGCGGAGATCAGCGCATCCTTCTTGTCGGAGGGTACGGTGATGATGGACATCGGCCCAGACATCTTCAGCGTGTTGTAGGCGTAATGTGATGCTACCATGAACTTGGCCAATGCCGGGCGGCCGAGGATCCCGTTGTAAGGCAAGGGGATCTCGGCAACATAAAAAACAACCATCTCCGTCCTGTAGTTCAGTTCGCCCACTGCTTGAGCTGGTTTCGCTTCTGGGCATCGAACGATGGTTTCGCTGCTGTGATCTCATGCGCCCACTGCTTGAGCTGGCGGTGAGAGGAGTGCAGGGAGGCACCACCATCGACGCACATGGTCTCCGTAGCTTTCTGGAACTCTTGCTCGCCGGACTCGTCGCCTCATCACGGTCATCATCTTCTCGCTTCTTGTCGCGGCCCCGGGCGGGCCTTTCTTGTTGGTTATCTTTGCCGCGGCGACCACGCTGGCCGCCACGTTTCTTGCCGGATCCCTCAGCACCATCCTGGCCCTTCTCCTTGTCCCGTCTTTCATATTCGGCTTTTTGCTTCTCTGCGAGCTGCTCGACTTGTCGGCAGTTCTGGAGGTCATGGCCTTTGGTGTAGTGGATCTTGTTGTATTGCTTGTCGGAGCTTCCCGGCTTGTCAGCGGCCGCCAAGGCCCAACAGGCGACACACCCGGCGATTTCCTTGTCGGGGTCGTCTGCTTTGGTTTTCTTGGCACCGCCGGCGTCATCGGATCCCTCGACGGCAAGCACGGCCTTGCCCTTGCGTTTCTTGTTGCGGCGTTGGCCCTTTTTCGCCGGGGCGACGGTGTCTTCGTCCGAGGAATCGGTTTCCACACCGGCGTCTTCGCCGATGTACTTCCTTCCCTCTTCAGCCCGAGCGCATCTGTCAGCCAGAACGTAGAGTTCGGCCACATCCTTGACCTTATTCATCGCCAGCTCCTCACGCATCTTGCGGTTGCACACATTCTGATGGAATGCGCTGATGATGGCGGTGGGATGAACGTCCGGGATGTTGTATTACACTCGGCTGAATCTCTGTATGTACTTGCACAGGCTTTCACCTTCTTTCTAGGGGATGACATGCAAATCGCTTACTTGGCCATGAGCCTGGTGGCCTCACGTAAAGGCGCCAACAAACTCATGGCACAAATCTGACTAGGAAGAAATAGAATCTACTGGCAAGTGCATCAACCATGACATACCGTTGGGTTTAAGTGCCAACGGGAAGTAATTGGCAAGCACCTTGTCGTCACGTGCTCCGGCAGCCTGCATCGCGATGGTGTAGATGCTGAGGAACTCTAACGGGTGAGTCTTGCCATCGTACTTCTCGCCGACGTCAGGCTTGAAGGTGCGGTGAGTGGGCCATTGGAAACACCGCAGCTCGCGGGTAAAGGCTGGATAGCCTACCTCGTAAGGTAAGCCCCCAGAGCCTCCCGACGCCGGGTGGTCCGTAGTGGGCCCTGCCCGCCTATCTGACTGGTGGCGTGCCTCGCGCCGGCGCTCGATGGTAGTCCGAGCGTCTTCGTGGGCACTCTCCCGAAGAACTTAGCGCTGATCGTGGTGGGTCCGTGGGTCGGACGATGCTATGGATATGTTATCACAAGCATCATCCCGAGGTACCGGTGCTCATGGTAGCTGGCAAGGAGGAGGTGAATGCACTGTGGTTGCGGCGCCTATGGTCCTACCACCACTGGCGTGCGGTGGCTCGACAGAGCGTCGGCCTGAGGGCCCCACTGGCCGCGGCTTGTCCTTGTTGGCGACGGCGACGAGGCTCTAGATGGTAGCTCTCCACTCGTCGAGCTTCTCCGCAGCAGGAGGGGAAGTCGAGGAGCAACTGCGCGCGCTAAAGCCTCCGCCGGCGTGGGTGGCGGTGAAAGCTGCGTGGACCGTGACGCGCTCCGACTTCTAACCATGTTAGAAGGAGCTCTACCACGGTCCTGCAGTTGTACGCCGTTTTCGCCAGCGCCTCGGCGACATGTTGATCCTCTACGTCCCGCGACTGATGCGTAGGGCTCTTTCCGCGACGGCGCCCGAGGTCCTCAGCGTGGTGACGCTGCTCATCGCGCACGACCTGGGAGGAGCGCACCGTGGGTGCCGCCGTGGGCGTCTTGGAAGTCGCCGCGTCGCCCATACGTGGTACGATGCCGCTCTTGGAGGGCCCCGCGCCGCTTGCGTGGGGCCCGGCTCCGCCCTTGGACTTGATGGCGTGCGGCTCGTCGTATCGTGCACGAACGACGCCGCTTGCCAGGCTATGGCTGCTGGAACAACGCGGGTGTTCATGGGTCGCGCCTCGGCTTCCATCCGCGACCACCTCATCGCTAGCCCGCGCCGGCACGGGCCGTTCGGCTCCAGACGAACCGATCGCCGTGATCATCTTCTTCTTGGGAGCCATAACGATGAAGAACTGCTAAACCAACTGCTAGACTGGATTTTCACAACTGCGCCCCCTACCTGGCGCGCCAAATGTCGGTGGAAACGACACCTACGGAATCACTGGAATCCCTTCTACGGTTGGCGGGCACGAGGTTGTGCAAAGAGCGGGTCTAAGAGTTAGTACAAGGATCGTTTACCCAGGTCCGGGCCGCGAGAATGCGTAATACCCTAGTCCTGCTTTTGTGTGTATTTGAGTGTTCTTGAGTTCTTGAAATAGCTACGGTGCATGTCTAGTTCAAAAGATCCGAATCCTTCTCCAGTATGCCTCGGGCCTCCTTTTATAGTCAAAAAAGGGGCTGTGATAGTGGCACACAGGAGGTGGAAATGTGTACAGTGCACAGACTTATCTCATGCCATTACGGGACAAGACGCATTAAATGCACTACTTAGGTGTCCACTCGCTTTATCGGGGACGGAAACGAGGCTCATCCCGTCCGTGGCAGCTCCGTCTGGTTGCGACGCGCGTCCAGGCCAGCGGCGCAGGCAGCTGAGATGGCGTGGTGGTAGGGTCTCCACGAAAATTTGCATGCCACCATGCAGGTGCTTGACTATCTGGACCAGGAACCATGTACCGCCACGTGGGTACCTGCCTGGGCTAGTGGGTCGGCCGCCGAGCTGGGGCGGCAAGGGCTTGTCGCGGTCCTGCGACTGTTCCCGGCAAGGGTCTTGTCGGGGCCTCTATGAGCGTCCTCGGCAAGAGGCTTGCCGGGGCTTCCGCGAGCGTCCTCGGCAAGAGGCTTGCCGGGGCCTCGGGGTGTTTTCGGTGAGGAGCCTTGTCGGGGCCTCGTGGGCATCCTCGGCAAGGAGCCTTGCGATTGCCTTGTCTTCTGGTTCTCATCTTGGGAGTCCTAGACCCTTGTCTTTACAAAGATCTGCATGTCATCACGTGGGCGCTTCCCAAGCCTTGGTTCCAACGATGTTGATGATGTTGGAGCTCCTAGGTTCAAGGATGGCTGCAACGGAGGCGTTTGGGTGAGTTGCCCGGCAAGGGTTCTTGCCGGGGGTGCGCAGGCCCCCCCGGCAAGAGGCTTGTCGGGGGAGAGCATGTCTTCTCACTTGGCCTTCTTGTGCCACCGTCTTGGCATTGCTCGGGTAACTTTGTGTCTCTGGCTTCCCTCCTCTGCCTTGTTATGTGTGGTCGCAGGTGCCCGTGCACAAGTAAAGGGTAGAAAAGAGTGCCCCTACTTTTGTACACCGACAGCAAAACTGCTCTAGAGTCATGGTGCGCTGGACAACTCCGAGCACGAATGAGCAGCTCGGTTCCACTCAGTGTGGGTGACGGTGGAGATGAGCTCCACGGTGATGCGGCGATACGTTAGGTAATGGAAGTTACTGAAAACTTCCATTCCAACGTTATCCGCAAGCCACGCGAAGTCGTTGTGAAGCCCTTGGGACTCCAAGAACGCGTCACACTTCCACTTCGTGGGGGTCATCCCCCAGTTTGCCACGTGTTGGAAGTTCTTGTTCATAGCAGCACGGGGTTCATCTCCCTCGTTCCGGACACGCTTAGTGCGTGAGCCCATGACCTTCTTCCCCGCGGTAATCGCCGACCTCATCATTTTCAACATACAACGAAAATAACAACAGAAAAATGTAAGTGTAACCTGGGGATCGAGTTCTAATCCTACCTAATATCGACTCACCTATTACTTTGAATCCTAACGTGCAAATCGACCAAAAATCAAAAATATTATGCATCTCATCTAGGTCATGAACATTGATGCAATCACCACCAATATTTGCAAATATACCATGGATAGGAGGTGAAACTCGCCGAGGATGAAGATGCACGGATTACATGAACAAAATCCACGAAGAAGCAGAGGTTTTGAAGGATTTTGTGAGGGTTTGAGAGAGATGTGAGAGATTTGGCCGTTGGGAGGAAGAAGAAGAAAACCTCCCAGCGCCAGCGGCTCAGATTTATGAAAATTCAAATGAAACAGTCGCTCATACGGGCGCGAGCATCCGTATGGGACGCCTTCTCACCAAATCTAGGGCTTACTTACCTGAAACGAGCGCTCAAACGGGCACTTGCGCTCGTCTAAAAGGCCGTCGTCAAACATGTTGATAGATGGGCGTTCTGGGCGAAGGGGGGCGGAACGGGCGCTCAAACGGTCGCTATCGCCCGTTCGGAAGGTCGCCGTTCATTCTGTTCCAACGAACGCTCCCGGTCGAAGAACAAAACGACCACTCAAGCGAACGCTCGCCCCTGTTCGGAACGTTGTCATCTGCTCTGTATGTTTTGGCTGATTTCGGCGAGAGTGTCATACGACCGCGCAAATGGGCAGCGGTGCCCGTCTCAATACGCCATCGTTCTCCCTGTTGCTTCCCTCCTTATGTTTCTTCTCCCAGTTCCTCTTTTCAACACTTCTCCTTCAACAACAAGATTGAAAACAACTTTTTCGAGGGATTTACATCAGTCCACTTATGAGAGCAAAATATTGACTTCAACTAAGATAAAATTGTGTCGAAAAAGATAATGGGTTGCCTACCATTAAGCGCTGCTTTTAGGTTGGTTCGCTCAACATCTTACCTTGGCACTTTATCAAGTATCAGGTGGTCTTGGGTTTTCTCTGCTCACCGTACATAATCATTTAGGCGGTGGCACATGCATACCTCGCCCTTGCCCCTGGTTTCTTCGGGAAGTACTTGACTATTTCCTCATCATAGATTCTGAAGTTACCTTCCCTTCTATCGCTGGCCCGCGTGTCAGTGGCTGTGGGCAGTGGACGCGCGTTGTTTTTTTACGGGAACCCCCCGGATTTTAAGTAAAATGTCGCAAAAAAATTTGACGAGAGACCTCCTGGTTGCGTGACTAAGGAGCGAACCACCATGCCACGCTTTAGTTTGCGTTTAATTACAAGCTAGCAATTTATATATATGATTTCAAGTATAGCTCAGCACACGTTCATTCTACCAGTTTATTTTATTTTATTTCCAAGTTCCCATCGTGTTTTGTTTTTTCCTAGTGAAGTTCATATTTAGTTTTCATAATACATCAATATTCCCATATGAAAAATATAGAATGATTATCAATATGAAATTATTGTTTAATTTTTTATCTTTACACTTTTCATATTGTGTACTTTCAAGAGATAAACATGAACTTTTTCTTAAATTTATGTGGACTTACAAAGTTCAACGTATATTTAAAATTATTGTGTAAATTTATGTATCTTCATTAGGACCACAAACACCAACAAATACTGCTTATCTTTATTTTATTTTTTAAATACACAATTATTAAAATTGACAATATTGTATTTTAAAAAGTGTTTAACGTGTGTCGAAAATTATTGTGTATTAATAATAAATTCTAGAAATGTACTAACATGTTAAACATTGTAGAAATGTATGAATAATTTTACATAAAAAAAATTTAATTACACATTGAACATTTTGTAAAAACACAACAAGCATTTTTATAAATACGCGTTGTTAAAAAAAATGCAAGGCAAACATTTTTCAAGAACACATTTACAATTTTTTAATACACGTGAAACATTTTCCAAAAGCATGTTGAACATTTTTTAAGTGCGTTTGAACTTGAACATGTATTTCGTAAACAGTATTGCAATTTTTAATAATTGTGTACTCCCTCTGTAAGGAAATATAAGAGCGTTTAGATCACTAATTTAGTAATCTAAACACTCTTATATTTATTTACAGAGGAAGTTTTTTTTGAAGATACCATGAGGATACACAATAATTGTGTGTGCTTGTGGTCCTGAAAGAACATACATAAATTCACACAATAATTTTTAATATACGTTCAACTTCTTGAATCCACAATAATTTTAGAAAAAAGTTCATGTTTATCACTTCAAAGTAACAAATAATGAAAATAAAATGAAGATACAAAATAAATAAATAATTGTATATTGATAATAATTTTAATTTTTTCCATATGGAAAATTTTATGTATCATGAAAACTAGACAGGAACTTCACTTGAAAAAAACACGATAGGAATTTGGGAAAAAAATAAAATGAAAACTGGTAGAAAGAATGTGCAATACGTGAAATCATCTACATACACTGCTACCTATAATTTAAACGCCTTGTAGAAAAAAAAACTATAATTTAAACGCAAAGCAAATCGTAGCATGGTGCTTCGGCATCTTTGTCAGGCAACCAGGAAGTCCTTTGATCGAATTCCCTCAACTTTGTGCAACATTTTACTTAAAATCCAGGGGGCTCCGTAGAAAAAAACCACCACGCGCAGTTCACAGCAAGCGTCGAGCGCTGGCAGCCACTGATATGTGGGCCAGCGGCACGCGGGCATGCCACACGGGCACTGGATACGGCGGCATGCGTTCACAGGCACCGTATTTGAACACAAAGACAAATTAAGGCAAGTTTTTCTGTATTTTTGAAGTTTGGTCACGCATCGAACAAGTTAGAGCACCTATAGTGTATTTAACTCTTTTGAGAGCCACGGGAGAGCGCGCCCACGTTTCCCCTACTTGAACGAAGCAAAGTGTGTCATGTGTAAGCACCTGGGTCAGTGTACGGGTCAAACTCACGCCTTGCGAGTCTCGATGCATGCTTAGGTTTGATCGATGCTAATTTTAAAGTCTTCTTCTCCATTCCCACCCTAGTTACCTGCTCTGCTCTGCTCCTCCTTCACATCACATCATTCAGGTTTGCCACCCAGCATCCATCCATCCATCGATCAATCCGTCTTCTCCGGTGGTTTCTCCGTGGTGAACAAACATATACACGTGTACATTGAGAGTGGCCGAGGATGAAGATGAAAGCAAGCCCGGTCCTGACGGCGCTGTTCGCATCGGCGATCAGGTTCCTCATCGGCGTTTCTTTTCCTATGGACATAACACCAAAGGTAAACAATAACATTACTAGTTCTGTATTGATTATGTGTTGTCACTGTATTGAGTTGAGCCTGAGCTGGTTTGATCTGAAAAATAATGTACAGTACGTTGTCTTATTGGGAATATATAATATGCAGCTTCAGTGTGGCATACTGCCTTGGAGCAGCGGCGCCGCCGCCGCCATGAACTACAGCTTCAGTCACAGCAGCAGGGGGCGCCGTTCAGGAACAGCGGCACCGGCATCCCAAATGCCGCCAGTTCCGCGCCGGTACATTGAGTTTCTCAACTTTCTGAATGATTCACCGGAGCTCACATGAGCTCGGGAATAGAACAACACTTTCGCCTCGATACATTCTTCATTGGTTCAAGGGCATAGGTTAGAGCTGGCCATGGCACGGGTAGCTGGCTAGCTGACACTAAACCCTAGCCGGTAGCGTGGGAGCTCTCCTCCATCCTCCAACAAAGCCCTTCATCCAAGTTCAAAGCCCCCAAGTACCCAAAAAAGTTCACCAGGTTCCAACCTCCAGCAAACTTCTCGATTTGCTTCCAATTTAGAAGTACCATTTTAACTGTTTTCTAGACCAACGGGGGCACGCGCCGACGCTTCCGTTCCTTGGACGAAACAAAAGCCAGGGTGCGTGTGCACTTTGGGTCAATGCACAGGCGGTCAAATTTATTATACGCTTCTCAAGTCTCAATGCATGCCCAGGTTCGATGCTAGCTAAAGTCTTCTTCTCCACGCCCCTAGACCAAACAAGTCTTCTTCTCCATCGCACCTGCGCAGATCTAGCTAGGTCCAGGTTCTTCTTCTTTCTTTTTCCGTGGTGAATACACACACAAACACACACACGCACACACACACACACACACACACATGGAGCTAGTGAGGATGCAGGCAATGGCAAGCCCGGTCCTCACAACGCTGTTCGCGGCGGCGATCGGGTTCTTGGTCGGCGTTTCTTTTCCTGTGGACATCACACCAAAGGTAAACAAATAAAAACACTGAATCGATCGGTACTGGCTAACTCTGAACTGATTTGTCTCAACAAATGCATGCCGCCTTCTTTGGGACAATTTGTGCGTGCAGCTTCAGTGTGGCATCCTGCCTTGGAGCAGCAGCAGCGGCGGCGCCAACTGCAGCTTCAGTCACGGCAGCACGCTGGGCAGGTTATGGGGGGCGCCGTTCAGGAACAGAGGCACCGGAGCCCCAAATGCCGGCAGTTCAGCCCCGGTACGTTGAGTTTCTCATCTTTCTCTGAATGATCCAGTTTAACTTCGCCCCAGTTAACTAGATGGTCTCTTGATGTCTTGATCAATGGCTTGTAGATTGTAGAGGTTGCAGCAGCACAGCCTGGAGGTTCAGAGAGGCGGCTGCCGCCAGGGATCGTCGTCTCGGAGTCTGATCTTCATCTGCGCCGTCTCTGGGGATCCCCAAGAGAGGTATGTCTTGCCTGTCTTAGGTTCCATCTCTGAACAACCTCAGAGTTCATTCGCTCATTCTTCACTCTGTCTGTATGGATCTTGTTTCATTTCACCTTAAAACTTGACGGGTTTGATCGTGATGCGATGCGCAGGACAGCCCGACTGGCAAGTACCTCCTCGCGCTCGCGGTAGGGTACGGCGAGAGAGAGAATGTCAATGCAACTATTCACAAGGTAGGGAAGCACTAGATTTTCAGTGTTTCAGATGTACAACTTCCATGGTCATCTGCTGTCTGACCATGACCATCTCACAAATGACAAATGATGCAGTTCTCCGGCAATTTCGACATCGTGCTGTTCCACTACGACGGGCGCACGACGGAGTGGGACGAAGAGTTCCAGTGGTCCAAGGAGGTCGCCCATGTCAGCGCCAGGAAGCAGACCAAATGGTACTAGTAACATTTAACTGCATGTCCACTCTCTGAACTCCGAAGTGCGCTGACAATCTTCAGAACTTTTTTGCCTGAAAACAACAACGACAACGAAGGTGGTTCGCCAAGAGGTTCCTGCACCCGAGCGTCGTGGCGCCCTACGACTACGTGTTCCTGTGGGATGAGGATCTCGGCGTCGACAACTTCGCCGCGGAACCGTATGTCCCTCTAGCTCCGCTTTTCTCTGAATTCTGAATATATATCGCGGATGATAGTGAATGTAGGTTGTCGATCCATTGGCTGCAGGTACCTGGACATCGTGAGGAGGCACGGTCTGGAGATCTCGCAGCCGGCGCTGGACACGACCAAGGGGCCTGCGCCGATGTACGACATCACCGTCAGGAAAAACGGCAGCGAGATGCACAAGTAAGCGTCACCAGCATAGTAGATTCCTAGCTTTTCAGCAGAGTCTGAAATTTCAGGTGTCTGCCATGAACAGGACAGATGCAGGGGGAGAGCACTGCTGGGACGTGCACAAGCGACCCTGCAGCGGGTAACTAACTAACTAACTGAATTATTCACTCCAGTATCATTTTTGTTTGGGATTTTTCATTTTGAAAGTGAAGATGCGAGAAGCATGCGAAATGCAGGTTCGTGGAGGTGATGGCGCCGGTCTTCTCCCGGGATGCTTGGAGATGCGTGTGGCACATGATCCACGTATGTATCATTGGTGTGCATGATTGAGATTTTTTGGCTTGTCTGATCTGAAAGGAAGGACAATGTGTTTGGCTGCAGAATGACCTTGTCCATGGATGGCCTATCGACTCCTATTTCTGGAGATGTGTCGATGTAAGCATATATAGTCTAATTATTGAGCAGTAGCATATGAAAATAGATCATGTATACATATAGGAGTACCTAACAACGTTTTGATGTACATATTAATTTTTTCCTCATTTAAATCTGGCAGGATCCTGAAGAGCAGATTGGCGTCGTAGACGCGCAGTACGTGGTCCATCGTGCAGTCCCGACGCTCCAGGGCGAGGTGATTGTCCAGTTTTTATTTGTCAGTTTAAAGCTTCAATGTCAAAACCCGATTGCTCTGTTTCTTATGCTCATTTTAATATTCTCGCAACTCAATATCTCTTCTTCTTCTTCTTCTTCTTCAGGGCGACAAAGAAAAGCCAGGAGGCCGTTTTGAGGTACCTATATTATTTTTGCATCTCTATAAAATATGCAAACTATCAATACTAGCCTTAGTTAACATATGTATATGATGTGTTAGTGAAGAGGGTTATTGTTATGTTTAATAATGTCGTATTTGCAGCTTTAGCTCGAGATTGAAGGTTTTTTTCCTGCTTTTTATATTAAATGACTAAACATATGCTATTACTTTCAACTACCTTCAAAATAATTTTATGTGCCGCTTATGATAGGTAAGAGGGCGTCAATTTGAGGAGCTGGAGGCCTTTAACTCTAGGTTTGCTAATGCGGACAAGGAACTCGCCAACAGATCATCGTCAACACTGAATTAGTTTAAATAATTGATTGCAAGAGGATAAACCCTAGTTTTTATCAGCCAATTTTTTGAAGAATGTAATTATTATTTGCTCATTGATTAATATAGTGAGAACGATGACTTTCTATTTCAAAACTTACACCAGGACAATTAATTAAATGATAGACAAGGATTTGACTTTTATGGCTAAAGAAATATGATATGCTTTAGGTATACATCCTCCATTCGGAAACACTTGACACTATTTAGTACAACTTTGAGCGTCAAGTATTTCCGAACGGAGGTTGTAATATTTTTATTCGGTCGTTTTGGGTTGCGTAGCATGTATTCGTAGGGTGATATATTAATTTATAATTATTATTATCATCATTATATGTATATCAGAATATCCTATATACCATGCTCCTATACGATGGCCACATATCACCCTATCTTACTAGAAATATTAGGAAGGGACTCGGGAGTCAGGACTGTGGTCCATCCTTAATTTTTCTAAAATGGGATAAAACTTTAGGGATCCGCTATTATAGTACTCCCTCTGTAAACTACTCCCTCCGTCTCATAATATAAGAGTGTTTTTTACACTAGTGTATTGTCAAAAACGTTCTTATATTATGAGACGGAGGTAGTAATATAAGAGCATTTAGATCACTACTTTAGTGATCTAAACGCTCTTATATTAGTTTACAGAGGGAGTAACATTTGTTCCAGAAGTGATGCTTCCATACACACAAAAACAAAACATGAATAAACAACATGTGCTTCAAGGAGAGCCTCAAAGAGAGCGTCAGATCCCAAGTTGATTTATTTTATTTTATTTTTAGGATTCAACCCAAGTTGATGTGTGTGTAGAAATACACACAGAAAAAAGAGAGGAGAAATAAGCAATGCCTTTGGGGACGGCCCATTTTGCAGCTCAAAAGGGCCAACAGACCGGGAAAATCCTATTTGCCGCTCGCTGCGTCAAACTGCCGGCGCTTCGCACAGGCGAGCGACCGAGCAGCGACGCAACGGGCCGGCCCATTCTGCGGCAGGTTGTCGACCATTCGCACAGACGGCAGCGACCAGCGATCAACATGGACCGTCCCAATTATCGGCAAAGTACGTGCTACAGTGCCGGCCGGTTTTGGGAAAAATCCAGCCGGTTTTTTCTCTTTTTAAGAACCTTCTAGAAGGTAAGGAAGGTCCGTGGACCGGTTTTATGCCTTTCTCTGTTTCTTTTTCGTTATTTTACAAAATTTCAAAAATGCTTCCATTGTTTCATTTTTTTATGTATTAAAAACTTTCACATTTACAAATTTTTGTTTAGGATTTTAATTTTTTTGTTATGTAAATTCAAAAAATGTTCGGGATATTCAATTTTTTGTTCCCATGCTCAATGTTTTTCTCTAAATTACAAAATATTCAATGTACCAAAAAAATGTTCGGCATTTCAAATATTTTTTGTTCCCATGTTCAAAATTTGTTCTCAATTTCAAAAAAATTGTTCTCACTTCCATAAATTCAAAAAATGTTCGTGTTATAAAATTGTGTTCACGAATTAGAATTTTGTCAGGATTTATAAAAACCATTTTCGGAAATTGTTCTCAAATTCGGAAAATGTTCCAATTTTCAAAAGTTTATTCACATATTCAGAAAACTTTCTTGTTTTTAAATATTATTTGCGAATTAAAAATGTTTGAGAATTTTGGAAAATTGTTCCTGTTTTCCAAATTTGTTAAAAAATTCAAAAAAATTCATGTTTCCAGATTTTTCATAAATTAAAATATGTTCGGGATTTTCAGAAAATGTTCCTGTTTTCCAAATTTTTCAGAAATTCAGACAATGTTCTTTTATTGTAATTTTTTCAGTTTTTTAAAATTGTTTACAAAGTTGAAAAGGGTTTGTGTTTCGTAAAACACTCAGGGTTGTTTCAGAAAAAAAGTGTGTTCTGAATTTCCAAAAATAAGTCGGATCTGTGATGGATGTGTGGTATTTAATGCTTTACGCTCTTTCTGTTCAATAACCTTTGTTAGCTCAACTGGTTGTGGCCCGTGGACTCTTCCTAGGTATCCTGTGTTCGATACCATGCGAGGGCTGTTTAATTTTTTAGCTACTGCAGTACGTGCTCGCAGCTGTTTTCTTCATGGGTCGGCCCAGGTAGACACCCGCCCATGCGAACCTGCGGCTGTTTGCCGCAAAGAGCGGCATATAGGAGTTCCCAACATACCGAGTGGGGTGAAAGAAAACAATGGACACGAGTTTAAACTGGCCTGACTAATTCCACATCTGTATCTAGACACCACTGGTCAAAGCCCATTTCGTTGCTGAATTATGGGCCAGATAGGCTAATGTTAACTGGGCCCAGCATGGCCTTTTTCAACATTTTCAATACTCGGGAACACTTAAAATCCAACCCTGCTTACTCAATTCCGTCTTATAAGCTTATGTAATGTCATCTACAAAATAGCGTCGAAGGTCGTTGCAAACAGGCTGAAAGTGGTGCTACCAGACATTATTTCCGAAGAGCAGTCAACCTTCGTTCCAGGTAGACTGATAACTGACAATATCATATGTGCATAGGAGTGTTTACACTTTATGAAACGCAGCAAGGCAAAGTCCAACAGCTATTGCGCCTTAAAGCTAGATATGATGAAAGCATACGATAGGCTGGAGTGGTCTTATCTGTTGGAAATATGCCCTAGAGGCAATAATAAAAGAGTTATTATTATATTTCCTTGTTCATGATAATCGTTTATTATCCATGCTATAACTGTATTGATTGGAAACTCAAATACATGTGTGGATGAATAGACAGACTTTGTGTCCCTAGTGAGCCTCTACAGGACTAGCTCGTTGATCAAAGATGACCGCGGTTTCCAGGTCATAGACATGAGTTGTCATTTGATAACGGGATCACATCATTAGGAGAATGATGTGATGGACGAGACCCAAACGTTAAACATAGCTTTTGATCGTGTCAGTTATCGCTATAGTTTTCTGCATGTCAAGTATAAGTTCCTATGACCATGAGATCATGTAACTCACTGACACCGTAGGAGTGCTTTGTGTGTGCCAAACGTCACAACGTAACTGGGTGACTATAAAGGTACTCTACAGGTATCTCCGAAGGTGTCTGTTAAGTTGACATGGATCGAGACTGGGATTTGTCACTCCGTGTGACGGAGAGGTATCTCCGGGCCCACTCGGTAATACGTCATCTCAATGAGCTCAAAGTGACTAAGTGGTTGGTCACGGGATTATGTATTACGGTAACGAGTAAAGAGACTTGCCGGTAACGAGATTGAACTAGGTATAGAGATACCGACGATCGAATCTCGGGCAAGTAACATACCGACGAGACAAAGGGAACTGTATACGGGATTGCCTGAATCCTTGACATCGTGGTTCATCCGATGAGATCATCGAGGAACGTGTGGGAACCAATATGGGTATCCAGATCCCGCTATTGGTTATTGACCTGGGAGTGTCTCGGTCATGTCTACATGGTTTCCGAACCCGCAGGGTCTACACACTTAAGGTTCGGTGACGCTAGGGTTGTTAGTGAGAACAGTGCATGGTTACCGAAGGTTGTTCGGAGTCCCGGATGAGATCCCGGACGTGACGAGGGTCTTCGGAATGGTCCGGGGACGAAGATTGATATATAGGATGAAAGGTTTCGGAGTCCGGAAGTGTTCCGGGGAGTATCGGGAAATCGGCGGATAACCGAAAGGGGTTTCGGGGGTCCCGGAAGGGGTTTCGGGCCTATTGGGCCACAAGGGGGGACACAACAGCCCTCATAGGGCTGTGCGCCCCCCCCCCCTGGGCCCTCTCCTCATGCGCAAGGGGAGGTGGCCCCCCCTAGGGCTGCCGCACCCCTATGGAGTAGGGGGCAAGGCACTTGGGGGGGGGGAAACCCTAGCCCCAGGGGGCGCCGCCCCCTTCCCCCTTGCCCTGGCCGCCGCCCCTAGGGGAAACCCTAGGGCGCCCCTCCCCTCTCTACCCCCCTATATAAAGAGAGGCAGAGGGAGGGCAGCCAACACACGTTTGTGCCTCGGTGCTGCCCTCCCTCTCCCATAACATCTTCATCTTCCCGCGGTGCTTGGCGAAGCCCTGCTGGAATCCTCCACCACCATCACCACCACGCCGTCGTGCTGCCGGTCTCTCCATCAACCTCTCCTCCACCCCTTGCTGGATCAAGAAGGAGGAGACGTCCCCGAGCCGTACGTGTGAAGAACGCGGAGGCACCGTTGCTTCGGTGCTAGGATCTTCGGCGATCTGAATCGCGGCGAGTACGACTCCATCAACCGCGTTCTTGAACGCTTCCGCTTAGCGATCTACAAGGGTATGTGGATCCAACTCTCCTCTCGTAGTAGCATCTCCTAGATTGATCTTGGTGAACGTAGGAAAATTTTTTGTTTCCCATGCAACGTTCCCCAACAGTGGCATCATGAGCTAGGATCTTGCGTAGATGCTTTCTCGAGTAGAACACAAAAGGGTTTGTGGGCGTTGATGTTTTAAATTGCTGCCCTCCTTAGTCTTTCTTGATTCAGCGGTATTATGGGATGAAGCGGCCCGGACCAACTTTACATGTCCACGTACATGAGACCGGTTCCATCGACAGACATGTGACTTTTGTTGCATAAGATGGCTGGCGGGTGTCTGTCTCTCCTATCTTAGCTGAATCGGAATAGAACAAGGCGGTCCTTGTAGAAGGTTAAATAGCAACTTGAATATCACCGTTGTGGCTTTGCGTAGGTAAGAAGCGTTCTTGCTAGATACCCATAGCAGCCACGTAAAACATGCAACAACAAATTAGAGGACGTCTAACTTGTTTTTGCAGGGTATGTATGTGATATGATATGGCCAATGACATGATGAGATATATTTGATGTATGAGATGATCATGTTGTAATAGTTAATATCGACTTGCATGTCGATGCATACGGCAACCGGCAGGAGCCATAGGGTTGTCTTTAATTTTTGTATGACCTGCGTGTCAATCATTAAGCGCTTTGTAATGCTTTACTTTATCGCTAAACGGTAGCAATAGTAGTAAGAGCATGGTGGGCGCGCGACAACCCCGATGGCGACACGATGATGGAGATCATGATGATGGAGATCATGGTGTGGCGCCGGTGACGATGGAGATCATGCCGGTGCTTTGGAGGTGGAGATCAAAAGCACGAGTTGATGGCCATATCATGTCACTTATGATTTGCATGTGATGTTAATCCTTTTATGCATCTTATTTTGCTTAGGACGACGGTAGCATTATAAGATGATCCCTCACTAAAATTTCAAGATAAAATTGTGTTCCCCCCGAGTGTGCGCCGTTGCGAAGGTTCGTCGTTTCGAAGCACCACGTGATGATCGGGTGTGATAGACTCTACGTTCGCATACAACGGGTGCAAGCCAGTTTTGCACATGCAGAACACTCGGGTTAGACTTGACGAGCCTAGCATGTACAGACATGGCCTCGGAACACGGAAGACCGAAAGGTCGAGCATGAGTCATATAGTAGATATGATCAACATGAAGATGTTCACCATTAACACCACCTCATCTCACGTGATGATCGGACTTGGGTTGGTGGATTTGGATCATGTCACGCTCAGATGACCAGAGGGATGTCAATTTGAGTGGGAGTTATAAGTAATTGTTGGAAATATGCCCTAGAGGCAATAATAAAAGAGTTATTATTATATTTCCTTGTTCATGATAATCGTTTATTATCCATGCTATAATTGTATTGATTGGAAACTCAGATACACGTGTGGATGAATAGACAGACTTTGTGTCCCTAGTGAGCCTCTACAGGACTAGCTCGTTGATCAAAGATGACCGCAGTTTCCAGGTCATAGACATGAGTTGTCATTTGATAACGGGATCACATCATTAGGAGAATGATGTGATGGACGAGACCCAAACGTTAACATAGCTTTTGATCGTGTCAGTTATCGCTATAGTTTTCTGCATGTCAAGTATAAGTTCCTATGACCATGAGATCATGTAACTCACTGACACCGTAGGAGTGCTTTGTGTGTACCAAACGTCACAACGTAACTGGGTGACTATAAAGGTACTCTACAGGTATCTCCGAGGGTGTCTGTTGAGTTGACATGGATCAAGACTGGGATTTGTCACTCCGTGTGACGGAGAGGTATCTCCGGGCCCACTCGGTAATACGTCATCTCAATGAGCTCAAAGTGACTAAGAAGTTGGTCACGGGATTATGTATTACGGTAACGAGAAAAGAGACTTGCCGGTAACGAGATTGAACTAGGTATAAAGATACCGACGATCGAATCTCGGGCAAGTAACATACCGACGAGACAAAGGGAACTGTATACGGGATTGCCTGAATCCTTGACATCGTGGTTCATCCGATGAGATCATCGAGAAACATGTGGGAACCAATATGGGTATCCAGATCCCGCTATTGGTTATTGACCTGGGAGTGTCTCGGTCATGTCTACATGGTTTCCGAACACGCACGGTCTACACACTTAACGTTCGGTGACGCTAGGGTTGTTAGTGAGAAAAGTGTATGGTTACCGAAGGTTGTTCGGAGTCCCGGATGAGATCCCGGACATGACGAGGGTCTCCGGAATGGTCCGGAGACGAAGATTGATATATAGGATGAAAGGTTTCGGAGTCCGGAAATGTTCCGGGGAGCATCGGGAAATCGGCGGAGTACCGGAAAGGGGTTTCGGGGGTCCGGAAGCAGTTCTGGGCCTAATGGGCCACAAGGGGGAACACCACAGCCCTCAGGGGGCTGTGCGCCCCCCCCCCCTGGGCCCTCTCCTTGTGCGCCAAGGGGGGTGGACCCCTCTAGGGTGGCCGCACCCCCTAGCCTTGGGGGGCAAGGCACCTAGGGGGGGAAACCCTAGGGCCTGGCCCTGGCCGCCGCCCCCCCCTGCCTTGGCCGCCGCCCCCCCTTGCCCTGGCCGCCGGCCCCCTAGGGGGGAAACCCTAGGGCGCCCTCACCTCTCCACCCCCCCTATATATAGTGGGGCAAAGGGAGGGCAGCCAACACAATTTTGTGCCTCGGTGCTGCCCTCCCTCTCCCACAACATCTTCTTCTCCCGCGGTGCTTAGGCGAAGCCCTGCTGGAATTCTCCTCCACCATCACCACCACGCCGTCGTGCTGCCGGTTCTCCATCAACCTCTCCTCCACCCCTTGCTGGATCAAGAAGGAGGAGACGTCCCCGAGCCGTACGTGTGAAGAACACGGAGGCACCGTTGCTTCGGTGCTAGGATCTTCGGCGATCTGAATCGCGGCGAGTACGACTCCATCATCCGCGTTCATAACGCTTCCGCTTAGCGATCTACAAGGGTATGTGGATCCTACTCTCCCCTCGTAGTTGCATCTACTAGATTGATCTTGGTGAACGTAGAGAAAATTTTTTGTTTTCCATGCAACGTTCCCCAACAGTGGCATCATGAGCTAGGATCTTGCGTAGATGCTTTCTCGAGTAGAACACAAAAGGATTTGTGGCGTTGATGTTTAAATTGCTGCCCTCCTTAGTCTTTCTTGATTCAGCGGTATTATAGGATGAAGCGGCCCGGACCAACTTTACATGTCCACGTACATGAGACCGGTTCCATCGACAGACATGTGACTTTTGTTGCATAAGATGGCTGGCGGGTGTCTGTCTCTCCTATCTTAGTTGAATCGGAATAGAACAAGGCGGTCCTTGTAGAAGGTTAAATAGCAACTTGAATATCACCGTTGTGGTTTTGCGTAGGTAAGAAGCGTTCTTGCTAGATACCCATAGCAGCCACGTAAAACATGCAACAACAATTTAGAGGACGTCTAACTTGTTTTTGCAGGGTATGTATGTGATATGATATGGCCAATGACATGATGAGATATATTTGATGTATGAGATGATCATGTTGTAATAGTTAATATCGACTTGCATGTCGATGCATACGGCAACCGGCAGGAGCCATAGGGTTGTCTTTAATTTTTGTATGACCTGCGTGTCAATCATTAAGCGCTTTGTAATGCTTTACTTTATCGCTAAACGGTAGCAATAGTAGTAAGAGCATGGTGGGCGCGCGACAACCCCGATGGTGACACGATGATGGAGATCATGATGATGGAGATCATGGTGTGGCGCCGGTGACGATGGAGATCATGCCGGTGCTTTGGAGATGGAGATCAAAAGCACGAGTTGATGGCCATATCATGTCACTTATGATTTGCATGTGATGTTAATCCTTTTATGCATCTTATTTTGCTTAGGACGACGGTAGCATTATAAGA
Organism: Secale cereale; assembly: GCA_902687465.1. NCBI lineage: Eukaryota > Viridiplantae > Streptophyta > Magnoliopsida > Poales > Poaceae > Secale > Secale cereale. Next base: position 851,597,840 of record LR738714.1, on the reverse strand, counting down.
TGATCCTTCACTAAAATTTCAAGATAAAATTGTGTTCCCCCCGAGTGTGCGCCGTTGCGAAGGTTCGTCGTTTCGAAGCACCACGTGATGATCGGGTGTGATAGACTCTACGTTCGCATACAACGGGTGCAAGCCAGTTTTGCACATGCAGAACACTCGGGTTAGACTTGACGAGCCTAGCATGTACAGACATGGCCTCGGAACACGGAAGACCGAAAGGTCGAGCATGAGTCATATAGTAGATATGATCAACATGTAGATGTTCACCATTGACACCACCTCATCTCACGTGATGATCGGACTTGGGTTGGTGGATTTGGATCATGTCACGCTCGAATGACCGGAGGGATGTCAATTTGAGTGGGAGTTATAAATAATTTGATTAGGTAGTAACTCACTTATCATGAACAATAGTCTAAAATGTCTTTGCAAATCTTTTGTTGTAGATGGCTCGCGCAGTAGCTCCCCTGAATTTTAATGCGTTCCTAGAGAAAGCTAAACTGAAAGATGATGGGAGCAACTTTGTGGACTGGCTCCGCAATCTGAGGATCATCCTCACAGCTGCCCAAAAGGTTTATGTCCTAAATGCACCGCTAGGTGAACCCCCCGCTCCTACAGCCCCTGCAGACGTTTTGAACGTCTGGCAGTCGCGTTCGGATGACTACTCAATAGTACAGTGTGCCATGTTGTACGGCTTGGAAGGAGGACTTCAAAGGCGTTTTGAACGTCATGGTGCATATGAGATGTACCAGGAGTTAAAGTTCATCTTTGAAAAGAATGCTAAGATCGAGAGGTATGAGACCACCGATAAATTCTTTGCTTGCAAGATGGAGGAGAATTCGTCTGTCAGTGAGCACTTGCTGAAGATGTCTGGGTACTATACCCGCATAGCTGATCTGGGACTTGTGTTCCCGGATGAGGCTATCATTGACAGAATTCTCCAGTCACTCCCTCCTAGCTACAAGAGCTTCGTGCAGCAGTATAACATGCAAGGGATGAACAAAACCATCGCCGAGCTATTTTCGATGCTGAAAGTCGCTGAGGCAGACATCCAGAAGGAGTATCAAGTGTTGATGGTCAATAAAACCACCAGTTTCAAGAAGAATGGCAAGGGCAAGAAGGGTAACTCTAAGAAGGGTGGCAAAGCAGTTGCTCATCCAGTGAAGAAACCCAAGGCTGGACCCAAGCCAGAGACTGAGTGTTTCTATTGCAAGGGGAACGGCCACTGGAAGCGGAACTGCCCCAAGTATCTGGCAGACAAGAAGGGGGCCAACAACAACAACAAAGGTATATGTGATATACATGTTATTGATGTGTACCTTACCAACTCTCGTTGTAGTGCCTGGGTATTTGATACCGGTTCGGTTGCTCACATTCGCAACTCTAAACAGGAACTGCGGAATAAACGGAGGCTGGCGAAGGACGAAGTGACGATGCGCGTGGGAAATGGTTCCAAGGTTGATGTGATCGCCGTCGGCACGCTCGCTCTTCGATTACCATCGGGATTAGTTATGAACCTGAATAATTGTTATTTAGTGCCTGCGTTAAGCACGAACATTATATCTGGATCTTGTTTATTGCGAGACGGTTACTCATTTAAATCAGAGAATAAAGGTTGTTCTATTTATATGGGTAATATCTTTTATGGTCATGCACCCGAAGTTAGGGGTTTATTCTTATTGAATCTCGATAGTGATGATACACATGTTCATAACATTGATGCCAAAAGATGTAGAGTTGATAATGATAATACCACTTTCTTGTGGCACTGCCGTCTGGGTCATATCGGCGTGAAACGCATGAGGAAGCTCCATGCTGATGGACTTTTGGAGTCTCTTGATTTTGAATCACTTGACACGTGCGAGCCGTGCCTCATGGGCAAGATGACAAGGACCCCGTTTTCAGGGACAATGGAACGGGCAAGTGACTTATTGGAAATCATACATACTGATGTGTGCGGTCCGATGAGTGTAACGGCGCGCGGTGGATATCGTTATTTTCTCACCTTCACTGACGACTTAAGTAGATATGGGTATATTTACTTGATGAAGCATAAGTCTGA
>LR738714.1:851521515-851571241 GCA_902687465.1 Secale cereale | reverse complement strand
GATTGTGGGTTCATGCCCCTCGATGACTAGCTTGAGTGACAGAAACATGAGTCTAGGGGATGTGCTGTTGCCACAAGGGGGAAAACAACGGTGCTTGTGCCCGCGGGTGCAAGGATTGTTTACTTTACGCAAAGTTCTTTTAATGCAGTTGTCTGTTGCTTTGAGTTTACACTATGGGTGGGGCTTGCAACTTAATACCAGCGAGATGTTCTGGATAGATATCTCAAGGTGGATGATTAGTAGTAGATATTGATGGATTTCGGTCTACTTACTTTGGCGTACCGCCCATGCTTTGAACCTCAACCTTTCTTGCAATGTAGTCAGCATTGGTTTGCGTTCGTGGTCCTGTCAATTGCCCAGCTGTAATTCGTTTACCTCACAAAGCTGTTTTATCGTCTTTTGGGAGAGAGACATCACTAGTGAACATCATGAGACTTCGGTCCATATTACCATCATTGATCACATCCACTATTTACTTTTCGCTTTTATTTACTATTGCAAACATTATCTATCACTACTATCATCTGCTTTTAATCCTTTGTAAACTTCAAGGCCGGAGGGATTGACAACCTCTCTGTACTCGTTGGGAGCAAAGTTATTTGTATCTGTGTGCAGGTCCACGTTGATTGCTAATATATGGCGTCGTTAGCAGTTGACACCTACTTGTTGAACCTAGGAGTCTCTGGGGATTCGATCCTTGGCATCTTTGCTAAGGGAAAAACTTCCACAACACTGCATCTCACACCTTCCACTTGGGGTAACCAACGAGGGGTTAGAGGCCCATCAAGGAGTTTTTCTGGCGCCGTTGCCGGGGACTCCACTCTTCAGGATAGGGGAGTTGCACGCTATCTTTTACCTTTGCTTTTTAGTCTTGTTAGTTTACCTTTCAGTTTTTGCTTTAGTACCTTTTTATCAAAAATCACAAAAATAGTTATCTTGCTTGCTTGCTGATACGTCGAAAACGTATCTATAATTTCTGCTTGCTCCATGCCACTTTTGGGTGATATTGCTATGATATTCATACACTTTCATACACTTTTGATCATATTTGGACTAACTTACTAATCCAGTGCACCCCAGTGCCAGTTTCTGTTTTCGGCTGTTTTTGTATTTCAGGTTTTCACGTTTCGAGAACTGCCCAGAAAAATCCAGAAAAATTATATAAAAAATCAGCGTTCCGGAAACAACACTGCGTCCGAAGGGCAGCCTGGGGGGGCACCAGGGCTCCAGGCGCCCTGGCGGCGCCCCCCCCCTAGGCCGCGCCGGGGGGGCGCCTGGGCCCCCCGAAGCTCCCCCGATGCCCTACTTTGGCATATATTTAAAGGACCCTCCGAAACCCTCAGAGAAGAAACTCTTTTCGCGATCCCATCTCTGTTCCACCGCCGCCCCCGCTTCCAAGATCGGGAGCACCAGGAGAACTCTTCCCGGCACCCTGCCGGAGGGGAGGATCACCACCGGGAGCTTCTCCACCACCATGGACGCCTCCCGGATGACTCGTGAGTAGTCTCCCTTGGACCATGAGTCCATGACCAGTAGCTATGTGATGTTCTCCTCCCGTTCTTGTGCTTCACTAATTAGTCCTCGTGAGCTGCCCTACATGATCGAGGCACCTATGTAATCCTTATGTTGTTGCTATGTTGAGTTTGCTGGGATCCGATGGATTATGAGATTATGTTCAGATTGATCTTGAGTAATATATTTGATTCACCTCTTTTATATTTTTGTTCATAAGTAATTCTTGCATGTTCTCCGTTGTTATTTATTGCTTTGGCCGAGTAGTAGGTAGTGACTCCAAGAGGGAACGTTATGCTTGATTGTGGGTTCATGCCCCTCGATGACTAGCTTGAGTGACAGAAACATGAGTCTAGGGGATGTGCTATTGCCACAAGGGGGAAAACAACGGTTCTTGTGCCCGCGGGTGCAAGGATTGTTTACTTTACGCAAAGTTCTTTTAATGCAGTTGTCTGTTGCATTGAGTTTACACTATGGGTGGGACTCGCAACTTAATACCAGCGAGATGTTCTGGATAGATATCTCAAGGTGGATGATTAGTAGTAGGCATTGATGGATTTCGGTCTACTTACTTTGGCGTACCGCCCATGCTTTGAACCTCAACCTTTCTTGCAATGTAGTCAGCATTGGTTTGCGTTCATGGTCCTGTCAATTGCCCAGCTGTAATTTGTTTACCTCACATAGCTGTTTTATCGTCTTTTGGGAGAGAGACATCACTAGTGAACATCATGAGACTCCGGTCTTTATTACCATCATTGATCACACCCGCTATTTACTTTTTGTTATTATTTACTTTTGCAAAACACTATCTATCACTACTATCATTGCTTTTAACCCTTTGTGAACTACAAGGCCGGAGGGATTGACAACCTCTCTGTACTCGTTGGGAGCATAGTTATTTGTATCTGTGTGCAGGTCCACGTTGATTGCTACTAATCTGGCGCCGTAGCAATTGACACCTACTTGTTGAACCTAGGAGTCTCTGGGGATTCAATCCTTGGCATCTTTGCTAAGGGAAAACACTTCTACAATACTGCATCTTACACCTTCCACTTGGGGTAACCAACGAGGGGTTCGAGGCCCATCAAGGAGTATTTTCTGGCGCCGTTGCCGGGGACTCCACTCTTCAGGATAGGGGAGTTGCATGCTATCTTTTACCTTTGCTTTTTAGTCTTGTTAGTTTACCTTTCAGTTTTTGCTTTCAGTACCTTTTATCGAAAATCACAAAAATAGTTATCTTGCTTGCTTGCTATTATGGGTTCTACTAAAAACACTAAATGGGAGGAGTACACCCCTTCTTCCATTACCCCAATTACCACTGTCGGGATCTACAAAAGTAATAAACCTTGTGATTTTACTAGTCTTGACGGAGGGTTGTGCCCATGGCATGGTCTTCCAGGAAAAGAGTATGTGCCTTAGTTTAAAATTGCTCCTAAGCTTCCCCAAACTTGGGAAGATGTTCAAACTCTTATAATAGAGAGCGATTCAAACAAAGAGGATGACACTACAATTCTGCCCACTAATGATAAAATTGATTTTGATAATTGTAGTATTTCAGAAGTTGTCACCTTTCTACAAGGAATGGCCAAAGACCCCCACACTAGCACGCTTAATCTTGCCTTCACAGAGCATATCACTAATGCTCTCATCAAAGCTAGGGAGGATAAACTTAGAGTAGAAGCCTCCATACCTAGGAAGCTAGAAGATGGTTGGGATCCTATGATTAAAATTAAGATAAACAACTTCTCTTGCTATGCTTTATGTGATATTGTAGCTAGTACTTCCATTATGCCCAAAAGACTATATGATATGCTTAAATTAAAACCTTTTGATTCTTGTTCTTTTGGTGTTCGTCTCGTTGATTCTTCCATAAAGAAACCTTTGGGGAGGATCGACGATGTTCTTATTGTTGTCAATGATAATTATGTGCCCGTTGATTTCACTATTATGGATATTGAATGTGATCCTTCATGTCCAATTATTTTTGGGACGTCCCTTTTTACGCACCGTTGGTGCTATCATTGACATGAAAGAGGGTAATATTAAATTTCAGTTTCTTCTCAAGAAAGGGATGGAACACTTCCCTCGAAAGAAGATCAAGTTACCTTTTGAGTCCGTTGTACGGGCTAGCTATTCTTTTACTCTTGATAAAACTTGATCTCTATGCATTATGCCTAGCTTAAAGGCATAAAAGAAAGCGCTTTTGGGAGGCAGCCCACATGAATAAATTTTTGATTTTGTTGTGTCTTGATGTTGTTTACTGCTGTAGCATCATCATTGTATCTTTGCTTTTCATATTTGTGCCAAGTATAGCCTCCGATTGCTAGAAAGTTCAAAAGTTGTGAGGTGCTGTCCAGGAAACAGATTCTGTCCTTGCATAGAAAAATTCGTATAAAATCACCAGATCATCTTTTTGGTCTGAATTTTTTCGACAGCGTTCTCTATATAATTTTCTTTCGTGCGTCTGTTCTGAGTTTTTTGATTTGAGTTGCAGAAGTATCCCGAACAGATCAATTACTACCTGCTATTCTGTTTTTCACAGATTCTGTCCTGTTTTGCCTTTCCCTCACTTTGCAAATCAAGAACTTGCTTTTTCTTTGCAAAAACCTTTTGGCAATCTTGAGAAACAGTAGAACTTCAAGAATATCCTTATTTCCAGCAAGGTATAATTATTTTATTAAGGGTACTAACCTCGCTAATCAGATTATGATGAGTTGTGTATGAAGGGAGTTTTCATGTGTGCGAGGGAAGATGATAAAAAGATTCAGGAGTGTCAAGCGCTCAAGCTTGGGGATGCCCCCGTGCACCCCCAAGAAATATTCAAGGATACTCAAGCGTCTAAGCTTGGGGATGCCCCCATGCATCCCCTTCTCCATCAACATTATCAGTTCGTCTTTCGTTTCACTATATTTTTATCACTTCATGTGTTATGTGCTATGCTTGGAGCGTCCTGCTTTTAGTTTTCTTTTTAGTTTTTCATAACGAGTTGGAACCCAGCATTCCTTTATGTGGGAGAGAAACACGCTCCACTTCTACCTAGAACATAACATAGAATTTTCATGTCTATCTATGCTGTGTGTGTTCTTTGTCTTTTAATAGCTACTATCATGCTCTGCTCTTAGTATTCATGCTTATCTTTTCAAAGAGCTTTTGTTTAGTTGGTTGCTTGAACTCTCTTTAATTACCATGCTCACCTTATTAAGAGAGTTTGCTTCCGTTGCATTGGTTAATGTGTCTATGATAAATATGCTACTTGCATGATGGTGTTTAGTAGTTCAGGTTTTCTTATGGTTAATCTCAAATAGCTGGGGGGTTCCCAATGCGTTATTGGAGTACCAACTTGGTTTGTTTGCCTATGATGTGGTATGGTTTAGTAATATCTTCCTTCGAGAATTTATTTTGATTGACTTGGCGTATGCTCACGCATATTTAAGACTGTAAAGAAAGTCTGTCAAGCCTTGATGATCTTTTGTTTCTGAGTAGCGATATAACTACCATGCCTGATTCAATATTGCTTTGTCGCTCTGCATGATTATGACCGTCATTGCTCTCTTAGTTGGTTGCTCCCAGTCTTTTTGCTAACCTCCACCTGTACTAAGCAAACTAACTATGCAATACATAGCTCATGGGAAAGTAGCCTAAAAACTATTGTGGTAAAGAATATGTTGCTTATGTATCTTATTTCTTATAAGTTGCTTGCTGAGCGGTAACCATGTTTCTGGGGACGCCATCAACTGTCACACTTTTGTTGAATATCATGTGAGTTTCTATGCATGTTCGTCTTGTCTGAAGTAAGGGTGATTTACCGTGGGTTGAATGAATATGCATATTGTTAGAGAAGAACATTGGGCCGCCAACCAAAGCCATGTATCATGGTGGAAGTTTTAGCTTGGACCTTAATCCTCAATCTCTCATGAGAATATGCTTATGCATTAAAGAGGAGTCCATCATCTATTTTCTATGTTGTCCCGGTATGGATGTCCTCAAGTTGAGATCTATCAAAAACGAGAAATCAAATGCGATTTATCTCCTTGGACCTTTGTACAGGTGGCATAGAGGTACCCCTTTGTGACACTTGGTTAAAACATATGTAATGCAATGATAACCCATGGAAATCCGAGCTAATTAGGACAAGGTACGAGCACTATTGGTATTCGATGCATGAGGCTTGCAACTTATAGGATGTCTTATGCATGACACATATGAAGTACTACTACCGTTGACACAATTGCTTCCATGTTTTCAAAATAAAAGCTCTAGCACATAACCATTCTTTTACCTTTATGTTAAAGCACCAACTACTGAGAGCATGATTGTCATTCTGAGTGTAATGTGCATTGTCCCAAAGTAGCATTGTCTTTGGCATGATTGTGATATCGTTTATTCTGAAATCATTGTATCTAGTCATCACTTAAACCTTGAAGGTGCCCTTGCATTTATGTTTTGCACCACTAAAGGGGGCAAGCTAGATATCACTTTATCATATTTGCACATCATGTTCATTGCAAATCTTTTTGATGTTTCAGTTTCATGTTGTAAACCTTTCAGTCATTTGTGATTTTCTCATGAGGCAACTTAATTACTTTAGAATCATTGTCTCAGTAAGCTTTTGTCATATGACTATGAAAAAGTCCTATATGGTTAATAGCATGTCACCACAGAAATTATTCTTGTTATCATTTACCTACTCGAGGACGAGCAGGAATTAAGCTTGGGGATGTTGATACGTCCAAAACGTATCTACAATTTCTGCTTGCTCCATGCCACTTTTGGGTGATATTGCTATGATATTCATACACTTCCATACACTTTTGATCATATTTGGACTAACTTACTAATCCAGTGCACCCCAGTGCCAGTTTCTGTTTTCGGCTATTTTTGTATTTCAGGTTTTCACGTTTCGAGAACTGCCCAGAAAAATCCAGAAAAATTATATAAAAAATCAGCATTCCGGAAACAACACTGCGTCCGAAGGGCAGCCTGGGGGGGCACCAGGGCTCCAGGCGCCCTGGCGGCGCCCCCCCCCCTGGGCCGCGCCGGGGGGGCGCCTGGGCCCCCCGAAGCTCCCCCGATGCCCTACTTTGGCATATATTTAAAGGACCCTCCGAAACCCTCAGAGAAGAAACTCTTTTCGCGATTCCATCTCTGTTCCGCCGCCGCCGCTTCCAAGATCGGGAGCACCAGGAGAACTCTTTCCGGCACCCTGCCGGAGGGGAGGATCACCACCGGGAGCTTCTCCACCACCATGGACGCCTCCCGGATGACTCGTGAGTAGTCTCGCTTGGACCATGAGTCCATGACCAGTAGCTATGTGATGTTCTCCTCCCGTTCTTGTGCTTCACTAATTAGTCCTCGTGAGCTGCCCTACATGATCGAGGCACCTATGTAATCCTTATGCTGTTGCTATGTTGAGTTTGCTGGGATCCGATGGATTATGAGATTATGTTCAGATTGATCTTGAGTAATATATTTGATTCACCTCTTTTATATTTTTGTTCACAAGTAATTCTTGCATGTTCTCCATTGTTATTTATTGCTTTGGCCGAGTAGTAGGTAGTGACTCCAAGAGGGAACGTTATGCTTGATTGTGGGGTCATGCCCCTCGATGACTAGCTTGAGTGACAGAAACATGAGTCTAGGTGATGTGCTGTTGCCACAAGGGGGAAAACAACGGTGCTTGTGCCCGCGGGTGCAAGGATTGTTTACTTTACGCAAAGTTCTTTTAATGCAGTTGTCTGTTGCATTGAGTTTACACTATGGGTGGGACTCGCAACTTAATACCAGCGAGATGTTCTGGATAGATATCTCAAGGTGGATGATTAGTAGTAGGCATTGATGGATTTCGGTCTACTTACTTTGGCATACCGCCCATGCTTTGAACGTCAACCTTTCTTGCAATGTAGTCAGCATTGGTTTGCGTTCGTGGTCCTGTCAATTGCCCAGCTGTAATTTGTTTACCTCACATAGCTGTTTTATCGTCTTTTGGGAGAGATGTTGGGGAACGTAGTATTTTAAAATTTTCCTACGATCACGCAAGATCTATCTACCAGATGCATAGCAACGAGAGGGGAGAGTGTGTCTACGTACCCTCGTAGACCGGGAGCGGAAGCGTCAAGTGACGCGGTTGATGTTGTCGAACTTCTTCGCGATCCAACCGATCAAGCACCGAACGTACGGCACCTCCGCGTTCAGCACACGTTCAGCTTGATGACGTCCCACGAGCTCTTGATCCAGTTGAGCTTCACGGGAGAGTTTCGTCAGCACGACGGCGTGGTGACGGATATGATGTGTTCACCGGCGCAGGGCTTCTCCTAAGCTCCGCGACGGTACGACCGAGGTGTGATTCTGTGGAGGGGGGCACCGCACACGGCTAAAACAATTCTACTTGTGTGTGTTTGGGTGCCCCCTGCCCCCGTATATAAAGGAGCAAGGGAGGAGGGGCCGGCCAACTCTCCTGGTGCGGCTAGGGAAGGGATTCCTACTAGGAATAGGATTGCAATCCTATTCCTAGTAGGATTCACCGAAAGGAAGAAGGGGGAAAGGAATAGGAGAGGTGGCGCGCCCCCAATCCTAGTCCAACTAGGATTCCTAGGTGGGGGCGCCGGCCAGCCCTATGGGCTGCCTCTCTCTCACCCTTTAGGCCCACTATGGACCATCCCCTCTCGTAGGGGGTTCCGGTAACCCCCTCCGGCATTCCCGATAAATCCGAAACTTTTCCGGTATACTTCCGGTGTCCGAATATAGCCGTCCAATATATTAATCTTTATGTCTCGGACATTCCGAGACTCCTCGTCATGTCCGTGATCTCATCCGGGACTCCGAACTACCTTCGGTACATCAATACTCAAAAACTCATAATACCGATCGTCATCAAACGTTAAGCGTGCGGACCCTACGGGTTCGAGAACTATGTAGACATGACCGAGACTCATCTCTGGTCAATAACCAATAGCGGAACCTGGATGTTCATATTGGCTCCTACATATTCTACGAAGATCTTTTATCGGTCAGAACCGCATAACAACATACGTTGTTCCTTTTGTCAAACGGTATGTTACTTGTCCGAGATTCGATCGTCGGTATCTTTATACCTAGTTCAATCTCGTTTACCGGCAAGTCTCTTTACTCGTTCCGTAACACATCATCTCGTAACTAACTCATTAGTCTTTTGCTTGCAAGGCTTATTGTGATGTGTGTTACCGAGAGGGCCCAGAGATACCTCTCCGACACTCGGAGTGACAAATCTTAATCTTGATCTATGCCAACACCACGAATACTTTCGGAGACACCTGTAGAGCATCTTTATGATCACCCAGTTACGTTGTGACGTTTGATAGCACACAAGGTGTTCCTACGGTATTCGGGAGTTGCATAATCTCATAGTCATAGGAACATGTATAAGTCATGAAGAAAGCAATAGCAGTTAAACTAAACGATCATAGTGCTATGCTAACGGATGGGTCTTGTCCATCACATCATTCTCCTAATGATGTGATCCCGTTGATCAAATGACAACTCATGTCTATGGCTAGGAAACATAACCATCTTTGATCAATGAGCTAGTCTAGTAGAGGCATACTAGGGACATACTGTTTTGTCTATGTATCCACACATGTACTAAGTTTCCGGTTAATACAATTCTAGCATGAATAAAAGACATTTATCATGATATAAGGAAATACAAATAACATCTTTATTATTGCCTCTAGGGCATATTTCCTTCAGTCTCCCACTTGAAGTAGAGTCAATAATCTAGATTACAAAGTGATGATTCTCACACCCATGGAGTCTTGGTGCTGATCATGTTTTTCCCGTGGAAGAGGCTTAGTCAACGGGTCTGCAACATTTAGATCCGTATGTATTTTGCAAATCTCTATGTCTCCCTCCTTGACCAGATCGCGGATGGAATTGAAGCGTCTTTTGATGTGCTTTGTTCTCTTGTGAAACCTGGATTCCTTCGCCAAGGCTATGGCTCCAGTGTTGTCACAAAAGATTTTCATTGGACCCGATGCACTAGGTACTACACCTAGATCGGATATGAACTCCTTCATCCAGACTCCTTCATTTGCTGCTTCCGAAGCAGCTATGTATTCCGCTTCACACGTAGATCCCGCCACGACGCTCTGCTTGGAACTGCACCAGCTGACAGCTCCACCGTTCAATAAAAATACATATCCGGTTTGTGACTTAGAGTCATCCGGATCAGTGTCAAAGCTAGAATCGACGTAACCGTTTACGACGAGCTCTTTGTCACCTCCATATACGAGAAACATATCCTTTGTTCTTTTCAGATACTTTAGGATGTTTTTGACCGCTGTCCAGTGATCCACTCCTGGATTACTTTGGTACCTCCCTGCTAGACTTATAGCAAGGCACACATCAGGTCTGGTACACAGCATTGTATACATGATAGATCCTATGGCTGAGGCATAGGGAATGACTTTCATTTTCTCTCTATCTTCTGCAGTGGTCGGGCATTGAGTCTTACTCAACTTCATACCTTGTAAAACAGGCAAGAATCCCTTCTTTGACTGATCCATTTTGAACCTTTTCAAAATCTTATCAAGGTATGTGCTTTGTGAAAGTCCAATTAAGCGTCTTGATCTATCTCTATAGATCTTGATGCCTAATATGTAAGCAGCTTCTCCGAGGTCTTTCATTGAAAAACTTTTATTCAAGTATCCTTTTATGCTATTCAGAAATTCTATATCATTTCCAATTAACAATATGTCATCTACATATAATATTAGAAATGCTACAGAGCTCCCACTCACTTTCTTGTAAATACAGGCTTCTCCAAAAGTCTGTACAAAACCATATGCTTTGATCACCTCATCAAAGCGTATATTCCAACTCCGAGATGCTTGCACCAGTCCATAGATGGATCGCTGGAGTTTGCATACTTTGTTAGCACCTTTTGGATCGACAAAACCTTCTGGTTGCATCATATACAACTCTTCTTTGAGATATCCATTTAGGAATGCAGTTTTGACATCCATTTGCCAGATTTCATAATCATAAAATGCGGCAATTGCTAACATGATTCGGACAGACTTAAGCATCGCTACAGGTGAGAAAGTCTCATCGTAGTCAACTCCTTGAACTTGTCGAAAACCTTTCGCAACAAGTCGAGCTTTGTAAACAGTAATATTACCGTCTGCGTCGGTCTTCCTCTTGAAGATCCATTTATTTTCGATGGCCTGCCGATCATCGGGCAAGTCAACCAAAGTCCACACTTTGTTCTCATACATGGATCCCATCTCAGATTTCATGGCTTCAAGCCATTTTGCGGAATCTGGGCTTATCATTGCTTCCTCATAGTTCGTAGGTTCATCATGGTCTAGTAACATGATTTCCAGAACTGGGTTGCCGTACCACTCTGGTGCGGAACGTACTCTGGTTGATCTACGACGTTCAGCAGAAACTTGATCCGAAGTTTCATGATCATTATCATCAACTTCCTCACTAATTGGTGTAGGAATCACTGGAACAATTTCCTGTGATGTACTACTTTCCAATATGGAAGAAGGTACAATTACCTCATCAAGTTCTACTTTCCTCCCACTCACTTCTTTCGAGAGAAACTCTTTTTCTAGAAAGGATCCGTTCTTAGCAACGAATATTTTGCCTTCGGATCTGTGATAGAAGGTGTACCCAACAGTCTCTTTTGGGTATCCTATGAAGACACATTTTTCCGACTTGGGATCGAGCTTATCAGGTTGAAGTGTTTTCACATAAGCATCGCAGCCCCAAATTTTAAGAAACGACAACTTTGGTTTCTTGCCAAACCATAGTTCATAAGGCGTCGTATCAACGGATTTAGATGGTGCCCTATTTAACGTGAATGCAGCTGTCTCTAAAGCATAACCCCAAAACGATAGTGGTAAATCGGTAAGAGACATCATAGATCGCACCATATCCAATAAAGTATGGTTACGACGTTCGGACACACCATTACGTTGTGGTGTTCCAGGTGGCGTGAGTTGTGAAACTATTCCACATTGTTTCAAATGAAGACCAAACTCGTAACTCAAATATTCTCCTCCACGATCAGATCGTAGGAACTTTATTTTCTTGTTACGATGATTCTCCACTTCACTCTGAAATTCTTTGAACTTTTCAAATGTTTCAGACTTGTGTTTCATTAAGTAGATATACCCATATCTGCTCAAATCATCAGTGATGGTCAGAAAATAACGATACCCGCCGCGAGCATCAACACTCATTGGTCCACATACATCAGTATGTATGATTTCCAACAAATCTGTTGCTCGCTCCATAGTTCCGGAGAACGGAGTTTTAGTCATCTTGCCCATGAGGCATGGTTCGCAAGCACCAAGTGATTCATAATCAAGTGATTCCAAAAGTCCATCTTTATGGAGTTTCTTCATGCGTTTTACACCAATATGACCTAAACGGCAGTGCCACAAATAAGTTGCACTATCATTATTAACCTTGCATCTTTTGGTTTCAATATTATGAATATGTGTATCACTACAATCGAGATCCAGTAAGAATAGACCACTCTTTAAGGGTGCATGACCATAAAAGATATTATTCATCAAAATGGAACAACCATTATTCTCTGATTTAAATGAATAACCGTCTCGCAATAAACAAGATCCAGATATAATGTTCATGCTCAACGCTGGCACCAAATAACAATTATTCAGGTCTAAAACTAATCCCGAAGGTAGATGTAGAGGTAGCGTGCCGACGGCGATCACATCGACTTTGGAACCGTTTCCCACGCGCATCGTCACCTCGTCCTTAGCTAATCTTCGTTTAATCCGTAGTCCCTGTTTCGAGTTACAAATATTAGCAACCGAACCGGTATCAAATACCCAGGTACTACTACGAGCATTAGTAAGGTACACATCAATAACATGTATATCACATATACCTTTGTTCATCTTGCCATCCTTCTTATCCGCCAAATACTTGGGGCAGTTCCGCTTCCAGTGTCCAGTCCCCTTGCAGTAGAAGCACTCAGTTTCAGGCTTGGTTCCATACTTGAGGTTTTCTGTGAGAGCAGCAACAATCTTGCTATTCTCCTTGAAAATCCCTTCCTTGCCCTTTTTCTTGAAACTAGTGGTATTGTTAACCATCAACTTTTGATGCTCCTTTTTGATTTCTACCTCCGCAGCTATGAGCATAGCGAAGAGCTCGGGAATTGTCTTTTGTATCCCTTGCATATTATAGTTCATCACGAAGCCATTATAGCTTGGTGGCAGTGATTGAAGAATTCTATCAATAACACTATTCTCATCAACTTGGCAACCAAGTTGAGTCATATGATTGTAGTGCCCATACATTGTGAGCAAGTGTTCACTGATAGAACTATTCTCCTCCATCTTGCAGCTGTAGAACTTATTGGAAATCTTATATTTCTCAATCCGGGCATTTGCTTGAAATATTAACTTCAACTCCTGGAACATCTCATATGCTCCATGACGTTCAAAACGTCGTTGAAGTCCCGGTTCTAAGCCGTAAAGCATGGCACACTGAACTATTGTGTAGTCATCAGACCGTGACTGCCAGACGTTCAAAGCGTCTGCATCAGCGGAAGGGGGCTTGTCACCTAGCGGTGCTTCAAGGACATAATTCTTCTGTGCAGCAATGAGGATAATCCTCAGGTTACGGACCCAGTCCGTGTAATTGCTACCATCATCTTTCAACTTAGCTTTCTCTAGGAATGCATTAAAATTCAAAGGAACGGTAGCACGGGCCATTGATCTACAACGACATAGATATGCACAACTATCAGGACTAAGTTCATGATAAATTAAAGTTCAGCTTAATCATATTAATTTAAAGAACTCCCACTTAGATAGACATCCCTCTGGTCATCTAAATGATCACGTGATCCAAATCAACTAAACCATGTCCGATCATCACGTGAGATGGAGTAGTTTTCAATGGTGAACATCTTATGTTGATCATATCTACTATATGATTCACGCTCGACCTTTCGGTCTCCAGTGTTCCGAGGCCATATCTGTATATGCTAGGCTCGTCAAGTTTAACCCGAGTATTCTGCGTGTGCAAAACTGGCTTACACCCGTTGTATTTGAACGTAGAGCTTATCACACCCGATCATCACGTGGTGTCTCGGCACGACGAACTTTCGCAACAGTGCATACTCAGGGAGAACACTTATACCTTGAAATTTAGTAAGGGATCATCTTATAATGCTACCGTCGTTCTAAGCAAAATAAGAAGCATAATAAGATAAACATCACATGCAATCAAAATATGTGACATGATATGGCCATCATCATCTTGTGCTTTTGATCTCCATCTCCAAAGCACCGTCATGATCACCTTCGTCACCGGCGCGACACCTTGATCTCCATCGTAGCATCGTTGTCGTCTCGCCAACTATTGCTTCTACGACTATCGCTACCGCTTAGTGCTAAAGTAAAGCAATTACATGGCGATTGCATTTCATACAATAAAGCGACAACCATATGGCTCCTGCCAGTTGCCGATAACATTACAAAACATGATCATCTCATACAAAAACCGTATAACTCATCATGTCTTGACCATATCACATCACAACATGCCCTGCAAAAACAAGTTAGACGTCCTCTACTTTGTTGTTGCAAGTTTTACGTGGCTGCTACGGGCTTAGCAAGAACCGTTCTTACCTACGCATACAAAACCACAACGATGTTTCGTCAAGTATGTGTTGTTTTAACCTTCACAAGGACCGGGCGTAGCCACACTTGATTCAGCTAAAGTGAGAGAGACAGACACCCGCCAGTCACCTTTAAGCAACGAGTGCTCGTAACGGTGAAACCAGTCTCGCGTAAGCGTACGCGTAATGTCGGTCCGGGCCGCTTCATCTCACAATACCGCCGAAGCAAAGTATGACATGCTGGTAAGCAGTATGACTAGTATCGTCCACAATCTCATTGTGTTCTACTCGTGCATATCATCTACGCATAGACCTGGCTCATGATGCCACTGTTGGGTAACGTAGTATTTTAAAATTTTCCTACGATCACGCAAGATCTATCTACCAGATGCATAGCAACGAGAGGGGAGAGTGTGTCTACGTATCCTCGTAGACCGGGAGCGGAAGCGTCAAGTGACGCGGTTGATGTTGTCGAACTTCTTCGCGATCCAACCGATCAAGCACCGAACGTACGGCACCTCCGCGTTCAGCACACGTTCAGCTTGATGACGTCCCACGAGCTCTTGATCCAGTTGAGCTTCACGGGAGAGTTTCGTCAGCACGACGGCGTGGTGACGGATATGATGTGTTCACCGGCGCAGGGCTTCGCCTAAGCTCCGCGACGGTACGACCGAGGTGTGATTCTGTGGAGGGGGGCACCGCACACGGCTAAAACAATTCAACTTGTGTGTCTTTGGGTGCCCCCCTGCCCCCGTATATAAAGGAGCAAGGGAGGAGGGGCCGGCCACCTCCTATGGTGCGGCTAGGGAGGGGACTCCTACTAGGAATAGGATTGCAATCCTATTCCTAGTAGGATTCACCGAAAGGAAGAAGGGGGAAAGGATTAGGAGAGGTGGCGCCCCCCCAATCCTAGTCCAACTAGGATTCCTAGGTGGGGGCGCCGGCCAGCCCTATGGGCTGCCTCTCTCTCACCCTTTAGGCCCACTATGGACCATCCCCTCTCGTAGGGGGTTCCGGTAACCCCCTTCCGGCATTCCCGATAAATCCGAAACTTTTCCGGTATACTTCCGGTGTCCGAATATAGCCGTCCAATATATCAATCTTTATGTCTCGGACATTCCGAGACTCCTCGTCATGTCCGTGATCTCATCCGGGACTCCGAACTACCTTCGGTACATCAATACTCAAAAACTCATAATACCGATCGTCATCAAACGTTAAGCGTGCGGACCCTACGGGTTCGAGAACTATGTAGACATGACCGAGACTCATCTCTGGTCAATAACCAATAGCGGAACCTGGATGTTCATATTGGCTCCTACATATTCTACGAAGATCTTTTATCGGTCAGAACCGCATAACAACATACGTTGTTCCTTTTGTCAAACGGTATGTTACTTGCCCGAGATTCGATCGTCGGTATCTTTATACCTAGTTCAATCTCGTTGCCGGAAAGTCTCTTTACTCGTTCCGTAACACATCATCTCGTGACTAACTCATTAGTCTTTTTGCTTGCAAGGCTTATTGTGATGTGTGTTACCGAGAGGGCCCAGAGATACCTCTCCGACACTCGGAGTGACAAATCCTAATCTTGATCTATGCCAACACCACGAATACTTTCGGAGACACCTGTAGAGCATCTTTATGATCACCCAGTTATGTTGTGACGTTTGATAGCACACAAGGTGTTCCTACGGTATTCGGGAGTTGCATAATCTCATAGTCATAGGAACATGTATAAGTCATGAAGAAAGCAATAGCAGTTAAACTAAACGATCATATTGCTATGCTAACGGATGGGTCTTGTCCATCACATCATTCTCCTAATGATGTGATCCCGTTGATCAAATGACAACTCATGTCTATGGCTAGGAAACATAACCATCTTTGATCAATGAGCTAGTCTAGTAGAGGCATACTAGGGACATACTGTTTTGTCTATGTATCCACACATGTACTAAGTTTCCGGTTAATACAATTCTAGCATGAATAAAAGACATTTATCATGATATAAGGAAATACAAATAACATCTTTATTATTGCCTCTAGGGCATATTTCCTTCAGTCTCCCACTTGAACTAGAGTCAATAATCTAGATTACAAAGTGATGATCCTCACACCCATGGAGTCTTGGTGCTGATCATGTTTTGCCCGTGGAAGAGGCTTAGTCAACGGGTCTGCAACATTTAGATCCGTATGTATTTTGCAAATCTCTATGTCTCCCTCCTTGACTAGATCGCGGATGGAATTGAAGCGTCTTTTGATGTGCTTTGTTCTCTTGTGAAACCTGGATTCCTTCGCCAAGGCTATGGCTCCAGTGTTGTCACAAAATATTTTCATTGGACCCGATGCACTAGGTACTACACCTAGATCGGATATGAACTCCTTCATCCAGACTCCTTCATTTGCTGCTTCTTAAGCAGCTATGTATTCCGCTTCACACGTAGATCCCGCCACGACGCTCTGCTTGGAACTGCACCAGCTGACAGCTCCACCGTTCAATAAAAATACATATCCGGTTTGTGACTTTGAGTCATCCGGATCAGTGTCAAAGCTAGAATCGACGTAACCGTTTACGACGAGCTCTTTGTCACCTCCATATACGAGAAACATATCCTTTGTTCTTTTCAGATACTTTAGGATGTTTTTGACCGCTGTCCAGTGATCCACTCCTGGATTACTTTGGTACCTCCCTGCTAGACTTATAGCAAGGCACACATCAGGTCTGGTACACAGCATTGCATACATGATAGATCCTATGGCTGAGGCATAGGGAATGACTTTCATTTTCTCTCTATCTTCTGCAGTGGTCGGGCATTGAGTCTTACTCAACTTCATACCTTGTAAAACAGGCAAGAACCCTTTCTTTGACTGATCCATTTTGAACTTCTTCAAAATCTTATCAAGGTATGTGCTTTGTGAAAGTCCAATTAAGCGTCTTGATCTATCTCTATAGATCTTGATACCTAATATATAAGCAGCTTCACCGAGGTCTTTCATTGAAAAACTCTTATTCAAGTATCCTTTATGCTATCCAGAAATTCTATATCATTTCCAATCAACAATATGTCATCTACATATAATATTAGAAATGCTACAGAGCTCCCACTCACTTTCTTGTAAATACAGGCTTCTCCAAAAGTCTGTATAAAACCATATGCTTTGATCACCTCATCAAAGCGTATATTCCAACTCCGAGATGCTTGTACCAGTCCATAGATGGATCGCTGGAGTTTGCATACTTTGTTAGCACCTTTTGGATCGACAAAACCTTCTGGTTGCATCATATACAACTCTTCTTTGAGATATCCATTCAGGAATGCAGTTTTGACATCCATTTGCCAGATTTCATAATCATAAAATGCGGCAATTGCTAACATGATTCGGACAGACTTAAGCATCGCTACAGGTGAGAAAGTCTCATCGTAGTCAACTCCTTGAACTTGTCGAAAACCTTTCGCAACAAGTCGAGCTTTGTAAACAGTAACATTACCGTCTGCGTCGGTCTTCCTCTTGAAGATCCATTTATTTTCGATGGCCTGCCGATCATCGGGCAAGTCAACCAAAGTCCACACTTTGTTCTCATACATGGATCCCATCTCAGATTTCATGGCTTCAAGCCATTTTGCGGAATCTGGGCTCATCATCGCTTCCTCATAGTTCGTAGGTTCATCATGGTCTAGTAACATGATTTCCAAAACTGGGTTACCGTACCACTCTGGTGTGGAACGTACTCTGGTTGATCTACGACGTTCAGCAGAAACTTGATTCGAAGTTTCTTGATCATCATCATTAACTTCCTCACTGATTGGTGTAGGAATCACTGGAACAATTTTCTGTGATGTACTACTTTCCAATCCGGGAGAAGGTACAATTACCTCATCAAGTTCTACTTTCCTCCCACTCACTTCTTTCGAGAGAAACTCCTTCTCTAGAAAGGATCCACTCTTAGCAACAAAGACCTTGCCTTCGGATCTGTGATAGAAGGTGTACCCAACAGTTTCTTTTTGGGTATCCTATGAAGATTTACTTCTCCGATTTGGGTTCGAGCTTATCATGTTGAAACTTTTTCACATAAGCATCGCAGTCCCAAACTTAAAGAAATGACAGCTTAGGTTTCTCGTCAAACCACAGTTCATACGGTGTCATCTCCACGGATTTTAGATGGTGCCCTATTTAACGTGAATGTAGCTGTCTCTAATGCATAACCCCAAAAGCGATAGTGGTAAATCGGTAAGAGACATCATAGATCGCACCATATCCAATAAAGTACGGTTATGACGTTCGGACACACCATTACGCTGTGGTGTTCCGGGTGGCGTGAGTTGTGAAACTATTCCACATTGTTTCAAATGAAGACCAAACTCGTAACTCAAATATTCTCCTCCACGATCAGATCGTAGAAACTTTATTTTCTTGTTACGATGATTCTCTACTTCACTCTGAAATTCTTTGAACTTTTCAAATGTTTCAGACTTGTGCTTCATTAAGTAGATATACCCATATCTGCTCAAATCATCAGTGAAGGTCAGAAAATAACGATACCCGCCGCGAGCTTCAACACTCATTGGCCCACATACATCAGTATGTATGATTTCCAACAAATCTGTTGCTCGCTCCATAGTTCCGAAGAACGGAGTTTTAGTCATCTTGCCCATGAGGCATGGTTCGCAAGCACCAAGTGATTCATAATCAAGTGATTCCAAAAGTCCATCACTATGGAGTTTCTTCATGCGTTTTACACCAATATGACCTAAACGGCAGTGCCACAAATAAGTTGCACTATCAGTATTAACCTTGCATCTTTTGGTTTCAATATTATGAATATGTGTATCACTACAATCGAGATCCAATAAGAATAGACCACTCTTCAAGGGTGCATGACCATAAAAGATATTATTCATAAAAATAGAACAACCATTATTCTCTGATTTAAATGAATAACCGTCTCGCAACAAACAAGATCCAGATATAATGTTCATGCTCAACGCTGGCACCAAATAACAATTATTTAGGTCTAAAACTAATCCCGAAGGTAGATCTAGAGGTAGCGTGCCGACGGCGATCACATCGACTTTGGAACCATTTCCCACGCGCATCGTCACCTCATCCTTAGCCAATCTTCGTTTAATCCGCAGTCCCTGTTTCAAGTTACAAATATTAGCAACCGAACCGGTATCAAATACCCAGGTACTACTACGAGCATTAGTAAGGTACACATCAATAACATGTATATCACATATACCTTTGTTCACCTTGCCATCCTTCTTATCCGCCAAATACTTGGGGCAGTTCCGCTTCCAGTGTCCAGTCCCCTTGCAGTAGAAGCACACAGTTTCAGGCTTAGCTCCAGACTTGGGTTTCTTCGTGGGAGTAGCAACTGTCTTGCTATTCTTCTTGAAGTTCCCCTTCTTTCCCTTGCCCTTTTTCTTGAAACTAGTGGTCTTGTTAACCATTAACACTTGATGCTCCTTCTTGATTTCTACCTCCGCAGCCTTGAGCATAGCGAAGAGCTCGGAAATTGTCTTTTGCATCCCTTGCATATTATAGTTCATCACAAAGCCTTTATAGCTTGGTGGCAGTGATTTTAAGAACTCTATCAATAACACTATCCACGTCAACTTTGCAACCAAGTTGAGTCATATGATTGTAGTACCCAGACATTCTGAGAAAGTGTTCACTGATAGAACTATTCTCCTCCATCTTGCAGCTGTAGAACTTAGTGGAAATCTCATATTTCTCAATCCGGGCATTTGCTTAAAATATTAACTTCAACTCCTGGAACATCTCATATGGTCCATGATGTTCAAAACGTCGTTGAAGTCCCGGTTCTAAGCCGTAGAGCATGGCACACTGAACTATCGTGTAGTCATCAGACCGCGACTGCCAGACGTTCAAAGCGTCTACATTAGCGGGAGGGGGCTTGTCACCTAGCGGTGCTTCAAGGACATAATTCTTCTGTGCAGCAATGAGGATAATCCTCAAGTTACGGACCCAGTCGGTGTAATTGCTACCATCATCTTTCAACTTAGCTTTCTCTAGGAATGCATTAAAATTCAAAGGAACGGTAGCACGGGCCATTGGTCTACAACAACATAGATATGCAAAAACTATCAGGACTAAGTTCATGATAAATTAAAGTTCAATTTAATCATATTAATTTAAAGAACTCCCACTTAGATAGACATCCCTCCGGTCATCTAAATGATCACGTGATCCAAATCAACTAAACCATGTCCGATCATCACGTGAGCTGGAGTAGTTTCAATGGTGAACATCTTATGTTGATCATATCTACTATATGATTCACGCTCGACCTTTCGGTCTCCAGTGTTCCGAGGCCATATCTGCATATGCTAGGCTCGTCAAGTTTAACCCGAGTATTCTGCGTGTGCAAAACTGGCTTACACCCGTTGTATTTGAACGTAGAGCTTATCACACCCGATCATCACGTGGTGTCTCGGCACGACGAACTTTCGCAATGGTGCATACTCAGGGAGAACACTTATACCTTGAAATTTAGTAAGGGATCATCTTATAATGCTACCATCGTTCTAAGCAAAATAAGAAGCATAATAAGATAAACATCACATGCAATCAAAATATGTGACATGATATGGCCATCATCATCTTGTGCTTTTGATCTCCATCTCCAAAGCACCTTCATGATCACCTTCGTCACCGGCACGACACCTTGATCTCCATCGTAGCATCGTTGTCGTCTCGCCAACTATTGCTTCTACAACTATCGCTACCGCTTAGTGATAAAGTAAAGCAATTACATGGCGATTACATTTCATACAATAAAGCGACAACCATATGGCTCCTGCCAGTTGCCGATAACATTACAAAACATGATCAACTCATACAAAACCGTATAACTCATCATGTCTTGACCATATCACATCACAACATGCCCTGCAAAAACAAGTTAGACGTCCTCTACTTTGTTGTTGCAAGTTTTACGTGGCTGCTACGGGCTTAGCAAGAACCGTTCTTACCTACGCATACAAAACCACAACGATGTTTCGTCAAGTATGTGCTGTTTTAACCTTCACAAGGACCGGGCGTAGCCACACTTGATTCAGCTAAAGTGAGAGAGACAGACACCCGCCAGTCACCTTTAAGCAACGAGTGCTCGTAACGGTGAAACCAGTCTCGCGTAAGCGTACGCGTAATGTCGGTCCGGGCCGCTTCATCTCACAATACCGCCGAAGCAAAGTATGACATGCTGGTAAGCAGTATGACTAGTATCGCCCACAAATCATTGTGTTCTACTCGTGCATATCATCTACGCATAGACCTGGCTCATGATGCCACTGTTGGGGAACGTAGTATTTTAAAATTTTCCTACGATCACGCAAGATCTATCTACCAGATGCATAGCAACGAGAGGGGAGAGTGTGTCTACGTACCCTCGTAGACCGGGAGCGGAAGCGTCAAGTGACGCGGTTGATGTTGTCGAACTTCTTCGCGATCCAACCGATCAAGCACCGAACGTACGGCACCTCCGCGTTCAGCACACGTTCAGCTTGATGACGTCCCACGAGCTCTTGATCCAGTTGAGCTTCACGGGAGAGTTTCGTCAGCACGACGGCGTGGTGACGGATATGATGTGTTCACCGGCGCAGGGCTTCTCCTAAGCTCCGCGACGGTACGACCGAGGTGTGATTCTGTGGAGGGGGGCACCGCACACGGCTAAAACAATTCTACTTGTGTGTGTTTGGGTGCCCCCCTGCCCCCGTATATAAAGGAGCAAGGGAGGAGGGGCCGGCCAACTCTCCTGGTGCGGCTAGGGAAGGGATTCCTACTAGGAATAGGATTGCAATCCTATTCCTAGTAGGATTCACCGAAAGGAAGAAGGGGGAAAGGAATAGGAGAGGTGGCGCCCCCCCAATCCTAGTCCAACTAGGATTCCTAGGTGGGGGCGCCGGCCAGCCCTATGGGCTGCCTCTCTCTCACCCTTTAGGCCCACTATGGACCATCCCCTTTCGTAGGGGGTTCCGGTAACCCCCTCCGGCATTCCCGATAAATCCGAAACTTTTTCGGTATACTTCCGGTGTCCGAATATAGCCGTCCAATATATTAATCTTTATGTCTCGGACATTCCGAGACTCCTCGTCATGTCCGTGATCTCATCTGGGACTCCGAACTACCTTCGGTACATCAATACTCAAAAACTCATAATACCGATCGTCATCAAACGTTAAGCGTGCGGACCCTACGGGTTCGAGAACTATGTAGACATGACCGAGACTCATATCTGGTCAATAACCAATAGCGGAACCTGGATGTTCATATTGGCTCCTACATATTCTATGAAGATCTTTTATCGGTCAGAACCGCATAACAACATACGTTGTTCCTTTTGTCAAACGGTATGTTACTTGCCTGAGATTCGATCGTCGGTATCTTTATACCTAGTTCAATCTCGTTTACCGGCAAGTCTCTTTACTCGTTCTGTAACACATCATCTCGTGACTAACTCATTAGTCCTTTGCTTGCAAGGCTTATTATGATGTGTGTTACCGAGAGGGCCCAGAGATACCTCTCCGACACTCGGAGTGACAAATCCTAATCTTGATCTATGCCAACACCACGAATACTTTTGGAGACACCTGTAGAGCATCTTTATGATCACCCAGTTACGTTGTGACGTTTGATAGCACACAAGGTGTTCCTACGGTATTCGGGAGTTGCATAATCTCATAGTCATAGGAACATGTATAAGTCATGAAGAAAGCAATAGCAGTTAAACTAAACGATCATAGTGCTATGCTAACGGATGGGTCTTGTCCATCACATCATTCTCCTAATGATGTGATCCCGTTGATCAAATGACAACTCATGTCTATGGTTAGGAAACATAACCATCTTTGATCAATGAGCTAGTCTAGTAGAGGCATACTAGGGACATACTGTTTTGTCTATGTATCCACACATGTACTAAGTTTCCGGTTAATACAATTCTAGCATGAATAAAAGACATTTATCATGATATAAGGAAATACAAATAACATCTTTATTATTGCCTCTAGGGCATATTTCCTTCAAGAGAGACATCACTAGTGAACATCATGAGACTCCGGTCCTTATTACCATCATTGATCACACCCGCTATTTACTTTTCGTTATTATTTACTATTGCAAAACACTATCTATCACTACTATCATTGCTTTTAACCCTTTGTGAACTACAAGGCCGGAGGGATTGACAACCTCTCTGTACTCGTTGGGAGCAAAGTTATTTGTATCTGTGTGCAGGTCCACGTTGATTGCTACTAATCTGGCGCCGTAGCAATTGACACCTACTTGTTGAACCTAGGAGTCTCTGGGGATTCGATCCTTGGCATCTTTGCTAAGGGAAAACACTTCTACAATACTGCATCTTACACCTTCCACTTGGGGTAACCAACGAGGGGTTCGAGGCCCATCACTTGCTATTATGGGTTCTATCAAAAACACTAAATGGGAGGAGTACACCCCTTCTTCCATTACCCCAATTACCACTGTCGGGATCTACAAAAGTAATAAACCTTGTGATTATATTAGTCTTGACGGAGGGTTATGCCCATGGCATGGTCTTCCAGGAAAAGAGTATGGGCCTCAGTTTAAAATTGCTCCTAAGCTTCCCCAAACTTGGGAAGATGTCCAAACTCTTAGCACCCAATGTACTCCTGGTCCCATTGGACCTATTAATGGTGATGCTATGACTATAGAAACTACCAAACAAGTGAACCTTAAGGACACCACTACCACTTTACTTGATGCTCGTGACCTTGATTTTGATAATTGCACTCTTACCGAAGTTATTGATTTCCTTCACAAGATGTCTAGAGATCCCCGCACTAGCACGCTTAACCTTGCCTTCACAGAACATATCACTAATGCTCTCATCAAAGCTAGGGAGGAGAAACTTAGAGTAGAAGCCTCCATACCTAGAAAGCTAGAGGATGGTTGGGATCCTATGATAAAAATTAAATTGAATGACTTCTCTTGCTATGCATTATGTGATGTTGGAGCTAGTACCTCTGTTATACCCAAAAGACTATATGATATGCTTAAATTGAAACCTTATGATTCTTGTTCTTTTGGTGTTTGTCTCGTTGATTGTTCCATAAAGAAACCTTTGGGGAGGATCGACGATGTTCTTATTGTTGTCAATGACAATTATGTTCCCGTTGATTTTACTATTATGGATATTGAATGTGATCCTTCATGTCCAATTATTTTGGGACGTCCCTTTTTACGCACCGTTGGTGCTATCATTGACATGAAAGAGGGTAATATAAAATTTCAGTTTCCTCTCAAGAAAGGGATGGAACACTTCCCTCGAAAAAAGATCAAGTTACCTTTTGAGTCCGTTGTACGGGCTAGCTATTCTTTTACTCTTGATAAAACTTGATCTATATTCATTATGCCTAGCTTAAAGGCATAAAAGAAAGCGCTTTTGGGAGGCAGCCCACATGAATAAATTTTTTGCTTTTGTTGTGTCTTGATGTTGTTTACTACTGTATTATCATCATTGTATCTTTGCTTTTCATATTTGTGCCAAGTATAGCCTCTGATTGCTAGAAAGTTCAAAAGTTGTGAGGTGCTGTCCAGGAAACAGATTCTGTCCTTGGATAGAAAAATTCGTATAAAATCACCAGATCATCTTTTTGGTCTGAATTTTTTCGACAGCGTTCTCTATATAATTGTCTTTCGTGCGTCTGTTCTGAGTTTTTTTATTTGAGTTGCAGAAGTACCCCGAACAGATCATTTACTACCTGCTGTTCTGTTTTTCACAGATTCTGTCCTGTTTTGCCTTTCCTTCATTTTGCAAATCAAGAGCTTGCTTTTTCTTTGCAAAAACCTTTTGGCAATCTTGAGAAACAGTAGAACTTCAAGAATATCTTTATTTCCAGCAAGGTACAATTATTTTATTAAGGGTACTAACCTCGCTAATCAGATTATGATGAGTTATGTATGAAGGGAGTTTTCAAGTGTGCGAGGGAAGATGATAAAAAGATTCAGGAGTGTCAAGCGCTCAAGCTTGGGGATGCCCCCGTGCACCCCCAAGAAATATTCAAGGAGACTCAAGCGTCTAAGCTTGGGGATTCCCCCGTGCATCCCCTTCTCCATCAACATTATCAGTTCATCTTTCGTTCCACTATATTTTTATCACTTCATGTGTTATGTGCTATGCTTGGAGCGTCTTACTTTTAGTTTTCTTTTTAGTTTTTCATAACGAGTCGGAACTCAGCTTTCTTTATGTGGGAGAGAAACACGCTCCACTTCTACCTAGAACATAACATAGAATTTTCATGACTATCTTTGCTGTGTGTGTTCTTTGTCTTTTAATAGCTACTATCATGCTCTGCTCTTAGTATTCATGCTTATCTTTTTCAAAGAGCTTTTGTTTAGTTGGTTGCTTGAACTCTCTTTAATTATCATGCTTACCTTATTAAGAGAGTTTGCTTCTGTTGCATTGGTTAATATGTCTATGATAAAGATGCTACTTGCATAATGGTGCTTAGTAGTTCAGGTTTTCTTATGGTTAATCTCAAATAGCTGGGGGATTCCCAATGTGTTATTGGAGTACCAACTTGATTTGTTTGCCTATGATGTGGTATGGGTTAGTAATATCTTCCTTCGAGAATTTATTTTGATTGACTTGGCGTATGCTCACGCATATTTAAGACTGTAAAGAAAGTTTGTCAAGCCTTGATGATCTTTTATTTCTGAGTAGCGATATAACTTCCATGCCCGATTCAATGTTGCTTTGTCGCTCTGCATGATTATGACCGTCATTGCTCTCTTAGTTGGTCGCTCCCAGTCTTTTGCTAACCTCCACCTGTACTAAGCGAACTAACTTTGCAATACATAGCTCATGGGAAAGTAGCTTAAAAACTATTGTGGTAAAGAATATGTTGCTTATGTATCTTATTTCTTATAAGTTGCTTGCTGAGCGGTAACCATGTCTCTGGGGACGCCATCAACTGTCACACTTTTGTTGAATATCATGTGAGTTGCTATGCATGTTCGTCTTGTCTGAAGTAAGGGTGATTTGCCATGGGTTGGTTTGAATATGCATATTGTTAGAGAAGAACATTGGGCCGCCAACCAAAGCCATGTATCATGGTGGAAGTTTTAGCTTGGACATTAATCCTCAATCTCTTATGAGAATATGCTTATGCATTAAAGAGGAGTCCATCATCTATTTTCTATGTTGTCCCGGTATGGATGTCCTCAAGTTGAGATCTATCAAAAACGAGAAATCAAATGCGATTTATCTCCTTGGACCTTTGTACAGGTGGCATAGAGGTACCCCTTTGTGACACTTGGTTGAAACATATGTAATGCAATGATAACCCATGGAAATCCGAGCTAATTAGGACAAGGTGCGAGCACTGTTGGTATTCGATGCATGAGGCTTGCAACTTATAGGATGTCTTATGCATGACACATATGAAGTACTACTACCGTTGACAAAATTGCTTCTATGTTTTCAAAATAAAAAAAAAGCTCTAGCACATAAACATTCTTTTACTTTTTGAGTCTCCACCTTCTTTCTTCAAGCACCAACTACTGAGAGCATGATTGTCATTCTGAGTGTAATGTGCATTGTCCCAAAGTAGCATTGTCTTTTGCATGATTGTGATATCGTTTATTCTGAAATCATTGTATCTAGTCATCACTTAAACCTTGAAGGTGCCCCTGCATTTATGTTTTGCTTCACTAAAGGGGGCAAGCTAGATATCACTTTATCATATTTGCACATCATATTCATTGCAAATCTTTTTGATGTTTCAGTTTCATGTTGTAAAACTTTCAGTCATTTGTGATTTTATCATGAGGCAACTTAATTACTATAGAATCATTGTCTCAGTAAGCTTTTGTCATATGACTATGAATAAGTCCTATATGGTTAATAGCATGTCACCACAGAAATTATTCTTGTTATCATTTACCTACTCGAGGACGAGCAGGAATTAAGCTTGGGGATGTTGATACGTCCAAAACGTATCTATAATTTCTGCTTGCTCCATGCTTCTTTTGGGTGATATTGCTATGATATTCATACACTTCCATACACTTTTGATCATATTTGGACTAACCTATTAACTCAGTGCACCCCAGTGCCAGTTTCTGTTTTCGGCTGTTTTTGTATTTCAGGTTTTCACGTTACGAGAACTGCCAGTAAAAATCCAGAAAAATTATATAAAAAATCAGCGTTCCGGAAACTACCGTGCGTCCGAAGGACGGCCGAGGGGGCCACCAGGGCTCCAGGCGCCCTGGCGGCGCCCCCCCCCCTGGGCCGCACCGGGGGGGCGCCTGGGCCCCCCGAAGCTTCCCCGATGCCCCCCTTTGGCATATATTTAAAGCGTCCTCCGAAACCCTCAGAACAGGAACTCTTTTCGCGATCCCATCCCTGTTCTGCCGCCGCCACCGCTTCCAAGATCGGGAGCACCAGGAGAACCCTTCCCGGCACCCTGCCGGAGGGGAGGATCACCACCGGGAGCTTCTCCACCACCATGGACGCCTCCCAGATGTGTCGTGAGTAGTCTCCCTTGGACCATGAGTCCATGACCAGTAGCTATGTGATGTTCTCCTCCCGTTCTTGTGCTTCACTAATTAGTCCTCGTGAGCTGCCCTACATGATCGAGGCATATATGTAATCCTTATGCTATTGCTATGATGAGTTTGCTGGGATCCGATGGATTATGAGATTATGTTCAGATTGTTCTTGAGTAATATATTTGATTCACCTCTTTTATATTTATGTTCGTAAGTAATTCTTGCATGTTCTCCGTTGTTATTTATTGCTTTGGCCAAGTAGTAGGTAGTGACTCCAAGAGGGAACGTTATGCTTGATTGTGGGTTCATGCCCCTCGATGACTAGCTTGAGTGACAGAAACATGAGTCTAGGGGATGTGCTATTGCCACAAGGGGGAAAACAACGGTGCTTGTGCCCGCGGGTGCAAGGATTGTTTACTTTACGCAAAGTTCTTTTAATGCAGTTGTCTGTTGCTTTGAGTTTACACTATGGGTGGGGCTCGCAACTTAATACCAGCGAGATGTTCTGGATAGATATCTCAAGGTGGATGATTAGTAGTAGATATTGATGGATTTCGGTCTACTTACTTTGGCGTACCGCCCATGCTTTGAACCTCAACCTTTCTTGCAATGTAGTCAGCATTGGTTTGCGTTCGTGGTCCTGTCAATTGCCCAGCTGTAATTCGTTTACCTCACATAGCTGTTTTATCGTCTTTTGGGAGAGAGACATCACTAGTGAACATCATGAGACTTCGGTCCATATTACCATCATTGATCACATCCACTATTTACTTTTCGCTTTTATTTACTATTGCAAACATTATCTATCACTACTATCATCTGCTTTTAATCCTTTGTAAACTTCAAGGCCGGAGGGATTGACAACCTCTCTGTACTCGTTGGGAGCAAAGTTATTTGTATCTGTGTGCAGGTCCACGTTGATTGCTAATATCTGGCGCCATTAGCAGTTGACACCTACTTGTTGAACCTAGGAGTCTCTGGGGATTCGATCCTTGGCATCTTTGCTAAGGGAAAAACTTCCACAACACTGCATCTCACACCTTCCACTTAGGGTAACCAACGAGGGGTTAGAGGCCCATCACTTCTTCCCCCACTGTTGTACCATCGTATTCTGGGAACCCGTGGCTAGCATAGCTGTCGTCGTCCTCTTCTTATTCATTGTCTTCCATCATAACCCCTCTTTCTCTGTGCTTGGTCCAAACATTATAGTGGGGCATGAAATCGGACTCAAACAGGTGGACGTGAATGGTTCTTGAGTTAGAGTAATTGTGATCATTCTTATAGCCAGCACATGGACAAGGAATAAAACCATCCGCCCGATTGTTTTTGTCAGCCGCATTCAGAAAAGTATGCACGCCATTAATGAACTCGGGAGAGCATCACTCATCGTACATCCATTGCCGGCTCATCTTCATTACACAACACCGAAAATACCAAATTAATACAAGTTCATACAACACTTAAATGCAACATACAAATAACTCTCTAGCTAAAGCATTTAAATGCAACAACAAATGCGATCAAGATCGCAACTAAGGTAACAATTGATCCAACAACATAATGATACCAAGCCTCATTATCAATGGCATATTTTCTTATCTTCCTAATCTTCAAGCGCATTTTCTCCATCTCGATCTTGTGATCATCGACGACATTGGCAACATGCAGCTCCAATTCCATCTTCTCCCCTCAATCCTTTTCAATTTTTCTTTCAAATACTCGTTTTCTCTTTCAACTAAATTTAACCTTTCGACGGATATCAAAACCATGGCACTATGTATAACAAACAACGTATGGGTAAGATAATTATACCAGTAACTATATATCTAAATCACACAAATATGATTTTTTTTTATATATAAAAAAGATAAGAACTAGAGGCTCACCACAAGGTGGTGCCGGCGACAGGACGGTGCAGACGATTGACGGTGGTTAGGACGGAGACGGGAAGGCACTAAGTAAATGACACCTACAATTGCAAACTAAGTGTTATTTTGAGCTCAAATTACATATAAATCAAATAAACTACCACATATAATTCCTCCCAAATTACTGAAACCCGCAAATTAATGACTATAAAGCATTGCAAGAGCTAATCTAGCATTGAGTAATGAAAGGACAAAGTTGCTTACCTTTGTGATCTCTTGGATGGATGGGGTGCCTTCAAATCTTCACAAATTTTGGCAAAAATGGAGTGTGAGCTCGAGGGTAGTGGGAAAGAACAGAGAGGAGAGGGGAAAGTGGAAAACAGAGCGAGCTCGGGTGGACGAAGAGTTTATGTAGGACGACCTTTAGTACCGGTTCGTGGCAAGAACCGGTACTAAAGGTGCTGGAAGGGCCCCGGTCTGACAACATCCTGCCACCACTCTCTTTAGTACTGGTCCGTGGCACGAACCGGTGCTAAAAGTTCGGCACGAACCGGTACTAATGAGAGCGGTCCGCCTAGCCGTTGGAACCGGCACTAATAATCACATTAGTGCCGGCTCATATCAAAATCGGGACTAATGAGCTGAACATTTGACCATTTTTCTACTAGTGCAGGTCGGCCGGCCTAAGTGGGATGTATCTGAGCCTACACTATTTGTAGTTGTAATATTTCCTACCTCTCATCCGAGTTGTCTCAGTTACTCTTTGTAAATTGCAACCACTCAGATCAAATGCTCAAACCAATATGAGTTGGCTGTAAGAAGAAAAGTTTTAATGGAGCACAGAAGTGGTCGTTGGTGGCTAGATATGTTCACAAATTATGAGTCAAAGGGCAGCAATTCAAGGGAACCAATAGGATGCACTTCGTGCCAATACAAAAACGCACTTAGACTAGCCACAGTGGGGAGTAACATACACATATCCCTAGACTATATTACTACTATCATAGTGGGTAATAACATAGGTATGGTGCCATGCAAAGCTTCATTTATTAGGTTATAGAATCATATTGCATTGGGACATGTGATGTTACAGTAACTAGCTAAGTTACTCAAACTACATCTCTCTTCATTAACTCATTGTCACATAGACAAATTGGCTGAGTTGAACTCAAAATTACTGCTGGAAGTTACTCCCACTGTGTCTAGTCTTAAAAGTTACACGTGATCGGAAAACAATACTTGGCTTTCAGGTATGTATTTGAAGCAATGTGCTACTACAAAAATAATAGTTTAATAATATCATATTGAATACAACATTTTGCGTGTATTAAATAAACTATGTGTAGGAGAACGGACGTTTGACTCCCGGGAGATATGGAGGCATTTTTTTGAAAACAAATCAAAATTCAAACTTTTCGGTTTCAAAAAAATCTCAAAAAATTTGTGCAAGTAAACAAGTATGTTATGTCTATGTGTGTAAAATTTCAGAATGAAAAACGTTGAAATGTGACATGTACAAAAAAGACAAATTCATGGCCTTGGAAGATGAATAGTATCATGTGTTAAAAAATCCTAGATTTGTCTTCTTTGCACGGCCCTCATTTCAACTTATTTTGCCCTGAAAATTTACACATATGTGTGTTGTGCCTTCATGTATATGTGTGTGTGTTTTGAGAATTTTTTGAAATGTAGAAAATATAAAATTCGACAAAATTCAAAATTTTCAAAACCGAGCTCCATGGAGCTTGATGTCTACACATGCTTCTACTCTTGTAGACTATGTTGGGCCTCCAAGCGCAGAGGTTTGTAGGACAGCAGCAATTTCCCTCAAGTGGATGACCTAAGGTTTATCGAACTCAGGGAAGTAGAGGTTGAAGATGGTCTCTCTCAAGCAACCCTGCAACTAAGATACAAGAAGTCTCTTGTGTCCCCAACACACCTAATACACTTGTCAGATGTATAGGTCCACTAGTTCGGCGAAGAGATGTTAAATGGCAAGTGATATGGATGGCAAAACAAAGTAATATAAATCTGTAATAAAAAGTGCAGCAAGCAAACAAGTGGTAAACGTGAGCACAAGTGGTATTGCAATGGTGGAAACAAGGCCTAGGCTTCATACTTTCACTAGTGGCAACTCCCAACAACATTAACATAATCGAATCACATGATATTTCCCATAAAACATGCAATGGAGACGCACCCGGAGGTCATTCCTTCGTGGTCAAGAGAGGACGAGAATTATGTAGGGCTACAAAAGCACACCTCAAAGTTCGTAGTTCTCAATCTAAGGATTTCCCAATGTCACCGCGGCCATCCAAAGAGAGTCCCACAATCACCACAACATATCTAAAGGATAGTCAAAGACAAGCACCAAGAGACTCTCAATCTTCAATCAACACACAAGAGAGGAAATCACTCATGAAAATATTTTTCTAATCCATATCCAATAGACCATTGTCACCTTGGTCTCGGGGATTATACTAGATAAAGACAAGTGAGTACATCAATCCAATACATAGAGGAAGGGGAAATATCATGGGATCACCCTAGATTAACATAGCCTATGATCACAACGAAGATCACATCATGGGAGAGAGAATTGACCACATAGCTACTGGTAGAAACCTCAGCCCCGAGGAGGAATTACTCCCGCATCATGGAGGGAGGAAGCAACGTCGATGGAGATGAATCCGGGGGCACTTCCCCGTCCCGGCAGGGTGCCGGCACAGGAATTCTGGCCCCCCGAAGCTTGATGGCGATGGCGGCGGAGATCGGAATTGCGTCTGGAGAAAAGGGGTCTGGAATCAGGGTTTCTGCGACGCGGTGTAAATATATGCCAAAGGGGGTCGCCAGGGGAGCTAAGGGGGGCCCAGGCGCCCCCCGGCGTGGCCTGGAGGGGGGCCGCGTGGCCAGGGCGCCTGGAGCCCTGGTGGCCCCCCTCCGGCCCTACTTTGGCCGCCTGGAAGCTTCCGGAACGCTGATTTTTTATATATTTTTCCCGGAATTTTTCTGGCAGTTTACGTAATGGGAAAACCTGAAATACAAAAACAGCAGAAAACAGAAACTGACACTGGGATGCACTGAGTTAATAGGTTAGTCCAAATATGATCAAAAGTGTATGGAAGTGCATAAATATCATAGCAATATCACACAAAAGAGGCATGGAGCAAGCAGAAATTATAGATACGTTTTGGACGTATCAGAGCTCGGCCTCCAAAGACAATATCCGTATGTATACTAACTAGGAAAATATATTTGATAGTTTGAGGAGATATGATAAACAACATTTTTCTTAATAAAACTATAGGGTTGACAAGTAGTTAGCATTCTGTTTAACCATAAGTACTAAGAGCAACTCCAACGGGGCGACCCATTTCTTCAGATGGCGTTCGTTTGGATTGGCGTGGACAGAAAAGTCGGTCCAACGCGCCGACCCAAACGGACGCGCGTCCGCTTTTCGTCCGCCTGCCGATCCATTCCCGGCCCATTTTTGAGCCGGATTTGCGTCGGCGCGGACACGAGACGGACGCGCGCGCACTCGCCTTCTCCCCCGGGCCCTCTGGTCGGTGGCACATTGGCATCCCCCCATCCAACAGCAACCCTCGCCCGCCTCCTTCGTCGCCGACGCCGCCACCCATTTTTTCGGCGGCTCTGCCAGCTACCGGCGCCACAACATCCGCCCAGCAACGCCACCACTCCCACGTCTCCCACCACCGTCGTCTTGCCGACTAGGGTTGCCGACTACTTCCCACCCGCACTCCCCCAACCCCCACCCCCCACCACATAGCCGTGATCGCGACCAAGAAGCCGACAGTTAACGGATCCTCACCGGCACGCTCGTCGGACGCCGGCAGGGCAGCAAGCTGGTTCGTGCGCGCCACGATTCCCTTCGCCTCCGTCTTCTTCGTCGACGCACGCAAGCTGTTCGACAGTTTGACAAGGTACAAAATGGACTCCGTCGATGAGTTCTTTTTCACAATTTCCTTTGTGACTGGTCGTTTGATGACGAGGAGGAGATATTGGCTGCCGTGTTGGTTCATAAACACCTCAATAGCCAGCGGCCGTTGTTATGTGGCTCCATTTCGGGCCACCTTCCGGCGTTGAATTGCAACCGAGAGAGCGGGCATTTCCTTCTTTGGAAGGACTACTTTGATACAACAAATCCGTTGTTCAAACATCAGAAATTCCGCCGCCGTTTCCGTATGAGTAGGCATCTTTTCAACCGTATTAGAGAGGGGGTGGTCGATTATGATGACTATTTCAAGTGCAAAGAGGATGTTGTTGGAAAGATTGGTTTCTCCTCTTATCAGAAATGCACTGCCGCCATCCAAATGCTTGCATATGGAGTGCCCGATGATCTCATTAATGAGTACATCCGTATGAGCGAGTCTACATGCCTAGAGTACCTGTATAGGTTTTGCAAGGTTGTTATTCCTGTGTTTGACCCTGAGTACTTGAGAGAGCCGACTGCTGAAGATACAACCCGTTTGTGTTGGGGAACGTAACATAATTCAAAAAAATTCTACGCTTTCACCAAGATCCAATTATGGAGACATCTAGCAACGAGCAAGTAAGAGTGCATCTACATACCGTTATGGAGATTGCAAGCGGAAGCTTTCAACGAAGCGTGTATGAAGTAGTCGTACTCTTCACGTTCTTCGTCACCGATGATCTAGCGCCGAACGGACGGCACCTCCGCGTTCAACACACGTACGGTGCAGCAACGTCACCTCCTTCTTGATCCAGCAAGGGGGGAGGAGAAGTCGTCAGAGATCCGGCAGCACGACGGCGTGATGACGGATGCAGTGGAGATCGCAGCAGGGCTTCGCCGGGCGCCCTGCGTGGGAGTATAGAGGTGTGACGGGAGGGGGAGAGGCGCCAGGGCTTGGGTGCGGCTGCCCTCTCCCCCCCCCACATATATATAGGGGGCCAGGGGGGGCGCCAGCCCCCTGCAGATCCAATCTGCAAGGGGGGCGGCGGCCAGGGGGGAGTCCTTGCCCCCCAAGGCAAGTGGTGGCCCCCCTTCCCTTAGGGTTTTAAGCCTAGGCGCATGGGGAGGTGGGCCCCCTAGTGGTGCACCAGCCCAGAGGGCTGGACACTTCCCCTCGCGGCCTAGGGGCCCCACCGGGATGGGTGGCCCCACCCGGTGGACCCCCGGGGCCCCTCCGGTGGTCCCGGGACGCTCCCGGTGACCCCCGGAGATCACCCGTTGGCCGAAACTGGACTTCCTATATATCAATCTTTACCTCCGGACCATTCCGGAACTCCTCGTGACGTCCGGGATCCCATCCGGGACTCCGAACAACTTTCGGGTTTCCACGTGCATTTATCTCTACGACCCTAGCGTTACCGAACCTTAAGTGTGTAGACCCTACGGGTTCGGGAGACACGTAGACATGACCGAGACGACTCTCCGGTCAATAACCAACAGCGGGATCTGGATACCCATGTTGGTTCCCACGTGTTCCTCGATGATCTTCATCGGATGAACCACCGTGTCAAGGATTCACTCAATCCCGTATGTTATTCCCTTTGTCCATCGGTACGGTACTTGCCCGAGATTCGATCGTCGGTATTCCCGATACCTTGTTCAATCTCGTTATGGCAAGTCTCTTTACTCGATCCGTAATCCATCATCCCGTTACCAACCACTTAGTCACTTTGAGCTCATTATGATGATGTCTTACCGAGTGGGCCCAGAGGTACCTCTCCGTCATACGGAGTGACAACATCCCAGTCTCGGTTCGTACCAACTCAACAGACACTTTCGGAGATACCCGATGCGTACCTTTATAGCCACCCAGTTACGTTGTGACGGTTGGCACACCCAAAGTACTCCTACGGTATCCGGGAGTTGTACAACCTCATGGTCTAAGGAATAAATACTTGACACCGAAAAGCTTATGCATTACGAACTATACGATCTCGTGTTATGCTCAAGTTTGGGTCTTGTCCATCACATCATTCTCCTAATGATGTGATCCCGTTATCACTGACATCTCATGTCCATGGTCAGGAAACCATGACCATCTGTTGATTAACGAACTGGTAACTAGAGGCCTACCAGGGACTCATTGTGGTCTATGTATTCACACATGTATCGCTGTTTCCGTACAATACAATTCAAGCATGAATAACAGACAATTATCATGAACAAGGAGATATAATAATAATGCTTTTATTATTGCCTCTAGGGCATATCTCCAACAGTCTCCCACTTGCACTAGAGTCAATAATCTAGTTTACATTGTGATGAATCAAACACCCATAGAGTTCTGGTGTTGATCATGTTTTGCTCGTGAAAGAGGTTTAGTCAACGGGTCTGCGACATTCAGATCCGTATGCACTTTACAAATATCTATGTCTCCATCCTGAACATAATTCCGGATGGAGTTGAAACGGCGCTTGATGTGCTTGGTCTTCTTGTGAAACCTGGGCTCCTTGGTAATAGCAATAGCACCAGTGTTGTCACAGAAGAGAGTCATCGGGCTTGACGCTCTTGGAATGACTCCTAGGTCGGTGATGAACTCCTTCATCCAGACTCCTTCCTGCGCTGCTTCAGAAGCAGCTATGTACTCCGCTTCACATGTAGATGCTGCCACCACGCTTTGCTTGCAACTGCACCAGCTGACTGCCCCTCCATTCAAAATATACACGTATCCGGTTTGTGACTTAGAGTCATCCAGATCTGTGTCGAAGCTAGCATCGACGTAACCCTTTACGATGAGCTCTTCGTCACCTCCATAAACGAGAAACATATCCTTAGTCCTTTTCAGGTACTTCAGGATGTTCTTGACCGCTGTCCAGTGTTCCGTTCCGGGATCACTTTGGTACCTCCCTACCAAACTTATGGCAAGGTTCACATCAGGTCTGGTACACAGCATGGCATACATGATAGAACCTATGGCCGAGGCATAGGGAATGACACTCATCTTTTCTCTATCTTCTGCCGTGGTCGGCGACTGAGCCTTGCTCAATCTCATACCTTGCAAAACAGGCAAGAATCCTTTCTTTGACTGATCCATATTGAACTTCTTCAATATTTTGTCAAGGTATGTACTTTGTGAAAGACCAATGAGGCGTCTCGATCTATCTCTATAGATTTTGATGCCTAATATGTAAGCAGCTTCTCCAAGGTCCTTCATTGAAAAACTTTTATTCAAGTAGGCCTTTACATTTTCCAAGAATTCTATATCATTATCCCATTAGCAATATGTCATCCACATATAATATGAGAAATGCCACAGAGCTCCCACTCACTTTCTTGTAAATACAGGCTTCTCCATAAGTCTGTATAAAGCCAAACGCTTTGATCACCTCATCAAAGCGAATATTCCAACTCCGAGATGCTTGCACCAGCCCGTAAATCAAGCGCTGGAGCTTGCATACCTTGTTAGCATTCTCTGGATCGACAAAACCTTCTGGTTGCATCATATACAACTCTTCCTTGAGGAAGCCATTAAGGAATGTTGTTTTGACGTCCATTTGCCATATCTCATAATCATAGAATGCGGCAATAGCTAACATGATTCTGACTGACTTCAGCATCGCTACGGGAGAGAAAGTCTCGTCGTAGTCAATCCCTTGAACTTGTCGATAACCCTTAGCGACAAGCCGAGCTTTATGGATGGTCACATTACCATCCGCGTCTGTCTTCTTCTTAAATATCCATTTATTTTCTATGGCGTGCCTATCATCAGGCAAGTCCACCAAAGTCCATACTTTGTTTTCATACATGGATTCTATCTCGGATTTCATGGCTCCAAGCCATTTATTGGAATCTGGGCCCGCCATCGCTTCTTCATAGTTCGAAGGTTCACCGTTGTCTAACAACATGATTTCCAGGACAGGGTTGCCGTACCACTCTGGTGCGGAACGTGCCCTTGTGGACCTTCGAAGTTCAGTAGTAACTTGATCTGTTTCTTCATGATCATTATCATCAACTTCCTCCCTTGTCGGTGCAGGCACCTCAGGAACAGTTTCCTGCGCTGCGCTACTTTCCGGTCCAGGAGGGGTGACTGTCACCTCATCAAGTTCTACTTTCCTCCCACTCACTTCTTTCGAGAGAAACTCTTTCTCCAGAAAGCATCCATTCTTGGCAACAAAGACTTTGCCTTCGGATCTGTGGTAGAAGGTGTACCCAATTGTTTCCTTTGGGTATCCTATGAAGACGCATTTTTCCGATTTAGGTTCGAGCTTTTCAGGTTGAAGTTTCTTGACATAAGCATCGCAACCCCAAACTTTCAGAAACGACAGCTTCAGTTTCTTGCCAAACCAAAGTTCATACGGAGTCGTCTCAACGGATTTCGACGGAGCCCTATTTAAAGTGAATGCGGCAGTCTCTAAAGCATAACCCCAAAAAGATAGCGGTAAATCGGTAAGGGACATCATAGATCGCACCATGTCCAACAGAGTACGATTTCGACGTTCGGACACACCGTTACGTTGAGGTGTTCCGGGCGGTGTCAATTGTGAAACAATTCCACAGCTCCTAAGGTGTGTGCCAAATTCATGACTTAAATATTCACCCCCACGATCCGATCGCAAGAACTTTATTTTTCTGTCACGTTGATTCTCAACCTCATTCTGAAATTCCTTGAACCTTTCAAAGGTCTCAGACTTGTGTTTCATCAAATAGATATACCCATATCTACTCAAGTCATCTGTGAGGGTGAGAACATAATGGTAGCCTCCGCGAGCTTCAACACTCATTGGACCGCACACATCGGTATGTATGATTTCCAACAAGTTGGTTGCTCGCTCCATTGTTCCGGAGAACGGAGTCTTGGTCATCTTGCCCAAGAGGCATGGTTCGCACGTGTCAAATGATTCATAATCAAGAGACTCTAGAAGTCCATCCGAATGGAGCTTCTTCATACATTTGACACCAATATGACCAAGGCGGCAATGCCACAAGTATGTGGGACTATCATTATCAACTTTACATCTTTTGGCATCTACACTATGAATATGTGTATTACTACGTTCGAGATTCATCAAAAATAAACCATTGACCAGCGGGGCATGACCATAAAACATATCTCTCAAATAAATAGAACAACCATTATTCTCCGATTTGAAAGAATATCCATCTCGCATAAGACGAGATCCAGAAACAATGTTCATGCTCAAAGCTGGTACTAAATAACAATTATTCAGGTTTAAAACTAATCTCGAGGGTAGATGTAGAGGCAGCGTGCCGACGGCGATCACATCGACCTTGGAACCATTCCCGACGCGCATCGTCACCTCATCCTTCGCCAGTCTCCGTTTATTCCGCAGCTCCTGTTTTGAGTTACAAATGTGAGCAACTGCACCGGTATCGAATACCCAGGAGCTACTACGAGTGCTGGTAAGGTACACATCAATAACATGTATATCATATATACCTTTGACGTTGCCGGCCTTCTTGTCTGCTAAGTATTTGGGGCAGTTTCGCTTCCAGTGACCCGTTCCCTTGCAATAAAAGCACTCTGTTTCAGGCTTGGGTCCATACTTTGGCTTCTTCCCGGCAACAGGCTTGCCAGGCGCGGCAACTCCCTTGCCGTCCTTCTTGAAGTTCTTCTTACCCTTGCCTTTCTTGAACTTAGTGGTTTTATTGACCATCAACACTTGATGTTCTTTCTTGATGTCCACCTCCGCTGATTTCAGCATCGAATACACCTCGGGAATGGACTTCTCCATCCCCTGCATATTGAAGTTCAGCACGAAGCTCTTGAAGCTTGGTGGGAGCGACTGGAGGATTCTGTCAACGACCGCTTCATCTGGGAGATTCATTCCCAGCTGAGACAAGCGGTTGTGCAATCCTGAAATCTTGAGGATGTGCTCACTGACAGAACTGTTCTCCTCCATCTTACAGTTGTAGAATGCGTCAGAGACAT
The DNA here is from genome assembly GCA_902687465.1 of Secale cereale. Classification (NCBI taxonomy): domain Eukaryota; kingdom Viridiplantae; phylum Streptophyta; class Magnoliopsida; order Poales; family Poaceae; genus Secale; species Secale cereale. The sequence goes on along the minus strand of LR738714.1, from coordinate 851,531,777 downwards.
CATATCTCTCGACTCGGGCATGAGCTTGGAAAACAATTTTCAGCTCTTCGAACATCTCATATGCTCCGTGGTGCTCAAAACGTTTTTGGAGTCCGACTCTAAGCTGTAAAGCATGCCGCACTGAACCAGGGAGTAATCATCACTACGCGACTGCCAGACGTTCAAAACGTCTTGGGCCGCATCGGGAGCAGGTGCATCACCTAGCGGTGCTTCTAGGACATATGATCTCTTGGCAGCTATGAGGATAATCCTCAGGTTACGGACCCAATCCGTATAGTTGCTACCATCGTCTTTCAGCTTGGTTTTCTCTAGGAACGCGTTGAAGTTGAGGGAAACTGGAGCGTGGGCCATTTGATCTACAAGAGATATTGTAAAGAATTTAGACTAAGTTCATGATAATTAAGTTCATCTTAATCAAATTTTAATGAACTCCCACTCAGAATGACATCTCTCTAGTCATCTTAAGTGATACACGATCCGAATCGAGTAGTCCGTGTCCGATCATCACGTGAGACGGACTAGTCATCAACGGTGAACATCTTCATGTTGATCGTATCTTCTATACGACTCGTGTTCGACCTTTCGGTCTTCCGTGTTCCGAGGCCATGTCTGTACATGCTAGGCTCGTCAAGTGAACCCTAAGTGTATCGCGTGTGTAAATATGTCTTACACCCGTTGTATGCGAACGTTAGAACCTATCACACCCGATCATCACGTGGTGCTTCGGAGCAACGAACTTTAGCAACGGTGCACAGTTAGGGGAAACACAATACTTGAAATTTTAGTGAGAGATCATCTTATTTACTACCGTCGTTCTAAGTAAACAAGATGCATAAACATGATAAACATCACATGCAATCAATTAAAGTGACATGATATGGCCAATATCATCTTGCTCCTTGGATCTCCATCTTCGGGGCACCATGATCATCTTGTCACCGGCTCGACACCATGATCTTCATCATCATGATCTCCATCATCGTGTCTTGAAGAAGTCGTCACGCCAACTATTACTTCTACTACTATAGCTAACGTTTAGCAACGAAGTAAAGTAATTACATGGCGTTATTCAGTGACACGCGGGTCATACAATAATTAAGACAACTCCTATGGCTCCTGCCGGTTGTCAAGTTCATCGACATGCAAGTCGTGATTCCTTATTACAAAAACATGATCAATCTCATACATCACATATATCATTCATCACATCTTCGTTTTGGCCATACCACGTCACATAGCACATGCTGCAAAAACAAGTTAGACGTCCTCTAATTGTTGTTGCAAGTTTTACGTGGCTTCTATAGGATTTCTAGCAAGAACGTTTCTTACCTACGCCAAAACCACAACGTGATTTGTCAATTTCTATTTACCCTTCATAAGGACCCTTTTCATCGAATCCGATCCGACTAAAGTAGGAGAGACAGACACCCGCCAGCCACCTTATGCATCTAGTGCATGTCTGTCGGTGGAACCAGTCTCACGTAAGCGTACGTGTAAAGTCGGTCCGGGCCGCTTCATCCCACAATACCGCCAAATCAAGATTGACTAGTAACGGTAAGAAAATTGAACAAAACCAAACGCCGACAACTGTTTGTGTTCTACTCGTGCAAGATGCTACGCATAAAACCTAGCTCAGATGCCACTGTTGGGGAACGTAGCATAATTCAAAAAATTTCTACGCTTTCACCAAGATCCAATTATGGAGACATCTAGCAACGAGCAAGTAAGAGTGCATCTACATACCGTTATGGAGATTGCGAGCGGAAGCTTTCAACGAAGCGTGGATGAAGTAGTCGTACTCTTCACGTTCTTCATCACCGATGATCTAGCGCCGAACGGACGGCACCTCCGCGTTCAACACACGTATGGTGCAGCAACGTCACCTCCTTCTTGATCCAGCAAGGGGGGAGGAGAAGTCGTCAGAGATCCGGCAGCACGACGGCGTGATGACGGATGCAGTGGAGATCGCAGCAGGGCTTCGCCGGGCGCCCTGCGTGGGAGTATAGAGGTGTGACGGGAGGGGGAGAGGCGCCAGGGCTTGGGTGCGGCTGCCCTCTCCCCCCCCCCCACATATATATAGGGGGCCAGGGGGGCGCCAGCCCCCTGCAGATCCAATCTGCAAGGGGGCGGCGGCCAGGGGGGAGTCCTTGCCCCCCAAGGCAAGTGGTGGCCCCCCTCCCCTTAGTGTTTTAACCCTAGGCGCATGGAGAGGTGGGCCCCCTAGTGGTGCGCCAGCCCAGAGGGCTGGACACTTCCCCTCGCGGCCTAGGGGCCCCACCGGGATGGGTGGCCCCACCCGGTGGACCCCCGGGGCCCCTCCGGTGGTCCCGGGACGCTCCCGGTGACCCCCGGAGATCACCCGTTGGCCGAAACTGGACTTCCTATATATCAATCTTTACCTCCGGACCATTCCGGAACACCTCGTGACGTCCGGGATCTCATCCGGGACTCCGAACAACTTTCGGGTTTCCACGTGCATTTATCTCTACGACCCTAGCGTTACCGAACCTTAAGTGTGTAGACCCTACGGGTTCGGGAGACACGACGACTCTCCGGTCAATAACCAACAGCGGGATATGGATACCCATGTTGGTTCCCACGTGTTCCTCGATGATCTTCATCGGATGAACCACCGTGTCAAGGATTCACTCAATCCCGTATGTTATTCCCTTTGTCCATCGGTACGGTACTTGCCCGAGATTCGATCGTCGGTATTCCCGATACCTTGTTCAATCTCGTTATGGCAAGTCTCTTTACTCGATCCGTAATCCATCATCCCGTGACCAACCACTTAGTCACTTTGAGCTCATTATGATGATGTCTTACCGAGTGGGCCCAGAGGTACCTCTCCGTCATACGGAGTGACAACATCCCAGTCTCGGTTCGTACCAACTCAACAGACACTTTCGGAGATACCCGATGCGTACCTTTATAGCCACCCAGTTACGTTGTGACGGTTGGCACACCCAAAGTACTCCTACGGTATCCGGGAGTTGTACAACCTCATGGTCTAAGGAATAAATACTTGACACCGAAAAGCTTATGCATTACGAACTATACGATCTCGTGTTATGCTCAAGTTTGGGTCTTGTCCATCACATCATTCTCCTAATGATGTGATCCCGTTATCACTGACATCTCATGTCCATGGTCAGGAAACCGTGACCATCTGTTGATTAACGAACTGGTAACTAGAGGCCTACCAGGGACTCATTGTGGTCTATGTATTCACACATGTATCGCTATTTCCGTACAATACAATTCAAGCATGAATAACATACAATTATCATGAACAAGGAGATATAATAATAATGCTTTTATTATTGCCTCTAGGGCATATCTCCAACAGTTTGTTGGCGATGAATGCCAGCGGGGGCTTGCCAGGGATGCTTGGCAGTATAGACTGCATGCACAGGGAGTGGAAGAACTGCCCTTCTGCTTGGCAAGGGCGGTATAAGGGCCATGTCAGGGCTTGCACTGTCATACTAGAGGTCGTGGCGTCTCAAGATCTCTGGATTTGGCACTCATTCTTTGGCATGGCTGGATCACACAATGATATCAACGTGCTTCAGCGCTCGCCGTTGTTTGCTAGGCTTGCCGAAGGCAACAGCCCACCAGTGAACTTTTCCATCAACGGCCACAACTACGACAAAGGATACTACCTGGGTGACGGTATCTATCCTCGGTGGACCACTATTGTCAAGATAATCCCCAACCCCGTCGGAGAGAAGAGGAAAAGATTTGCCCAAGAGCAAGAGAGTGCTAGGAAGGATGTCGAGCGTGTCTTTGGTGTTTTGCAATCTCGATGGGGCATCGTTCGGTATCCTGCTAATACCTGGAGCACGCAGAAACTATGGGAAGTGATGACTGTTTGTGTGATCATGCATAATATGATCGTAGAAGATGAGGGTTCGAAACGTCTGTACGATCAAGGATTTCAGTTTCAGGGTGAGAATGTTGTGCCTGGGCATGGAGGAGCGGCAACATTTGAACAGTTCACCCAATTTCATCATGACATGCGTGATTGGGAAACTCATGTGCAACTGCAAAATGATTTGGTTGAGCATATGTGGGCTCATGTTGGCAACCAATAGATGTATCTTTTTTTATTCCGCTTGCAAAACTATTTAAGACATTTTTATTTTTATTCAGCTTGTAAAACTATGATATTTTTATTCGGTTCAAACTATGTTATTTGACTATATGTTTAAATGCAAATTCAATGCAAAAAATGAGTTATTTGTTAAAAATAGGGCGGCCAGCCGGCCACACCGGCACATATGGGTCGGCGCGTTGGGCGCGCTGCCGACCCATATCTAAATCAGGGCGGACGCCAGGCGGGCGGCCGACCCAAATGAACAAAAAGCAGACGAAATCGTCGTCCGTTTGGGTCACTCCATTGAAGTTGCTCTAAGTGGTTTTCTATTAATACATACTCCCTCCGTTCCTAAATATAAGTCTTTATAGAGATTTCACTATGAACTATATACGGAGCAAAATGAGTGAATCTACACTCTAAAATGCATCTATATACATCCGTATGTGGTTTATAGTGAAATCTCTACCAAGACTTATACTCCCCCCGTCTCATAATGTAAGACGTTTTTTGGCACTACACTAGTGTCAAAAAACGTATTACATTATGGGACGGAGGGAGTATTTAGGAATGGAGGGAGTACAATTTATTGGCTAGCGGACGACTAGTACCAGTAGTACGTCATGTACTAGTAGTACTAGGCCGCAGGTTCCTTCACATGTGCATATGCATATGCATGTGCATGCAAACACACTGGATCGAGTGTTGATTCGTTCAGTCGAGGTACTACATTAGATTCGATCGGTAAAATGAAACAAATTAGTACTACTCCCTCCGTTCACTTTTGTAAGATCTTTTAGATATTTAAGACAACACCTAAAACAGTTCAATTTCAGCTGTCCTAAAGGATTTAAAAAAATGAACAGAGTGATAGTATACTCCCTCCGTTCCTAAATATTTGTATTTCTAAATATTTTAACAAATGACTACATACAGAGCAAAATGAGTGAATGTATACTCTAAAATATGTCTACATACATCCTTATGTTGTAATTCATTTGAAATGTCTAGAAAGACAAATATTTGAGAACGGAGGGGTTAGAACATAATCAATCGATCCAAGTCCAGCAACCGAGGGATCGTAGGAATGCATGCGTATGTACCACTAGTAGAGTGATGGATCCGAAATCGGGCGGCCGAAAGAATCTACTGACAACTGGACACGTACGTACGCACGTTAACCCAACGTGGAACCTTCCTCGGACCCAAGCCTTGTTGGACAACGACGGGGCCAGCATTTCAACAACCAGGCCAGCGGCCAGGAGACCCCTCAAAAAAAAAAAAAAAAAACAACAACCAGGCCAGGAGCATGTGCTAGCTCCATCCATTCCATACGCCAAGCCGCGTACGTCAACTTGGATTTTTCCATGGAGGTCCCGAGAGATGCTCATGAGCAAGTAGCTGCTGTGGAGCCGATCAATGAGGCCATGAATCACGTCAACCGAGTGTGTTCGCACGCAGATTCCTCGGATCCATTGGCGCACTAACTAACTACCGGAATCAGGGAGTATGCCGATGGCCCATAGCCGTCGGCATAGGGCCAAACCCCGTCGGGACAGCCCTATGCTGACGGCCTCCGTCGGCATATCGGCACCTTCAGCAGCTTCCCGCCTGTGACGGCAGCTGACGGCGCCGTCGGCGAGACGACGCCAACGGGCAGCTTCGTTAACACTTACCACGATCGATCCATGCAGGTCTTTGATCGATCGACACACACGGCCGAGCTGGAAACTACACCCGATGTCGAGGTTAAACTTCCTTGTTTCCTTGGCGATACCCATACATACTCCATCGTAATGGATCCAAGTCCACCAAGTGATGGATCCTAGCTAGGGATGCATATGCATGCAACCAAAGACTACGCATCAACCTAGAGTAAGCCAGTATACTTGTGAAGAACCAACTCAAGGATCCGGGGAATCACGCGGCCGGTCGGCGAAGTCAAGTCAATGACAAGTTGAGAATCCATGCACCGATAGATGGAAATACACGTTGCTGGCTCAGTCATATATACGAGGAACCTCTTCGGTCGTGCCACGTTAATTGTGAACGTGCTTGCATCTGCGCTCCATTTAGATTAGTGGCCAAGTCAAGTCAACTTTGATCGATGGAGGTCCCGAGATCAAGATGCTCGCGAACAACTGGCTGTTGGCCAGAGGATCGATGAGGGAAGCACGTTAACCCAACGTGGCTCGCAGATTCCTCGGATCGACGGTGGGGTAGTTATTTCATTAAGACTTCGATGGGTTCAAGTCTAGATCGACATGGGCGAGCTGGACACTAAATGAGATTTTGAGATCGAACTTGCTTGCCCACATATCACTAGGAGAAACTCGAGATTCCAAAAATAATTAACTAGGTATACTCGGCATGAGCATCAGTTCACATGCCGTGCTTCGTTTATTTGAGCCAAGTTGCTTCTTAGTTTTAAACAAGCAGGTACTTCTAGAAAGCCAATTGCACTTGAATATTATTTGATTGCAGAGATGCATGTGCTCTACACATAATTTTTAGAGAAAAGTCCATTTTTCGTCCCTCGGTTCTTCGGTCTGATCTTTTTTGGTCCCTCAACTCTAAAACTAGACAGATTGCATCATAAACTCTCAAAACCAGTCATTTCTTGTCCATGTGGGCTTTCGCCTGGCTGCAGAGTCAACCTGGTTTCGACGATGACATGAATAGTACACCAATGAACAGTAAATTCTAAAAATATCAAGAATATCATAAAAATCTGAAATCTTATGACATCGAAGATACTCAGATGCGCAAGGTGCGTGCAAATTTTCATCGTGTTTCGACATTCGAGGAGCTCACGGCCAAAAAAAATATGGGGCATGCACACATACACTTTTTTTTTTGCCACGAGCTCCTCGGATGTCATTTGACTATGAAGATTTACGTGCACCTTGTGCACCCGAGTATCTTTGATATGATAAAATTTCAGAATTTTAAATATTTTTCTATTTTTTTGAATTATTGTTCATCAGTGTTCTGTTCATGTCGTGGTCAAAAATGGGTTGGCTCTACGGAGAAACCCCACAGGGATGAAACTTGACTGGTTTCGAGAGTTGGTGATGCAATCTGTCTGGTTTTAGAGTTGAAGGACCAAAAGTGATCAGACCGATAAAACTGAGGGATGAAAAATGGTCATTTCTCTCATTTTTAATCTCCTTGGGTTTTTTCCCACCGTCACTAATTAGCTAGACGAGCCCTATGTATTGAACCTAGGATGCCTTTGCGTATTGCATCTGATGTGAATGATGAAGTGGCGGAAGTTAATTACTCTTGGTCAAATTAGTACTGTATATACCAAAATAAATTTGTTGCAACTTGCAAAACGATACAAACACCTTTTCCTAGTTTTTATGAGCATCAGTTTTCCTGTTAGAACAAACTAAAATCGCTTCGAATGAGAATTATGCGGAGGCCCTCAAATCACAGAGTTGCACCAAAATCAAGGTCAATCGTCAACTGGAACAACAACAAAAATTGGAATAACGATGGTGATACTGGGAGTACCAGCTACCTTGTGATGAAAATTAATCATTTGGCCAGCTGGACGTGTAGCACGATGTGATATACACCTTGACGTGCTTTGTTTACGATTCAAAGGGGAGCCAACCAGGTTCACTGAGTCCACAATTAATGGTGCATGTTCATTTCTACTCTCTCAGTTTCCAAATATTTGTCTTTCTAGAGAAGGGAGGGAGTATGAGCTAGCAGCTTACAGCAAGATCTGTCCTCTGGCCCCTTTATAAACCCACCTCCAGAATCTGATGAATGCACAAATCAGATCTAGCATACTACCACACCACTAGCTTGGTCTGCTGCTACACCACATAGTACTCCAGAAAGCAATGGCAGAGTTCGCGCTTGGTTTGACCAAGACAGCGGTGGAGGGGACGCTGAGCAGGGTGAAGTTGGCGATTGAGGAGGAGGGGAAGCAGAGGGAGCGTGTGCAGGAAGACCTGATGTTCATCACTGGCGAGTTCCAGATGATGCAGGCCTTCCTGAACGCCTCCACCGCGAAGGAGCGTGCATCCAAGAACCTGGTGGCGCGGGCGTGGGTGAGGCAGCTCCGCGACCTCGCCTTCGACGTGGAGGACTGCGTCGAGTTTGTGGTCCACCTCGACAAGCCGTCGCCCTGGGACTGGGTGCAGCGCCTCGCCTCATCACTGCCCTGCGTTGCGACGCCGCTGCTTCCTCTGGACGAGGCGGTGGGAGAGTTAAAGCGGCTCAAGGCAAGGGTGGAGGATGTAAGCCAGAGGAACACACGCTACAACCTCATGGCTGGCGGTGGCAATAACGACGACGAAAATCAACATCAGCAGCAGATAATGCGCCCTGCCGGGTGTCACACATCGTCAGCAGGAGCGGAATCCTTCCGCATCCTAAAGGATGTGTGGAAGGCCATGGGAAAGCTCTGCCACACCACCGGCGATCTGAAAAAGTTGATCGATTGCCAAGAAACTGGGCTCAAAGTCATCTCGCTATGGGAAAGTCCAGATGCTGATGTTGTTGGGGAACATGGGTGGGCTTGTGTCGTGAAGACGGCGTACGATGATCCAGAAATCTGCCAACGATTCAAGAATCGTGCCTGGATAAAGCTGACCAGTCCTTTTAGTCCAACAGACTTCCTCAACAATTTACTCACTCACTTCACATCTCACCGCCACGACCGACATGATGATATGTCCAAGCTCATGCTGCAAGTCAGCCAACACAAGTACCTCATCATCCTAGAGCAACAACTATCCAGTGTCGCAGACTGGGAGGCCATCAAACTGTGCCTACCCGATGGCAACAACGGCAGCCGGATCATCGTCTCAACCAAGGACTTGGGGATTGCCCGTGCTTCCGCAGGGGAACCCTTCCAAGTATGGGAGCTTAAACGCATCTCTCGTGATAGATCATTTTGGGCCTTTTTTCCTGAGGTAAGTAAGCAATTAATTATATAATTATTATGCTCTTGTACCCCTACGTATTGCTACATGCAATTGTATCTATATTCTTGATGGTAATATAACACGACGCACAAATTTAGGTTGTCCATTCATCTAGCAAACATGTATAATATGTCACAAAAAAATGTAGAAAGTTTTTTCCCATAATGAAACATAAGATGTAATTTTTCCCGCATACAACACATCTTTTGCTAGTCAAATCAAGGACCTAAAAATCGACATATATTCCCATCTGGAGGGGTAGCTATCCAACATAATCCCTCTCTTTCAGTTTAGAAGGATCTCCCTTTTCTTTCTCTTCATCACTTATTTAGATTTTGGGACATATAAATCTCTACATGCAAGGATTAAGAAAACTCATCAGTGTGTGTAATTCTTCATGCTCATTTAGTGGTCATGCATGAATGCGTTGCAGCTAATGAAATTAACGAATCCCTCTAATTTGATAGATTAAACTACAATATTCATTTGAGGAGATTATTGAGTTGGGCCCTTTAAACCAAAAGAGAGGTAGTACATTTGCATAATTAAATCAGAAAAGTATGTTTTTCTTCCCTCAAGTTCCCTAAAAGTTTACACTTGGCCCCTTAAGAATTGTGCCACACATTTGGTCCCTCAAGTCTCAAAACCGGGTAAGTTTCGTCCAAAACTATATCAGATGGGAAACCAGCCACATGTTTAAACCGGGTAAATTAGTACTGTCTCAACCCTTCAATATATATAAGTAAGCTAGGTGTCACTACAAGAAATAAGTTAATCCATGACACTCCTAGAATTTAACAGAGCAGCCCAAAATTGTCGCAGAAGCGCATATATGACGTATTTGTAATCCATCATGCATATGGCGTCATAATCGACATTCATGTTTAATCCGTTCATTGACACACACATAAACATCATTTTTTTTCCGCATCCGTCTCATGTCCATATATACCATCAAGTTTGATACAATTAATCTCATGTTTCTATGTAAAATCAGGGAGCATATTTTTTTCCTAAGGGAGGATGGTTAAACTGACACTAAGCAAAGAAAACAAATATGATTAATGGACTAATTTTTGCATATCTCAGTGTACACGAGACTTGGGAGATATAAAATAGTATAATGTGGGTCACCAATCGATGAAAAGGTAAAGTTATGTTTTTTTTTCATTTAAAGGGAGGGAGGTGGGGAGAGATCACGCTATCAGAGAATGGGTCGC
>LR738714.1:851503633-851521423 GCA_902687465.1 Secale cereale | reverse complement strand
GGGGGGGGGGGGGGGGGGGGGGGGGGGGGGGTGCGGCAGTGCAATGGCGAGCGTGAAACCTTCACTGGCACAAAAATGGAAGGATGGAGCACCCTTTATATTCCTTTTTTTTTCGCCAATATGTGCAGAGCATATCATTCCATTAATTGATGGAGGGTAGAAAAGTACAACACCCTTTATATTCCCTCCCCTTGATTTTTTAAATTAAATATAAAGGCTAGATGGGTATTTGGATGGCCTTTTATTTATTTCTTTAGGGAATCTGGTAGAGTTGTTCTAAGTGAAGACACCTAAAATGATGATTTTTTTTCTTGGTTCGCATTCAAGGATGGAGGATCATGTTAATTACTCCTTCCGTTCCCAAATATTTGTCTTTCTAGCATTTTAAATGGACTACAACATACAGATGTATGTAGACATATTTTAGAGCGTAGATTCACTCATTTTGCTTTGTATGTAGTCACTTGTTGAAATCTCTAGAAAGACAAATATTTAGGAACAGAGGGGGTAGTTGATAACGAGTGTACTTAATTGCTGCAGGGTTGTGGGCATCGGATCGGCTTGGGTGAATTCACTTGGCAATTAAGACAACGGGGTGGTGTTACCTCCTTGTACTGGTGGAACGGTAACCACATAAGTGAATTCTCGAAAGGAGTAGTGTACGACGAAGACAACGGGGGGTTGAGAGTGTTCGACGGGGTGAAGTTCGAGCACCAGTACGAACACATAGATCTAGACGGACCGTTCAAGCTGGCTGACTTGGCTCGGGGCATACTTGAGGAATCTTACAAAGAAGATACACGGGAAAGTGTATATGAAGAGCTCGAGGAGATGAATGACCAGAATTTATTTGAAAGGTGTCGCAAGTTACTGACTGAGCATGATTGGCTCATATATATTAGTGTGCCCCTGCTGTCACCCGCGGGCTGGGACTTGATAGAGCATTACCTTTTGTGTGAGTCAACTAGAGGTTGCATCGTTGTTTTTGCAGAAGATCCCAGTCTGGCCAAACATTGTGTAGGCCAGCAACAGCATCGGGCGCTGGACCTTGAAGATCTTGTGAACAAGGTATTTTTACGCATATAGTGCTCCCTTCGATCCATATTAATTGTTATTGATTTATAAAAAAGTTGTAGTACTATATATGTCACAATTAATATGGATTAGAGGGAGTACAATTTTAGCACAGAAAGTGATACCAACAACAAGCTGCTTGTTAGTTACTGCCTCTTTTTTTAAATATAATTTGAACTGCCAAAAAATCTTATACTATGAACAGAGAATGTATGTATCTCTACTTATTAAAAGCATGTTTACCTGCAGCAGAGCGGACATTCACATGGAGGAGGCAACATGATAATAAAGGAAAAGAGCGAGTCTGAGCTTGTTGGGCGTGAAGGTGAAAGGGATTTCTTTAATCCAGTCCATCCCACTATATTGCTGTCCGTGTGGGGGATTGCTGGCATAGGCAAATCAGCTATTGTTAGAAATGAATACTCGCATGCACTGAATACACAATGGTACAGAATGCATGGATGGGTGGATGTGCCCGATCCATTCAATTTGATGGTCCTGTGCCAAAGATTGCTGATGGATCTACATCGGAATGATCCTAGAGCCATGGAAACTGAAGCAATTGCTATGATGGAAGGCCAAGACCCCATTCAGCGGTGCTGTAAAATTCTGCATGAAAAAGAATGCTACCTTGTTATTGATGATCTGCGATCCAAACATGACTGGGACTCTATAAAAACAAATTTACTACCACAGGCAAACCCTGGTGGTAGAACTATTGTCATTACACGTGACGAGAGCATCGCTAAACATTGCACTACACAAGAACGTAGTATTCTCAACGTCACTGGTCTAAAGGATGGCATGGCCCTCTTCGCAAAGGTAAATGTGTGCATGCTATATATCTATCTTTCTAGTACGGGACTTTGCTAGCATTTAGAATTTCAGAATTTAACTTATCTACGAATTGGTTGCAGATAGCTTTGGGCGTCAATGAACTGCCTTCCCCCTCCACAGACATGTTACAACTTATCATATACTCCCTCCGTCCGAAAATACTTGTCATCAAAATGGGCAAAAAGGGATGTATCTAGAACTAAAATACATCTAGATACATCCCCTTTTATTTATTTTGATGACAAGTATTTCCGGACAGAGGGAGTACAAGTGTGGCGGTCTTCCGGCAATAATAACTGCTATAGGGGGCGAACTCAACAGCAGATGCGTGCATGTGGAGTCACTACATGATATAAATGCTGACTTCATGGGTATTTTGGAGAGAATGTCGGGTCTAGAGGGTCTACTTCGTTGGATGAAATCCTACTTTGATGATTGCCCGGATGAACTCAAGCCATGCATATTCTATATGTCCGTCTTCCCTGCAGACCAAATCATTAGGCGGAGGCGTTTGCTCAGGCGGTGGATCGCTGAAGGTTACTCGTCTCATGGTGGTACCACGGAGGAGACCGGAGAAGAGCTCTTGTGCAAGCTCATGGAGTTGAGCATATTATACCAGGAGCAACAGACATCATCAGCAATAAGAGGCTGCAAGGTCAATGGTTTCTTCCGGGAATATATCAAGTCACGGCAAATGGAAGATAATCTTGTGTTTGCACTAGAGGGGAGTTGTGGCCCCAGCTCGCGCCTCATTGGACAACACCTCACCATAAGCAGCAGCTGGGACCGAGATGAGTCTGTATTCAATAGCATAGACTTGTCACGGTTACGGTCTTTGACAGTGTTTGGGGAGTGGAAGTCATTCCTAATCTGTGACAAAATGAAGCTGCTTCGGGTGCTTGATCTGGAGAGCAGTAGTAGTACACCAGAATCAGATGGTACTGGTGTAGTAAAAGATAATGATCTAGAAATGATTGGGGAGCAGTTTCCTCGCCTCAAGTTTATGTCCCTGCGAGGATGCATCCACATCACTCGTCTCCCAAATTCATTGGGTGCCATGAAGCAATTGGAGACTCTAGATGTCAGACACACCTCCATAGTGGAGCTGCCACCTGCAATCATCACCAAGCTACACAAGCTGCAGTACATTCGGGCTGGCACTACCGAAGCAAGGCGAGAAGAAGAAGCAGCAGTAGCACCACCACCACCGCCGCCGCCAACAACAACAACACAAGACGTTCATTGTGGCATGAGCCCCTTGCTAGGAGCCAAAGCAACAGCATTGTGTGTGGTCCACCGGGCATCAACTAGAATTACTGGAGCATGGAAGAGGAGGGCACATGCTTTGGTGGAATCCGTTAGCAGCAGTAGCAGCAGCAGCTGGTGGTGGGAGTCCAAGAAGCAGTTGGATCTGCGCAGGCGCCGGCGCGTTGCAGCAAACGGTGGCGGTGTTGAGATACCTGCTCCTGCGGGATGGATTCGGACGCTGACGGACTTGCATACACTTGGTGTTTTGAATGTTGCAGGTTGTGGGAAAGATGTCTTCCACGCGCTCAAGAAGCTTACCCAATTGCGCAAGCTTGGGTTGTCCGGCGTCAACCGTGAAAACTGGCAGGACCTGTGTTCCGCCATCTCAGTTCACGTCCATCTTGAGACCTTGTCACTGCAACTGATGCTGCTTGAGGAGGAAGGCGGCAGCTATGACTTTGCTTGTTTCGACGACATCTCCTGGTCTTCCAAGACCCTAAAGCGCCTTAAGGTATTGTACAGTACTAATGCAGGAGCAGGCGCAGGTTGTGCATCCATAAGGCCAGTCTGGATCAACCAGCTTCGCAAACTTGAGGGGTGTCGCCATGATTTGACAATATCATACCAACAAGACATAGACATCATACATCTAAATCTGGTTCCAATAAGTGGAATCCATCTTCGTATCAAGCCGATTGAGCAGCACCTGAGTTTTGTGAAGGATGACCATGGTCCTTATTGGTACCGTCCAGATCCAGAAGCCCTCAGGATTGACTGCAGCAGCACCAACTCAACTGTAGCTTTTGGAAATTTGAGGCCCATGTCTCTTGCAGAGCTCAAGATTCACTGCTGCAGCTCTTGTGGTGGATCGTCGTGTCTGCAGGTTGTTGGGCTACAACACATACATGATCTCAAGCAAGTCTTGGTAACAGGTCCGTGCAGCGACGTCTTCAAGGAAGAATTGCGCAGGCAGCTCAGCGAGCACCCAGCAACACCTGAGCTGAAGCTCTTGTAACTTCTGATCACAAGTAGATCGTGTTGTTTGTTCGTTACTTTTTACGTAAACTAAATTAACTATTCATTCATACCCGCTTGCAGCAATTTGTAACGTCTTGAGTGAATTCCTTTCCACTTAAAATAAAGCAGCAGCGTCGCAATAATCCTCTCCTTCAGCTAGCACATGCTTACGAATTGTACTGATGTAGCAGCCATAACGACCCTATAACCATACCATGGAGGCCCTTGATTAATTAAGGAAGCTCAACTTGGTGACACCCTATAACTGAGGCTTTGGTTCGGTACACCCCTCATAACGTATAAGGGCAACTTGGTCATACATCCATTACCTATACCCACCTCCGTATAGGACGTTTGGCAGACGCGTACAACCGAGCTGCCGCCCGAGACCATACGGCATGATGCCTACCGCAACCGTCGCATGCAAACAAAAACACACACACACACACACACACACACATGCACCCACGACCTAGCCGCCCGCCCGACGATCACGCGCCCCGATCCAGCGTCGCCTCGGCTGGTTGATCGCCACCCTTGCCCGCCCTAGAGTACGACTGCCGCCGCCGGCAGCTCCAGACGCCGGTCGCCATCCCCCGACCCATGACGCGTCTCACCGCACCGGGACCATGTCTGCCATTTCCACGGCTTCACCCCTGATCTGACTTCCGTCCTCATCATCGACGCCGTCGTCGGTTGCATTCCACGCCGTGATCTGGTTACGTCCTCGTCACCGTCCCCGTCTGCATTCGGCGCCGTGATCTGGCCTCCGTCCACGTCATCGCCCTCTGCAATCACACCGTCATCAAG
The DNA here is from genome assembly GCA_902687465.1 of Secale cereale. Classification (NCBI taxonomy): domain Eukaryota; kingdom Viridiplantae; phylum Streptophyta; class Magnoliopsida; order Poales; family Poaceae; genus Secale; species Secale cereale. The sequence continues at coordinate 851,516,437 of LR738714.1, read as the reverse complement.
CATCCATCCTCGTTGTCGACTTCGTTGCTGTCCGCAATCACACCGGAATCCACCTACCTCACGGCCTAGCCGCGCCACATCAACCCCCGCCACCCCCTAGGTTTGTCATGTAAACCATGTAGTTCGCATCGAAACGATTTAGTTGATGTTGTTAACTATTCATCGGCACGACCCAGTACATCTAGTTCAATTTTAAACTGATATGTGATTTCTCTTTTGATGTTGTGCAGTATTGGTAGTGAGATTATTTAATGGATGAAGAAACTGGATACACAGATGATGAGTATGGTAGCGATAATGTTAGTCGTGCTGATAAGGATTGTAGTAACGAAGATAATTATAGCAGCAACAACGAATGGTGGTCGTCATATGATAATTTATCTAAGTGATGTGTACATTGATTTCGTCTGACAAACAACAACATGGCTACTTATACGTTTATGTTGTTTTTTTATCTATAGGAAGATGACGATGTCCAGAATGAGAAAAATGTTTTCATGTGCCGGGAGGGAGGTCAGGATCAAGGCCGTGGCCCATGCGATCCCGGCTTTCTCGATGAGCTGCTTCAAGCTCACGAAAAAGGTATATAAGTGTTTTCATCAAAAATGGTAAGGTATTGGTGGAGTAGCTCAGTTGACCGCAGGTCATAACACTGGATCGATTGGGACTCACCAACTAAGCCAAAGAATGCAGGAGGGATGGGGTTCAGAAACTTGGAAATGTTAAACTTAGCTCTGCAGCTTGGGAAACATGGGTGGATGCTGATCACGAATCCGGACTCTCTCTGCGCACGTGTCTTGAAAGGAATGTACTTTCCCACTAGTGAGTTTATGGATGCACCTATCCCCAAGCATGCATCAGCCACTTGGAGGGCAATTGTTGCGGGCAGAGAGGCCCTACGGACTGGCTTAATAAAAAGGATCAGAGATGGCATGTCTGTATCAACATGGAATGATAGCTGGATTCCGGGTCTTCTCACACTTCGGCCTTCGGTGCAAATCGGAGATGGCGCAATTGCTCGAGTTGCTGATTTGATTAATGCTGAATAGGGCACTTGGAAGAGCGAACTCGTGAGACGAAATTTTACAGGCCCTGAAGCAGATGCAATTCTGAACATTCCCCTGAGATTCAATGGGGGGGGGGGTGATTCATGGGCTTGGGCTGGCGAAAAGTCTGGAGTCTACTCTATGAAATCTGCTTACCGAGCTCAGGTGACCCGCAACGAGCATGGAGCTCTAGGGGAAGGGACGGTGACCGAATCTTCAGAGAACCATAAACAGTTGTGGTCTAGACTTTGAAAGCTCAAGGTTGTGCTAAAAGTGCGGGTGTTTGGATGGCGAGTACTCTGGAAAATTCTACCTGTCGAAAGCATCTTGAAGCACCGGCACATTGCGGAAATGGCCCGATGCAAAGTCTGCCTCCATGCAGACGAAGATCTCTACCATGCATTGATTAAGTGCACGCATGCCAAGTTGTTCTGCAGTGAGGCGAGGGAATGGCTCAATGTCAAGCTCCCGGATCTTCACACAAGGACATGGTCCCAAGATATCTTGTGTGACCCCAGATTTGATGAGAGTGATCATGCAAAAATCATCACAGTAATGTGGGCGATCTGGACGTCCAGGAACAACATCACTCATGACAGAGCAAGCCTTGACCCGGTGGTGTCTGTGAAGAAGACCAGAGAAGTTCTGGCGATATTGGAACTACCTAGGGCTCAGGCTCGAACTTTACCTGGATTCGGTTGGTGTCCTCCCGGCGAGGGCTGCATAAGATCAATACCAATGTAGGAATATCGATGGAGGCAAGGCTTGCCGGTGTGGGAGGTGTTGCATGCTCATCTTCAGCCTTCATCGGAGCTTGGTGCAAGCCGGTCCATGGTGTCACTGACTCGCTAGTTGTGGAGGCTATGGCTCTCCGTGAAGGCGTTGTTTTTGCAAAGCTTCGTGGCACTGAGCAAGTAGAGATGGAGACTGATAGCAAAGAGGTGGTGGATCTCTGGAACTTGCGCCGTTCTTCGCGCTCCCTGATAGCGCCAGTGTTATTAGATATTGAAGAGCGAGCAGTTAGTTTTTCTTCTTTTGATATTCTTCATGTAAAGAGACATTCAAATGTCCCGGCCCACCTTTGTGCAAGACATGCTAGCACACTGGAGGTGACAGAGTGCTGGATGAACTCTTCCCCTGGACTCCTGGTTCCTAGACTCATGGCGGACAGTGCCGGAGCTCGTTTGATTGAATAATGCTCTTCAGTTCCATGCAAAAAAAAATATGAGAAAAATGTTTTCTAGAATCTTTCGCCGATAACTTGAGCCAAGTTCGTTCAAACATTTTGTGCGTCACACAATCATATGGAGCAAATGATAACTTGAGCCAAATTCGTTCAAACATTTTGTGCCCTTATGAGGCGATGAGGCTGCATTTATCATAAGAAACTGTTGGCCTGTCCAACCTGGAGATTCTTGCCAGCGGCGAAATTGTTCCACACGCGGCACTGAAGATAGTGCGACCATCCGTGTCCACTGCGTAAGCATAGTTAGTGATAGAGCCCCTTGCGATAAGGCGTAGTCCAGTAGCTCTCACTTAACCTCTTAGGTAATTTCTAAAAAAACATATATGATAAATGAGTATGTCACATTAGATGCCGCCTCCAACGTAACCAGCCGCCGCCTCCCCAAAACTAGGGTTCTTTACCTCCCACCGGCCCCGGCGCCGGTCCGTCCCATCTCCGGTGGCCTTAGGACCATGGAGGCGGCGCGGATCTCGGCCCTTGCCGGTGGGAGGGCTTCGTTTTCATATCTATTTTCGTGCTTTGTTAGGGTTTGTGTCCTACTCAGGAAGGCGAGACGGCGGCGACTCCCTGAAGATGGAATAAAGGTCTCCCCGTCTAGTCCCCGTTCCGGTGATGCGTCTAGCATCATCGGTGGGCGTGTGGAGGTGTGTCTCCGGCGGATCTGTCTTTGGTGGATTTGCTCGGATCTGTTCGTCGTTCGTCTTTGATCTTGTGTCTTCAGGTTGGATCCCTTTGATCTACACTCTTCATCCGCGGCGGTTGCTGTTTTGGTGCGTTGGTTCTATGGGGCCTTAGCACGACGACTTCCCGACTGTCTACTACAACAAGGTTTGCCCGACTCCGGTGAGGGAGGGGCGATGACAGCGGCACGCCTTCGGCTCGCTTCAATGTTTGTAGTCGTCGCTAGGTGGTCTACAGATCTGGATGTAATTTTTTATTATTTCTAGTGTTCGTTGTACTACCATGATTGAAGATGAATAGATTGAAAGTTTTTCCGCAAAAAAAATAAAATGAGTATGTCACATTACTACACTAAACGCATATCACATTACTACACTAAGCATATCACAACATTACTACACACCACACAGTACTACACTAAGCATATATTCATTTATTATTATGACATGTATATCAGAATACCATATTTACCATGCTCCTATACGATGGCTACATATCACCCTATCTTACTAAGGGACTCGGGAGTCAGGACTGTGGCCCATCCTTAATTTTTCTAAAAAGGGGTAAAACTTTAGGGATTCGCTATTCTAGTAACATTTGTTCCAAAAGTGATGCTTCCATACACACACAAAAACATGAATAAACAACATGTGCTTCAAGGAAAGCCTCAAAGAGAGCGTCAGATCCCAAGTTTATTTTATTTTTTATTTTTTAGGATTGATCCCAAGTAGATGTGTGTGTAGAAATAGTACAATGAAAAAAATAGCGCGCTACAGAAAATAACGCGGCCCCTGAAAATATGCTATTAGCGTGCTATAGCGCGCTATAACGTGCTATTAGCGAGACATTGTACACAAGTTAATTTAGCGTGTCAATTCTCTACACGCTATAGCGTGCTATTAGCGGCGCTATAGCGCGCTATTTTTTTCAGTGAGAAATACACACAGAAAAAAGAGAGGAGAAATAAGCAATGACTTTGGGGACGGCCCATTTTGCAGCTCAAAAGGGCCAACAGACCGAGGGGGATGAAAGAAAATAATGGATTCTCGAGTTTAAACTGGCCCGACTATTTCTACAGCTGCATCTGGACACCACTGGTGCAAAGCCCATTTCGTTGCTGAATTATGGGCCAGATAGGCTAATGTTAACTGGGCCCAGCATGGCCTTTTTCAACATTTTCAACACTCGGGAACACTTACAAAAAGGAATATATACTAGCTTGTCAGAAAAAATCAGGAATATAATGTATTTATTTCTAAATAGGAAATGTATTGCAGATCTAATAACACTTGCTCCATGTTCAGCTACAAGTTACAACTCACCATAACTCTCTCATAAAAGCAACTTTGACCTTTAACCTCTAGACTTAGTGATTCCTCTACCGTAACAAATACTCCCTCCGTTCCAAAATAGATGACTCAACTTTGTACTAAGGCTAATACAAAGTTGGGTCATCTATTTTGAAACGGAGGGAGTAGCAATTTTAACCACCAGAGGAACACACAATCAATCATTAAATAGTACTACCTCTGTAAACTAATATAAGAGTGTTTAGATCACTAGTTTAGTATTCTAAACGCTCTTATATTAGTTTACGGAGGGAGTAATAACAAGAATCTGAAGCTGAAAATAGAAGTACTCAAACCTGGGTACAAAAGCACATGCATAAGTAACAAGATGACAAGAAGCAGCAAAATCATCACTGCCTCTGATTGCAGGAAGAGCAGGGCAGAGGTCTCACCAACTTTTTCCTCCATCCCCACCTTTGTTTCCATGGAATTGATTTGAACGGGGGTTCATCATAGCCGCGCATATGCGTACGCCTGCACGTTAGAGCGAGCATTATTGTTATGGTGGCAATAACTAAGGGTGCATGAGAGTTGGCAAGAGATATAGTAGTTAGCAATTGGCAGCCAAGGGGCAGTAGTACCATCCATATGCATAATGGCAGAGGCATGGTGACAGAGTAATTGGCAGCCGACATTGTAGGTTGAGTGACCCCCCAGCCTATGGGGGCACCTTGTGTGATTATCCTTCTAATTTTTCTGACCCACAATAAATGTTCCCTTTTTATTCAGGCAATTGCATGTCAAAAATGAGCAGGTGCATGCCTCTATTATTGCAGCATGGGTAGCACTGACAACTACCAAGTGTGCGCCGAAGATGGGGCCAGACTACCTCTTAGGCTCTTACTGTCTGTTACACGCCGACGATTCCATGAGCAACCACCACTGCATAAGAAGCCTCTGAAAGTGCCTCCCCACCAAACAGGATAAAGTTGTCTGCTTAGACTGAATTAGTGAGAATCAACAACTTACCCGATTCGACCGTCCTTACCAAATGCTCGGTATCATCCTCCTAACACCAACAAAAATACACATTAGTCGTACTACAAAGCTAAATGAAGCTAAGCATCAACGACGACTACACTTAAATTAAAGGTGCAGCAGCCAAATATCTCGTTACTACTTGTGGCAAAACTGGGAGGGTGCAGATAAGCAGTGAAGTTCAGTGCATAATACTGGCCAACAATCTTCCGGGACTTTGTTTGGTATGACATCCAATTCATGTCAGCTCTAGAAGGCAGTGATGTAATGGAGATAAGAGTATGATGACCTGAATGTTATCATAAAGAGATATAAACCATCTACCTATACCGTGACCAGAAAGTTACTGGTTTTCCTTCCCCTCTCAACAGTAGAAAATTAGACAACTTGTCATACCAGTGGGCATAACATATGAACCCTCTGCAAATCCTAAACCACGGCGTATGTGTAATCTTAGTTTTCTGGGAAAGATTCCTACGGATCAGCAATTTTTTAAGTACTCCACTTGACATGTCTATCTCACGAGATGATAAACATGACCGAGGCAAAGAAGAAAAAATATGTTGCTGCACACAAAAACAGAATTGACTTGCCTGAAAGCAGATGGGGCAGATGATGTGTGCCTGAAAGGCATGTTGTTTTCCTGGGGTGACACGTGTGGAACCATCAAAGCCAACTGCCCACAGGGTACAGGTAGGCGGTTTCAATACGCTATGGCGCGGAGTCATGCTTGGAAAGACCAGGCCGTTGTTTACCACTTGTGTATATCCGATTCCAGTCCAGTACAGGATAGTGATCCAGTCAAGATCTCACTTGCATTAAGATATGGATCAGCAAGATCATTCTCCAGAATCTACAGATTTTTTTTTTTGGCAGATCTGCCTGCTATCACTCATTGTATGAATCTCTACCCTAATAGCGATTCACGTGCCTTTTGCTTCTGTCCCCAGAAATAATAGAAGAGCAACCTACAGGAAAAAAACATCAAAGTTGCATCTCCAAGCAAGCACTAAAAGTGATAAGAGTTGGCGTTAATCGTGGTAGATGCTGTCCCCATTCTGAGCCAAGAGGATGGGCCAAACTGGGAGCTATCCTGAAAGAAAATACTAAATATTTCCCCACTATCACACAAGTCAAGGGTACCTGTAGGAAAGAAGTTAGTGGTAAGTAGGGGACCCTCAGGACCAGAGATGCCAGGTAATAGCCTGGTAAGTGAGCAGGATGGAACTCTCTGACAGAAGAATAACAGACTGCAGAGCACCTGGTTGCAGGCAATAATGTAAGGCTCTCTGTGGGCTCTGCTCCTCTTCTTTCTCCCCTTCAGCCTTCTTCCTATAAATACAAAGGCATGTACGGGGAGAAGTATCAGGTAATCACACACAAACACACAAGGTGCACGGTTGCGAAACAAGGGAATTATTTAGAAGCAAGAAGGAACACCTGAAGCCATGTGTATCGCTGCATGGATTTGGCAGGCTCACCCACAGCATCAGCTCCTGCTGCTGATCAACAGAGATGAGTTCCATAGCAGGTATATAATTTCATTTGGTTTCATTCATCCTTGCAGCACTCCAATCAGAAAGTAATATCTCTGCATTGGGAGCTGTTGTTTTGGAGTTTAGCTCTTCTTCCTCCTGAATTACATGTTCCCAAGACAAAAAGGCCCCATGAACCAAAAGTCATATGCCATGCCAACATTCGGCTCCTAATACCACTGCTCACTTTCTGCACTCAGCCTTTTCCCGTTGCAAAATAACAACTTTCTATGTTCATCTGCTGTTCTTCATGTACTGCAGGCCTACAAAGGCAGTAGGATGGTGGGGAGAGGGGTCAATGAAGATTCTTGGTGGCAGGGATGTACTTGGTGGAGGAACATGGATGGGTAGCACCAAAGATGGCAGACTTGCCTTCCTGACCAATGTGCTCGAGCCTGATGCGATGCCCGGCGCACGAACTAGGGGAGACCTCCCCCTCAGGTTCCTGCAGGTAAATCAAAACTCAAGCTGGTGGTTGTCAATGAAGGAGATATGCACATGATAAGAAAGATATTTTTCATCTCTTGTACAAACAAAGTTGGTGTTTTCTACTATGTTTTCCTGACAGAATCACTTTTCATGTGCTGAAAGTCGCTTTCTGTCTAGTGTTTATGCCATTTGTTCTCAGTTTTGATGGTGATTGATACAGAGATTGCTTAGACGAAGACAAAGACAAACATTCCATTTTTAGAAACCGAAACTTTATCTTTTAAAATATATTTTTAGGTGCTCCTATTACAACTGCTAAACTGGCGTCACCCCCTCAAAAAGAAAAGTATGCACAGGATTATCCATAGGATGTGTGTAGAGGAAATAGAGAGCACTTACCTTGCTCCAAACATGAGCATGACCCACAGAATCTGCATTGTACAGGGCAACAAGAGCCCACTGGAGGTTGCAACTGAAGTGGCAAAAGAAGCTGACGAGTACAATGGCTTCAACCTTATACTCGCTGATCTAACCAGAAATGTCATGGTCTATGTGTCAAACCGGCCAAAGGGGCAGCCTGCGACGATTCAGCTCGTCTCACCAGGACTCCATGTGTTGTCCAATGCAAGGCTAGACAGCCCTTGGCAGAAGGTAACAGAACTGCTCCTTGTCCAATAGCTAGAATGTCCAATGAGGTGTCATTTGTTGATTTTACTTGTACTGCACTAAGAATCATGAAGGAGACTTTTGAGCTGGAAAAGATGTAAGAAGGCAACATGAAAGCCTTTCAAGTACTTCCCTAGTTATAGAGGGCAGTGCATTTAACTCAATTAATAGCACTGCATGTACAATCAGCAAGACAGGAGTAGATAGCACATGATTGCAAGCCACTCTGTCTTAGGGACCATTCAGTATACTAGTGCCCAAGGAACGCAGTGCAGACAATTTTTCATCATTGCATATATTGCTTGTAGGCAATTCGCCTTGGTAAAAACTTCAGGGAGTTTATAAGGAAGAATGGTGATGATGAAGTTGAAGCAAAGGATATAGCTGAGAGACTAATGACTGACACCACGAGGGCTGATAAAGATAGGCTGCCAAACACCGGTTGTGATCCCAATTGGGAGCACGGTCTGAGCTCCATCTTCATCGAGGTGCAAACTGACGAAGTGAGAATAAAATCTTTTGACTTAACTCCAGTTTACAAGTATATTCAGTGTTAAACTATCTGAAAATTTACACCTGTTAACCACTAAAATAACAGATAGATGTTCTAGTACAGAAGCATATATATCAATACTGGAAAGCTAGATTTATTTACATTTTTTCACATGTTTCTGTTTTTGCAAAGGGGCTCTATGGAACAAGGAGCACAGCAGTTCTTTCAGTGAACTATGATGGAGAAGCTAGCTTATATGAGAAGTACCTCGAGAGTGGTATATGGAAGGACCACACAGTGCATTACCAGATAGAATAGCCAATGCGCATCTAAAGGCGGGAGCCTCAAATAGGAAGAAAGAATGAATAACTACCATTGTGCATGCTGTTATTTCCACAGCTGCACTTTACGATCACATAATGATCTCCAATTATGGCAATTAAATTATTTACTGTATGCGGATCTATCAATTCAGAGACAGATCAAGTCAAATTGTTGAATATATATACATAATAATAATATGTGTATTTACAGACTTCACGTTGCCACCTCTGTCTATGATCGTACATGCTTTACAGACATTGTACCTTCAGTTCTTCAATACAGTAGATATTGACTCTGATGTTTACTAAATGTATACTTAAGGCCTGAATGTGTTCGAGTACTAAACACTGAAAGTATATAAGGAAAAAATTCTGTAAATATTTGAAGAAAATGCATCTAGTGTACCTCTTTTCTTCAATAGGCTGGAGTGTGGTGGTCATTCAGAGGTTTCTAGTCCTGCAGTCCTTGAAAAGGCACAGAAAATGCCAGTCCAGAGCTCTGCAGTCAGATACAGTTGTATGGATATATGTATGCACCATTCGTAGAAATCTTTCCAAAAGGCACACCAATAGGAGTACAGAGAAATATTTAGCTTTATTGTCGGAATCTCAGCTTGTATACAAGTAAGCTAGAAAGAACTGTGAAGCCTAGTATTACACCCCAATGGTTGAAAACTACTGTTTCTCTTGTGTGATCCTGTTCTTCCTTATTTGCTTCTTCTCTGGACGGTTCACATCGCTGCTCACGGCACTGCTGGGCTATCCACCTAGTAATTGTTCTCTCATGAACAACCAGTTGTTCTAAACAATCTGGGGAGCTCAATCCACAATTACTGCTGGAGATGGTTAGAACCAGCAATGTCTTGGCCACACTGCCAGAGGCTCGAAGTGCACATAGTAGATCCGACCACACATTCAGGCGGCCACACCTACTGCCAAACTCCACCCCTTCTGGAACTACAACCACAGCAAACTCTGAGTGGACGAGCGCTGGGTGATGACGGTAAGCTACAAAATCTGTACCATACTGCAAACCCGACCGCACCACCCAGTTCTTCGACCTGAGATGCGAGTATGCCTTGTACATCTCGGGAAATGACTCTGACGCGGAGCACAAGTGATCCCATAGCTCCCCTTCACTCATCGGCTCCTTGCTCGCTGACTCAACTGAGATGCACTTCAAAGCATGGCGAAGGTAGAAGACCTCCTCAGCGCCCAGCTGGAACCACTGTTTCTCTGCTCCGGCATTTTCGAGAGCCCGGCCGAAGGCGGCACGGTTCAGAAGTGTAGCTTGCTGTGGGTTCACACCAAGAATCGCGTCCCTGCCCCGGCTAGATAAAGTGGCCACAAGTTTTGCGCCTTTCAGTGAAGACTGGAGCTCAGCAACTATGCCTGACATGGGTTGAGTTGCTGCCAGAGCTGCGAAATCCTTGCCGTCTTTGCCCTTCTTCCATCTCGGACCCGACATGTCCATAAGCTGAGAACACAACAACACAAGTGTTAAGATATTGACATAGAAAAGGCAAAAATCTACGAAGTACATGGAACCGTTAGCATGTGCTCAGTACTAAAAATTTTGGTTTGGTAGTGCTCGAATTTCTCGCGGCCATGGTGATTTGATTGAGTCAGGGAGCAGGGCCGGGAGGGCGGCAGTGGAAAATGCAGCAAGGAATTGCGATGAGGGGGGGAGTATCTCGCCGTGCCTCGAGCCGAAAACTCCGGCTCTAGCTAACACCAAAATGTAGAGCCTAGCCACACCTAGGAGACCAATAAAAGTGTACCACAGATGCACATTGGGCATGAAATGTGAACTCCATGTTTCACATCGGGACAGAGTAGATAACAACACATGGGGTATCCTGCAGCTGCAGCCTAACACGCCCAACCGATCGATCCTTTTTCCCATTACTGAAGATAACAGCGACCAACTGAATCTGTTCAGATCCTGCACTATCACTGCATAAAATAGACTGAATAAGAACGGAACCCTGGCTAGCTAGTGCCAGCGCTCCTCCGCTGCTACGGAGTAAACGGCAAAACGCACACCGCGATCCGACTCGTCCCAACCAGTTCCAGTGCCGCGGGGAGAGAGAGCTAGCGAGGGAGCGAGCGAGCGGTGTAGAGACGGACCTTGGGGCGTGGGGGAGAATGGAGCCGCCTGGAGGACGGGACGAGGCAGGTCGCGGTGGGGCGGCGGCGGCAGTGCAGGCGCCGGTTTTCGGTCTCTCTTCTAGACTCGCGGCGGCGGCGGCGGCGGCCGGCGGGGGAGTCCAGATTGAGGAGAGGGGGTTCTCTTTTTTGGGCCGCCCGCTGCGACGACCGGTTCCGCTGGCGCATCGCGCTAGCCCGTGTTTGGTGCCAAATTTGACAATTTTGACCTGTTTGCGTAATCAATTCACGGAATGAACTACCCGTGAAACTATTTCACAGCCATGATCTTTTTGTTTAGCGCCTGCCACGATGGCGCTGTACCCTACTGTGCAGCGCCTAGCGCAGGGGCGTTGCACGCCTGTCCACCGTTGCAGCGCCACACATGGTAATGTGCAGCGCCTTCGAGCTAGGCGTCACACATGGTAATGTGCAGCGCCTCCGAGCCAGGCGCTACACAAAAGGTCATTCCGTGAATCACGGACAGTTCATTCCGTGAATTGATTTCGCAAACAGGTCAAAATTGTCAAATTTGTCGTGTTTGGTTGCTTGAAGGAGGGCTCGCGCGGCCTGCTTTTACTGTTTGACCCGCATGGTACGAATTTTAAAGCACTCCAGGCCAGCCCCGAGCGGTGCATGTGGGCGGCGGCGGGTGCGCGTGGGCGCCCACGCTCGAGAAATCACATTGCTTCCCAAAGTGACGGCAGTTATTGTTGGGGAACGTAGTATTTTCAAAATTTTCCTACGATCACGCAAGATCTATCTACTAGATGCATAGCAACGAGAGGGGAGAGTGTGTCTACGTACCCTCGTAGACCGAAAGCGGAAGCGTTTATCAACGCGGTTGATGTAGTCGTGCACCTTCACGATCCGTCCCGATCTAGTACCGAACGTACGGCACCTCCGCGTTCAGCACACGTTCAGCTCGATGACGTCCTCGCCTTCTTGATCCAGCAAGACGGCCGAAGTAGTAGATGAGTTCCGGCAGCACGACGGCGTGGTGACGGTTGTTGATGAAGAACAATCTCTGCAGGGCTTCGCCAAGCACTACAGAAACTAGACGGAGGATAAACTAGAGGGTCGGGGTAGCCGGCACACGGCTTGGTGTATCTTGATGTGTCTTGGGTGCTAGCCCTACCCCTCTATTTATATGTTGAGCCTTGGGGTCGAAACTTGGAGTAAAAGCCTTCACAAAGTCGGTTTCACCCGAAAGGCAAGAGTCCTTCTCGGACTCCAGGGCCAGACGCCAGGGTCCCTGGCGTCTGGGTCCAGACGCCAGGGACCCTGGCGTCTGGCCCCTGGACTCCGCAAAACTTCCTTTTGCGCTTTCCAAAAACCTTGTGTGCTTTCCCTTTTGGCCCAAATAACGTGTTCTCGTACCCAAACACTTCGGGAAACATCTGGAACCTCTTCCGATGAATTCCGAAACCCTTCCGGAGGTCAAACACTATTATCTCATATATTAATCTTTATTTCCGGACCATTCCGGAGTTCCTCGTCATGTCCGTGATCACATCCTGGACTCCGAATAACATTCGGTCACCAACATACATAACTCATTAAATACTATATCGTCAACGAACGTTTAAGCGTGCGGACCCTACGGGTTCGAGAACTATGTAGACATGACCGAGACATCTCTCCGGTCAATAACCAATAGCGGAACCTGGATGCCCATATTGGCTCCTACATATTCTACGAAGATCTTTATCGGTCGAACCGCATAACAACATACGTTGTTCCTTTTGTCATCGGTATGTTACTTGCCCGAGATTCGATCGTCGGTATCACTATACCTAGTTCAATCTCGTTACCGGCAAGTCTCTTTACTCGTTCCGTAACACATCATCTCGTGACTAACTCATTAGTCTTTTGCTTGCAAGGCTTATTATGATGTGTGTTACCGAGAG
>LR738714.1:851475224-851503592 GCA_902687465.1 Secale cereale | reverse complement strand
TGTAATGCCCAGGATGGGACTATACCTCCTACGTGTCGAGGCACGACTTAAAGGTATAAGCCCATCCTAGAATGATCTCAAGTTTGGTATCTTTGCACAACTCATGTAAAAGAGGGATTAAATTGCAAAAGGAGATAGTTGGCTTACACTCGCCACTTCACACAAAACATTACATAACAATCATCATTCAAAACATCACAACCCGACTACGGGTGAAGATCCAAAAGAAAGATACCAAACAACAAAAGCCACAGGTCAGGATCGAATCCTAGTAGAAACCACTACTGAGCATCGAAACGTCTCAAGCAAACAGCCACGATCTTCATCGAGCTCCCAGAGAAGAACTTGAACCAGCTCCTGCTTCATACTCGGCTGAACCTGCAACTGGTGTTGTAGTATCTGTGAGCCACGAGGACTCAGCAATCCCATAACCATGGGTAACAAGACTAGCAAAGCTTTGTGGGTAGGAAGAGGTAAAGTGGTGAGGCTGCAGCAGCGACTAAGCATAATATGGTGGCTAACTTACGAGTACCAGAATAAGATGAGAAGCTACGCAAACGGTCGCAAAAGAGGTGATCGCTAAAGATCCTAACTACATACGGTCAAACATAACCCCACCGTGTTCTCTTCTCAAAGTGAAAAGAGACAGTCACGGTTACTCACACAGTTGTGTGTTTTACTTCGGATCATCTGTCAAGTTTTCTACAACCGGACATTAACAAATTCCAATCTGCCACATAACCGCGGGCACGGCTTTCGAAAGTTCATAACCCTGCAGGGGTGTTCCAACTTAGCCCATCACAAGCTCTCACGATTAGCTGAAGTGATAAATATAATATCATCACTCCTTATCTTAGGGAAAATCCGATCAGGCTCGGAATTCCTGTAGCACAAGTCATTTCGACAATGGTAAAACAAGTCCAGCAAGACCTCCCGGCGTGCCGACACCCTGATAGTAGCCGCGCGTATCTCGTCTCAGGCCACAACCGGATGAGACGTCCTACAGGTTATACCAGATACCTCGGGTTTCCCCAAGGCGGCCCCGCAGTCCGCTCATTTGGGACCAACACCATCAGCACTGGCCCCCCCTGCTATGTAGAATTAAGTATCCTCGGGGACGCGACCCCCTATGCAAATTTAATTATTTAATTAAGTTGTTATTATGGGCAAATTAAAACCAATGTTGGGCCTTGCTGGAGGAGTTTTATTCAAAGTCGAACTGTCAAGGGGTCCCCATTACACCCATCGTGTTAGGAACGCAAAATCAAGGAACATAATGCCGGTTTATCGGCGCCTAAGGTGGCATGAGTGGAACAAAACACCGAGCAAAAGGCCAAGCCTTCCACCCATGCCCAGTATATAAGGTGTGTTAATAATAATTATAGATATTGTGATATATCCAACAACAAGTTCCCTCCTGGAACAGACTTCATCTTCACCTGCAACTAACAACGCTATAAGAGAGACTGAGCAAGCGGGGCTGAGCAAGCGGGTAACATAGCCAAACAGTGGTTTTGCTAGGAAGGTGTCAAGGTTAGAGGTTTCATGGCTACAAGGAGAGGCTGACATAAAAGATGGGTATCGCGACATGTAACGATAGCATCGAGACAACTAAGCATGGCAATGGTAGTAAAGGTATCCAAGGGTATGATCATCTTGCCTGGGATTCCACAAGGGAGAAGAACGGATCCACGAAGTAGACGGAGCAACACAGTCGAGCGGATCCTCACAACTCCGGAACGAAACCGAAGCTAACAAGAGAAGCAACCGGAAAGAAGAAACAACACGGTAAACACACACGCATAAACATGGCATACGATGCACAAGCAAGCATGATGCATGTCCGGTTTAATTGCATGGCATGGCAAAGTGCACAAACAAATACTACAAGTTAAGTGGAGATCAATATGCAACGAGTTGCATATTGACGAAACACCACAATAATTATTTAATTGACTCTCGTTATTACAAGACAAGATTAAATGTTTTTAACATGGCAAGAGGTGAAGCATAAATAAACCTACACTATTAAGACATTTTAAATGAGGCCGGAAGAAACAACAACATATCCGGAAAATCCTCATGAGCATGTTTAATAATTATAAAGCAACAACAATTAAACATTTTAGTGTTGTTAACATGATGCGGATGACATGATCAAGTTTATGCAATTTTTATTAAAAGGGTTGACTTAAGAGGAAGACATGAAGTGTTTGTCACCGTGGTGGAAAGAAAAGAGTGCCACGGCAACGATTCCGAAAATGATGCCACGGCAACATATCGGTACCGGTAACTCGTTGAGAGTCCGATGCAAAAGATAGACGGCGTGAGCGAGTCAAACGAGATGAAAGGTGGGCGATCCCGTTGCCGGGTTCCCACGAGTCGGTGACGAGGCAACCGAGGAACATGACAAAAGGTGGAACGGGCACGAAGCACACACGAGAGACATTTCATACAACCAAGCAAGCACAAGCGTTCATCCACGGGGTCGTCTCGGGGTTATACCTTCGAAGCGTGCGTCTCGGGGCGGTTCGAGACGTAGTGGAAGAAGTCGTTCCGCGAGTCGGGGAACACGTTAACGTAGAGGAAGTAGTCGTTCACGGGGTGGTAGTTGTACTCGGGCGACGGTAGACGTTCACGGCGACGGTAGTCGTTCGGGTCGTCGATGTCGGGGTACTTGTCGCGTCGGCGTTCGTAGTGGTACTTGGGGGTTCCCGTTCGTAGAGGTACACGCCATCGGAGGGGTACTCGTTGAAGACGTTCCGTAGGGGTACACGGGCGACGGTAGGGGTACTTGGGGTCTCCGAGTAGTCGTTCATGTAGTTGTTCTCGAGCTCGTAGTCGTTCGGTCATCGTTATGTAGTTGTACTCGGGTCCGACCTAGTGGTTCTTGGCGCTCCTGGCACTTGATAACAAAACAGCAACAAACAACAAAACAAAACACAAAAAAAGGGGAAAAGGCTACGGGTTGCTCGGGACAACGCCGAACTGGAAAAAGGACAGGGCCTCCTCGAGGGACTGAGGAACACGGCGGCGACCTGGCGCCAGAGGAAGGACGTCGGGGCGCCGGGCTGCTGGGGTGCACTGGAGAGGACTTGGAGGGGGCGCGGGATCCGGCGCTGCTCTTGCGGACGACGAGGCGAGGGCCAGCAGCTCGCCGCTCTGAGGACGGAGGAGGGAACCTGGACGGAGGAGGTCGCGTCTGGACGCCTGGCCGCGGTTGAAGATGGAGGAGGGCGCTCCGGGCTGGATCCGCGGCGGGATCTGGTCCGACGCGAAGGGGAGGCCGCTCGGGTGGAGGCGCTCGGCTTGCTGGAGGACAGGAGCAAGGCGCTGCTCGGGGGGAAGCGGGGCCGAGGCGGCCGGTCGCAGGAGCCAGGGCGCGACGGCTTCGGCGACGCAGGGAGGACGAGGCAGGGGGAGCTCCTGCCCGCGGCGCTGCGGAAGAGACGACGGGAGGCTGGCCGCGGGCCTCGGGCATCAGATCCTGGAGGCAAACCTAGCGACGGGGAGGGAGATCGAAGGAGATGAGGGAGGCTCGGGCGACGAAGGAGAGATCGAGAGGGTGCGGCGGACGAGGGGAAGGAGAGGAACGAGAGGAAAACGGGTCGGGGATTAGGGTTCGGCCGGCTCGGGCTGGTTGGGCCGGCCTTAGGGATGGTGGAGCTGATGGTGGGCCAGCTGGCCTGGGCCTTAGGGAGGCCTGGGCTGGCTGGGAGGCTCTTTTCTTTTTATTCTTTAACAGAAATAGAAAAATAGAGAGAGTGCAAAAGAAATTAAGAAAAGAGGCCAGAACAGAAAATAAAATATGGAACATTTTTATAAGGCTTTACGGGATATTACCAACCCAACAAAATAGCTCCAACAAAAGGGAAGTGCAAAACTAAAACATTTAGCTTGCAATAAAAGGAGTTTAGATAAATGGAGGAGCCTCGAAACAACGGAAAGAATTATAGGCAAGGTAAAGAAGTCAAACTTGAAGTGAAATAAACATGGGGAATTTGCAAGTGTGTTGGGGTAATTCCAACAATGGAATATTTATTAATATAGCTCCATAATTATTAGGAGGCTTTTATATGTTTTAAAGAGAAGACCTTCTTCCCTCGATTTAAATGGACCGAAGGTCCACACAATTTATTAGGTTGAGATGCAAAAAATTAAAATGACATGATGGCATGATGACATGATGCAATGCAAAAAAATAAATAGCACAAGCACAAAGAACACACGGACAACCCGGAACATCTGGAATCTTCTGGAACCTTCTGGAATCTTCTGGGACGTCAGTCTCGGGCGTCACAACTCTCCCACACTAACAGAGGATCTCGACCCGAGATCCTAGAGATATCACCGGGTAAAAACGAAGAGGAAGAGGTAAAACAAAGTTGCTTCTTTGACAGACGAGTGAAACCAAAGAACCTTGAGAGGTTAAACAAAATGAAAGAAGGAATACAACGGAGATGAAGGAAGATGAAACACTCCGTTAGAAAAGAGGAACAAGGAACATACGGGAACCTTGTAGGTTGAAAGACATGAAACAAGAGCTCACGGACCAAAAGAATATGGAACTGCAAAGGTATGGCAAAGGAATAAGAATGACAGAATTTCGACAGCACTCCGTCTGAAAATGGAAGGAATTAACAAGAACTAGAGAAGATGGAGTGATACTTGATGAAAACAACAACATATAGCCTCCGGAACAATTAAAAGAATGGCACAAGGGGTAAAAAGGATTCAGACAGCACTCCGGTTAAAAGATAGGCAAAACTTGATAAGATGAGAGAACTTGAATGAAGAATGCAACACTCCGGTTAAATGAACAAGCAAGGGAGAATATGATCTTGATAAAAACGAGATGATGGTTAAAGAGAGCAATATCACAAGGCCTCCGGAATGAAAGAATAGCATATAGATCAACGAAAGAAAAGAATGGAGAAGAAAAAACAACTTCTCCGACAAATGAATTGAAAGAGCAACCTTACGAAGAAGGGTTGAACGGAGTTGTTGGAAAATCAACAACGAAAAGAATAAGCTCGAAGTGGGCTTATGGAAAACATCTCAAAATTAAGAGGTGACAACCAGCCACTGACGAGAATATTTGATTGGATTGAGATCAACAAGGAGATGAAAAACTTATTTCATCGGAATGATAAATGAAGAACTTGGGTCATTTATAAGCACCATAATACAACAATCCTTAGAGAAAGCTTTTAGGTGAAATATAACCCAAGATAACTCCAATGAATAGATTGAAAGGTTGAAATCATCTCCTGAACGGAGAGAAAAATGATGGGTTTACATGTTTCATTCTTGATAACTCGTGAATCGTAATTCATGAAGGACTTGTCAAGAATGACATAACACCATCTGAAAAGATAAGGTAGAAAGGATTGCAATTGGAAAGCATGATGAAGGATGCTTGAGCTCCAACAAGAATCTTGATGAAGTCTGAGGATGAATTAAGTCTTGATGAACCACCATGAAACTCCGGTAATGAAAGCATGAGAAGTGAAAGATGAAAGAATAAGATTCAAGGCCTGCGATGAATTAGATGGAGCTTGAAATGATATAATTGAAATAACTTGGAGCTCCGGAAAACAAGATGAACAACTTAGAACCGAGAATATGATATGATGAACAAGCTCCAGACAAAAGAATTAAATCACCTTGAAGGAATAAGAATAAGAATTATGTCATGCATCTCCTTCACCAATTTAAATTGATGATAACCAAGGATTTGGCATACTACTTATTCTCGTTGGAAAGAATTAAAGAGAGATCTAGCACAAGCTGGATAAGTATTCAACGAACCACCGGTAGGATTATGGAAAGAACAAATGAATTAAAACGATAACAACGGAAGAGTAAACTTGAAAGAACCACCGTAAGAATAGGAAGACGAACGAAGAGGCATCAATGAAGAATATTTGGAGGACGAAGTTGAAAACTGAGAACGAAGAAATATTCTGAAATGATGGCCTTCGGAGGATCACAAAGAAAGAATTCATGAAATGCTTCGGACGGGTAAAAGAATTCCTCACAATCTGAACAATAATGAGGATGGCATGAAGCTAGAACCACGAATCTTCAAGAAGACGGGTCAAGATTTAAGAGAAACACTTCTCCGATCTTCAAATGTTGAGAACGGAGACGAGAAATGCCATGAAGAATTGTTGGGCACTCCGGAATGAAGAATTAAAAAGGTTGAACCAATGATGAAAAGAATTTGAAAGCGATCTTGGAGAAGGCATGTGACTGATGGGATTCATTCTTACGTCACACTTTGAAAAGAATTGAGTATAACTCCAGAAAATAGAAGAGTCAGGTAAGATCCTGGAAAAAGACCTGTGGGTTAGGGCCCACTCAAAGAAATCACCGTTGAAAAAGATAGCTGAAGAGATAATGCACCGGTTGAATTAAAAGGCTTGAGTAAGATAACAACCCTCAAAAATTGCTTGAACGGGTTAAGAATGGAATTATGAATCTTCAGCACTCCGGATATGAATAACAAGAGGAGAATGATTAATTGGTGCACCGGAATAAAAAGCATTGTGAAAAGAGGAAAAGGATAAGATCAACACCGAAATCTTGAATTACATCCACCGAAAGAATTAGAGAACAAAAGAATGATGAACTAGAAGCTCTTGAGCATCTTCACGATAAATCACCGGATAAGAACATTGAAGGAAAAAGAATGAAGAAATATCACATGAATAAAATGGATACTTCATCTGAGAATTTCTGGCTCCAAGAAGAAGAAGGGTGGGAGGGTGGGGAAAACAAAGACAACTTGAGACGAACAAAATGGACACCGGTTGAAAAGAATTTAACATGACCATCTTGATGGTTAAGAAGAAATAGCACTCCCATAGAAGTGTGAGGACACCGATTAAGAAAGGTATGGAATCAACATTTGACATCGAAGCAACTCGAATACCAGAATCAAAACGAAACAAAGGATAGATGTGTAACAGCCTAATCTTCACAACATCATCCGAACAGAGAATTGAACGAATGAATTCCGCGGGTACATCAACTAGTCAAGAAGCCACTTGGGAGGAGGAAAAGGTAAATAAAAAAGGAACAAGGATCAGATAGAACAAATACAAGATAGAAGTTTCGTTCGACATCTTTGTGCTGAAAGCTCATGAAACGTGTTACAAAAGGGTTTTGCAATCCCCGGATCAGCATAGCCAAGGACCCTTTAAGATGCAACTCCCGATCAGAACAAGTCCATAAAACCACTTCACTCAATGTAGAACTCCAAACTTCATATCGAGCATCCGTTGGAAGAATGCCTAGAACTACTAGATGAACCCACCTATAGATTTCCGAAAGTTTCCAGTTATGCAATCAGGTGTTGGGGATACACGGGAAGCACCGCGCAATCAACTCTAAACCTACATCCAGGTGTATCCATCCTTCAACACATAACCAGTCTTTCTCGGAAACTGTTTACCTCGGACCTTCGAAAAGCATCCACTATAACAAGCTATGGCAATACTCTCGAACTACCTCCCCAGTACTGGGTGATGTCGGGGTTATCTTGCCACTGGCCGTATAGGGGAGATTTTCGATGTCGGCCGTCTTAAGTATTTAGTACTGCCGCGATATGCTTGTGTCAATGATACCCCGAAGCTCAACTCCTCGGTAACAGGAGGCATCGAGAACAATATCCTTGTCACAAGAACATCGAAACAATCCCAGAATACTCGCGGGATCCTAAAAAAAATTTGGTGCATTTTTGAAAGTAGAAGAAAAAAGAGTAATCGTCAGGAGTCCTCACCAGAGAGAAAGGGGATGAGAAGCAAAGAAATCCTACTCTCCAATATAATATAGGACTCAAAAAGTTTTCAGTGTGTGCCTAGACTCAACCGTCAACGATTCGATCAATCAGTGGGGGCTTCTAGGTCGGAGAAGGCTCTGAATACCAACTTGTAATGCCCAGGATGGGACTATACCTCCTACGTGTCGAGGCACGACTTAAAGGTATAAGCCCATCCTAGAATGATCTCAAGTTTGGTATCTTTGCACAACTCATGTAAAAGAGGGATTAAATTGCAAAAGGAGATAGTTGGCTTACACTCGCCACTTCACACAAAACATTACATAACAATCATCATTCAAAACATCACAACCCGACTACGGGTGAAGATCCAAAAGAAAGATACCAAACAACAAAAGCCACAGGTCAGGATCGAATCCTAGTAGAAACCACTACTGAGCATCGAAACGTCTCAAGCAAACAGCCACGATCTTCATCGAGCTCCCAGAGAAGAACTTGAACCAGCTCCTGCTTCATACTCGGCTGAACCTGCAACTGGTGTTGTAGTATCTGTGAGCCACGAGGACTCAGCAATCCCATAACCATGGGTAACAAGACTAGCAAAGCTTTGTGGGTAGGAAGAGGTAAAGTGGTGAGGCTGCAGCAGCGACTAAGCATAATATGGTGGCTAACTTACGAGTACCAGAATAAGATGAGAAGCTACGCAAACGGTCGCAAAAGAGGTGATCGCTAAAGATCCTAACTACATACGGTCAAACATAACCCCACCGTGTTCTCTTCTCAAAGTGAAAAGAGACAGTCACGGTTACTCACACAGTTGTGTGTTTTACTTCGGATCATCTGTCAAGTTTTCTACAACCGGACATTAACAAATTCCAATCTGCCACATAACCGCGGGCACGGCTTTCGAAAGTTCATAACCCTGCAGGGGTGTTCCAACTTAGCCCATCACAAGCTCTCACGATTAGCTGAAGTGATAAATATAATATCATCACTCCTTATCTTAGGGAAAATCCGATCAGGCTCGGAATTCCTGTAGCACAAGTCATTTCGACAATGGTAAAACAAGTCCAGCAAGACCTCCCGGCGTGCCGACACCCTGATAGTAGCCGCGCGTATCTCGTCTCAGGCCACAACCGGATGAGACGTCCTACAGGTTATACCAGATACCTCGGGTTTCCCCAAGGCGGCCCCGCAGTCCGCTCGTTTGGGACCAACACCATCATCACTGGCCCCCCCTGCTATGTAGAATTAAGTATCCTCAGGGACGCGACCCCCTATGCAAATTTAATTATTTAATTAAGTTGTTATTATGGGCAAATTAAAACCAATGTTGGGCCTTGCTGGAGGAGTTTTATTAAAAGTCGAACTGTCAAGGGGTCCCCATTACACCCATCGTGTTAGGAACGCAAAATCAAGGAACATAATGCCGGTTTATCGGCGCCTAAGGTGGCATGAGTGGAACAAAACACCGAGCAAAAGGCCAAGCCTTCCACCCATGCCCAGTATATAAGGTGTGTTAATAATAATTATAGATATTGTGATATATCCAACAACAAGTTCCCTCCTGGAACAGACTTCATCTTCACCTGCAACTAACAACGCTATAAGAGAGACTGAGCAAGCGGGGCTGAGCAAGCGGGTAACATAGCCAAACAGTGGTTTTGCTAGGAAGGTGTCAAGGTTAGAGGTTTCATGGCTACAAGGAGAGGCTGACATAAAAGATGGGTATCGCGACATGTAACGATAGCATCGAGACAACTAAGCATGGCAATGGTAGTAAAGGTATCCAAGGGTATGATCATCTTGCCTGGGATTCCACAAGGGAGAAGAACGGATCCACGAAGTAGACGGAGCAACACAGTCGAGCGGATCCTCACAACTCCGGAACGAAACCGAAGCTAACAAGAGAAGCAACCGGAAAGAAGAAACAACACGGTAAACACACACGCATAAACATGGCATACGATGCACAAGCAAGCATGATGCATGTCCGGTTTAATTGCATGGCATGGCAAAGTGCACAAACAAATACTACAAGTTAAGTGGAGATCAATATGCAACGAGTTGCATATTGACGAAACACCACAATAATTATTTAATTGACTCTCGTTATTACAAGACAAGATTAAATGTTTTTAACATGGCAAGAGGTGAAGCATAAATAAACCTACACTATTAAGACATTTTAAATGAGGCCGGAAGAAACAACAACATATCCGGAAAATCCTCATGAGCATGTTTAATAATTACAAAGCAACAACAATTAAACATTTTACTGTTGTTAACATGATGCGGATGACATGATCAAGTTTATGCAATTTTTATTAAAAGGGTTGACTTAAGAGGAAGACATGAAGTGTTTGTCACCGTGGTGGAAAGAAAAGAGTGCCACGGCAACGATTCCGAAAATGATGCCACGGCAACATATCGGTACCGGTAACTCGTTGAGAGTCCGATGCAAAAGATAGACGGCGTGAGCGAGTCAAACGAGATGAAAGGTGGGCGATCCCGTTGCCGGGTTCCCACGAGTCGGTGACGAGGCAACCGAGAAACATGACAAAAGGTGGAACGGGCACGAAGCACACACGAGAGACATTTCATACAACCAAGCAAGCACAAGCGTTCATCCACGGGGTCGTCTCGGGGTTATACCTTCGAAGCGTGCGTCTCGGGGCGGTTCGAGACGTAGTGGAAGAAGTCGTTCCGCGAGTCGGGGAACACGTTAACGTAGAGGAAGTAGTCGTTCACGGGGTGGTAGTTGTACTCGGGCGACGGTAGACGTTCACGGCGACGGTAGTCGTTCGGGTCGTCGATGTTGGGGTACTTGTCGCGTCGGCGTTCGTAGTGGTACTTGGGGGTTCCCGTTCGTAGAGGTACACGCCATCGGAGGGGTACTCGTTGAAGACGTTCCGTAGGGGTACACGGGCGACGGTAGGGGTACTTGGGGTCTCCGAGTAGTCGTTCATGTAGTTGTTCTCGAGCTCGTAGTCGTTCGGTCATCGTTATGTAGTTGTACTCGGGTCCGACCTAGTGGTTCTTGGCGCTCCTGGCACTTGATAACAAAACAGCAACAAACAACAAAACAAAACACAAAAAAAAGGGGAAAAGGCTACGGGTTGCTCGGGACAACGCCGAACTGGAAAAAGGACAGGGCCTCCTCGAGGGACTGAGGAACACGGCGGCGACCTGGCGCCAGAGGAAGGACGTCGGGGCGCCGGGCTGCTGGGGTGCACTGGAGAGGACTTGGAGGGGGCGCGGGATCCGGCGCTGCTCTTGCGGACGACGAGGCGAGGGCCAGCAGCTCGCCGCTCTGAGGACGGAGGAGGGAGCCTGGACGGAGGAGGTCGCGTCTGGACGCCTGGCCGCGGTTGAAGATGGAGGAGGGCGCTCCGGGCTGGATCCGCGGCGGGATCTGGTCCGACGCGAAGGGGAGGCCGCTCGGGTGGAGGCGCTCGGCTTGCTGGAGGACAGGAGCAAGGCGCTGCTCGGGGGGAAGCGGGGCCGAGGCGGCCGGTCGCAGGAGCCAGGGCGCGACGGCTCCGGCGACGCAGGGAGGACGAGGCAGGGGGAGCTCCTGCCCGCGGCGCTGCGGAAGAGACGACGGGAGGCTGGCCGCGGGCCTCGGGCATCAGATCCTGGAGGCGAACCTAGCGACGGGGAGGGAGATCGAAGGAGATGAGGGAGGCTCGGGCGACGAAGGAGAGATCGAGAGGGTGCGGCGGACGAGGGGAAGGAGAGGAACGAGAGGAAAACGGGTCGGGGATTAGGGTTCGGCCGGCTCGGGCTGGTTGGGCCGGCCTTAGGGATGGTGGAGCTGATGGTGGGCCAGCTGGCCTGGGCCTTAGGGAGGCCTGGGCTGGCTGGGAGGCTCTTTTCTTTTTATTCTTTAACAGAAATAGAAAAATAGAGAGAGTGCAAAAGAAATTAAGAAAAGAGGCCAGAACAGAAAATAAAATATGGAACATTTTTATAAGGCTTTACGGGATATTACCAACCCAACAAAATAGCTCCAACAAAAGGGAAGTGCAAAACTAAAACATTTAGCTTGCAATAAAAGGAGTTTAGATAAATGGAGGAGCCTCGAAACAACGGAAAGAATTATAGGCAAGGTAAAGAAGTCAAACTTGAAGTGAAATAAACATGGGGAATTTGCAAGTGTGTTGGGGTAATTCCAACAATGGAATATTTATTAATATAGCTCCATAATTATTAGGAGGCTTTTATATGTTTTAAAGAGAAGACCTTCTTCCCTCGATTTAAATGGACCGAAGGTCCACACAATTTATTAGGTTGAGATGCAAAAAATTAAAATGACATGATGGCATGATGACATGATGCAATGCAAAAAAATAAATAGCACAAGCACAAAGAACACACGGACAACCCGGAACATCTGGAATCTTCTGGAACCTTCTGGAATCTTCTGGGACGTCAGTCTCGGGCGTCACATCACATCATTCTCCTAATGATGTGATCCCGTTGATCAAATGACAACTCATGTCTATGGCTAGGAAACATAACCATCTTTGATCAATGAGCTAGTCTAGTAGAGGCATACTAGGGACATACTGTTTTGTCTATGTATCCACACATGTACTAAGTTTCCGGTTAATACAATTCTAGCATGAATAAAAGACATTTATCATGATATAAGGAAATACAAATAACATCTTTATTATTGCCTCTAGGGCATATTTCCTTCAGTCTCCCACTTGAACTAGAGTCAATAATCTAGATTACAAAGTGATGATCCTCACACCCATGGAGTCTTGGTGCTGATCATGTTTTGCCCGTGGAAGAGGCTTAGTCAACGGGTCTGCAACATTCAGATCCGTATGTATTTTGCAAATCTCTATGTCTCCCTCCTTGACTAGATCGCGGATGGAATTGAAGCGTCTTTTGATGTGCTTTGTTCTCTTGTGAAACCTGGATTCCTTCGCCAAGGCTATGGCTCCAGTGTTGTCACAAAAGATTTTCATTGGACCCGATGCACTAGGTACTACACCTAGATCGGATATGAACTCCTTCATCCAGACTCCTTCATTTGCTGCTTCTGAAGCAGCTATGTATTCCGCTTCACACGTAGATCCCGCCACGACGCTCTGCTTGGAACTGTACCAACTGACAGCTCCACCGTTCAATAAAAATACATATCCGGTTTGTGACTTTGAGTCATCCGGATCAGTGTCAAAGCTAGAATCGACGTAACCATTTACGACGAGCTCTTTGTCACCTCCATATACGAGAAACATATCCTTAGTTCTTTTCAGATACTTTAGGATGTTTTTGACCGCTGTCCAGTGATCCACTCCTGGATTACTTTGGTACCTCCCTGCTAGACTTATAGCAAGGCACACATCAGGTCTGGTACACAGCATTGCATACATGATAGATCCTATGGCTGAGGCATAGGGAATGACTTTCATTTTCTCTCTATCTTCTGCAGTGGTCGGGCATTGAGTCTTACTCAACTTCATACCTTGTAAAACAGGCAAGAACCCTTTCTTTGACTGATCCATTTTGAACTTCTTCAAAATCTTATCAAGGTATGTGCTTTGTGAAAGTCCAATTAAGCGTCTTGATCTATCTCTATAGATCTTGATACCTAATATATAAGCAGCTTCACCGAGGTCTTTCATTGAAAAACTTTTATTCAAGTATCCTTTTATGCTATCCAGAAATTCTATATCATTTCCAATCAACAATATGTCATCTGCATATAATATTAGAAATGCTACAGAGCTCCCACTCACTTTCTTGTAAATACAGGCTTCTCCAAAAGTCTGTATAAAACCATATGCTTTGATCACCTCATCAAAGTGTATATTCCAACTCCGAGATGCTTGCACCAGTCCATAGATGGATCGCTAGAGCTTGCATACTTTGTTAGCACTTTTTGGATCGACAAAACCTTCTGGTTGCATCATATACAACTCTTCTTTGAGATATCCATTTAGGAATGCAGTTTTGACATCCATTTGCCAGATTTCATAATCATAAAATGCGGCAATTGCTAACATGATTCGGACAGACTTAAGCATCGCTACAGGTGAGAAAGTCTCATCGTAGTCAACTCCTTGAACTTGTCGAAAAACCTTTCGCAACAAGTCGAGCTTTGTAAACAGTAATATTACCGTCTGCGTCGGTCTTCCTCTTGAAGATCCATTTATTTTCGATGGCTTGCCGATCATCGGGCAAGTCAACCAAAGTCCACACTTTGTTCTCATACATGGATCCCATCTCAGATTTCATGGCTTCAAGCCATTTTGCGGAATCTGGGCTCATCATCGCTTCCTCATAGTTCGTAGGTTCATCATGGTCTAGTAACATGATTTCCAGAACTGGGTTGCCGTACCACTCTGGTGCGGAACGTACTCTGGTTGATCTACGACGTTCAGTAGAAACTTGATCCGAAGTTTCATGATCATTATCATCAACTTCCTCACTAATTGGTGTAGGAATCACTGGAACAATTTCCTCTGATGTACCACTTTCCAATATGGGAGAAGGTACAATTACCTCATCAAGTTCTACTTTCCTCCCACTCACTTCTTTCGAGAGAAACTCTTTTTCTAGAAAGGATCCGTTCTTAGCAACGAATATTTTGCCTTCGGATCTGTGATAGAAGGTGTACCCAACAGTCTCTTTTGGGTATCCTATGAAGACACATTTTTCCGACTTGGGATCGAGCTTATCAGGTTGAAGTGTTTTCACATAAGCATCACAGCCCCAAATTTTAAGAAACGACAACTTTGGTTTCTTGCCAAACCATAGTTCATAAGGTGTCGTATCAACGGATTTAGATGGTGCCCTATTTAACGTGAATGCAGCTGTCTCTAAAGCATAACCCCAAAACGATAGTGGTAAATCGGTAAGAGACATCATAGATCGCACCATATCCAATAAAGTACGGTTACGACGTTCGGACACACCATTACGCTGTGGTGTTCCAGGTGGCGTGAGTTGTGAAACTATTCCACATTGTTTCAAATGAAGACCAAACTCGTAACTCAAATATTCTCCTCCACGATCAGATCGTAGGAACTTTATTTTCTTGTTACGATGATTCTCTACTTCACTCTGAAATTCTTTGAACTTTTCAAATATTTCAGACTTGTGCTTCATTAAGTAGATATACCCATATCTGCTCAAATCATCAGTGAAGGTCAGAAAATAACGATACCCGCCGCGAGCATCAACACTCATTGGTCCACATACATCAGTATGTATGATTTCCAACAAATCTGTTGCTCGCTCCATAGTTCCGGAGAACGGAGTTTTAGTCATCTTGCCCATGAGGCATGGTTCGCAAGCACCAAGTGATTCATAATCAAGTGATTCCAAAAGTCCATCTTTATGGAGTTTCTTCATGCGTTTTACACCAATATGACCTAAACGGCAGTGCCACAAATAAGTTGCACTATCATTATTAACCTTGCATCTTTTGGTTTCAATATTATGAATATGTGTATCACTACAATCGAGATCCAGTAAGAATAGACCACTCTTTAAGGGTGCATGACCATAAAAGATATTATTCATCAAAATGGAACAACCATTATTCTCTGATTTAAATGAATAACCGTCTCGCAATAAACAAGATCCAGATATAATGTTCATGCTCAACGTTGGCACCAAATAACAATTATTTAGGTCTAAAACTAATCCCGAAGGTAGATGTAGAGGTAGCGTGCCGACGGCGATCACATCGACTTTTGGAACCGTTTCCCACGCGCATCGTCACCTCGTCCTTAGCTAATCTTCGTTTAATCCGTAGTCCCTGTTTCGAGTTACAAATATTAGCAACCGAACCGGTATCAAATACCCAGGTACTACTACGAGCATTAGTAAGGTACACATCAATAACATGTATATCACATATACCTTTGTTCATCTTGCCATCCTTCTTATCCGCCAAATACTTGGGGCAGTTCCGCTTCCAGTGTCCAGTCCCCTTGCAGTAGAAGCACTCAGTTTCAGGCTTGGCTCCAGATTTGGGTTTCTTCGTTGAAGTAGCAACTGACTTGCTATTCTTTTTGAAGTTCCCTTTCTTTCCCTTGCCCTTTTTCTTGAAACTAGTGGTCTTGTTAACCATCAACACTTGATGCTCCTTTTTTGATTTCTACCTCCGCAGCTTTGAGCATAGCGAAGAGCTCGGGAATTGTCTTTTGCATCCCTTGCATGTTATAGTTCATCACGAAGCCTTTATAGCTTGGTGGCAGTGATTGAAGAACTCTATCAATAACACTATCCTCGTCAACTTTGCAACCAAGTTGAGTCATATGATTGTAGTACCCAGACATTCTGAGCAAGTGTTCACTGATAGAACTATTCTCCTCCATTTTGCAGCTGTAGAACTTATTGGAAATCTCATATTTCTCAATTCGGGCATTTGCTTGAAATATTAACTTCAACTCCTGGAACATCTCATATGCTCCATGACGTTCAAAAACGTCGTTGAAGTCCCGGTTCTAAGCCGTAAAGCATGGCACACTGAACTATCGTGTAGTCATCAGACCGCGACTGCAAGACGTTCAAAGCGTCTACATTAGCGGGAGGGGGCTTGTCACCTAGCGGTGCTTCAAGGACATAATTCTTCTGTGCAGCAATGAGGATAATCCTCAGGTTACGGACCCAGTCCGTGTAATTGCTACCATCATCTTTCAACTTAGCTTTCTCTAGGAATGCATTAAAATTCAAAGGAACGGTAGCACGGGCCATTGATCTACAACGACATAGATATGCAAAACTATCAGGACTAAGTTCATGATAAATTAAAGTTCAATTTAATCATATTAATTTAAAGAACTCCCACTTAGATAGACATCCCTCTGGTCATCTAAATGATCACGTGATCCAAATCAACTAAACCATGTCCGATCATCACGTGAGATGGAGTAGTCTCAATGGTGAACATCTTATGTTGATCATATCTACTATATGATTCACGCTCGACCTTTCGGTCTCCAGTGTTCCGAGGCCATATCTGTATATGCTAGGCTCGTCAAGTTTAACCCGAGTATTCTGCGTGTGCAAAACTGGCTTACACCCGTTGTATTTGAACGTATTGCTTATCACACCCGATCATCACGTGGTGTCTCGGCACGACGAACTTTCGCAACGGTGCATACTCAGGGAGAACACTTATACCTTGAAATTTAGTAAGGGATCATCTTATAATGCTACCGTCGTTCTAAGCAAAATAAGAAGCATAATAAGATAAACATCACATGCAATCAAAATATGTGACATGATATGGCCATCATCATCTTGTGCTTTTGATCTCCATCTCCAAAGCACCGTCATGATCACCTTCGTCACCGGCGCGACACCTTGATCTCCATCGTAGCATCGTTGTCGTCTCGCCAACTATTGCTTCTACGACTATCGCTAACGTTTAGTGATAAAGTAAAGCAATTACATGGCGATTGCATTTCATACAATAAAGCGACAACCATATGGCTCCTGCCAGTTGCCGATAACTTTACAAAACATGATCATCTCATACAAAATCGTATAACTCATCATGTCTTGACCATATCACATCACAACATGCCCTGCAAAAACAAGTTAGACGCCCTCTACTTTGTTTGTTGCAAGTTTTACGTGGCTGCTACGGGCTTTAGCAAGAACCGTTCTTACCTACGCATACAAAACCACAACGATGTTTCGTCAAGTATGTGCTGTTTTAACCTTCACAAGGACCGGGCGTAGCCACACTTGATTCAGCTAAAGTGAGAGAGACAGACACCCGCCAGTCACCTTTAAGCAACGAGTGCTAGTAACGGTGAAACCAGTCTCGCGTAAGCGTACGCGTAATGTCGGTCCGGGCCGCTTCATCTCACAATACCGCCGAAGCAAAGTATGACATGCTGGTAAGCAGTATGACTAGTATCGTCCACAATCTCATTGTGTTCTACTCGTGCATATCATCTACGCATAAACCTGGCTCATGATGCCACTGTTGGGGAACGTAGTATTTTCAAAATTTTCCTACGATCACGCAAGATCTATCTACTAGATGCATAGCAACGAGAGGGGAGAGTGTGTCTACGTACCCTCGTAGACCGAAAGCGGAAGCGTTTATCAACGCGGTTGATGTAGTCGTGCACCTTCACGATCCGTCCCGATCTAGTACCGAACGTACGGCACCTCCGCGTTCAGCACACGTTCAGCTCGATGACGTCCTCGCCTTCTTGATCCAGCAAGACGGCCGAAGTAGTAGATGAGTTCCGGCAGCACGACGGCGTGGTGACGGTTGTTGATGAAGAACAATCTCTGCAGGGCTTCGCCAAGCACTACAGAAACTAGACGGAGGATAAACTAGAGGGTCGGGGTAGCCGGCACACGGCTTGGTGTATCTTGATGTGTCTTGGGTGCTAGCCCTACCCCTCTATTTATATGTTGAGCCTTGGGGTCGAAACTTGGAGTAAAAGCCTTCACAAAGTCGGTTTCACCCGAAAGGCAAGAGTCCTTCTCGGACTCCAGGGCCAGACGCCAGGGTTCCCGGCGTCTGGACCCAGACGCCAGGGACCCTGGCGTCTGGCCCATGGACTCCGCAAAACTTCCTTTTGCGCTTTCCAAAAACCTTGTGTGCTTTCCCTTTTGGCCCAAATAACGTGTTCTCGTACCCAAACACTTCGGGAAACATCCGGAACCTCTTCCGGTGAATTCCGGAACCCTTCCGGAGGTCAAACACTATTATCTCATATATTAATCTTTATCTCCGGACCATTCTGGAGTTCCTCGTCATGTCCGTGATCACATCCGGGACTCCGAATAACATTCGGTCATCAACATACATAACTCATTAAATACTATATCGTCAACGAACGTTTAAGTGTGCGGACCCTACGGGTTCGAGAACTATGTAGACATGACCGAGACATCTCTCCGGTCAATAACCAATAGCGGAACCTGGATGCCCATATTGGCTCCTACATATTCTACGAAGATCTTTATCGGTCGAACCGCATAACAACATACGTTGTTCCTTTTGTCATCGGTATGTTACTTGCCCGAGATTCGATCGTCGGTATCACTATACCTAGTTCAATCTCGTTACCGGCAAGTCTCTTTACTCGTTCCGTAACACATCATCTCGTGACTAACTCATTAGTCTTTTGCTTGCAAGGCTTATTATGATGTGTGTTACCGAGAGGGCCCAGAGATACCTCTCCGACACTCGGAGTGACAAATCCTAATCTTGATCTATGCCAACACCACGAATACTTTCGGAGACACCTGTAGAGCATCTTTATGATCACCCAGTTACGTTGTGACGTTTGATAGCACACAAGGTGTTCCTACGGTATTCGGGAGTTGCATAATCGCATAGTCATAGGAACATGTATAAGTCATGAAGAAAGCAATAGCAGTTAAACTAAACGATCATAGTGCTATGCTAACGGATGGGTCTTGTCCATCACATCATTCTCCTAATGATGTGATCCCGTTGATCAAATGACAACTCATGTCTATGGCTTGGAAACATAACCATCTTTGATCAATGAGCTAGTCTAGTAGAGGCATACTCGGGACATACTGTTTTGTCTATGTATCCACACATGTACTAAGTTTCCGTTTAATACAATTCTAGCATGAATAAAATACATTTATCATGATATAAGGAAATACAAATAACATCTTTATTATTGCCTCTAGGGCATATTTCCTTCAGTTATTAGCCTCACCGCTCCTCACCGCTTCTTCTACCCACTCTCCCAACTCTCACGGGCGGCGGCGGCGGATCGAACGAGAGCAAGAAGACCACCGGACTCCATCACCAACGAATGGATCATCACCTGGCCCGCGGCAATGGCGGTAAGCACTTCTCTGTTCGTGTTGCACTACTTTTTCCCGTTCGATCCGGCGATAGATTCGATCCACGAGGAGAGGGGAATGGGGAATAGAGGTAGATAAGCATGGCAGTTCATACAACTCCATCCTAGTTCATACTACTACTTCATACTAGTTCATGCAAGATCGGAATAGAGGTAGATGCGGATGGAGTAGAAGGGTGATTGGGGGTACAGAACAGATACTGGCTAACCGCGGCGGCCGTCACCGACGTGCGGAGCGGCGGGTCGAGTGGCTGGCCTTCATCTTCTTGTCCATCGCGGTGTGGGGCGGCGGGTGGTCGTCGCTATCGGAGGACTCGAGGTCGATCTGCCACGTTCGACGGCATGGCTCCGGCGCCCTCGCTAGCATCTGCACCGGTTCTTCCTCCTCCTTAGGCTCCCCATCGATGACCGTCGGCGGTACGATTCCCGTCTCCTAGTACACTGCGGCACGATGATCATTAGGAGCCCAGTAGTTCTTATACTTGGACCATTTCTTCCTCTGTTTACCGTCGTCGGAGACGGCCTGATTCATGGCCCAGCGAATGATGTTTACTGCCATCGCCCCCTTCGCTGGGTTAGGAATCAGCGTCTTCAGCTCTTGTGCAGTGGCCCTATTGAGCACTGCCTCAGATTTCTTCTGCATGTCAGGCATGGAGCCGAAGTTCGAGCACACCTCCATTGTGTTCTCGAACTTGGTGCGGTCACTAACCGATCACCCGAGAAAGAAGGCCCTCCAGCCAATACCCCAAGGGAAGGGGTTGGCGTTGGATCTAGAGCTAGAGCTCATGACGACGGAGAGGAGGAAGGTTGATATTAGATAAGAGAAGGGGTGGGTAAGTAGTGTGGGCAGGGTTAGTAAATATAGGCGCGATTGAGAGGAGGAAGAGTGACAGCCATGTCGTTTTAACTACATGATCTTCAATACGCCAAGAACTCTATGATGTGCCTGACTCCATGAATTGTGTGCAGATTGAGGAGAGCAATGAGATGGGTACGGAGGTGCTCCCAACCGTTGACAACAAGGGCAAGCTGCCAGTTCATCCAATGCCCGAGGTTGTGGTGCCGCCCACCGCTAGAGGAACCAAAAACGCCTGAGGCTGGCGACGACGAACGCATGGAGGAGCCCCTAGCAACAAGCGCCCCAACTACGGCCACTACCATGAGGAGGATGGCCCAACTCACTTCTGCAAGGTCATCCTTGCACCGAACCTTGAGTGCGTCCCCATGCCCCTGGACTTCACCAAGCACTTAGTCGCGGTGCCGACGGAGTTCAGGCTCAGGAACAACATTGGCTGCTCCTGGAAGATCACAGTGAAGCTGATGAACGACAGGGTGACCCTGTATCAGGGTTGGGCCACCTACGCAGCCGATCATCAGATCAAGATCGGCTATATGGTGACGTTCAAGCTCCTCACTCCCGACACCCGCAAGGTCATCATCTTCGACGATGATAGCATTGAGGTCATCAACAAGTGCGGG
This sequence comes from Secale cereale, assembly GCA_902687465.1. Lineage (NCBI taxonomy): Eukaryota > Viridiplantae > Streptophyta > Magnoliopsida > Poales > Poaceae > Secale > Secale cereale. The sequence goes on along the minus strand of LR738714.1, from coordinate 851,482,481 downwards.
AAGCACGACGAAGCCTTCGCCGCCAAGGACTAGGGCTGGGGCACCTCCTTTCTAAGTACTATCGAGTTAGCTTTGAACTGTTTATGGTTTATGCGTTGAACTATTATGAAGTGTGGTACTGCTTATATGAACTATGTTGTTAAGTAGTTGATCCTCTGTTTATACTCTGCTCTGCTTATGATGTGTGGTACATGGTTGTGCCGAAGTGTGCTGGTAACCTCACCAACTAGCCAAAGAGGTTACCACACACCAGGCGTTGCATACAACCAAACACCATGCCTTGGGTTTGTCCATTAACATGCAGGTAACCAAACACTAGGCATTGTGGTTCACTAGTAGAAAACAGGGCATTGGTCCAGCCCATTAGCCCCGGTTCAATCTAGAACCGGGACCAATGGGGGTACTGGACCCGGTTCGTTAGCCCAGGGGGCCGTCCGGGCCACGTGGGCCATTGGTCCCGGTTCGTCTGGACCTATTGGTCCCGGTTGGAGCTAAAAACCGGGACCAATGGCTCTTGCTCCTGGCCCACCACTATTGGTCCCGGTTTGTTTTATGAACCGGGACCAAAGGCACCCCTTTAGCCCCGGTTTGTAGAACCAACCGGGACCAGTGAGTTGCCTATATAAACCCCCTCACTCAAGAGCAGAGCTCACTGCTCTGTTTTTTTTTCTGGCCGAGGGGGAGAGGGGTTAGTGGTGCTCTAGCTCACCTCCTATGCACACAACGTGTTCGGTGGAATGCCCGAGCCACACTAGTTAAGCTTTTCTCCTCTCGAAGCTCTATTTTCTCCGAGATTTGTCTAGGTTTAGCGGTCCGTCACGTCCCGTCCCCGTCTTCGCCGCCGTCGATCGCCCCCGCCGATCTCGTCACCGGCACCACCGTGGTGAGCCTCTTGTTATGTCCATGCTTTTCTTACTTTTATTATTGCTTTAGATAGATATTTGTCTAATTTTCTTACGTTTATTATTGCTTGTTATTATATAGTGCGATGGTTTTGATATCCGCCCACGTGGGCCCTCGTCCGGTCTACGATTCGGATGTGGTATATTATCTTTAATTTATAACTATATGTTTTAGTGATTATGATAGTTATGCCGACCAACCTGACATGCATAGATGTTTTATTATGTCTAGGAGGTAGTTGAACCGGAAATTCCAACCGACCCTCTTGTGGAGAGGTTAAATTTAGTTGAAGAGGAAAACATTTCGTTAAAGAAAAAATTGGAAAAAATGGAGGAGGAGAAGATGGAATTGGAGTTGCATGTTGCGGAAGTTATCGATGATCACAAGATCAAGATGGACCCTATTGTCGAGAGGTTAAATTTAGTTGAAGAAGAAAACAAATTCTTGAAGGAAAAAGTAAAAAAAATTGTGGACGAGAAGATGATATTGGAGTTGCATGTTGCGGATGTCGTCGATGATCACAAGATCAAGATGGATGCAATGCGGTTGAAGATTAAAAAGATTAGAAAATATGCCATTAATACCGAGGCTTGGTATCATTATGCCGTTGGATCAATTGTTACCTTGGTTGCGATTATGATAGCATTTGTTTTCTCGTTGAAATGTTTTACATAGTTTCGATGTGTATGGAGAGCTATATGTTGTTAGATGAGAACTATATATGTATGTACTTTGGTTTTAATGTGATGATGAACTTTTATCCATTTGGTCACTTAATTATCTATTTATGATGTTCTGTAATGGTTTTTGACACACTTAATTATATATAAATGCACGCAGATGAACTGCCAATGGATGTACGGTGACAGACACACCTCCGAGTACATTAAGGGCGTGCGTGAGTTTCTAAATGCGGCAGAGGCAAACAAGCAGAATGGTTTTATGTGTTGTCCACGCACTAAATGTGTGAATACGATGTCTTACTCTAACCGAAAAATCCTTCACTCCCTCCTGCTTTACAAGGGTTTCATGCCACACTATAATGTTTGGACGAGGCACGGAGAAATAGGGGTTATGATGGAAGACGGCGAAGAAGAAGAGTACGATGACAACTATGTGCCCCCTGAATACGGTGATGCTGCAATGGGGGGAGCTGGTGAAGATCAAGAGGAACCAGACAATGTGCCCAATGATGCTGCAACGGGTGAAGCTACTGAAGATCAAGAGGAACCAAATGATGATCTTCGTCGGGTCATTGTCGATGCAAGGACACAATGCGAAAGTCAAAAGGAGAAGCTGAAGTTCGATCGCATGTTAGAGGATCACAAAAAAGGGTTGTACCCCAATTGCGAAGATGGCAACACAAAGCTCGGTACCGTACTGGAATTGCTGCAGTGGAAGGCAGAGAATGCTGTGGCTGACAAAGGATTTGAGAAGCTACTGAAAATATTGAAGAAGAAGCTTCCGAAGGATAACGAATTGCCCGACAGTACATACGCAGCAAAGAAGGTCGTATGCCCTCTAGGATTGGAGGTGCAGAAGATACATGCATGCCCTAATGACTGCATCCTCTACCGCGGTGCATATAACGATCTGAACGCATGCCCGGTATGCGGTGCATTGCGGTATAAGATCAGACGAGATGACCCTGGTGATGTTGATGGCGAGCCCGCCAGGAAGAGGGTTCCTGCGAAGGTGATGTGGTATGCTCCTATAATACCACGGTTGAAACGTTTGTTTAGAAACAGAGAGCATGCCAAGTTGATGCGATGGCACAGTGAGGACCGTAAGAAAGACGGGAAGTTGAGAGCACCCGCTGACGGGTCGCAATGGAGAAAAATCGAGAGAAAGTACTGGGAGGAGTTTGCAAAGGACGCAAGGAACGTATGGTTTGCTCTAAGCGCGGATGGCATTAATCCTTTCGGGGAGCAGAGCAGCAATCACAGCACCTGGCCCGTGACTCTATGTATGTATAACCTTCCTCCTTGGATGTGCATGAAGCGGAAGTTCATTATGATGCCAGTTCTCATCCAAGGCCCTAAGCAACCCGGCAACGACATTGATGTGTACCTAAGGCCATTAGTTGAAGAACTTTTACAGCTGTGGAATGGAAACGGTGTACGTGCCTGGGATGAGCACAAACAGGAGGAATTTGACCTAAAGGCGTTGCTGTTCGTGACCATCAACGATTGGCCCGCTCTCAGTAACCTTTCAGGACAGACAAACAAAGGATACCACGCATGCACGCACTGTTTAGATGACACTGAAAGTATATACCTGGACAAGTGCAGGAAGAATGTGTACCTGGGCCATCGTCGATTTCTTCCGACCAACCATCAATGTCGAAAGAAAGGCAAGCATTTCAAAGGCGAGGCAGATCACCGGAAGAAGCCCGCCATGCGTACCGGTGATCACGTACTTGCTATGGTCAATGATTTACATGTAATCTTCGGAAAGGGCCCCGGCGCACTAGCTGTTCCGAATGACGATGAGGGACACGCACCCATGTGGAAGAAGAAATCTATATTTTGGGACCTACCCTACTGGAAAGACCTAGAGGTCTGCTCTTCAATCGACGTGATGCACGTGACGAAGAACCTTTGCGTGAACCTGCTAGGCTTCTTGGGCGTGTATGGAAAGACAAAAGATACAGCTGAGGCACGGGAGGACCTGCAACGTTTGCACGAAAAAGACGGCATCCCTCCGAAGCAGTATGAAGGTCCTGCCAGCTATGCTCTTACGAAAGAAGAGAAAGAAATCTTCTTTGAATGCCTTTTCAGTATGAAGGTCCCGACTGGCTTCTCGTCGAATATAAAGGGAATAATAAATATGGCAGAGAAAAAGTTCCAGAACCTAAAGTCTCATGACTGCCATGTGATTATGACGCAACTGCTTCCGGTTGCATTGAGGGGGCTTCTACCGGAAAACGTCCGATTAGCCATTGTGAAACTATGTGCATTCCTCAATGCAATCTCTCAGAAGGTGATCGATCCAGAAATCGTACCAAGGCTAAGGAGTGATGTGGCGCAATGTCTTGTCAGTTTCGAGCTTGTGTTCCCACCATCCTTCTTCAATATCATGACACATGTCCTAGTTCATCTAGTCGACGAGATTGTCATTCTGGGGCCCGTATTTCTACACAATATGTTCCCCTTTGAGAGGTTCATGGGAGTCCTCAAGAAATATGTCCGTAACCGCGCAAGGCCAGAAGGAAGCATCTCCATGGGCCATCAAACAGAGGATGTCATCGGGTTTTGTGTTGACTTCATTCCTGGCCTTAATAAGATAGGTCTCCCTAAATCGCGGTACGAGGGGAGACTGACTGGAAAAGGCACGCTTGGAAGGGACTCAATAATATGCAGGGACGGTTATTCTTGGTCTCAAGCACACTACACAGTTCTACAGAACTCTACATTGGTGACCCCGTATGTCGATGAACACAAGAACAGTCTGCGCTCCAAACACCCGGAGCAGTGCGACGACTGGATTACACGTGAACACATCAGGACTTCCAGCAGTTGGTTGGAAACACGTCTCAGAGGTGACAACACTGTATGTGATGAGTTGTACTTGTTGTCCAGGGGACCATCTTCGACTGTATTGATTTACAAAGGATACGAGATAAATGGGAATACATTTTACACGATTGTCCAAGATCAAAAGAGCACCAACCAAAACAGCGGTGTCCGCTTTGATGCAACAACCGAGAGGGGAAAGGACACATATTATGGTTACATAGTGGACATATGGGAACTTGACTACGGACATGATTTTAAGGTCCCTTTGTTTAAGTGTAAATGGGTCAATCTGTCAGGAGGCGGGGTACAGGTAGACCCACAGTACGGAATGACAACAGTGGATCTGAAAAATCTTGGATACACTGACGAACCGTTCGTCCTAGCCAATGATGTGGCACAGGTTATCTATGTGAAGGACATGTCTACCAGACCGAGAAAAAGAAAAGATAAGGAAGCGAATACATCATACGATGAGCCAAAGCGCCACATAGTTCTTTCAGGAAAAAGGGACATCCTGGGAGTGGAGGGCTAGACAGACATGTCTGAAGATTATGAAAAGTTTCATGAAATTCCTCCCTTCAAAGTCAAGGCTGACCCAAGCATCCTGATAAACGATGAAGATTATCCATGGTTACGGCGCAATAAGCAAATGACACAAGCGAAGAAAAAGTGAAGAGTTATTTCCGCAACTATTATGATGATACCATGCCAACTTTGTAACAAACGAGTATGATACCATTGTCCGTTTGTACTATTCAAATTTCAATACTACTTGCACTAACAAAACAAAACAAAACAAACTTGAAAAATAAATAGCAACAATAAGTATTTTGTTGTAAGTATAAACAAAATAAAATAAATAAAGCAACAAAGAAAATAAATAAAGAAAGTAAAATAAATAAAGCAACTCTAAATACAGCAAAAAACAACTTAGAAATAAACAAAGAAAATAAAATAAATAAAGCAACTCTAAATACAGCAAAAAACAACTTAGAAATAAATAAAGCAAAAAAGGAAAAAAAAATGGGCGCTGCCCAGTGAGCCTGCAAGGCCTATAGCACAGGATCCACCTGTAATATAAGGCCCAGCAAGCTCACAGGGCAGCGCGCAGAGTTAGGCCCAGAAGCCTGCATTTGAGAGGAGCTCGAGACGGTGGGAGCAGCAGCCCTTATAAACCACTCTCGAGCTCCCTCAGCTAGCGAGGTGGGACTAAACATCCCACCGCACCCGCGCCAGCACAGGGCCTTTGGTCCCGGTTGGTGGCACCAACCGGGACTAAAGGGTGGCATTAGTCCCGGTTGGTGGCTGAAACCGGGACTAATGCCCCTCCTATATAACCAGGACTTGCGAAATTTTGGGCAGTTTCCTTCTTCCCCGCCCCGACGCCTCCCTCGATCTGCTCCTTCCCCGTCGTCGTCGCTGTCGCCCCCGTCGCCGTCGCCGTCGCCCCCGTCGCCCCGTCGCCGTCGCCGTCGCCCCCGACGCCGCCTCGTCGCCCCGCCCCGCGCCGTCGCCGCGCCCCGGCCGGCCCGTCGCCCCGCGCCGCCGCGCGCCGCGCCCCGCCGCCGTCGCGCCGCCGCGCCCTGACGCCGCCTCGTCGCCGCCCCGCCCCGCCGCCGTCGCGCCGCCCAGCCCTGCCGATGTGAGGGGCTCTTTTTTTTATGTTTAATATTGCTGTATATATATGTATAAATTGCAGTATATTTATGTGTATATTTTTTTTATGTTTATATAAATTGCAGTATATATAGTTGCTGTATTTATATGTATGTGTATATCTTTTTTTTCTTAGGAATTTGCTAAATATATATGTTAAATATATATTTATGTGTATATAAATATATTTTTTCTTAGGAAGTTGCTGTATATATGTGATGTGTGTATATGTGATGTATATATATGTGTATGTGGCTATATAGTTTTTTGTTTATATATGCTAAATATATATATAGAAAGTTTTATATATGCAAAAGTTACAAATTTAGAAAAAAAAGGATAGGAAAGAAGAAAATAAGAAAGAGGAAAGAAAGAAGAAGAGGAGAGGAAGAAGATGAGAAATAAATAAGAAGAAGAAAAACAAGAAAAAGAAGGATAGGAAAGAAGAAAATAAGAAAGAGGAAAGAAAGAAGAAGAGGAGAGGAAGAAGAGGAGAAATAAATAAGAAGAAGAAAAAAAAGAAAAAAAGAGGAGAAGAAGAAAGGAATAGAGGAGAAGAAGAGAAATTTTCTCTTCTTCTCCTCTATTCCTTTCTTCTTCTCCTTTTTTTTTCTTTTTTTTTCTTCGATCTTCTCCTCTAGCGGTTCCTTTTTTCTTCTTCTTCCTCTTTTTTTATCGGATATGTCTATGTCGATATACACCCTCTCCCCGATAACTTCGACATTACGGGGGGCCGGGGTCGAGGGTCGTCGAGGGACCGAGGCCGAAGGTCGAGGGGTCGAGGGTCGTCGAGGGACCGAGAGGCCGAAGGGCAAGGGGTCGAGAGGTTGCCTAGCAGTCGGGGGTCTAGGGTTGTGGATCGCCGAGCAGTCGAGGGTCAAAGTATTGAAGAATTCCATGACTTCATCATTTGCCAGAAGTAACCGGGGCATTTTGGTACAAAGTTATGCAAATATATTTTGGAACGGAGTTCCTGATAGAATAATCCGTCTTTTGTTACGAATTATCCTATCGGGGACTCCATTCCAAAATAACTCTGGAGAGCTTCGTACCATCATGCTACTGTTACTTTCGCCTAATGATGAAGTATTGGTTTTGTTGAATCCTTTGACACTCGACAAAATGTGACATGAGGGGGTCTAGGGTTGTGGATCGCCGAGCAGTCGGGGGTCGAGGGGTC
>LR738714.1:851447741-851464283 GCA_902687465.1 Secale cereale | reverse complement strand
GGGGGGGGGGGGGGGGGGGTTACCGGAACCCTTCGGGGAGTTAATTGGGCCTCATGGGCCCTAGTGGGAGAAGAGGAGGGGCGGCCAGGGTAGCCACGCGCCCCCTCTCCCTCTAGTCTGAATTGGACAAGGAGGGGGGTGGCGCCCCCCCTTTCCTTCTCTTCCTCTTTCCCTTCCTTCTCCCCTCCTACTCCAACTAGTACAATGCCCGTGCGTTGCCATGGGCTTTTGAAATATTTTGCTGAAATTACGTAAACATAATGCATGTTAAATTTCATATATAAAGAAAGATAGCATGGGCACAATCGAGTAATAATTTGAATCCACTTCACTTGCAATGTAAATCGATAACAAAAGGTCAATTTGGCCATGCATACATATAAAACGATGATCTAACTAAAAATTGGTTACAAATTAAGATCTATTTAATGCGCTTAAGAAATTCTCACACAATATCAGAAATGTTGTATTTATCTTCATTGACATAATATTTGAGCAAGTATAATAAAAACGTCTTCCTCAACTCGTACCCATCATGCACAAGCAATATATGCAATTAGCATGAATCCTTCAGGTTGAAGGTCTTAATATGTGTAACACGGAATACTCACTGTACGAATCAGAAACTAATTCTTTACCATTCCACCAGATCATAACAAAAAAGATAGCCAAAAAAATCTCTGCAATTTGCTAAATTAATATTATCTTGAATATATAGTGATAATACAAATAAAATGTATTAGTATGGTCATGATGCATGTTAGTTCCAAGGGAGTGCCTTTGCGATTAACTAACAAGAAATTTATGTTTTAGTTGAACTCGCTTGTCGCTGGTCTTCCTCTAATTTTTTGTGTTCTCTCTTCACTCGTCGATCCAACCACCTCCACTACACCCCACTTGAGAGCATCGACATCCTGGCACCCCAAACCGTCCCTATACGCACGGTCGAATGGACCGGTCACTAATAGCTATGATGTCTGAACCTCCGCCTAGTTGTTAGTGCAATGTGCGTATGCTTCAGAGATAGCAATTTTGAAGGCAACATGCACGTGCTTTCACCTTTGAAAGAGCTACATAATATGCTGACTTACCTATGTGCACTTCCTAAATCAGGCGGAAAAATTTTATTTCTATCGGCAATATAAAAAACTTAATATTAGGTCAAATTGAATAATACAGCAGAATTGCCATTTCAGACTTTTCATCCATCATTGAATACAAAATGAAGGGACAATGTCCACTAACCATGCAAATATGTTGACCATGGGATATTTAGGCTGGCATATATGGGAAATCAAAGCTACAAAATGACTCAGTATGTTAGGGATAGATAAAAAATACTGTAAAAGTGATAAAAACAAATCCTCAGCAACTCACGACCATATGAACTCGTATTCTCAGGGAGCAAGCGAGTGAAGCCGCCACGGCAGGTTAGCACCGAGGGACAAGGGTAACAACTGCCTCCCCATCCAGTGCCTAGTGATTCTACCGGCGCCACTTTCATCCTGAGCCCACTAGTACCCCTCGTGTGTTGTAGAGAAACTATGAATTGAAATTATCATCAAAAGCATGAAAGTGACAATGTTCCTCTCCTCTCCCCTCCCTCATGTGAAATACCCAATTCATGGTTGCCTCACTACATTCAGGGTAGCTCGGATGTGCAATGTTCTCCTCCAATGCTTAACAAATTCATCATAGCTCACAACTGGACGGGCCTTGTGGGTTGAAGAAAATAAATCCAAACCTAAACAGAAACAACAAATTGAGGACAACTTACAAGGGAAAAGCGAGGAAGCACACACCTACATGCACAAACAGAGTATAAGATTCAACTACACTATATAATTTGGGAAATGCTTACCATCACCTAGCGGATCGTAGTGGCCGCGTCCGCCACCTTCCCTGTGTGACACGTGTCCAATTGAAGGCGAGCATACGATCCTTCGTCGAACACGCTTCTGCAACAAGTGCTATGTTTCTGAAACAGACGCGGTGTTGCAATGGACTATGACGGTTTATGTTCTGCAACAAAATCTCTGTTGCAGAAATTTTTCTGCAACAAGACCTTAGTTGCAATAATTGCAAAACAAACTCAGGTAAAAAATAAGAAATTGCGACAAAACAGCTGCTGCAACAAGACTCGTGTTGCAAAAATAAAATAATTTCGCAACAAAGTCTGTGTTGTAATGGTGAAGACGCATTCAGCCGCTCCATGCAACACATCATTTTGGCTAGCGACCTGGATGATCTGTTAAAAAGATCAGCCAGCAGACGTGTAGCACGCCCCATATAATTCACTCATTAAAGGAGGCATCACTCCCTGTTCAAGTCTTAGATGTAATTTAGATCGGACAATAATAATGCAACCTGCACATCGTATTTATGGAAATTGAGACTAAACAATATGCACTTAGAAGTTTCGAATTCAATATGGGTCATACTACTATAAAGTCATATTATCTGCATCGTTGGTCCTCATAGGGATTTGCCATCAAAGGTATAATGAGCCGTATTGATATATGATGGGTGATTTATGTACAGTGTTTCTGACATGGAACAGTCATCGTTTATTGATGGACCCATGTTGGTACTCGATGGTCTCGCTGTTTACCACTTTTCATGGACCGGCTTCCACACGTTCTTGGTCCGGCTCCCAGGCGTACGATGGAAGCCAGGGCAGGCGGGACTGGGATCCAGTGACTGCATTCACAGCAACATGCGCCCAGTTCAGCCATCCAAACATTGGCGCAAGTGAAAACAACCCCCACTTTTCTTTTTGACATGAAAACTGCCCAACACTTGACGCCTAGGCATTCAGCGCAACAGAACATAAAGGCGAGACTCGGCCATTAGACATACAAATAGCAGTTTTTGTTCGAGTCATTAAAGAGTACAAACAACATTTATATATTCAGTACTACCGAATTTGATACATTAAGATTCATACTTAGCAGTCCTTAACACATCAAAATATAGCAGTCTTGTATGTTGTACCAAATCATCAATATTTAGGCCCCGTTCGGCAATGCGCCGGCTCGTTGAAATCCACAGATCTGTGGAGCATCGTTTCGCCCGCTCCAAGACTTTTCACTGCAGCTCCGTCCGCTCCCGGAGTGGAGCAGTGGAGCGGATGGACACTCCTTACACTTAGAAAACGCATTCATCACAAGAAATTCAGAAGCACTTAGTTAGAATTCAGTACCACTTGTCATTGACATATCAGAAGCACTTAGTTAAAATTCAGTACCCCTTGTCATTGAAATTCAGAAGCACTAAACATTCTCGTTGCTAAACAATACAAGAAGATAAGCACGGATGCGAAAAAAGGAAAGCATTGGAAATTCTCTAAATTGAAATGCATGCTGCCATCAGTACATATACATGATTGGGCTTTATGTGGAAACATGAGCAGAGAAGATACTTCAGTTATTTGAAATCGATGCGAGTCAAGGATACTGTTTAAAGTAGGATATGCCAAATAAATGAAAGGATGCTGCAGATATGCACTTTTATTAAGACTAAGATAAGCTGTCAGGCAGTACATTTAGAGCGTCGACCTTGCCCTTCCCGCCGGCATGGTTCGCCATCGCAGGCATCACGTTCCCGTCCAGCTCGCACTCACCGGCTGCCTCTCCCGTGACCCGCTACACAACTACATGGCTCCTTCTTCCATGAAAACGCAATATAATTTATATTCACCAAGAAGCAACAGAAGTAAGATCACTACATTAAATCCTAGTATGATGAACCATTTATGCCGAGATACATACGGAGCAACACATAGGTTAAAGTTAAATCTAGCAATATAGTACACTTGGCATCGGGTAAACCCCAGATTAAACAATGTGGTAGATAGTTGTTTACCCGAATGCTGACAGAAGTATACCAAGTAACAAAGCTAGTTACTGGCAAAGCTCAATGCCTCCAAACCAAAGTTTAACTCCTAATACGAAATGTCTCGGAATCAAGCTAGTTGTGGCCAAACTTTGGAACCTGAAAAAATGGAGTGGAAAACAAAATTAGGAAATGCAAGAGAAAGAAAGTAACATAGGATAAAATTACCTCATTGCTCCAAACAAATACAGTACTGCTAAGAAATCTCCTTATTAGTTCTTTTTATAGAATTAGCCCATTGATGAGATAAAGATACTAAATATAGTTATTTCTTACAACAATCTCTGGAAGATTAGTATTACACCAAATGTTGCCAAGAAACATATACACCAGGAGAAGTGCTATTGTTTTAGAGAACTAACTAAACAAATAGAGTTCAACTAATAAAGTAGCACATAATCCGTGATGTAATTCGTAGCAGTACAGGTCCTTTGCAGCTATTTGCATCAAGAAAGCGGTAAAAGAGCAGCACACGAGTTCAATTCTTACCACACGAGCACGAATTACCTGAAGTCTGCCAATCAAGTTGAGTATAAAGATAGTAAATGAAGAAATTAGTTGTTGTCTGCCCGACTCAGGTTTGCAGCATACAAATAGATATACACAGACCATGAATGTACTGTAACTTTAGAAGAATATATACATTAATCTTCCATATTGTAGGAAAAACAAATTTGGAGCACAAAGTAGAGAGAAACACTTGCAACACACGTGCATGATGTAAGACCACATATAACTATGCAGCACAAAGAGATCGGATGGTGCACCATGGGCTGCAGCAAGCGAGAAGAATTTCCCGGGAATGTCTCGGTGGTTCTCGCGAGGGGGTGCATGTAGGGTTGCTGAGAAGATGCCATTATTTAAAGCATTATTTGTAGTAGCAATCCATAATTGTGCAGATGTATTTCCATTGATTTGATAAAAACAATAAAAGAAAACCATGGGCACACACTTGTGCCACCTTGGCTCTACCCTATTAGTGAAATACAAGCTGACATATTTTTAAACTTAATTATTATCAAATCAACAAAGAAAAACCAAAAGTAATTTACTACTCCCTCCATCCCAAAATAAGAGTCGCTGAAACTTATCATGCGACGAAGGGAGTACTATAGTTTAGCACATTTCTCTTTCACAAGTATAGCAGTTGAATAATGTGCAGCAATCTGAAATCCTTCACTTACAAAGAAAGAGGGAAGACATAATACATGCCTGTTAGATCACCCATACACAGATGAGTCAGTGATGAAGTGGATTGCCAAAAAGAACATAGGGGAAATAATCATATTCATGTGTGGCATACTCAGCCCCACCCTTTCTCATCACTATCTTTGGTCACTATATTTGCTAGCACCACACCAAAAGTATGAAATTCCTCACGTTGAATACCTATAAACAAAAGGAGAAATAGGAGGTTATGTCAGCGACCAATCGAAATCATCGAAACTTCAACACATCAGTACATTGTGGTGTAGATATTTGATTAATGGATGCAGTCAACTTACGCATATTTCTTCATCTTCGGATTCAAGGGTGCAGGTCCTAGATGGATTCTCTGGTGCGCCTCTATGGTCAATGCAAGCTGCGGAGAAAGAAAAGTTGAGATGTGATATCTTCAGACCAAGAACTACAGTTACAGGTTCAGATTTGCTTCAAATCATTTAGGCGCAACCAAGAATACCGAGATTAAACGTACACTTGTAGCACTTGATGAATCTCAGGATCTTCTCGTCGAAATCGAAGCCGGGGTTCCAGATCAGGGACCCATACCCGAAGACCCGCACCACCATCTTGCTGTTGTTTCCCCTGCAGACAACAGCAAACTGAGCGCACAAGAAGCCATTCCCCTTCCTCGAACAATCATGTCAATATCGCCCCCAAATCAAAAGCCCCAAAACAATTCAACAAAATCCCCCAAAAAAGGTACGGGTAGGAGTAGGTGGATTCGGTTACCTGGCACACGAGAAAGAATGCCGCTGGTGGGTCGGCGGCGCGTGGGGAGGAGCATGATGGGGATTTGGCTCCTCTTACCTCACCCGTGTCTCCTCTCCTCCGCCTGCAGTCTTCTCTCGTTGGATGGATAGATAGGGGTTTCTGGTCGGAGAGGGGGGAGAAGAAGATGGTGGCCTTCTCTCATCTCCTCCGCCACGGTCTCCTCTCCCCGGTTCACACCCACGCCCATCCGCTCCCTTGCGGCGCTCGTCCTTGTTGCCCGCGCCGCAGCCGCGACCACGCCCTGCCAAGAGGATACAACAATAAGAAGCCAGGGGGTGAATCATTATCTTTGAGCATGGACACCATGATGTTTCAGCGTCTTGTCATTGCATTGAACAGGAAATAACCTTCTTAGCAAAGGTGCATCACTATTACCTTCGGCGGAGCGAATATTGCCACTGAACAACACTCAAGGTGCAAGATAGAAATATTATTATAAGGTAAGCTAGTTCAAGTGATCATGAATAGCAAGGGAAACGGCGTGTTTTATCATTGCTGTTATATAGTTGAAATCTCAATGCACATCACATATATATTTTTTAGCAATACCAAGCTTGATCTCAAATAGAACATATCCACATTACCCTCAGGATAACTGAACAACAATACCTGACAGTGGGTCACCCAGTTGAATCCATCCATCTTGGCACCAAAATTGAAAGTTACAGGTAGCTCCAGCTTGCCAAAAAAAAAAAAACTGAATGATTATGATTTATGCACCTAGGTGATATCCCTCTGCAGATCATGATGGTTATACTGTACCTGTTGCCAACTTTGCTAGCCACATCACAGAAATTAACACCTAAAGGGTTGAAGCACAAAATATTCAGTACTTACTATGAGTAAAGGAAAATCATAAGAAATTATATCTATTGACTTGCAAAGACAATCAAGAGCAACGGCTGATGTGAAAGCTTACACTGGGTGTATATACGACTCATCTTTTTCCACCAAATTGTGAGTGATAGCACAAACATTTGTAATTTGGAACTAACTGGACAGAAAAATAGGATGCAAATTTATGTCCTCTCGCATGAAACATATTGTTACAGCTGCAAAAATCATGTCATGGAATAGAAGCTACCATTAATCATGTTAGTGCAAGAGGCCACAAACATGCTACCTAGATACACCCTTTGGATCACCCTGGTAGCAGCCAAGCCCTCTGCCGTTCCGCTAGAAGGAGATGAGATTCTTCTATCTTTTCTGCTTCTGAAAAAAAAAACAGATCAAACCATCATATATATGACCACTTCAGTTTCAATAATTTATTGATTCTCTTAAAATTAAATGATGTCTCGTCATCTTGTGTTTGCTTAAATATATAATTAATAGCCAGGGATTAGAGGCCGGATGTATGAAAAAAAATTAAAGCTTGGCTGCTGCACAGTCATTACCAGTTGCATGGACAGCAGTGGACAGAAAGCTAGATAAGCAGGATGCCGCTTTGCAAGCTTACTCGTGCATCAATGAACCGTTGAAGAAGTGAAATCTATCCACATACTCGCAAGCTTACTCATGCATCAATGAACCGTTGAAGAAGTGAAATCTATCCACATACCCAGGTCGCTTTGCAAGCTTACTCGTGCATAAATAAACCGTTGAAGAAACGAAATATATACACATACCCAGGTCTATGACAGGAGCCTAGAGAGGCCATCTAGTACTGTCACCAAGGGGAGATCACTTCTTGTCGAGATCGATTGAGCCTCTTCTCGAGCTCCCGGGTCCCGATGTGTCCTGTCTTCCTCAATCTCACTGCACCATTCCTCTCCCCTTGCGGCATCCTCTCTGCTGCATAAATCATATATTGCATTTGCAGCAATATAAATGCCATTTTGAGTACTCCACAACTTACAGTAGTAAAATATCTAGCTGATTCTCTACGGTTCATTTACTTGAGAACTGCAGACAGATTTTGTTCTACATGCAAATTGAATACTGGAGAGTAGCTAAAATTGAAAGAAGAGAAGGAACAAGGATGTACACGCCTGCTGGAAAGTACCTAAAACTGAAAGAAGAAAAGGAGCAAGGATGTACGCACATGTTCCCTAAGCACTTGATGTTAGGCTCCCTCTTCCCCAAGCTCGCACCGGCACCTTATTCTCCCTACCTCTCCTCCTCCCTGAATCTTCCTCTTTCTCTCTTTTCTACCAGGGAACACTAAAGCCCCTCCATGGCTTGGAGCTCTCCCTGCCAGCCATGGAGACCCGCCTCTACCTGCAAGGAATTCACGCCACTGCACCAAATTCCTCCGTCTCACGTGCCCGTCCGCCGTCGCTCAGGTCCGGCGAGCTCCTACCTAGGTCGCTGGATCCCTCGCTCCGGCCTTCCTCGTAGTCACCGGCGATCCCCACCTGGATACCTTGCTTGGCGAGCCCCGCCTCGTCGCCCGCCTTCAGATCAACCAGATCCGTGGAGAAGGCCGGGCTGAGCTCCTCCATGGAACCGGCAGCGTTGGTTGTGGCCACGGCCAGATCCGTGGAGAACGGCGATGGGAGGTCAGGGAGGAAGAAGAACGGTGACGGTGGAGGTCTCCCTTTGTCGATCTAGGAGGAGATCGATGGAGGTTGAGGGTCGACAGCAGCGATGGAGAGGAGGGCGTCGGTGGTGGCCATGGCCGAATCACGGAGGAGGGGAGGCGATGGTGACGTCTTGAGGAGGAGGACGGAGAGGGCAATGGCGTCGTCGTGAGGTGGAGAGCCAGATCGGGGATTGGGGTGCGACGGCGGGTGCGGCTGGAGGCGGGGAGACGAGGGGTAGCTAGGGTTTGAGGGAGGGACGGAGCCACGTTCGAGCGGGCAAGTGCATCGAGGGCGCGAGGGTGCGAGCGTCTGGCTAATTTTCGTAGGTTTATTTTCGTAGATTTTTTCCGAGCGAGTTTTTTTCGATCAACCGGAGGATTTAGCACTGGACATCGTGGGAGCATGCCGTTTTTTCTTTCCTGGTTCGAGGGCGGAGGAGGGAATCGATGGGATGCGGGAGGTGGGATCGAGGACGAAAAAAAACCGTCTCTGGTGGGACGAAAATAAACCCGGAACGGAAACTAACAACTGCTCCATTAGGAGTTTAGACTAGGAAAAGAGGGAGTCCTACTCCCGGAGTAGGACTCCTCCCTTGGCGCGCCCTCCTCCTGGCCGACCGCCTCCCCCCTAGCTCCTTTATATACGGGGACAAGGGGCACCTCTAGACACACAAGTTGATCAGTTGATCTCTCCAAACTATGCGCGGTGCCCCGATCCACAGAAACACACCTTGGTCATAACGTTGCAGTGCTTAGGCGAAGCCCTGCACCGGTAGCTTCATCATCTTCGTCACCACGCCATTGTGCTGACGAAACTCTCCCGTGAAGCTCTACTGGATCAAGAGCTCATGGGACGTCATCAAGCTGAACGTGTGCTGAACGCGGAGGTTTCGTACGTTCAGTGTTTGATCGGTTGGATCGCGAAGAAGTTCGACTACATCAACCGCGTCACTAGGCGCTTCCGCTTTCGGTCTACGAGGGTACGTAGACACACTCTCCCGTCTCGTTGCTATGCATCTAGTAGATAGATTTTGTGTGATCGTAGGATTTTTTTTTTGAAATACTACGTTACCCAACAGACAATGCCTGCTGACCCAATGATATTTGCCCTCGGTCGAGGTGGGCTCCTTGCGTGTCGATTGGCATCCGGGATGCCTAGGATTGACCGACAAAGGTTCGGCTCTGACGTTTGTCGTGCCCGGCTGCCTGGTTCTCGGTCATCATGCTGGTTCAATGGTGGTGGTGGTGGGTCCGTCTTGGATGATAGTGTGATGGCCTTGGATGGTGTGGTTGCACATGTGGTATGTGGTGGGCAGCGTGGTAGGAGTAATGACATCTCCTCTTGGATATGTGGGTAGCAATGAAAGGAATGGGGGTGGCCCCGGTGTCGTCGTGGCTCCGGAGATGGCGATCCTCTGATATGGACTGGGAGGCATGGCGCCCCCTCATGGGTTGGGTCGGCAACCTTGAGTCCATGGGTGCCACTTTGTCTAGGTTTGAGCAAAAGCTTTGCGCTTTGGTGCCGGCAACGATAACCCTTAAGGGTATCGCGCGCTTCCCTCCAGGGCCGTTGCTATGGTGGAAATCCTAGTCCGTCTCTGAGACTCAACGGTGGTGGCGCCCAACATCATCACCGTCTTGAGAGAACCATTGTGGACCCCTGGCCCCAGTGGCGTTTCCATATACAAGCTGTTAGGTCAGTTGACTCCACAACTTTTTGGAAAACTAGCCTAAATTTACTGTAGAATTACTGTAGATTACGAAGAAAATAATCCTAGAAAATAGCATTGACCCCATAGACTCTTCCGTCTGGCTTCGCCACTGCCTGGCCCCCCTCGGTTGTAGATGGCTTATGGCGTCAGGCTTGCCTTTTCCCTAGCGTAGTGCATCCCCGTCTCTCACGAGGGGTGGATCCACTGATCTCCTATCTTATAGGCATGTCCTCATGGTACATGTTCTCAGTCCTTGCTGTCTTTTAGGAGGAGAGGCGTTCGATGTCCCGGAACAAGCGGTTATGTCTACAGCAAGTCGGCCCTCTCCGGAGATGGCTAAGTGTGTTCGGGTCCTCAGGGTACGGTGATTTTCATGACGGCGCGCCTCCGGTCCTCTTCAGTAGTCTTGGTTGTTTTGTGTTAGGGATGCGCTCTCCTACTTTTCATGCTTGTGTTAGTGGCACTTGTGCCACTTGTTCGATGCCTTTCTATTTTTCTTTCGACTTGCTTGTATGAGGATTTTCTTATCACATTATATCGGTTCCACCGTTTATGCTTATATCTATCTATAAATAAAGAGGGGTGAAAGCTTGTTTCTAGATTTTGTAATGTTCTATTTTAAGACGTTATTTTACAAACTGCAGTTACAATTTAAAAATAAGAAGTTATTCACCCTCGATTTAGCAAGGTGTACGGTGGGTCGCCTTGGTCTTGAGAGGTCAGCTTAACATGTGTACCTCATCTCTCTGAGCAGAACACAAACCCTAAGAAAGCTTAAAAACCTATCAAAAAAACCAAGCCTTCCCGCTTGGCAAGGGCCGAGATCAACCATGACCCTAAGAGCACAGGAGACGAGGTAGACCCGTGCCGGCGTCGGCGGGAGACAGGAGGAACCCTAGCGTGGTTGGCGGCTAGGTACGCGCGGAGGAACCAGATTACCAGAACCAATTAATCCATGTGTGTCGTCGGGAATATATCCTGTGCACCGGAGCAATTGGTGCTACCGGTGCACCAGTCCACCGTTACACATGATTTTTTTTTCAAAAAAAATACGTAAAAAATTCAGTGCATTGACACAACATTAATGTATGTTGTCACAAAAAATCAAATCAAAATTTGAAACATTGCTCGAGATACAAAAATGATAAATTTGACACTGAATAGTACATAACACAAGTTGGGCTTCAGTTTTGGCCCATTAGCACATTGATCTCAAATTTGTCATTTTTGTATTTTTGAGCAATGTTTCGAATTTTAATTTGAATTTTTGTAAAAACTTACATTGATGTTGTGTCAATGCACTGAACTTTTTTTCGGATTTTTTCGAATAGTTTAGAATGTGCAACGGACTCCGGTGCACCGGTAGCAGCAATTGCCCCGGTGCACCAGATACATTCCCGTGTGTCGTCTTGTAATGTTATAATTGATGATGTTATTTTACAAACTGCAATTACAATTAGAAAAGAAGAAGTTATTCACCTAGATTTATCAAGGTGTATGGCATGTCGCCTTGGTCTTCAAAGGTCAGCTTAACATGTGCAAACTCTAATCTGGACTCCAATTCAAATACCAGCAAAAGTCAGTGCGCTCCCAAAACTGCACAGAAAAAGTAATCGGTATAAGAATTACTCCCTCCGGTCCTTTTTAGTTCGCATATAAAATTTGTCTGAAGTCAAACCTCGTAAAGTTCGATCAACTATATAGAAAAAAAATACGAACATTCAAAATGTGAAATTATTATCATTAGATGCGTCGTGACTTAAATTTTCATATTGTACAAATTTAGTATTTTAGATGTTGATATTTTTTCAGATAAATATGGTCATATTTTACGAAGTTTGACTTCAGACAATTTTAATATGCAAAGTAAAAAGCACCGTATGGAGTACTATAAGAATGGCTAAACATAATGTGTGACTGACGCATGGCTCACAAAACGTGATCCACCCAGCACGTACGTCTCACTCACGCACGTAGCTGACCGGGAGCTCCCTCCACACGTAGCTGGTTCACGCCGGAACGTCGATTATTTTAATCGTACGGTAGGCGGGAGAGAAGAGAAACGCTGCCAACCCGGTGTCCATCCTGATAATTAGTCCCACCTCGCTAAGCGGGCAGCACCACCACCAGGTTATAAACCCAGCGCTGGCACCCGTTTTCGCCGAGCGTGGTAGCGCGCGCCTGTGACTCCAGCTACGGAGGGCAAAGAGTTGGTGTGTGGGGTTGGTGAGCTCGCAGCCCGTGGCAAAGGTCGTACTGCTGGAAGAAGTACAGCAGGTTGCTGATGCGCGCGCTGGTGGGCGCGTGCTCGCTACTGGATCTTGTGGGGCCTGCGTGCGGCGCAGGCCAGATCCGTCCTCCTTTGCGAAAGGAGCGAATGGCCCGTCAGTCAGTGACTGATGTGGTGTGGAGTTTGGCCCAAGAAGCCGCCCTATGGGCCGTCGGGCATGTGCGCTGCGGGAGTTGTTCCCCAGCCGGTAGCCCAGATGTGTGCTTGGGTTTCCATAGAGAAATGGCCTTGTGGGGCCTGCTTTCATGGTCCACGGGTTCGCTCACCTCAACCCCATACACCAACTCTTTTTTTTTATCTAAAAAACCTTCCTTGGCAAGATAATTCTTTGAAAACACTTCTATCTCCTTCATAATAATTTACCTAAAAAACCGGCCTTACCAAAAATAATTCTTCCCCATATACCAACTCTTTTCCCAAATTTTATTTATCTAAAAAAACCTTCCTTGGCAGAAACAATTCTTTGAAAACACTTCCATCTTCATATGTATCCACTCTTTTGCAACAAATTTTTTTTCCAAAAACTTCCATATCATGTAAGTTGATTCTCTTTTGCAAAATTTTATTTATCTAAAAAACCTTCCTTAGCAAAATAATTCTTTGAAAACACTTCCACCTCCTTCATATGTATCCACTCTTGTGCCAAAAAAAAATCAATATCTTCCATATCATGTTAAGTTGATTCTCTTTTGCAAAATTTTATTTATCTAAGAAACCTTCCTTAGCAAAATAATTCTTTCAAAACACTTCCATCTCCTTCATATTTATTCACTCTTTTGCAAAAAATCCAAAATCTTGCAAATCATGTTAAGTTGATTTTTACTTTTGAAAAATATATAATATAAAAACGATTTTTTAAATAATCCTTTGAAAGAAGCACTACCATCTTCATCTTATGTATCCACTCCTTTACAAATAAATCTATATATTCAATATCGTGTTCTGAAAATGATTTTTATTTTTTGAAATTTTATCTCTTTTTTCGCAGTCTTTGCAAGAAGCACCTTCGTCTCCATCTTATATATGTAGTCTTATGGAAAAAGATGATCTAAAATCTTCTGTATCATGTTCTGAAATTGTTTTTTTCATACATAGTACCCCCTCTGTTCCACAATATAATGCACTTCCAAATCCATCTTATATATTCATTCTTTTGCAAAAAAAATCTTCCACACCATATTCTGAAAAGTGATTTTGCCATCCGCCATGCCAGCCCGTAGCGACGTGTCAATGAAGCTGGGAGAGCGGGCCAACATGGACTTCAGGGATGTGTGTGTGTGTGTGTGTGTGTGTGTGTGTGTGTGTGTGTAAGCAACCAACGCCTCGATGTCATCGGCAACGGCCTGGGTGATAGGTGAGCAACCATCAACCCAAGTCATCATTTTCGTCTATGGATAAGGGGGTGGGTCGTTGGGGCCGGTGTCGTTGAAATGGTAGCCGCGCTGCTTGAGCTTGATGACAACGATGCTGGCAGCTTCACGACCATGCCAGGAAGGAGGGTGGGGTTGTGAGCCATCAGGACCAACAGACAGACGCTGGTATGGTCACCATTGAAACATTGGGTTTCTGATTCACATGTTGGCGTATTTGTCCACGGACAAAAGGGGTAATCAATCCAGGAACACGTATGTGGGAGGGGGCCATCCTAAATTGTCCGCATATGCCTAGTTACATTTCGGAAGGATTTTAACGAAAATAACGAATTTGATGCATATTTGAATGCACCAGACAATATTCATTCATACTTGCATGATTTTTACATGAAACCGGGTGCTTTTCATCTAAACTGAAGAAAATTCATTGCATTTAGACATATTTGAACTAGACCGGTCTCTAAACCTAAACTTAATTGGCCACTGCGTCTCCAATGTATCTATAATATTTGATTATTCCATGATGTTATGTTATTAATCTTGGATGTTTTATATACAATTCCAGCAACTTTATATCTTTTTTGGGACTAACCTGTTGACATAGTGCCCAGTGTCACTTGTTGTTTTCTGCTTATTTTTTACTTTGCAGAATATCAATATCAAACGAAGTTCAAATGCCACGAAACCTTTTGGAGATTTTTTCAGGCCAGAAGACACCCAGGGAGCCAAGGGAATACATGAGGGGCGCCCGTGGGGCCCACTAGGCACTAAGGCACGCGGGGAGGCCAAGGCTCGCCCTTGTGGGTAGTGGAGCCCACGGGAAGCTTCCTGACTGACCTCCGGCTCCATAAATATTCTAATATTTCAGAAACCCTAGGGGAGTCGATGGAATACTTTTTCAGCCGCCGCAAGTTCCAAAACCACGATATCCACTCTAGAGGCCTTTTCCGGCACTCTGTCGGAGGGGTCAACGATCACAGAGGGGTTCATCATCATCATTGTTGCCCCTCCGATGATGCGTTAGTAGTTTACCACAGACCTACGGGTGCGTAGTTAGTAGCTAGATGGCTTCTTCTCTCTTTTCGATCTTCAATACAATGTTCTCCTTGATGTTCTTGGAGTTCTATTTGGTGTAACTCTTTTTTTACGGTGTGTTTGTTGGGATCCGATGAATTGTGAGTTTATGATCAGATCTATCCATGCGTGATTTGTTATAGCCTCGCATTTCTTCTTCGATATTTTGGTTTGGTTTCGTCAACTAGATTGATTTATCTTGCCATGGGAAGAGGTCCTTTGTAATGGGTTCGATCTTGCGGTGCTCAGTCTTAGTGATAGAAAGAGATATGACACGCATGTATCGTTGCTATTAAGGACAACAAGATGGGGTTTGTTCATGCATGAGTTTTCCTTGTCTACAACATGTCATCGTTCTTATTGCATTACTCCATTTTTTCATGAACTTAATACACTAGATGCATGCTGGATAGCGGTCGATGTGTGAAGTAATAATAGTAGATGCAGAATCATTTCGGTCTACTAATCTTAGATATGATGCCTATATACATGGCCATTGTCTTGGATATCTCTACAATTATTTGCTTTTCTATCAATTGCACAACAGTAATTTGTTTACCCACCGTATGCTATTTTTTTTGAGAGAAGCCACTAGTGAAATATACATCCTCTGGGTCTATTTTCTATCATACTATCTTCAGATCTATTCGATCAAAACCGCAAAAATACTTTGTTGGTTTTATTTGCTTTTATTTTATTTGCATCTATCAATCTATCTATTTATTAAATCTCAATATCGTTGAGGGATTGACAACCCCTTTACGCGTTGGGTTGCAAGTATTTGTTGTTTGTGTGCAGGTGATGCTTACATAGTGTTCCTTGGTTCTCATACTGTATTTATAACCTTGGTTTCATAATTGAAGGAAATACTTACCTCTGTTGTGCTGCATCATCCCTTCTTGTTCGGGGAGATACCAACGTGGATCACAAGTAGCAGGAAGAATTTCTGGCGCCGCTGCCGGGGAGACATCATCAACATCTATCAAGTACCTATGCATAAACTCTCATCTCCTTGCAATTACTTTATTTGCCAGTTTCCCGTTTTCATCTCCCCACTTCTAAAACATTTTATTAAGATAACACAAAAATGTTTTACTGTGCGTAGGTGTGATAACCCACAAGTGTAGGGGATCGCAACAGTTTTCGAGGGTAAAGTATTAAACCCAAATTAGTTGATTCGACACAAGGGAGCCAAAGAATACTCTTAAGTATTAGCAGCTGATTTGTCAATTCAACTACACTTGGAAATTTAGTATCTGCAACAAGATAGTTTAGTAGCAAAGTAATATGATAGTGGCGGTAGCAGCAATAAAAGTAACGATAGTGTTTTTGTAGTTTTTGTGATAGTAGCAGCGGAAAAGTAAATAAGCAACTAGCAATATAGGTAAAGCTCGTAGGCATTGGATCGGTGATGGGAAATTGTGTCGGATGCAATTCATCATGTAGAAGTTATAACCTAGGGTGACACATAATTAGGTCCAGTTCATCAATGCAATGTAGGCATGTATTCCGAATATAGTCATACGTGCTTATGGAAAAGAACTTGCATGACATCTTTTGTCCTACCCTCCCGTGGCAGCGGGGTCCTATTGGAAACTAAGGGATATTAAGGCCTCCTTTTAATAGAGTACCGGACCAAAGCATTAACACATAGTGAATACATGAACTCCTCAAACTATG
>LR738714.1:851424061-851447625 GCA_902687465.1 Secale cereale | reverse complement strand
CATAGGCAACTAACAATTTTTAGCTTTTCTTAACCAATTTAAATTAAGCAACAAAGTAAGTTGTCTAGATATGCTACTATGAAGACAACTTATAGGAAGCAAAGATAACAACCTCACAAGCAAGCTATATAAGATAAACAAGTAAAACTTGCACAAGTAAAGGGAAGAAATAACCACAAGTGGAACCGGTGAAGACGAGGATGTGTTACCGAAGTTCCTTCCCTTTGAGGGGAAGTACGTCTCCGTTGGAGCGGTGTGGAGGCACAATGCTCCCCAAGAAGCCACTAGGGCCACCGTATTCTCCTCACGCCCTCACACAATGCAAGGTGTCGTGATTCCACTAGTGGTGTCCTTGAAGGCGGCAACCGAACCTTTACAAACAAGGTTGGGGCTATATCCACAACCGAATTGGAGGCTCCCAACGACACCAGGAAGCTTCACCACAATGGAATATGGCTTCGAGGTGACCTCAACCATCTAGGGTGCTCAAACACCCAAGAGTAACAAGATCCGCAAGGATTAATGGGGGGAATCAAATATCTCTTGGTGGAAGTGTAGATCGATGCCTTCTCAAGCAATCCGAGGAAATCAACAAGTTTGATTGGCTAGGGAGGGAGATCGGGCGGAAATGGAGCTTTGAGCAACAATGGAGCTTTGGGAAGGAAGAGGTGAGTCTTCTTGGAGAAGAAGACTCCCTATATATAGTGGGAGAACAAACCCAACCGTTATCCCACAATTCTGCCCGCAGAGCGCGGTACTACCGCACGTAAGTTGCGGTACTACCGCTCGGCCCAGCGGTACTACAGCTTTGGATGCGGTACTACCGCTGGTGCGGTACTGGCCCAGACTTAACTCTGTGCGTTGACACGACGAGCGGTAGTACTGCCTGAGCGGTACTACCGCACGTCCCTGCGGTACTACCGCTAGGCAGAGATAAACATGCCGAGGACATGTGCGGATGAAATAAAATACATCCATAGCTACTGATACGTCCAAAACGTATCTATAATTTCTGCTTGCTCCATGCCACTTTTGGGTGATATTGCTATGATATTCATACACTTCCATACACTTTTGATCATATTTGGACTAACTTACTAATCCAGTACACCCCAGTGCCAGTTTCTGTTTTCGGCTGTTTTTGTATTTCAGGTTTTCACGTTTCGAGAACTGCCCAGAAAAATCCAGAAAAATTATATAAAAAATCAGCGTTCCGGAAACAACACTGCGTCCGAAGGGTAGCCTGGTGGGAGGGGGGGGGGGGGTCACCAGGGCTCCAGGCGCCCTGGCGGCGCATGTTGGAAATATGCCCTAGAGGCAATAATAAATTGGTTATTATTATATTTCCTTGTTCACGATGATCGTTTATTATCCATGCTAGAATTGTATTGATAGGAAACTCAGATACATGTGTGGATACATAGACAAACACCATGTCCCTAGTAAGCCTCTAGATGACTAGCTCGTTGATCAATAGATGGTTACGGTTTCCTGACCATGGACATTGGATGTCGTTGATAACGGGATCACATCATTAGGAGAATGATGTGATGGACAAGACCCAATCCTAAGCCTAGCACAGATCGTGTAGTTCGTATGCTAAAGCTTTTCTATATGTCAAGTATCTTTTCCTTAGACCATGAGATTGTGCAACTCCCGGGTACCGTAGGAATGCTTTGGGTGTACCAAACGTCACAACGTAACTGGGTGGCTATAAAGGTGCACTACAGGTATCTCCGAAAGTGTCTGTTGGGTTGGCACGAATCGAGACTGGGATTTGTCACTCCGTATGACGGAGAGGTATCTCTGGGCCCACTCGGTAGGACATCATCATAATGTGCACAATATGTGATCAAGGAGTTGATCACGGGATGATGTGTTATGGAACGAGTAAAGAGACTTGCCGGTAACGAGATTGAGCAAGGTATCGGTATACCGACGATCGAATCTCGGGCAAGTGCTATACCGATAGACAAAGGGAATCGTATACGGGATTGATTGAATCCTTGACATCGTGGTTCATCCGATGATATCATCGTGGAACATGTGGGAGCCAACATGGGTATCCAGATCCCGCTGTTGGTTATTGGCCGGAGAGTTGTCTCGGTCATGACTACATGGTTCCCGAGCCCGTAGGGTCTACACACTTAAGGTTCGATGACGCTAGGGTTATAGGGAAAGTATGTACATGGTTACCGAATGTTGTTCGGAGTCCCGGATGAGATCCCGGACGTCACGAGGAGTTCCGGAATGGTCCGGAGGTAAAGATTCATATATGGGAAGTCCCGTTTTGGTCACCGAAAAAGTTTCGGGCACTATCGGTTGCGTACCGGGACCACCGGGAGGGTCCCGGGGGTCCACCGGGTGGGGCCACCAGCCCCGGAGGCATACGTAGGCCAAGTGTGGGAGGAGAACAGCCCCAGGTGGGCTGGTGCGCCCCCCCACCAAGGCCCAGGGCGCCTCCAAGAGGGGAAGGGGGCAAACCCTAGGGCAGTTGGGCCCTAGGGCCCAATCTGGTGCGCCCCCCTCTTCCTCTCCCCCTCTGGCCGCCACCCCTAGATGGGATCTAGGGTGGCCGCACGCCTAGGGGTGGGAAACCCTAAAGGGGGCGCAGCCCCCCCTTCCCCCTATATATATGAAAGTTTTGGGGCTGCCCACAACAAGTTTTTGACCTCTGTCGCATGGCGCAGCCCTACCTCTCTCCCTCCTCGTCTCTTGTAGTGCTTGGCGAAGCCCTGCTGGAGTCCCGCGTTCCTCCACCACCACCACGCCGTCGTGCTGCTGTTGGATGGAGTCTTCCCCAACCTCTCCCTCTCTCCTTGCTGGATCAAGGCGTGGGAGACGTCATCGGGCTGCACGTGTGTTGAACGCGGAGGCGCCGTTGTTCGGCGCTTAGATCGGAATCAACCGTGATCTGAATCGCAGCGAGTACGACTCCTTCATCCGCGTTCTTGCAACGCTTCCGCATCGCGATCTACAAGGGTATGTAGATCCACTCTCCTTTATGCTCGTTGCTAGATTACTCCATAGATAGATCTTGGTGACGCGTAGGAAAAATTTTGATTTTCTGCTATGATCCCCAACAGTGGCATCATGAGCTAGGTCTATGCGTAGTATCTTGCACGAGTAGAACACAAAGTAGTTGTGGGCGTAGATCATGTCAATTCTCTTGCCGTTACTAGTCTTATCTTGATTCGGCGGCATCGTGGGATGAAGCGGCCCGGACCGACCTTACACGTACTCTTACGTGAGACAGGTTCCACCGACTGACATGCACTAGTTGCATAAGGTGGCTAGCGGGTGTCTGTCTCTCCCACTTTAGTCGGATCAGATTCGATGAAAAGGGTCCTTATGAAGGGTAAATAGAAATTGGCATATCACGTTGTGGTTTTGGCGTAGGTAAGAAACGTTCTTGCTAGAAACCTATAGCAGCCACGTAAAAACTTGCAACAACAATTAGAGGACGTCTAACTTGTTCTTGCAGCATGTGCAGTGTGATGTGATATGGCCAAAAGGATGTGATGAATGATATATATGTGATGTATGAGATTGATCATGTTCTTGTAATAGGAATCACGACTTGCATGTCGATGAGAATGACAACCGGCATGAGCCATAGGAGTTGTCTTATTTATTGTATGACCTGCGTGTCACTGAATAACGCCATGTAATTACTTTACTTTATTGCTAAACGTTAGCCATAGTAGTAGAAGTAATGTTTGGCGAGACGACTTCATGGAGACACGATGATGGAGATCATGATGATGGATATCATGGTGTCATGCCGGTGACTATGATGATCATGGAGCCCCGAAGATGAAGATCAAAGGAGCAAGATGATATTGGCCATATCATGTCACTATTTGATTGCATGTGATGTTTATCATGTTTTACATCTTATTTGCTTAGAACGACGGTAGTGAATAAGATGATCTCTCACTAAAATTTCAAGAATTGTGTTCCCCCTAACTGTGCACCGTTGCAAAGGTTCGTTGTTCCGAAGCACCACGTGATGATCGGGTGTGATAGGTTCTAACGTTCGCATACAACAGGTGTAAGCCAGATTTACACGCGCGATACACTTAGGGTTGACTTGACGAGCCTAGCATGTACAGACATGGCCTCGGAACACGGAAGACCGAAAGGTCGAACATGAGTCGTATAGAAGATACGATCAACATGAAGATGTTCACCGTTGATGACTAGTCCGTCTCACGTGATGATCGGACACGGCCTAGTCGATTCGGATCATGTGTCACTTAGATGACTAGAGAGATGTCTATCTGAGTGGGAGTTCATTAGATGAACTTCATTATCATGAACAATAGTCTAAGTTGTCTTTGCAAATTATGTAGTAGACCAATAACTGCGTTGTAGCTCCCTGTTTAATACGATCCTAGAGAAAGACTAAGTTGAAAGATATTGTAAGCAAGGATGCGGACTGGGTCCGTAGTCCGAGGAGTGTCCTCACTGCTGCACAGAAAGCTTACGTCTTTGATGCACCGCTCGATGTGCAAACCCCTACAACGTTGTCTGTGGATGTTGTGAACACCTGAGAGACACGTCCTGATGACTACTTGATAGTTTAGTGCACCATACTTTACGGCTTAGAATCGGGATTCCAATGACGTTTTGAACGCCATGGAACATATGAGATGTTCTAAGAGCTGAAATTTGGATTTCAGGCTCATGCCCGTGTTGAGAGGTATGATACCTCTGACAAGTTCCTTTGCCAAAAAGATGGAGGAGAATAGCTCAACTAGTGAGCGTGTGCTCAGAATGTCTGGGTGCTAAAATCACTTGAACCAAGTGGGAGTTAATCTTCCAGATGAGATAGTGGTTGACGGAATTCTCTAGACACTATCACCAAGCTACTAGAACTTCGTGATGAACTATGACATGCAAAGGATGGAGATGATCCCGGTGCTGTTAGCGGTTCTTAGTACCGCAAAAGTAGAAATCAAGAAGGAGCATCAAGTGTTGATGGTTTAGCAAGACCACTGGTTTCAAAAGGGGTAAGGGCTAGAAGGGAAACTTCATGAATGGCAAACCTGTTGTCGCTCTGATGAAGGAACCCATGATTAAACCCAAACCTCGAGACTAAGTGCTTCTATTGTAAGGGGAACGGTCACATGGTAGCGGAACCACCCCAAATACATGGTAGATATGATAGCTGGCAACTTCAACAAAGTATATTTGATATACATGTTATTGATGTGTACCTTAGTAGTACTCCTTGTAGCACCTGGGTATTGGATACCGGTTCAGTTGCTATTATTAGTGACTTGAAGCAAAAGCTACGGACTGAACGGAGACTAGCTAAGGTCGAGGTGACGATGTGTATTGGAAGTGTTTCCAAGGTTGATAAGATCACCATCGCACACTCCCTCTATTTTCAAGATTAGTGTTGAACCTAGATAAATGTTATCGGGTGTCTACGTTGAGCATGAATATGATTAGATCATGTTCATTGCAATACGGTTATTCATTTAAGTCAGAGAATAATGGTTATTATGTTTACATGAATAATACCTTTATGGTCACGCACCCAATGGTTTGTTGAATCTCGATCATAGTAATACACATGATGATAATATTAATGCCAAAAGATGTAGAGTTAATAATGATAGTACCACTTTCTTGTGGCACTGCCGCTTAGGTCATTTTGGCATAAAATGCATGAAGAAACTCCATGCTGATGGACGTTTGGAGTCACTTGATTTTGAATCGCTTGACACATGCGAGCCATGCCTCATGGGCAGGATGACTGAGATCCCGTTTTCAGGTACAATGAAATGGGAAAGTGACTTGTTGGAAATCATACATGCTGATGTGTGCGATCCAATGAGAATTAAGGCATGTGGTGGATATCGTTATTTTCTCATCTTCACTGACGATTTGAGTAGATATGGGTATATTTGCTTAATGAAGCAAAAGTCTGAAACGTTTGAAAGGTTCAAACAATTTCAGAGTGAAGATTAAGAATCATCATAACAAGAAGATCATGTTCCTACGATCTGATCAAGGGGATATTATCTGAATTATGAGTTTGGCAATCACTTAAGACTGTCGGGGGAAACTGTCCGCCACGAACACCTATGGGACCGGAGCCCCTTTGTCTGTGCGGTACGAGGGCGGAGGGAGCACGAAGAGCAGATCGTAGCGAGCACGCGGGCAGTTTTACCCAGGTTCGGGCCGCGGTAGACGCGTAAAACCCTACTCCTGCTTAGTTGTGTATTGAGTTTGAGTGCTTGGGAGCTTGAAGAAGCAGCTACACCGAGCGTATGAGTGATCTAGGTTCCGAACCCCCCCACGTTGTGCATGGGCCTCCTTTTATAGTGCAAGGGGTCACCGACAGGTGTCAACGTAGGAGAAAGGGGTAGAAACGTAAAAGAGGTGGTAGTTGTAACAGTGCGGGAACAGTGGAGCTACAGTGCATAAACAGTGGTCTATACCTACTTTGACAGTGGGGGACAAGGGCATTTAATGCCCGTCGCCGTCGACCCCAAAAGCTCCCGCCCTTGCGTCTCCGTCTGCCACGGCGATGGATCCACCACCGTGGTGTGCCACCGTGTCCCCCAGGCTGCACAGCCATCCGCCACGCGTCCCTGGATAGGCCCCAGGGCGACGCGTGGGCCGATGAGCTGGAGCGCGGGCACACAGCGCAGCCTTCCCGGCAAGCACCTTGCCGGGGCCTTGGTCTTGCCGGACCCGGAAGCTTGCCGCTCCCTGGGCCCTTGCCGGGGCGCATATAGCGCCGAGGCGTGTCTTCTAGTCTTCCTGGCAAGCTCCTCTTGCCAGGGCCTTGTGCTAGTGGGGTAGTCCTGAGCCTGGTACGGTCTTCCCGGCAAGCTCCTCTTGCCGGGGTCTCGATCTTCTGTCTTGTATACTTTGTTTTTGAATGGTTAAATAAGGAGCAGAAAGGTCTCCGGCGAGCGTGTGGTAACCCTGCCGCGGGAAGCTGCAACTGCCCGTGCACAAGTTGGGGTACTGAGGTACCCCTACCTTAGTACACCGACAGGAGCCCCCGGGCCTGGGCCACACACGGTGCCGAGCGCTGTTGGGCCAGGCCCAAAACAGTGCACGGGCACACGCGGCCCGCGGCGCGCCGAATCCACCTCCGTATCCGCCGCATCCCCCCGTAACGGCACGCGTCGATTGCGGCGTCGTGGGATGGGACGTGCCCACGTTCCATCAATGAAAAGGGCGAAACGCCCCCCACTCCCCCATAAAAGCAGAGGAAGCAGGTGCGGTTCCCCTCCTTGCGCTTTCATTGCTTCTCCTTCTTCCTCCAGAGATCCCTCTTGCGCTCCGCTTCCACACCTCCGCCGCCGCCGTCTGCATCTCCGGCGTCGCTGAGTTCTTCGTCCCTCTTCTTCCGCCGCGTCCGCCATGGCCCCGAAGACCGACAAGGCGAAGGCGGAGAAGGCCAAGAGGGAGAAGTCGGAGCAAGCGGCGAAGCTCGCCGCGTATCGGAAGCAGCATCTCGTCTTCCCGCCGAGGCTCGGCGCGCGGGAGCTCTGGAACAAGTACTACTTGTTCTGGGCCAAGGAAACCAAGGCGCACCCCCGCACGCGAGCATATCCGGCCGTCGCCAAGGACAGCTACCCCGGCGGGTACTACTTCTTCGCAGCTTTCTTTCACTGCGGTCTTTGCCCTCCTTTCTCAAATTTCTTCTGCGATGTCATGCACACCTACGGCCTCCACCTCCTTGACTTCACCCCCAACGCCATCCTCACCATGGCGGTTTTCGCACACATGTGCGAAAACTTCATAGGGATACAGCCCAACGTAGCGTTGTTTAGGCACTTTTTCACTCCTAGAGCAGAGGCCGACGCCCCCCTCTCCGGAGGAATTTCTTGGGTTTTCCATCTGAACAAGAAGGGGTCCTACTTGCCGGGGGAGCTCCGCGGCAAGTGGGAGGAGTGGCGTGCGGAGTGGTGCTGGATTGTTGAGGACGCACCGCAGCCCTTCACCGCGCCGCGCACAACACCCATCGTGCGCGGCAGGGATTGGAGCGAGCTGGACTCGGACGACATCAAGCTCGACGTCGCCCTCGTCCGGATTCTTCGTCTTCGGACCGCCAAGCTGTCCGTTGCAGAGGTGGGCGCAGACTTCCTTCGCCGCCGCATCGCCCCTCTCCAAGACAGGAAGAGGCCGGCCTGGGAGTACGGCGGCCCGGCGGATATAATGAGGCTGCGCCCCGGGCTCAACTTCAACTTCACGACGCTGGAGCTGAAGGGGATGGTCCGGGAACTCTTCAAGTATGACCCGGCACACCCTGAGTGGTTCCGAGCTCCCCGGGGAGTGGTGCCGCTCTGCAACAGCACAGTCCGGGACCGTCTCCTTGCCATGATGCCCGCGTGCGATTCGCATGGCATGGACCGCACGTGGATCGCGCCCAAGCCCATCGACGTCCTCACCTTCTTCGACAACCTCGTGGAGGTGGCGAAGAACAAGAGCGACCTCAAGGAGCACACGCGGGACACCACCGAACAGGAGCTTGCCTACATAGCTTCTCGGGCTGAAGAGGCCGCTGCGGCTGCAGCGGCAGGAGATTTTGGGTACACGCCTGCTGAGGCGGAGGCTGCGGATGCGTCCAGCCAGGCGGAGGAGGCGGAGATCCGCAGACTGCTGCAGCTCCCTCCCGACGCGCTCGCCGGGGTCCCCTCTCTGAGGCACTCCGGGATCCACGGAATCGTGGCCGAGGCCGCGGCAATGGAGGGTGCCGCCGGAGGGAACAGAGGCGCCGCGAGGAGTGGAGGCGCCGGAGGGAGCGGAGGCGCCAAGGGGAAAGAAGCCGCAACGCAGGGCGCTGGGCCCAGTGAGCCGGCCGGGGAAGAGGAGGAGGAGGAGGCCGAGGACTCCGGCGGATCTACGGAGCTCTACGCCGACGACCTCTCCTCGTCGGAGAGCTCCCCGCCCCCGGCAAGCCCAAGGCAGTCTCCACCGAAGCGTCTCCGCAAGACGGCGACGGGAGAGAGGGCGCAAGCGCCCCGGCAACAACCAGCTCGCCGGGCAGCTCCCCGGGGGAGCCAAGCTGCGCCGGGGGCGACCGGCGCACCAGTCACGGCGGAGGCGGCCCGCGCGCGGGCCACGACGGAGGCGTCCCGCAAGCAGGCGCCGAGCCGACAGGGGTCTTCTCGGAGCGGAGCAGCGGCTCCGCCCGCTCCCCGGGCTCCGGCTACCGCAGGGGCGGGGTCTTCGCAGCCCCCAGCCCCCGGGATCGCCAAGCGCCCGAGGGAATCTTCATCGTCCGCTCCTCGCGCCGACGCGCCACCGGTGGAGTACGACTTCTCCGCCTTGAGCGAGGACGACGAGGAGGATCAGGAGTAAGGATCCAGGATCTTACACCTTCTCGAGCTTTGTCTTGATTATTGTTGACGCTGACTTTGTTTGTTGCTTTGATTTCAGGACCTTGGTTCAGCGCGTGGCGAAGAAAGCCAAGGCGCCTGTGGTCGAGGTCGCGGAAGGCTCGGCCACCGCGGCAACAGAGGACGTGCCGGAGCCAACCCTGCCGGACCCAAGCGCTGCTCCGAGGAGCAGCCCCCAGCGCAGCCCCCAGCGTAAGTCTGGGGTCCATCCTTCCGCTTGTCGGGATGCGCTTAGGGATTTTGTCTTCTTTCATCATCTTGACGTTTCTTGTCTTTATTTGTGCAGAGGTGGAGCCACAGCGGGAAGAGCGCCTGGAGACCGTCATCGAGGAGCCGCAGGCCCCGCCGTCCCCGCCAAGGCCGAACTCTCCGGCAAGGGAGAGCGCTCCGCCAAGGGCGGGTACTCCGCCAAGGCAGAGTACCCCGCCAAGGGCGAGCAGCCCGGCGAGGGCGGCCACTCCGCCAAGGCAGAGCTCCCCGGCAAGGGAGCCCGCGCTGAGGACGTCCGCCAAGGTATGTCTTGTAGTTTGTCTTCTTGGCTTCGTCTCTTTTTGGATATTTGCTTGAACTTCTTTTTCTTCTTCTTCTTAGATCCTCCTCCTCCCGAGCCGATGGAGACGGAGGTCATCAACATCGAGGATGAGGAGGGCGCGCAGGGCGGCGGCGGCGACGTCCCTGTCGTCGAGGACGCGGCGAGAGCCGCCGAGCCGGCCGCGCAGGAGACCGCTCCGGCTGCGGACGCAGCGGCCGGGGAGGGGGACGGCGATCGCACCGCCGACCCGGAGGCGGCGGGAGCATCAAGTGCTGCGCCGGCCGCCGACCCCTCCGCCGACAAGGAGCAGGGCTACTACCTTGAGGCCCCCAACGGCGTCTTCATCCAGATGCCTTGGGGGTCTTCATCGCGAGCTCCCGCGGAGGGCGAGGCGTTTGACGGAGAAGTCCTCGCCTCCGCGGGCCTGAAGATTGTCGAGGCGCCTGGCGGGAATGAAGGGCCCGAGGAGGAGAAGCTACTCCACCAGCTCATGGCCCTTTACCGGGCCAGGCAGGCGAAGCTTGCCTCCCGGGAAGCCCTTGCCGCCAAGGCCGCCGCGGAGATGGAGAAGCGCGCGGCGGAGCTCAGCGCCGCCAACCAGGCGGCCCTCCGCGAGGTGGCGGAAGAGCGTGAGCGGCTCGCCGGCGAGTACCAGGAGTGGGTGTTGGAGAAGGCTGAGGCTGAGGAGCAGCAGCGGCTCGCCGGGGTGGAGCTGTCCCGGCGAGAAGGAGAACTCGCCCAGCGGAAGGTCCAACTCGACTCCCATGAGGAGGACCTTGCCGCTCGGGAGGCGGCCCTTGGCGGGGAACTGAAGTAGGCGAAGGCCGCCGCGGTTGCCGCGGAGACCGCCAAGAAGGAGCTCGCCGCCAAGGTCGTGCAGCTGGAGAAGGCGCTGAAGGTGAGCGCGGAGAAGGTTGCCGCGCTCATCACGGAGCGCGAGAAGGACGCCCACACCAACTCAGAACTCCAGGTGCGTCTTTCTGAGAGGGGCGACGAGTTGAAGACCGCCAAGGACTCCATCGAGGACTTGGAGTTGAAAGTCGCCACACTGAAGGATTCACTCGACGCTGCCCGGGCCCGGGAGACCAATTTGAAGGAGGAGCTCCGCAAGGAGCGGACCCTAGTGGACAGCGCCAACAAAGCGGCCGAGCTCTTCCGCAAAACTGTTGAGGTATGGACCGAGGACTTAGTGTCTTGCGCGTCCAACATCGACCAGGAGCTGCTGGCATTGAAGCTGGAGCACCTCATCTACTCCCCGGATCCGAACCTCCCACACAGCGCCAAGCTCAGCCTCTTCTTCAGGGGAATCGCGCCGGCCCTTGCTGATCTGCGGAATAAGATCCCCGCGCAACTGGCCGAGGAGACGCGCCTGCTCTGCGCGGGAACTCTGGAGCGCGTGCTGACGAAGATCGTGTACCGCAATCCGGGCATCAACCTCACCAACGTTCTTCGCAGCCTGCCGGCCGATGCGAACACGGAGGCCCTGAAGGAGCAGGTCGCCCACATCATTGCCAAGGTGGCCAAGATCTCCAGGAAGGAGGGCGACCGCGTAGATTAGGCCTCCATTATCTTTATCTTTTTTTTGTTGCTGCACATGATGCCATGAACTCATTAGTCCATTGTGACAAGTTATCCTTTGTAAGATATTTACCTTATTTCGATCAACCAGTGCAATGTTATCTTCCTTGTCTTAATCTTTGACTTTGTATGTTTTTCACCCTACGCTCCCGGGGAGCTTGCCGGCAAGGGGCCTTTGCCGCGAGCGCTGAGTGCTGGACTCTGAGCAGCCTGCTGGCCAAGGTCTTACCGGCAAGCAACCTCGCCGCGGCTAGTCGCAACGCACTTAGCTTGCTGAGCGTACTCGGAAACGAAGCAAGGGCGCGACACTTGTCGCAGCTCACTTAAATCGTTGAGCGAACTCGGAAACAAGATAAGGGTGCGGCAAGCTACGGGTAGGTTCCTCCGCGCACAGGTTTTCCATACAAAGTGTGATTGTTCAAGGAAGACAACTAAAATTTAAAATTTGAACTGGTCAAATTCTAACAACTTAGCTTTCATGTATTGCTTGCTTTCCGGTAAGGCTTCTCTTTCTTGAACAGCACTTGGTTCCTCCTCCTTCCCCCCCGGCAAACTTGTGCGCGAGGAACGTTCCTTCTGTTTAAGAGGAAAGAAAAAGGAGAGGGAAACAAGTATATGGCCTTTCGACGTGCTAATGCTTACCGGATACTTGAGTGTTGCACCAAATGCCAAACAAAACATGCAAATAGCAAAGAAAAGCATGCAAAAGGCAATTGGTGCGAAAAACACAAAAACTTTACTGATGCACGGGGTCTGCGCCCGGCTTTGTACAAAGGGTTACATGCAACAGCGGCAAAGCTTGTACAAAAGGTGGTTGCCGGAGCGGATCACGGCAACCGCGCCTTAGGGGTGAAACTTGCGAAGATGCTCTATGTTCCAGGAGTTGCTCACCGGTAAGCCTTCTTCGGTCTCGAGGCGGACAACGCCGGGCCTCGTAACTTGTCTCACCCGATAAGGGCCTTCCCACTTCGGCGTCAACTTGTTGGAATTCTTGGCGGACTGAACACGCCGAAGAACAAGGTCGCCTTCCTCGAGACTCCTGGCCTTGACCTTGCGGCTATGGTAGCGACGCAAGGCTTGCTGGTATCGAGCAGCTCGTACAGCAGCCTGGAGACGTCCCTCCTCGAGGAGCAATGCGTCATCTTGCCGCAGTTGCTCTTGCTCGGGCTCATCATAAGCGAGCACTCGAGGAGATCCGTATACGAGTTCCGTGGGGAGAACTGCCTCTGCTCCATAGACTAGAGCAAAGGGTGTCTGTCCGGTGGCTCGACTCGGTGTCGTTCTGATTGACCAAAGAGCCGCCGGTAGCTCCTCTATCCAATTTCTTCCGCACTTGCGCAGCCTGTCAAAGGTCCTTGTCTTGAGTCCACGCAGCACTTCAGCATTGGCCCTTTCTGCTTGACCGTTGCTCCTCGGGTGAGCAACAGAAGCGAAACAGACCTTGGCGCCAAGGTCTTGGACGTACTGCATGAAGGTGCGACTAGTGAATTGTGTACCGTTGTCGGTGATGATCCTGTTAGGGATCCCGAAACGGCAAACAATCGACCTGAAGAACCTGACTGCTGACTGTGCTGTCACCTTTCTCACTGGCTCCACTTCTGGCCACTTTGTGAACTTGTCGATTGCAACGTACAAGTACTCAAAGCCCCCGACAGCACGAGGGAAAGGGCCGAGGATATCGAGCCCCCAGACCGAGAAGGGCTAGGACAAAGGGATTGTTTGGAGAGCTTGAGCTGGTTGATGAATCTGCTTTGCATGGAACTGGCACGCTTCACACTTGGTTACTAGTGCAGTTGCATCTTGGAGGGCTTCTTGCCAAAAGAACCCTTGCCGGAAAGCTTTCCCGGCAAGCGCCCTTGCGCCAATGTGGTGGCCGCATATGCCTCCGTGTATTTCCGCCAACAGCTTCTGTCCATCTTCCCTGGAGATACACTTCAATCTGACACCATTGAGCCTTCTTCTGTACAGCTCGTTATCCACGAACTGGTACATACTTGACTGCCTGGTTATTTTCTCTATTTTTTCTGGGTCGTCGGGAAGTTCTCCAGTTTGAAGGAAACGGACGATTTGCTGTGCCCATGCCGGAGCCCGGGGCTCGGCGGCCAGGACTAAAGGCTCGAGGGCCGCTGCGGGAACCTCAGCTTCTACGGCGAGGACCTCTGGTTCCGCCGGAGCTGAAGGCCCCCCGGCAAGCTCGCCGGGGCGAGGCTTGTCGGGAACACTTGCTTCAACTGTACAGACCCGAGGATCTGCAGGAGCAAACTGTTCCTCAGCGTTGTGGTTGTTGATCTTGGGGACCTTGGCGGCGGTTTCAGGAAGATCCGCTGGCAAGTAGTCGCCGGAGACCAACTTTCTCTTCTTGGACTGCCCAATTGATGGCGTAACGGATGGTTGAGTCAGCTTGAGCAAGAAGGTCCCTGGTTCCACAGGTAACTTCATCGAAGCACACTTTGAAAGGCCATCTGCAATTTCATTCTGAGCTCTCGGAACGTGCTCCATCTACAGACCTTCAAAGTGCTCCTCAAGCTTCCTCACTTCATCAACATAAGCTTCCATCAAAGGGCTCTGATAGCTCTTGTTAACTTGTCGGACCACCAACTGAGAATCCCCCCGCACAATCAGCTTCCTGATCCCAAGTTCAGCCGCAATCCTGAGGCCGGCGAGCAAGCCTTCATATTCTGCAGTGTTGTTTGTCGCTTGCTCCCTGGGAAAGTGCATCTGGATAACATATTTGAGGTGCTCTCCGGTGGGCGCGATGAGTACCACGCCAGCATCGGCGCCTTGCAGCGAGAAGGCACCGTCAAAATACATTACCCATTCACTTATCGCTTCTTGTACGGGTGCACTTGTTTCTTGGACTTCTTCATCGGGCGTTGGGGTCCACTCAGCTATGAATTCTGCCAAAGCTCGGCTCTGTATGGTTGAAGTACTTTCAAATTTGAGTCCGAAGCTTGACAGCTCTAGTGCCCACTCAACGATCCTGCCTGTTGCTTCTGGGTTGTGCAATATCCTCTTCAGCGGAAAGCGAGTGACCACTGTTATCTCATGGGCTTGGAAGTAATGGCGCAGCTTTCTCGAGGCCATGAGGAGGCCGAAAAGCAATTTTTGCACACCAGAGTATCTTGATCTAGCCCCCTGGAGAAGGGAACTTACAAAATACACTGGGCGCTGCACCATCTTCTTCCGCACCTCATCCTGTTCCTGCGCAGAGTCATCCTTGTCGGGGCCAGAGCTTGCCGGAGCAGCCCCCTGCTTGTCGCTGGATTCGCTTGCCGGTGGTGCTGACTCCTCGTCGGACTCCCTCTCCGCTACTAACGCAGCACTAACCACCTGGTTGGTTGCCGCTAGGTATAGCAACAACTTTTCCTGTGGTCTAGGTGCGACAAGTATTGGAGTGGAGGACAGGTACCGTTTCAAATCCTGCAGCGCCGCCTCCGCTTCCGGAGTCCACTTCATAGGACCTGCCTTCTTCAAAATTTTGAAGAAAGGTAGGGCGCGTTCTGCAGACTTTGAAATGAACCTACTGAGGGCAGCCACACAACCTGCAAGCCTCCTGACATCCTTGACGCGCTTTGGGGCCTCTATCTGCTCGATGGCTTTAATCTTGTCGGGGTTGGCTTCAATCCCCCTCTGTGACACAAAGAACCCGAGAAGCTTGCCGGAGGGGACTCCAAAGACGCACTTCTCGGGGTTCAACTTGAGCTGTATTCTGCGCAGGTTCTGAAACGTCTCCTCCAAATCTTGGATCAGGGTATCCTTGCTCTTGCTCTTCACCACGATGTCATCCATGTACGCTTCTACATTTCTGTGGATCTGTGGCTCAAAAGCAGTGTATACTACCCTTGCAAAGGTTGAGCCTGCATTCTTCAACCCAAATGGCATGCGTATGAAGCAATAAGTGCCACATGGAGTGATAAATGCAGTCTTCTCTTCATCTTCCTTGGCCATGAAAATCTGATGATAGCCTGAATATGCATCAAGAAAGCAGAGTAGCTCACATCCGGCAGTGGAGTCAACGATCTGGTCAATGCGCGGTAAAGGGAATGGATCCTTGGGACATGCTTTATTCACATCGGTGAAGTCTATACACAGCCTCCATTTCCCATTGGCCTTGCGCACGACGACTGGATTTGCCAACCACGTTGGATGGATCACACCTCTAACTAGGCCTGCTGCCTCTAGCTTCTTGATTTCTTCGTTGATGAATTCTTGGCGCTCCATGGCTTGCTTCCTCACTTTCTGCTTGATGGGCCGCGCATGAGGACAAACAGCAAGCTTGTGCTCAATTACCTTCCTGGGAACACCGGGGATGTCAGATGGTTGCCAGGCAAACACATCGACATTCGCCCGCAGGAAGGCAACGAGCGCGCTTTCCTATTTGCTGTCAAGGGTGGCACTGATGGTGAAGGTACCACCAGTGCCGTCCTCCTTGGCGGACACCTTCTTGGTTGCCGGAGGAGCAGCCATTCCTTTCTTACTCTTGCCGGTGGAGCTCGATGGAACGTCCTCGACGGCAGCGCAGCACTCCGAAGAGGTGCGGTTGCCGGAGTGGGTCCCAGAGCACTTGCCGGACTTGGTCTTCGTCTTCTTCCCCCCGGGAGCTTCAGCGGCAAGAGTATCCTTCTCGACCGCAGCTGCCGCATCCCGGTAGATCTTGTCGGCGCAGACAAGCGCATCCTTCTTGTCACCGTGGACAGTGATGACGCTTATCGGCCCCGGCATCTTGAGTACGTTGTAAGCATAGTGGGAAGCTGCCATGAACTTGGCGAGGGCAGGACGGCCAAGTATTCCATTGTAGGGCAATGGAATATCGGCGACGTCGAAAGTGATGCGCTCAGTTCTGAAGTTGAGCTCCCCGCCAAAGGTCACCGGCAGAGTGATCTTTCCCTTGGGCTTGCTCCTTCCCGGGTTGATTCCTTGGAAAGAACCGGTTTCTTCGAGCTCGCCATCTGGAATCTGGAGTTTCTTGATCACGGCAGAGGAGATCAAGTTCAGCCCGGCCCCGCCGTCAACCAACATTTTGGTGACCTTGAGGTTGCGGATGGTGGGTGAGACCAGCATCGGCAAGCACCCGACCGCAGTGGTGCGGTCAGGGTGATCCTCAAGATCAAAAATGATGGGCGTGCTGGACCATTTGAGGAGCCTGCGTGACTCCACGGGCGGCTCCGCTGCGTTTACCTCACGCACCCACTGCTTTAGTTGGTGGTGGGAGGTGTGCAGGGAGGCGCCACCGTCGACGCACAGGACCTCCGTGGCCTTCTGGAACTCCTGCTCGCTGTTATCTTCGTCCTCCATGTCTTCATCGTCGTCCTCTTCGTCCTTGTCGCGGCCCCAGGGAGGTCGATCTCCTTGCCGCTGCTTGGCCTTGCCGCGGCGTCCTCCCCGGCCGTTGAACGGCCGCTTCTTGCTCGTCTCTTCCCCGCCACCTTGGGCCTTCTCCTTGTCGCGCCTCTCGTACTCAGCCTTCTGCTGCTCGACGAGGTACTCGACGCGCTTGCAGTTGGAGAGATCGTGACCCTTGGTGCGGTGGATCTTGCAGTATTGCTTGTCGGAGCTTCCCGGCTTGTCGGCTGCCGCTACAGGGGCAGGCTCCTTGCCGGAGCCGCCAGCCTGCGTTTGCTTGGCGGGAGCTTCCTTGCCGGACTTCTCGACGTCAAGCACCTCTTTCTTGCCCTTCCTTCTGTTATTCCGCCGCCGGCTCTTCTTTGCCGGGGCGGCGTCGTCGCTGTCGCTTCCTCCTGCGCCAGCATCCTCCCCGGGGAGTCTCCTCCCCTCTTCTGCGCGTGCGCACTTGTCAGCCAGAGCGTAGAGCTCGCTGACATCCCGAATCTTGGTCATCGCCATTTCTTCACGCATGCGGCGGTTACGCACGTTCTGATGGAACGCGCTGATAACCGCGGCAGGGTGGACATCAGGGATGTTGTGCTGCACACGACTGAAACGTTGGATGTACTTGCGCAGGGTTTCGCCTTCCTTCTGGGCCAGAATGTGGAGATCGCTCTCCTGGCCGTGAGGTTTGTGGCCGCCGGTGAAGGCGCCAACAAACTGGTGGCAAAGGTCGGCCCAAGAAGAAATAGAACCTTCCGGCAAGTGCATAAGCCACGAACGGACGTTCGGCTTAAGCACGAGCGGGAAGTAATTTGCCAAGATCTTCTCGTCGCGCCCCCCGGCAGCTTGCACCGCGATGGTGTAAACGCTGAGAAACTCCGAGGGGTGCGTCTTGCCGTCGTACTTCTCCGGTACGTCGGGCTTGAAATTCTTCATGCTGGGCCACTGGACGCGCCGCAGCTCGCGGGTGAACGCAGGGCAGCCTGCCGCGTACGGCAAGTCGCCTGGTTCATCGGGCGCGTGCGCGTCGACAGCGTTCCCAGCTCTCTGGTCTGATTGTCGCCGAGCTTCTCGGCGGCGCTCGATTCTTGTCCGAGCGTCTTCCTGTTGCCGGTCGTCGAGGACCTGACGCTGGTCCCGACGGGCCCGCAGATCCGACGAGGCTGTGGAGCCGTCGTCGGCGTTGTTCCGGCGGGGCGGCGTCTTCTGCTTCTGCGGCGGGGAATGCACGCTTGTCGCACCCCCGGTGGTCTTGTCGCCGTCGGCCTTCGTTTTCTCAGCTTGCCGCGGCCGCGAGGCCGACGGCTGCTGTGGAGAATCGTTGTTGGCGAAGGCTATCAGGCTCTGGATGGTGGCCCTCCAGTCTTCGGCCTTGTCTGCCGCTGGAGGGAAGTCGAGGAGCAGTTGCGCTCTCGCGAGCGCTTCTGCCGGAGTGGAGGGGAACGCGGGCGAGCGGTGCGAGGAGCGGGATACGCTCGGTCTTCTAACGGCGTTAGAAGGAGCGGGGTCCCGCGCCGGCGCCTTCGCTTTGCTTGTACCCGGACGAGGGTCCGGGGCGTCCCGCGAGCCCCCGGTTTGGCCTTGGCCCAGCAAACGGATGCCACCTCCTGTGACATGGCGCTGCTGGGTCGTTGTGTGCTGAGAGGGACGCGGTGCGTCCACGGAGACCGAGGTCCGGTCGTCCGTCCTGTTCTTGGATCTGGTGGCGCCGTGAGTGTCCTCGCCGGCGACCACCCTTCCGACGGCGTCTCCCCCGCCCACCGTTGGCTCTGGTGGCGGCGGGTGAGACGCAGACGGGCCTCCGACCTCCGAAGCTTTCTTCTTCGGGGCCATGGAGCTGTTGCTGGCGAAGTTGACGAATTCGGAGAGGTTGATGAAGAATGCGCCCGCGCGAACGCCGGATCAGGTTCGCACAACCTCGACGCCCCCTACCTGGCGCGCCAAAGATGTCGGGGGAAACTGTCCGCCACGAACACCTATGGGACCGGAGCCCCTTTGTCTGTGTGGTACGAGGGCGGAGGGAGCACGAAGAGCAGATCGTAGCGAGCACGCGGGCAGTTTTACCCAGGTTCGGGCCGCGGTAGACGCGTAAAACCCTACTCCTGCTTAGTTGTGTATTGAGTTTGAGTGCTTGGGAGCTTGAAGAAGCAGCTACACCGAGCGTATGAGTGATCTAGGTTCCGAACCCCCCCACGTTGTGCATGGGCCTCCTTTTATAGTGCAAGGGGTCACCGACAGGTGTCAACGTAGGAGAAAGGGGTAGAAACGTAAAAGAGGTGGTAGTTGTAACAGTGCGGGAACAGTGGAGCTACAGTGCATAAACAGTGGTCTATACCTACTTTGACAGTGGGGGACAAGGGCATTTAATGCCCGTCGCCGTCGACCCCAAAAGCTCCCGCCCTTGCGTCTCCGTCTGCCACGGCGATGGATCCACCACCGTGGTGTGCCACCGTGTCCCCCAGGCTGCACAGCCATCCGCCACGCGTCCCTGGATAGGCCCCAGGGCGACGCGTGGGCCGATGAGCTGGAGCGCGGGCACACAGCGCAGCCTTCCCGGCAAGCACCTTGCCGGGGCCTTGGTCTTGCCGGACCCGGAAGCTTGCCGCTCCCCGGGCCCTTGCGGGGCGCATATAGCGCCGAGGCGTGTCTTCTAGTCTTCCTGGCAAGCTCCTCTTGCCAGGGCCTTGTGCTAGTGGGGTAGTCCTGAGCCTGGTACGGTCTTCCCAGCAAGCTCCTCTTGCCGGGGTCTCGATCTTCTGTCTTGTATACTTTGTTTTTGAATGGTTAAATAAGGAGCAGAAAGGTCTCCGGCGAGCGTGTGGTAACCCTGCCGCGGGAAGCTGCAACTGCCCGTGCACAAGTTGGGGTACTGAGGTACCCCTACCTTAGTACACCGACAAAGACATTGTGGAATTGTTTCGCAGTTGAAGCCCCCTGGAACACCACAGCGTAATGGTGTGTCCGGACATCGTAATCGAACCTTATGAGATATGGCGCGATCTATGATGTATCTTACCGATCTACCGCTATTATTTTAAGGTTATGCATTAGAGACAGCTGCATTCACTTTATATAGGGCACCATCTAAAGTCCGTTGAGACGACGTCGTATGGTTTGGCAAGAAACCGTAGTTGTCGTTTCTCAATGTTTGGGGCTGCGAGGCTTATGGCTTCAGCCGGGAAAAGCTCGAACCCAAAGCGGACAAATACATCTTCATAGGATACCCAAAGGTAACAGTTGGGTATACCTCCTATCTCAGATCCAAGGGCAAAAATGTTTGTCCCTAAGAACGGATCCTTTCTCGAGAAGGAGTTTCTCTCGAAAGAATTGAGTGGGAGGAAGATAGAACTTGATGAGGTTGTCGAACCCTCACTTCAACCGTAGAGTAGTGCAACACAGAAAGATGTTTCTGTGGAACCTACGACAGTTGAAGAGGAAACTAATGATAGTGATCATGAAGCTCCAGATCAAGTTGCTATCGAACCTCGTAGGTCGACAAGGATATGTACTACTCCTGAGTGGTACGGTGATCCTGTCTTAGAGGTCATGTTGTTGGACAACGATGAACCTACGAACTATGGAGAAGCGATGGTGGGCCCATATTCCGACAAATGGTTAGAAGCCGAGAAATCCGAGATAGGATCCATGTATCGAAACAAAGTATGGACTTTGGTGGACTTGCCCGATGACTGGCAAGCCATTGAGATAAATGGATCTTTAAGAAGAAGACGGACGTGGACGGTAATGTCACCGTCTATGAAGCTCGACTTGTGGCAAAGAGTTTTTCACAAGTTCAAGGAGTTGACTACGATGAGATTTTCTCGCCCGTAGCGATGCTTAAGTCCGTTGGAATCATGTTAGCATTAGCTGCATTTATGAAATCTGGCA
Source organism: Secale cereale (assembly GCA_902687465.1). Classification (NCBI taxonomy): domain Eukaryota; kingdom Viridiplantae; phylum Streptophyta; class Magnoliopsida; order Poales; family Poaceae; genus Secale; species Secale cereale. The sequence goes on along the minus strand of LR738714.1, from coordinate 851,426,925 downwards.
GATGGATGACAAAACAAGTTTCCTTACCAGTTTTTGTAAGGAAAGGTTGTATATGATACAATCAGAAAGGTTTTGTCGATCCTAAGGATGCTAAAAGGTATGCTAGCTCCAGCGATCCTTCCATAGACTGGAGCAAGCATCTCGGTGTCGGAAAATATGCTTTGATGGAGTGATCAAAGTTTTTGGGTATACAAAGTTTGTTAGAAACTTGTATTTACAATAAAGTGAGTGGGAGCACTACAACATTTCTGATAAGTATATGTGAATGACATATGGTTGATCCGAAATGATGTTGAATTTCTGGAAAGCGTAAAGGGTTGTTTGAAAGGAGTTTTTCAAAGGAAGACCTGGATAAAGCTGCTTACATAATTGGGCATCAAGATCTATAGAGATAGATCAAGACGCCTGATGATACTTTCAAAAGGAACACACACCTTTGACATGATTTTGAAGGAGTTCAAAATAGGTCAGTTAAAGAAGGAATTCTTACCTGAGTTATAAGGTGTGAAGTTGAGTAAGACTCAAAACTTGACCACGGCAGAAGGAAGAGGAAGGACGAAGGTCGTCCCCTATGCTTTTGTCATAGGCTCTATACGGTATGCCATGATGAGTACCGCACCTGATGTGTGCCTTGCCACATGTCTGGCAAGAGGGTACAAAGGTGATCCAGGAGTGGATCACTAGATAGTGGTCAAAATTATCCTTAGAGGAATAAGGAAATGTTTCTCGGTTATGGAGGTGATAAAGAGTTCGACGTAAAGAGTCACGTCGATACAAGCTTTACACCTATCCGGATAACTCAGAGTAGAGATACCGGATACGTATAATGGAGCAACAGTTTGGAATAGCTCCAAGTACAACGTGGTAGCAGCATCTACGATATGACATAAAATTTTGCGAAGTACATAGGGATCTGAATGTTGCAGACCCATTGACTACAACCTCTCTCACAAGCATAACATGATCAAACCCAGAACTCATTGAGTGTTAATCACATATTGATGTGAACTAGATTACTGACTCTAGTAAACTCTTTGGATGTTGGTCACATGGCGATGTGACCTGTGAGTGTTAATCACATGGCGATGTGAACTAGATTATTGACTCTAGTGCAAGTGGGAGACTGTTGGAAATATGCCCTAGAGGCAATAATAAATTGGTTTTTATTATATTTCCTTGTTCACGATGATCGTTTATTATCCATGCTAGAATTGTATTGATAGGAAACTCAGATACATGTGTGGATACATAGACAAACACCATGTCCCTAGTAAGCCTCTAGATGACTAGCTCGTTGATCAATAGATGGTTACGGTTTCCTGACCATGGACATTGGATGTCGTTGATAACGGGATCACATCATTAGGAGAATGATGTGATGGACAAGACCCAATCCTAAGCCTAGCACAGATCGTGTAGTTCGTATGCTAAAGCTTTTCTATATGTCAAGTATCTTTTCCTTAGACCATGAGATTGTGCAACTCCCGGATACCGTAGGAATGCTTTGGGTGTACCAAATGTCACAACGTAACTGGGTGGCTATAAAGGTGCACTACAGGTATCTCCGAAAGTGTCTATTGGATTGGCACGAATCGAGACTAGGATTTGTCACTCCGTATGACGGAGAGGTATCTCTGGGCCCACTCGATAGGACATCATCATAATGTGCACAATATGTGATCAAGGAGTTGATCACGAGATGATGTGTTACGGAACGAGTAAAGAGACTTGCCGGTAACGAGATTGAGCAAGGTATCGGTATACTGACGATCGAATCTCGGGCAAGTGCTATACCGATAGACAAAGGGAATCGTATACGAGATTGATTGAATCCTTGACATCGTGGTTCATCGTGGAACATGTGGGAGCCAACATGGGTATCCAGATCCCGCTGTTGGTTATTGGCCGGAGAGTTGTCTCGGTCATGACTACATGGTTCCCGAGCCCGTAGGGTCTACACACTTAAGGTTCGATGACGCTAGGGTTATAGGGAAAGTATGTAAGCGGTTACCGAATGTTGTTCGGAGTCCCGGATGAGATCCCGGACGTCACGAGGAGTTCCGGAATGGTCCGGAGGTAAAGATTCATATATGGGAAGTCCCGTTTTGGTCACCGGAAAAGTTTCGGGCACTATCGGTTGCGTACCGGAACCACCGGGAGGGTCCCGGGGGTCCACCGGGTGGGGCCACCAGCCCCGGAGGCATACGTAGGCCAAGTGTGGGAGGAGACCAGCCCCAGGTGGGCTGGTGCGCCCCCCCACCAAGGCCCAGGGCGCCTCCAAGAGGGGAAGGGGGCAAACCCTAGGGCAGTTGGGCCCTAGGGCCCAATCTGGTGCGCCCCCCTCTCCCTCTCCCCCTCTGGCCGCCACCCCTAGATGGGATCTAGGGTGGCCGCACCCCCCTTCCCCCTATATATATGAAAGTTTTGGGGCTGCCCACAACAAGTTTTTGACCTCTGTCGCATGGCGCAGCCCTACTCTCTCCCTCCTCGTCTCTTGTAGTGCTTGGCGAAGCCCTGCTGGAGTCCTGCGCTCCTCCACCACCACCACGCCGTCGTGCTGCTGTTGGATGGAGTCTTCCCCAACCTCTCCCTCTCTCCTTGCTGGATCAAGGCGTGGGAGACGTCATCGGGCTGCACGTGTGTTGAACGCGGAGGCGCCGTTGTTCGGCGCTTAGATCGGAATCAACCGCGATCTGAATCGCAGCGAGTACGACTCCTTCATCCGCGTTCTTGCAACGCTTCCGCATCGCGATCTACAAGGGTATGTAGATCCACTCTCCTTTATGCTCGTTGCTAGATTACTCCATAGATAGATCTTGGTGACGCGTAGGAAAAATTTTGATTTTCTGCTACGATCCCCAACA
>LR738714.1:851400581-851417570 GCA_902687465.1 Secale cereale | reverse complement strand
GGGGGGGGGGGGGGGGGCTGGGTCCCCCGAAGCTCCCCCGGTGCCCTACTTTGGCATATATTTAAAGGACCCTCCGAAACCCTCAGAACAGGAACTCTTTTCGCGATCCCATCTGATGGGCCTCGAACCCCTCGTTGGTTACCCCAAGTGGAAGGTGTAAGATGCAGTAAGTAGAAGTGTTTTCCCCTAGCAAAGATGCCAAGGATCGAATCCCCAGAGACTCCTAGGTTCAACAAGTAGGTGTTAATTGCTAACAGCGCAATTAGCAATCAACGTGGACCTGCACACAGATACAAATAACTTTGCTCCCAACGAGTACAAAGAGGTTGTCAATCTCTCCGGCCTTGTAGTTCACAAAGGGTTAAAAGCAATATGATAGTAGTGATAGATAGTGTTTTGCAATAGTAAATAATAACGGAAAGTAAATAGTGGATGTAATCAATGATGGTAATATGGACCGGAGTCTCATGATGTTCACTAGTGATGTCTCTCTCCCAAAAGACGATAAAATAGCTATGTGAGGTAAACAAATTACAGCTGGGCAATTGACAGGACCACGAACGCAAACCAATGCTGACTACATTGCAAGAAAGGTTGAGGTTCAAAGCATGGGCGGTACGCCAAAGTAAGTAGACCGAAATCCATCAATATCTACTACTAATCATCCACCTTGAGATATCTATCCAGAACATCTCGCTGGTATTAAGTTGCGAGTCCCACCCATAGTGTAAACTCAATGCAACAGACAACTGCATTAAAAGAACTTTGCGTAAAGTAAACAATCCTTGCACCCGCGGGCACAAGCACCGTTGTTTTCCCCCTTGTGGCAACGGCACATCCCCTAGACTCATGTTTCTGTCACTCAAGCTAGTCATCGAGGGGCATGAACCCACAATCGAGCATAACGTTCCCTCTTGGAGTCACTACCTACTACTTGGCCAAAGCAATAAATAACAGCGGAGAACATGCAAGAATTACTTATGAACTAAAATATAAAAGAGGTGAATCAAATATATTACTCAAGATCAATCTGAACATAATCTCATAATCCATCGGATCCCAGCAAACTCAACATAGCAACAGCATAAGGATTACATAGGTGCCTCGATCATGTAGGGCAGCTCACGAGGACTAATTAGTGAAGCACAAGAACGGGAGGAGAACATCACATAGCTACTGGTCATGGAGTCATGGTCCAAGGGAGACTACTCACGAGTCATCCGGGAGGCGTCCATGGTGGTGGAGAAGCTCCCGGTGGTGATCCTCCCCTCCGACAGGGTGCCGGGAAGAGTTCTCCTGGTGCTCCCAATCTTGGAAGCGGCGGCCGCGGCGGAACAGAGATGGGATCGCGAAAAGAAGTCCTGTTTCGAGGGTTACGGGGAACCCTTTAAATATATGCCAAAGTAGGGCACCGGGGGAGTCCCGGGGGGCCCAGGCGCCCCCCCGACGCGACCCAGGGGGGGGGGGGGCGCCCACAGGGCGCTTGGAGCCCCTGTGCCCCCCCCCAGGCTGCCCTTCGGACGCAGTGTTGTTTCCGGTTCGCTGATTATATATATATTTTTTCTGGATTTTTCTGGGCAGTTCTCGAAATGTGAAAACCTGAAATACAAAAACAGCCGAAAACAGAAACTGGCACTGGGGTGCACTGGATTAGTAAGTTAGTCCAAATATGATCAAAAGTGTATGGAAGTGTATGAATATCATAGCAATATCACCCAAAAGTGGCATGGAGCAAGCAGAAATTATAGATACATTTTGGACGTATCAACATCCCCAAGCTTAATTCCTGCTCGTCCTCGAGTAGGTAAATGATAACAAGAATAATTTCTGTGGTGACATGCTATTAACCATATAGGACTTACTCATAGTCATATGACAAATGCTTACTGAGACAATGATTCTATAGTAATTAAGTTGTCTCAAGAGAAAATCACAAATGACTGAAAGTTTTACAACATGAAACTGAAACATCAAAAAGATTTGCAATGAACATGATGTGCAAATATGATCAAGTGATATCTAGCTTGCCCCTTTAGTAATGCAAAACATAAATGCAAGGGCACCTTCAAGGTTTAAGTGATGACTAGATACAATCATTTCAGAATAAACGATATCACAATCATGCAAAAGACAATGCTACTTTGGGACAATGCACATTACACTCAGAATGACAATCATGCTCTCAGTAGTTGGTGCTTGAAGTGCTAGAGCTTTTTATTTTGAAACATGGAAGCAATTGTGTCAACAGTAGTAGTACTTCATATGTGTCATGTATAAAACATCTTATAAGTTGCAAGCCTCATGCATCGAATACCAATAGTTCTTGCTCCTTGTCCTAATTAGCTTGGATCCCCATGGGTTATCATTGCATTGCATATGTTTTAACCAAGTGTCACAAAGGGGTACCTCTATGCCACCTGTACAAAGGTCCAAGGAGATGGATCACATTTGATTTCTCATTTTTGATAGATCTCAACTTGAGGACATCCATACCGGGACAACATAGAAAATAGATGATGGACTCCTCTTTAATGCATAAGCATATTCTCATGAGAGATTGAGGATTAAGGTCCAAGCTAAAACTTCCACCATGATGCATGGCTTTGGTTGGCGGCCCAATGTTCTTCTCTAACAATATGCATATTAATTCAACCCACGGTAAATCACCCTTACTTCAGACAAGACGAACATGCATAGCAACTCACATGATATTCAACAAAAGTGTGACAGTTGATGGCGTCCCCAGAAACATGGTTACCGCTCAGCAAGCAACTCATAAGAAATAAGATACATAGGCAACATATTCTTTACCACAATAGTTTTAAGGCTACTTTCCCATGAGCTATGTATTGCATGGTTAATTTGCTTAGTGCAGGTGTAGGTTAGCAAAAGACTGGGAGCGACCAACTGAGAGAGCCATGACGGTCATAATCATGCAGAGCGACAAAGCAATATTGAATCAGGCATGGTAGTTATATCGCTACTTAGAAATAAAAGATCATCAAGGCTTGACAGACTTTCTTTATAGTCTTGAATATGCATGAGAATACGCCAAGTCAATCAAAATAAATTCTCGAAGGAAGATATTACTAGACCATACCATATCATAGGCAAACAAACCAAGTTGGTATTCCAATAACACATTGGGAACCCCCCAGCTATTTGAGATTAACCAAAAGAAAACCTGAACTACTAAGCACCATCATGAAAGTAGCATCTTTATCATAGACACATTAACCCATGCAACCGAAGCAAACTCTCTTAATAAGGTGAGCATGGTAATTAAAGAGAGTTCAAGCAACCAACTAAATAAAAGCTCTTGAAAAGATAAGCATGAATACTAAGAGCAGAGTATGATAGTAGCTATTAAAAGACAAAGAACACACACAGCATAGATAGACATGAAAATTCTATGTAATGTTCTAGGTAGAGGTGGAGCGTGTTTCTCTCCCACATAAAGGAATGCTGGGTTCTGACTCGTTATGAAAAACTAAAAAGAAAACTAAAAGCAAGACGCTCCAAGCATAGCACATAACACATGAAGTGATAAAAATATAGCGGAACGAAAGACGAACTGATAATGTTGATGGAGAAGGGGATGCACGGGGGGCATCCCCAAGCTTAGACGCTTGAGTCTCCTTGAATATTTCTTGGGGGTGCACGGGGGCATCCCCAAGCTTGAGCGCTTGACACTCCTGAATCTTTTTATCATCTTCCCTCGCACACTTGAAAACTCCCTTCATACACAACTCATCATAATCTGATTAGCGAGGTTAGTACCCTTAATAAAATAATTATACCTTGCTGGAAATAAGGATATTCTTGAAGTTCTACTGTTTCTCAAGATTGCCAAAAGGTTTTTGCAAAGAAAAAGCAAGTTCTCAATTTGCAAAGTGAAGGTAAGGCAAAACAGGACAGAATCTGTGAAAAACAGAACAGCAGGCAGTAATTGACCTGTTCGGGATACTTCTGCAACTCAAATCAAAAAACTCAGAACTGACGCACGAAAGACAATTATATAGAGAACTCTGTCGAAAAAATTCAGACCAAAAAGATTATCTGGTGATTTTATACGAATTTGTCTATCCAAGGACAGAATCTGTTTCCTGGACAGCACCTCACAACTTTTGAACTTTCTAGCAATCAGAGGCTATACTTGGCACAAATATGAAAAGCAAAGATACAATGATGATGCTACAGCAGTAAACAACATCAAGACACAACAAAAGCAAAAAATTTATTCATGTGGGCTGCCTCCCAAAAGCGCTTTCTTTTATGCCTTTAAGCTAGGCATAATGCATAGATCAAGTTTTATCAAGAGTAAAAGAATAGCTAGCCCGTACAACGGACTCAAAAGGTAACTTGACCTTCTTAAGAGGGAAGTGTTCCATCCCTTTCTTGAGAGGAAACTGAAATTTTATATTACCCTCTTTCATGTCAATGACAGCACCAACGGTACGCAAAAAGGGACGTCCCAAAATAATTGGACATGAAGGATCACATTCAATATCCATAATAGTGAAATCAACGGGCACATAATTATCATTGACAACAATAAGAACATCGCCGATCCTCCCCAAATGTTTCTTTATGGAAGAATCAAGGAGACGAACACCAAAAGAACAAGAATCATAAGGTTTCAATTTAAGCATATCATATATCCTTTTGGGCATAACAGAGGTACTAGCACCAACATCACATAATGCATAACAAGAGAAGTCATTCAAATAAATTTTTATCATAGGATCCCAACCATCTTCTAGCTTTCTAGGTATGGAGGCTTCTACTCTAAGTTTCTCCTCCCTAGCTTTGATGAGAGCATTAGTGATATGCTCTGTGAAGGCAAGGTTAAGCGTGCTAGTGCGGGGATCTCTAGACATTTTGTGAAGGAAATCAATAACTTCTGTAAGAGTGCAATTATCAAAATCAAGGTCACGAGCATCAAGTAAAGTGGTAGTGGTGTCCTTAAGGCTCACCTGTTTGGTAGTTTCTATAGCATCACCATTAATAGGTCCATTGGGACCAGGAGTATATTGGGTGCTAAGAGTGTGAACATCCTCAATAACTTGGATAGTAGCAACAGTGTGGTGGGTAGGAAGGCTCTTAATTCTCTCCTCTTCCTCCCTTTCTCTAGCCCATCTTTCTTTAAGCTTAGCCATCATCCTAATGTTTTCATTAATTTGTACTTGAGTAGCATTAATAGGGATGACTTCCCTCTCCTTAAGAGGAGAAGTTTCAATTTTTAGCAATTTTAACTCATTGGCTAAGTGGTCTACCTTAAAAGAAAGATCATCTAGTTTATGTAGTTTCTCTTCTACATTTTTATTGAAGGCTTTTTGGATAGTGATGAAATCTCTAAGGATGGTCTCTAGTTCAGTATTGGAGTTCTTGGTACTAGGATAAGCATTGTTGTTCCCATAAGAGTTAGAGGCGAACGGTCTAGAATTGCTACCAAAGTTACTCCTATAAGCATTGTTGTTGAAATTATTTCTAGAGATAAAGTTAACATCTACTTGTTCTTGAGCAATCAAAGAATTTAAAGGAACATCACGAGGATCAACAGTAGATTGCTTCGAAATTAGAGACATGATCAAGTCAACTTTTTCATTGAGGGAGGAAATCTCCTCGAAGAGTTTACCTTCCTACCTGTTGGAGCGCGTTCGGTGTGCCATTGGGAATAGTTGGTCATCATCTCATCGAGAAGCTTCGTGGCAGCACCAAGTGTAGTTGACATAAAAGTTCCTCCCGCAGCCGAATCTAACAAGTTCCGCGAGGTAAAGTTCAAGCCTGCATAAAAAGTTTGGATAACCATCATAGTAGTCAAACCGTGAGTAGGGCAGTTTTTGATAAGAGACTTCATACGTTCCCAAGCTTGGGCAACGTGTTCATTATCCAATTGTTTAAAATTCAAGATGTTACTTCTAAGTTGGATAATTTTAGCAGGTGGATAGTATTTTACGATAAAAGCATCTTTGCACTTGTCCCATGAATCTATGCTATTTCTAGGCAAAGACTGAAACCATATTTTAGCTCCTCCTCTCAAGGAGAAAGGAAAAAGCTTAAGCTTAACAATATTACCATCTATTTCTTGGTACTTTTGCATATCACAAAGTTCAACAAAGTTGTTCAAGTGTAAAGCAGCATCATCTCCAGCACCGGAGAATTGTTCTTTCATAACTAAGTTCAGTAAAGCAGGTTTAATTTCATATGAAGGTGCTGAAGTGGCAGGTGTAGTGATAGGTGTGCTGATAAAGTCATCGTTGTTGTGACTAGTGAAGTCACACAACTTGGTGTTCTCGGTGGAACCCATAGTAGCAAGCAAGTAAGATAACTATTTTTGTGATTTTCGATAAAAGGAACTAAAAGCAAAAATGATAAGTAAACTAACAAGACTAAAAAGCAAAGGTAAAAGATAGCATGCAACTCCCCTATCCTGAAGAGTGGAGTCCCCGGCAACGGCGCCAGAAAATACTCCTTGATGGGCCTCAAACCCCTCGTTGGTTACCCCAAGTGGAAGGTGTAAGATGCAGTAAGTAGAAGTGTTTTCCCCTAGCAAAGATGCCAAGGATCGAATCCCCAGAGACTCCTAGGTTCAACAAGTAGGTGTTAATTGCTAACGGCGCAATTAGCAATCAACGTGGACCTGCACACAGATACAAATAACTTTGCTCCCAACGAGTACAGAGAGGTTGTCAATCTCTCCGGCCTTGTAGTTCACAAAGGGTTAAAAGCAATATGATAGTAGTGATAGATAGTGTTTTGCAATAGTAAATAATAACGGCAAGTAAATAGTGGATGTGATCAATGATGGTAATATGGACCGGAGTCTCATGATGTTCACTAGTGATGTCTCTCTCCCAAAAGACGATAAAACAACTATGTGAGGTAAACAAATTACAGCTGGGCAATTGGCAGGACCACGAACGCAAACCAATGCTGACTACATTGCAAGAAAGGTTGAGGTTCAAAGCATGGGCGGTACGCCAAAGTAAGTAGACCGAAATCCATCAATATCTACTACTAATCATCCACCTTGAGATATCTATCCAGAACATCTCGCTGGTATTAAGTTGCGAGTCCCACCCATAGTGTAAACTCAATGCAACAGACAACTGCATTAAAAGAACTTTGCGTAAAGTAAACAATCCTTGCACCCGCGGGCACAAGCACCGTTGTTTTCCCCCTTGTGGCAACAGCACATCCCCTAGACTCATGTTTCTGTCACTCAAGCTAGTCATCGAGGGGCATGAACCCACAATTGAGCATAACGTTCCCTCTTGGAGTCACTACCTACTACTCGGCCAAAGCAATAAATAACAATGGAGAACATGCAAGAATTACTTATGAACAAAAATATAAAAAAGGTGAATCAAATATATTACTCAAGATCAATCTGAACATAATCTCATAATCCATCGGATCCCAGCAAACTCAACATAGCAACAACATAAGGATTACATAGGTGCCTCGATCATGTAGGGCAGCTCACGAGGACTAATTAGTGAAGCACAAGAACGGGAGGAGAACATCACATAGCTACTGGTCATGGACTCATGGTCCAAGGGAGACTAATCACGAGTCATCCGGGAGGCGTCCATGGTGGTGGAGAAGCTCCCGGTGGTGATCCTCCCCTCCGGCAGGGTGCCGGGAAGAGTTCTCCTGGTGCTCCCGATCTTGGACGCGGCGGTGGTGGCGGAACAGAGATGGGATCGCGAAAAGAAGTCCTGTTTTGAGGGTTACGGGGAACCCTTTAAATATATGCCAAAGTAGGGCACCAGGGGATTCCCGGGAGGCCCAGGCGCCCCCCCCGGCGTGGCCCAGGGGGGGCGCGCCCACAGGGCGCCTGGAGCCCCTGTGCCCCCCCAGGCTGCCCTTCGGACGCAGTGTTGTTTCCGGTTCGCTGATTTTTTATATATTTTTTCTGGATTTTTCTGGGCAGTTCTCGAAACGTGAAAACCTGAAATACAAAAACAGCCGAAAACAGAAACTGGCACTGGGGTGCACTGGATTAGTAAGTTAGTCCAAATATGATCAAAAGTGTATGGAAGTGTATGAATATCATAGCAATATCACCCAAAAGTGGCATGGAGCAAGCAGAAATTATAGATACGTTTTGGACGTATGACCATCTCTGTCCGCCGCCGCCGCCGCTTCCAAGATCGGGAGCACCAGGAGAACTCTTCCCGGCACCCTGCCGGAGGGGAGGATCACCACCGGGAGCTTCTCCACCACCATGGACGCCTCCCGGATGACTCGTGAGTAGTCTCCCTTGGACCATGAGTCCATGACCAGTAGCTATGTGATGTTCTCCTCCCGTTCTTGTGCTTCACTAATTAGTCCTCGTGAGCTGCCCTACATGATCGAGGCACCTATGTAATCCTTATGCTGTTGCTATGTTGAGTTTGCTGGGATCCGATGGATTATGAGATTATGTTCAGATTGATCTTGAGTAATATATTTGATTCACCTTTTTTATATTTTTTTTTCATAAGTAATTCTTGCATGTTCTCCGTTGTTATTTATTGCTTTGGCCGAGTAGTAGGTAGTGACTCCAAGAGGGAACGTTATGCTCGATTGTGGGTTCATGCCCCTCGTTGACTAGCTTGAGTGACAGAAACATGAGTCTAGGGGATGTGCTGTTGCCACAAGGGGGAAAACAACGGTGCTTGTGCCCGCGGGTGCAAGGATTGTTTACTTTACGCAAAGTTCTTTTAATGCAGTTGTCTGTTGCATCGAGTTTACACTATGGGTGGGACTCGCAACTTAATACCAGCGAGATGTTCTGGATAGATATCTCAAGGTGGATGATTAGTAGTAGATACTGATGGATTTCGGTCTACTTACTTTGGCGTACCGCCCATGCATTGAACCTCAGCCTTTCTTGCAATGTAGTCAGCATTGGTTTTCGTTCGTGGTCCTGTCAATTGCCCAGCTGTAATTCGTTTACCTCACATAGCTGTTTTATCGTCTTTTGGGAGAGAGACATCACTAGTGAACATCATGAGACTCTGGTCCATATTACCATCATTGATCACACCCGCTATTTACTTTTTGTTATTTACTATTGCAAAACACTATCTATCACTACTATCATTGCTTTTAATCCTTTGTGAACTACAAGGCCGGAGGGATTGACAACCTCTCTGTACTCGTTGGGAGCAAAGTTATTTGTATCTGTGTGTAGGTCCACGTTGATTGCTACTAATCTGGCGCCGTAGCAATTGACACCTACTTGTTGAACCTAGGAGTCTCTGGGGATTCGATCCTTGGCATCTTTGCTAAGGGAAAACACTTCTACAATACTGCATCTTACACCTTCCACTTGGGGTAACCAACGAGGGGTTCGAGGCCCATCAGCTACATCCGCAGAAATATGGTAGTAGCAAAACACGACATGGTACTACCTCTTGACCCAAGCGGTACTACCGCGTAGGATGCGGAAGTTAAAAATTACTTCCGCACCTACTACCGTACTAGTTACGACACCGGGCCAGCAACACGGTACTACCATGCTCATGATACGGTACTACCGCTTGGTGCGGTACTACCGTGCCCTGAGGCGGTACTACCGTGTGGCTGTGCGGTACTACCGCTTACTATGAGCGGTACTACCGCCTGCCAGGCAGTTGTATTAGTAGGAAGCCATGGTTTTGTACTAACGAGGAAAACAGCCGGAACTCCAGAGAAGCAAATGAAAGGTGGTGCGAAAGTATAGACGTGTACGTGTTGATTCCACCCAAACCTTTCCGAAGCGGACCCCCTCTTAATAGTACGGCTTTCCTATTACTCAAATCCACCGAAAAAGAAGCAAAAGGAAACACCATCTTCCATAGATTCCGAGGGGCACATAATCGTCTTGTGCCTAGGTGAGATATATCTGAAAGAGCTTAGAGCACACGATTAGTCCACAAATGCATTGTCATCAATCACCAAAACTACTTAGGGAGAAATATGCCCTTACAATCTCCCCCTTTTTGGTGGATTGATGACAATACGGGATTTGCACAAGGATATATAAGAAAGTATGCAATCCAAGAAGAGCACTAGAATATAGGTAAGCTCCCCCTAGATGTGTGCACAGGGGAGAGTGCTTTGGACTGCACAACACACATACTAGGATCAATGCTCCCCCTATATTCTACAAACAATATACTCCTTGCATACGAGGGGTAAGAAACTATGCACATAGTAAGGAGGATAAGGTGAGCACATATAAAGGTTAATTAAAACAACTGCTCACAACCTAATATAGCAAAGGCATAATAACGAGTTCAACGAGGGGAGCATATGTCTTACACCATATGAAAGTCTCACGCACACACACAAACAAGCAAACAGAGTTCGACCAACGAAAAGCAAATAGAAACGACACAAGACGCAAATCCCACTCTCTCCCCCTTTGGCATTGAGACACCATAAAGGGAAAGAGGACAACTAAGAGAGGTGGTAGCTCTGGCAGAAGATCTCAGTCGTCATGCTCTCCATCTGACTCCTGCTGCTCCTCGTCAGACTCAGACCACTTGTAACCCTGTTGGGCCATCCACTCTGCCTCTGGAGTGATGTTCTCCTCGGATCCATTCGACACATGCTCACAAAAGATCCTCATGATCTTCTTGTCACGCTGGCAAGATTGCTTGTGAGTGACATGTGCCTTGTACTGTCCTTGAGCTTGCATATAGAAAAGGGCCTTCATCTTCTTCTTCAGCTTCTTATCCCAAGAGGGCTCAGACGAGGGAGGTGCATATCCTCCAGAACTATCCTCAGCTGGCTCCTCCTCCACAGGCTCCTCGTCAGTACCCATCTGTGCTGCAGCAGCTTGAGCACGAGTAGCAGTGTTGGCCCAACGAGTCTTGATGCGAAGACGGATGAGGTCATGGCGAATACACTGCGGGGCCAGGAACTCCTCATCAGGGTAAAGGTACTCCCAAGTCTTGGAGATAAGCAGAAACAGAAAGGGACCGTAGATGGGCACTTTGCGAGTGTAGATCGCAAAGCGAAGCTCACACCACATGATGTGAGAGATGTCAAGTGGTGGAGTCTGAGCAGTGCGAGCCTCTTCACACATCAGCAGCATGTCAACGAGGTATGAATGAATCTTGTCCTTTTCTCTAACTCAAGGAAACAAGGTGTTGCGGAAGATCCTATGCATGATGTCCAGAAAGGGGTTCAACACCCATGTCTTCTTCCCACTCGCAAGTGTATTCTCCACATAAAACGGTAACAGACGGTCTTTGTTGGCAGCTTCTGCGTTGGCATGAGGCCGAGCTCCAATAGGGTTGTGGAGTCCCTCGTCAGCAACCTGAATCAGATCCAGGAAGTCCTTCCAAGTAGCTGTCAACTTGTGACCATTTGTCATCCAAGTCATGGTGCGGTCTTCCTTGGTATGGAAGTGCACCGAAGCATAGAACTGAGCCACGATTTCTGGGTCAAAATCATTCTGAAAAGACATGATGTGCTCAAGCCCAAACTGCTCTACCAGATCCAGAGCCTCGGCAAAGTAGGCTCGGTTATCATCCCGTCGCATGTGTTCCATGTTAACCCAATGAGCATCCACATACAGGTTGTGCTTACTCTTGAGGACCTCTATGTAGATACGATATTGGTACTTGGTCCAGAAAAGTTCATCTCCAGGAAATTGAGCCCGGGGTTCTCCATAAGGATTGAGCTTCCTCCTTGCCATGAACTCAGTAGCTGGCATCTCCTCCATGGTCATAGATGGTTCCTTGTGCTTGTTGGCGGCGGTCTTGAATCTGCGTTGGGGGGCATTGGAGCCCTCTGGCACATCACTGGGGTTGCGCAGACGCTTGGACCCGGTGTCACGGCTGGGATTGGTGCGACGAACATTGGAACCGGAGCCACCACCTAAGACACAAACACAAGAACACGACGGAAACACAAAGAGAATCAATGCAAAAACCACAAAAGGCATACGAAACATGTAGAAAGGATAATATGCATGTGCTACGAAGAAAATATGATCCAAGCGGTAGTACTGCTTGACGAACACGGAAGTAAAAATTAGTACCGCTTAGGGAGCGGTAGTACCGCTTGGAAGTTGCGGTAGTACCGCACATAATGCGGTAGTAAAAATTTACTTCCGCGTCATCACGGTAGTACCGCTCAGCAGAGCGGTAGTACCGTTACGTGACAGAGCGGTAGTACCGCGATTAGCCAGCGGTAGTACCGCTCGGGTCATATCTGAAAAGAACGGATCTAGACTAGAACACGTAGAATGACGAACGGTACTACGGCTGATCATAGTAACTTAGTAGTAGCATACTTACTAGCATTTCTATTGCATAACCACTCTCCTACATCGTAATCTTCCATGGATAAGAACAAGAAGAACACTAGAACAACATGCATCTCCCCAAAACCTAAAAACAACAACCGGGCAAAAAGAAGATGGGATTTGGGGAGAAACCTTCATCCATGGCAAGAGGTCGAGGTGGGGAACGATCCCACCGGTCGGAATGCGAGGAGAGTGGCCGGGGGAGGAGATCCGGTGAGGTCCTCCGGCTGCGTTCTTGAGTGGGAGAGAGAGAGAGAGAGGCGACATAGGGATATGAGATGAATGGGTATGGGGGAGTTAGAACTCCCCCTCCCCGCTTATAACACCCAGCCGTTCGGATAAGTGCGGTAGTACCGCGGTCATCGCGGTAGTATCGCTCGGGCGGAAGTACCGCACACGGAGCGGTAGTACCGCTCGACCAGCGACAGTAAAAAATTACTGCCGTGCTGGTTGCGGTAGTATCGTGACTACTCACGGTAGTACCGTCCCTCCAAGAAAATGCAGGTTTCAACAAGAGGCTTTTAGCAAAGAAAAACTGCACACGCAAGGTAAACGGAAAGAGAGACAACGCCCACTAAAAACAGCACACAAGACACTTCTCCAAAGAGGAGGTCGGTGGCCGAAGCCACCTATGTTTGAGTTATTTGGTATGGCACCGCAAAGAACTATCCTTGGGCCCATGACCAACACTCGCCTTGAAGCACTTATACCATCTAACATGGCAAATGACAAAGACTTGATCGATTTAAGCATAATGGGGGGAGGAATAGTTCATTGAGAGAACAATACTCCCCCTATGTCCATGCCTACATCTAGACAAGATAACTATATTGAGTGGGAGATGTGTGTGCAAGGTCTCAAGCCACATTGCTCAAATCGATGATATTTAGCTCATGCCTTAACTCGCGAAATCTTGCTTCATCCAATGGCTTTGTGAAGATATTTGCAAGGTTATCATGAGTGTTGACATAGTGAAGCTCGATCTCTCCTTGCCGTATATGATCCCAGATGAAGTGATACCGAATCTCTATATGCTACGTCTTGAAGTGTTGCACCGGGTTGAGAGAAATCTTGATGGCACTTTCATTGTCACACCAGAGGGGCACTTTGTCACAAGTGACACCGTAATCCTTTAAAGTTTGCCTCATCCATAGGAGTTGAGCACAACAACTGCCAGCTGCCACATACTCAGCTTCGGTGGACGAGAGAGACACACAACTTTGCTTTTTGGAAGACCAACTAACGAGAGAGCAACCAAGGAATTGGCACCCTCCGGAAGTGGACTTCCTATCAACTTTGTCTCCCGCCCAGTCCGAATCAGAGAAACTTACAAGGTTGAAGTTTGCTCCTCTTGGGTACCACAAGCCAAAGTTTGGGGTATGAGCCAAATATCGAAAGATTCGCTTGACTGCCACAAAGTGACTTTCCTAAGGTGAGGCTTGAAACCGTGCAAAGATTCCCACACTCAACATAATATCCGGTCTAGATGCACAAAGGTAAGGCAAGGATCCAATCATAGAACGATATACCTTTTGATCCACCGCTTTACCATTGGGATCAATGTCAAGTTGGCACTTGGTTGGCATTGGAGTAGTAGCCGGCTTGACATCACTTAGATTGAACCTCTTGAGCATGTCTTGAGTATACTTGGATTGTTTGATGAATATTCCGTCTCTTCTTTGCTTGATCTCAAACCCAAGGAAGTACTTCAACTCTCCCATCATGGACATCTCAAAATGTGTGGTCATGAGTGCGGCGAACTCATCATTGAAAGCTTTGTTAGGAGAACCAAAGATAATATCATCAACATATAGTTGGCAGACAAACAACTCCCCTTTGACCTTCTTAGTAAAAAGAGTGGGGTCGATTTTCCCAATTTCAAACCCACGATCTTGTAACAACTCAGTAAGATGCTAATACCACGCACGTGGGGCTTGTTTAAGGCCATAGAGTGCCTTATCGAGTTGATACACGTGATTGGAGAGCTTGGGATCCTCAAACCCCGGGGGTTGTTTGACATACACCAACTCATTAATAGGACCATTAAGAAATGCACTTTTCACATCCATTTGTTGTAACTTAAAATTATGATGAGAAGCATAGGGAAGCAACAAACGAATAGATTCAAGGCGAGCAACGGGGGCAAAGGTTTCACCATAGTCGATACCCTCGACTTGGGAGTAGCCTTGAGCCACCAGACGCGCCTTGTTGCGGATGACAATGCCGTGAGCATCTTGCTTGTTCTTAAAGATCCACTTGGTTCCAATGACATTATGGTTCTCCTTTGGCCTCGGCACCAGACGCCACACTTTGTTGCGCTCGAAGTTGTGGAGTTCTTCATGCATGGCATTAAGCCAATCAGGGTCTTCGAGCGCCTCATAGACCTTCTGAGGTTCAACACAGGAGACAAAAGCTTGATGTGCACAATAGTTTGCTAATTGTCTACGAGTGCTTACCCCCCTTTTGATGCTTCCCAGAATATTCTCCATGTGATGTTCTCTGGAAGCAAGCCTGGAGGCAACTTTTGCAGCACGACGCTCCAATTGCTCTTCAAGAGATAATTGAGGAGCACTGAGATGATCATCTTGAGCGACATCAGGAGCTTGATCTTGATCTTGAGCTTCCTCTTGATCTTGATCTTGCTTAGAGGATAGAACTTGGCCTTGTGCATCATTTGGTGGCTCCCCACCATCTTGTGATTGATCTTGCACTTGGCCTTGTTCGTCCGGTTGAGGGCCTTCACTTTGTTCTTCGGAAGCGTGTGGGTCTTGGGTTGGTGATGGTTCCACTTGAGTGGAACATTGTCCTTCTCCTTCGGCCACAAGGGGTTCCTCAATGGGTAGGATATATCCAACACCCATTCTTCTTATGGCTTGAGGAGGAATTTCATCACCTACATCACAAGTACCACTTTGCTCCACTTGGGAGCTGTTATTCTCATCAAACTCTACGTTACTCGTCTCCTCAATGAGTCCATTGGACTTGTTGAGGACACGGTAAGCATGAGAGTTTGTAGCATAACCAACAAATATGCCCTCATGAGCTCTAGATTCAAATTTAGACAAACGAACACCTTTCTTGAGGATGAAACACTTACACCCGAACACCCGGAAGTACTTGAGATTGGGCTTGTTACCGGTAAGTATCTCATATGGAGTCTTGTTCAAGCCTTTGCGGAGATAGAGCCGATTGGATGCATGACAAGCGGGGTTGATGGCTTCGGCCCAAAAGTTGTATGGAGATTTGAATTCCGCCATCATGGTCCTTGCCGCGTCCATCAGTGTCCGGTTCTTTCTCTTTGCTACACCATTTTGTTGAGGGGTATAGGGTGCTGCATATTGATGTTTGATCCCCTCATCACTAAGAAACTCATCCAAGGTGTAGTTCTTGAACTCAGTGCCATTTTCACTTCGGATCATCAAAATCTTTGCTTCATGTTGTCGTTGAGCTTCATTTGCAAAGTTGATGACGGTTTGTTGGGTCTCACTCTTCTTCTTGAAGAAGTATACCCAGGTGTATCTTGAATAATCATCCACAACCACCAAGCAATACTTTCTACCCCCAAGACTATCAAAAGATGGAGGCCCAAAGAGATCCATGTGAAGGAGCTCTAGGGGTCTTTTTGAGTAGATGATAGTAGTGGGAGGGTGAGCCGTCTCATGTAACTTTCCTTCAATGCAAGCCCTGCAAGCACGATCTTTGGCAAAGCTAACATTTGTTAGTCCACGGACATGGCCCCCCTTGAGAAGACTTTGCAAAGATCTCATATTGACATGGGCTAACCGGCGATGCCAAAGCCATCCCACATCAACTTTAGCCATTAGGCATGTCGCGGTCTTAGTGGGTTGCTTCGAGAAGTTAACCACATAAAGACCGTTCTCGACATGTCCAACATAGGCTACTTTAAGAGTCTTGCTCCACAAGAGGGCCACGGTATCAATATCAAAGAATGTAGCAAAGCCCATGAGTGCAAGTTGGCGAACAGAAAGTAAATTATATGCAAGGGACTCAACAAGCATGACTTTCTCGATCGTGAGATCATGAGAGAGAACAACCTTGCCAAGCCCCAATACCTTAGAAGATGAAGCATCACCCCATTCGACGTTAGTGGCCATAGATGAACCTAGATTCACGTCCACCACCAAGTCTTTGCTTCCGGTCATATGATTTGTGGCTCCACTATCGAGCAACCATGATCCCCCACCGGAAGCAAACTCCTACAAGAGATCAATGCTTGGATTTAGGTACCCATTTGGTAATGGGTCCTTTGAGGTTAGTAACAAGGGTCTTAGGAACCCAAATAGACCATTCAATGTACTCATAAGAAGAACCAACAAATTTATCAAAAACATGTCCATCACTAGCACGGCATAGAACATATGAAGGATTAAAGTCGCCGGCTATGTTTGATGGCATGGCGGGTGATACGACCAAAACGTATCTATAATTTCTGCTTGCTCCATGCCACTTTTGGGTGATATTGCTATGATATTCATACACTTCCATACACTTTTGATCATATTTGGACTAACTTACTAATCCAGTGCACTCCAGTGCCAGTTTCTGTTTTCGGCTGTTTTTCTATTTCAGGTTTTCACGTTTCGAGAACTGCCCAGAAAAATCCAGAAAAATTATATAAAAAATCAGCGTTCCGGAAACAACACTGCGTCCGAAGGGCAGCCTGGGGGGGGGGGGGC
>LR738714.1:851365772-851400503 GCA_902687465.1 Secale cereale | reverse complement strand
GGGGGGGGGGGGGGGGCGCCTGGGCCCCCCGAAGCTCCCCCGAAGCCCTACTTTGGCATATATTTAAAGGGTCCTCCGTAACCCTTAGAACAGGAACTCTTTTCGCGATCCCATCTCTGTTCCGCCGCCGCCGCCGCTTCCAAGATCGGGAGCACTAGGAGAACTCTTCCCGGCACCCTGCCGGAGGGGAGGATCACCACCGCGAGCTTCTCCACCACCATGGACGCCTCCCGGATGACTCGTGAGTAGTCTCCCTTGGACCATGAGTCCATGACCAGTAGCTATGTGATGTTCTCCTCCCGTTCTTGTGCTTCACTAATTAGTCCTCGTGAGCTGCCCTACATGATCGAGGCACCTATGTAATCCTTATGCTATTGCTATGTTGAGTTTGCTGGGATCCGATGGATTATGAGATTATGTTCAGATTGATCTTGAGTAATATATTTGATTCACCTCTTTTATATTTTTGTTCATAAGTAATTCTTGCATGTTCTCCGTTGTTATTTATTGCTTTGGCCGAG
This sequence comes from Secale cereale, assembly GCA_902687465.1. NCBI lineage: Eukaryota > Viridiplantae > Streptophyta > Magnoliopsida > Poales > Poaceae > Secale > Secale cereale. The sequence continues at coordinate 851,399,982 of LR738714.1, read as the reverse complement.
TAATAGGTAGTGACTCCAAGAGGGAACGTTATGCTCGATTGTGGGTTCATGCCCCTCGATGACTAGCTTGAGTGACAAAAACATGAGTCTAGGGGATGTGCTGTTGCCACAAGGGGGAAGACAACGGTGCTTGTGCCCGCGGGTGCAAGGATTGTTTACTTTACGCAAAGTTCTTTTAATGCAGTTGTCTGTTGCATTGAGTTTACACTATGGGTGGGACTCGCAACTTAATACCAGCGAGATGTTCTGGATAGATATCTCAAGGTGGATGATTAGTAGTAGATATTGATGGATTTCGGTCTACTTACTTTGGCGTACCGCCCATGCTTTGAACCTCAACCTTTCTTGCAATGTAGTCAGCATTGGTTTGCGTTCGTGGTCCTGTCAATTGCCCAGCTGTAATTCGTTTACCTCACATAGCTGTTTTATTGTCTTTTAGGAGAGAGACATCACTAGTGAACATCATGAGACTCCGGTCCATATTACCATCATTGATCACACCCGCTATTTACTTTTTCGTTATTTACCTACTATTGCAAAACACTATCTATCACTACTATCATATTGCTTTTAATCCTTTGTGAACTACAAGGCCGGAGGGATTGACAACCTCTCTGTACTCGTTGGGAGCAAAGTTATTTGTATCTGTGTGCAGGTCCACGTTGATTGCTACTAATCTGGCGCCGTAGCAATTGACACCTACTTGTTGAACCTAGGAGTCTCTGGGGATTCGATCCTTGGCATCTTTGCTAAGGGAAAACACTTCTACAATACTGCATCTTACACCTTCCACTTGGGGTAACCAACGAGGGGTTCGAGGCCCATCAAGGACTATTTTCTGGCGCCGTTGCCGGGGACTCCACTCTTCAGGATAGGAGAGTTGCATGCTATCTTTTGCCTTTGCTTTTAGTCTTGTTAGTTTACCTTTCAGTTTTTGCTTTAGTACCTTTTTATCGAAAATCACAAAAATAGTTATCTTGCTTGCTTGCTACTATGGGTTCCACCGAGAACACCAAGTTGTGTGACTTCACTAGTCACAACAACGATGACTTTATCAGCACACCTATCACTACACCTGCCACTTCAGTACCTTCATATGAAATTAAACCTGCTTTACTGAACTTAGTTATGAGAGAACAATTCTCCGGTGCTGGAGATGATGCTGCTTTACACTTGAAACACTTTGTTGAACTTTGTGATATGCAAAAGCACCAAGAAATAGATGGTAATATTGTTAAGCTTAAGCTTTTTCCTTTCTCCTTGAGAGGAGGAGCTAAAATTTGGTTTCAGTCTTTGCCTAGAAATAGCATAGATTCATGGGACAAGTGCAGAGATGCTTTTATCGGAAAATACTATCCACCTGCTAAAATTATCCAACTTAGAAGTAACATAATGAATTTTAAACAATTGGATAATGAACACATTGCCCAAGCTTGGGAACGTATGAAATCTCTTATCAAGAACTGCCCTACTCACGGTTTGACTACTTGGATGGTTATCCAAACTTTTTATGCAGGCTTGAACTTTACCTCGCGGAACTTGTTAGATTCAGCCGCGGGAGGAACTTTTATGTCAACTACACTTGGTGCTGCCACAAAGCTTCTCGATGACATGATGACCAACTATTCCCAATGGCACACCGAACGCGCTCCAACAGGTAGGAAGGTAAACTCCGTCGAGGAGATTTCGTCCCTTAATGAAAAAGTTGACTTGATCATGTCTCTACTTTCGAAGCAATCTACTGTTGATCCTCATGATGTTCCTTTAAATTCTTTGATTGCTCAAGAACAAGTAGATGTGAATTTTATCTCTAGAAACAATTTTAACAACAATGCTTATAGGAGTAACTTTGGTAGCAATCCTAGACCGTTCCCCTCTAATTCTTATGGGAACAATAATGCTTATCCTAGTACCAAGAACTCCACTACTGAACTAGAGACCATGCTTAGAGATTTCATCACTACCCAAAAAGCCTTTAATAAGAATGTAGAAGAGAAACTACATAAACTAGATGATCTTTCTTTTAAGGTAGACCATTTAGCCAATGAGGTAACATTGCTAAAAATTGAAACTTCTCCTCTTAAGGAGAGGGAAGTCATCCCTATTAATGCTACTCAAGTACAAATTAATGAAAATATTAGGATGATGGCTAAACTTAAAGAAAGATGGGCTAGAGAAAGGGAGGAAGAGGATAGAATTAAGAGCCTTCCTACCCACAACACTGTTGCTACTATCCAAGTTATTGAGGATGTTCACACTCTTAGCACCCAATGCACTCCTGGTCCCAATGGACCTATTAATGGTGATGCTATGACTATAGAAACTACCAAACATGTGAACCTAAAGGATACTACTACCACTTTACTTGATGCTCGTGACCTTGATTTTGATAATTGCACTCTTACCGAAGTTATTGATTTCCTTCACAAAATGTCTAGAGACCCCCGCACTAGCACGCTTAACCTTGCCTTCACAGAGCATATCACTAATGCTCTCATCAAAGCTAGGGAGGAGAAACTTAGAGTAGAAGCCTCCATACCTAGAAAGCTAGAAGATGGTTGGGATCCTATGATAAAAATTAATTTGAATGACTTCTCTTGTTATGCATTATGTGATGTTGGAGCTAGTACCTCTGTTATGCCCAAAAGACTATATGATATGCTTAAATTGAAATCTTTTGATTCTTGTTCCTTTGGTGTTCGTCTCGTTGATTCTTCCATAAAGAAACCTTTGGGGAGGATCGACGATGTTCTTATTGTTGTCAATGATAAGTATGTGCCCGTTGATTTCACTATTATGGATATTGAATGTGATCCTTCATGTCCAATTATTTTGGGACGTCCCTTTTTGCGCACCGTTGGTGCTGTCATTGACATGAAAGAGGGTAATATAAAATTTCAGTTTCCTCTCAAGAAAGGGATGGAACACTTCCCTCGAAAGAAGATCAAGTTACCTTTTGAGTCCGTTGTACGAGCTAGTTATTCTTTTACTCTTGATAAAACTTGATCTATGCATTATGCCTAGCTTAAAGGCATAAAAGAAAGCACTTTTGGGAGGCAGCCCACATGAATATTTTTTTGCTTTTGTTGTGTCTTGATGTTGTTTACTGCTGTAGCATCATCATTGTATCTTTGCTTTTCATATTTGTGCCAAGTATAGCCTCCGATTGCTAGAAAGTTCAAAAGTTGTGAGGTGCTGTCCAGGAAACAGATTCTGTCCTTGGATAGAAAAATTCGTATAAAATCACCAGATCATCTTTTTGGTCTGAATTTTTTCGAAAGCGTTCTCTATATAATTGTCTTTCGTGCGTCTGTTCTGAGTTTTTTGATTTGAGTTGCAGAAGTATCCCGAACAGATCAATTACTGCCCGCTGTTCTGTTTTTCACAGATTCTGTCCTGTTTTGCCTTACCTTCACTTTGCATATCAAGAGCTTGCTTTTTCTTTGCAAAAACCTTTTGGCAATCTTGAGAAACAGTAGAACTTCAAGAATATCTTTATTTCCAGCAAGGTATAATTATTTTATTAAGGGTACTAACCTCGCTAATCAGATTATGATGAGTTATGTATGAAGGGCGTTTTCAAGTGTGCGAGGGAAGATGATAAAAAGATTCAGGAGTGTCAAGCGCTCAAGCTTGGGGATGCCCCCGTGCACCCCGAAGAAATATTCAAGGAGACTCAAGCGTCTAAGCTTGGGGATGCCCCCGTGCATCCCCTTCTCCATCAACATTATCAGTTCGTCTTTCGTTTCGCTATATTTTTATCACTTCATGTGTTATTTTCTATGCTTGGAGCGTCTTGCTTTTAGTTTTCTTTTTAGTTTTTCATAACGAGTCGGAACTCAGCATTCCTTTATGTGGGAGAGAAACACGCTCCACTTCTACCTAGAACATAACATAGAATTTTTATGTCTATCTATGCTGTGTGTGTTCTTTGTCTTTTAATAGCTACTATCATGCTTTGCTCTTAGTATTCATGCTTATCTTTTCAAAGAGCTTTTGTCTAGTTGGTTGCTTGAACTCTCTTTAATTATCATGCTCACCTTATTAAGATAGTTTTCTTCCGTTGCATTGGTTAATGTGTCTATGATAAAGATACTACTTGCATGATGGTGCTTAGTAGTTCAGGTTTTCTTATGGTTAATCTCAAATAGCTGGGGGGTTCCCAATGTGTTATTGGAGTACCAACATGGTTTGTCTGCTTATGATGTGGTATGGTTTAGTAATATCTTCCTTCGAGAATTTCTTTTGATTGACTTGGCGTATGCTCACGCATATTCAAGACTGTAAAGAAGGTCTGTCAAGCCTTGATGATCTTTTATTTCTGAGTAGCGATATAACTTCCATGCCTGATTCAATATTGCTTTGTCGCTCTGCATGATTATGACCGTCATTGCTCTCTTAGTTGGTCGCTCCCAATCTTTTTGCTAACCTCCACCTGTACTAAGCAAACTAACCATGCAATACATAGCTCATGGGAAAGTAGCCTAAAAACTATTGTGGTAAAGAATATGTTGCTTATGTATCCTATTTCTTATAAGTTGCTTGCTGAGCGGTAACCATGTTTCTGGGGACGCCATCAACTGTCACACTTTTGTTGAATATCATGTGAGTTGCTATGCATGTTCGTCTTGTCTGAAGTAAGGGTGATTTACCGTGGGTTGAATGAATATGCATATTGTTAGAGAAGAACATTGGGCCGCCAACCAAAGCCATGTATCATGGTGGAAGTTTTAGCTTGGACCTTAATCCTCAATATCTTATGAGAATATGCTTATGCATTGAAGAGGAGTCCATCATCTATTTTCTATGTTGTCCCGGTATGGATGTCCTCAAGTTGAGATCTATCAAAAACGAGAAATCAAATGCGATTTATCTCCTTGGACCTTTGTACAGGTGGCATAGAGGTACCCCTTTGTGACACTTGGTTGAAACATATGAAATGCAATGATAACCCATGGGGAATCCGAGCTAATTAGGACAAGGAGCGAGCACTATTGGTATACGATGCATGAGGCTTGCAACTTATAGGATGTTTTATGCATGACACATATGAAGTACTACTACCGTTGACACAATTGCTCCCATGTTTTCAAAATAAAAAGCTCTAGCACTTAACCTTTCTTTTACTTTTATGTTGAAGCACCAACTACTGAGAGCATGATTGTCATTCTAAGTGTAATGTGCATTGTCCCAAAGTAGCATTGTCTTTTGCATGATTGTGATATTGTTTGTTCTGAAATGATTGTATCTAGTCATCACTTAAACCTTGAAGGTGCCCCTGCATTTATGTTTTGCATCACTAAAGGGGGCAAGCTAGATATCACTTTATCATATTTGCACATCATGTTCATTGCAAATCTTTTTGATGTTTCAGTTTCATATTGTAAAACTTTCAGTCATTTGTGATTTTCTCATGAGGCAACTTAATTACTTTAGAATCATTATCTCAGTAAGCTTTTGTCATATGACTATGAAAAAGTCCTATATGGTTAATAGCATGTCACCACAGAAATTATTCTTGTTATCATTTACCTACTCGAGGACGAGCAGGAATTAAGCTTGGGGATGTTGATACGTCCAAAACGTATCTATAATTTCTGCTTGCTCCATGCCACTTTTGGGTGATATTGCTATGATATTCATACACTTCCATACACTTTTGATCATATTTGGACTAACTTACTAATCCAGTGCACCCCAGTGCCAGTTTCTGTTTTCGGCTGTTTTTGTATTTCAGGTTTTCACGTTTCGAGAACTGCCCAGAAAAATCCAGAAAAATTATATAAAAAATCAGCGTTCCGGAAACAACTCTACGTCCGAAGGACAGCCTGGGGGGGGGGGGCACCAGGGCTCCAGGCGCCCTGGCGGCGCGCCCCCCTGGGCCGCGCCGGGGGGGCGCCTGGGCCCCCCGAAGCTCCCCCGATGCCCTCCTTTGGCATATATTTAAAGGGTCCTCCGAAACCCTCAGAACAGGAACTCTTTTCGCGATCCCATCTCTGTTCCGCCGCCGCCGCCGCTTCCAAGATCGGGAGCACCAGGAGAACTCTTCCCGGCACCCTGCCGGAGGGGAGGATCACCACCGGGAGCTTCTCCACCACCATGGACGCCTCCCGGATGACTCGTGAGTAGTCTCCCTTGGACCATGAGTCCATGACCAGTAGCTATGTGATGTTCTCCTCCCGTTCTTGTGCTTCACTAATTAGTCCTCGTGAGCTGCCCTACATGATCGAGGCACCTATGTAATCCTTATGCTGTTGCTATGTTGAGTTTGCTGGGATCCGATGGATTATGAGATTATGTTCAGATTGATCTTGAGTAATATATTTGATTCACCTCTTTTATATTTTTGTTCATAAGTAATTCTTGCATGTTCTCCGTTGTTATATATTGCTTTGGCCGAGTAATAGGTAGTGACTCCAAGAGGGAACGTTATGCTCGATTGTGGGTTCATGCCCCTCGATGACTAGCTTGAGTGACAGAAACATGAGTCTAGGGGATGTGCTGTTGCCACAAGGGGGAAAACAACGGTGCTTGTGCCCGCGGGTGCAAGGATTGTTTACTTTACGCAAAGTTCTTTTAATGCAGTTGTCTGTTGCATTGAGTTTACACTATGGGTGGGACTCGCAACTTAATACCAGCGAGATGTTCTGGATAGATATCTCAAGGTGGATGATTAGTAGTAGATATTGATGGATTTCGGTCTACTTACTTTGGCGTACCGCCCAATGTTTGAACCTCAACCTTTCTTGCAATGTAGTCAGCATTGGTTTGCGTTCGTGGTCCTGTCAATTGCCCAGCTGTAATTCGTTTACCTCACATAGCTGTTTTATCGTCTTTTAGGAGAGAGACATCACTAGTGAACATCATGAGACTCCGGTCCATATTACCATCATTGATCACACCCGCTATTTACTTTTTCGCTATTTACTTACTATTGCAAAACACTATCTATCACTACTATCATATTGCTTTTAATCCTTTGTGAACTACAAGGCCGGAGGGATTGACAACCTCTCTGTACTCGTTGGGAGCAAAGTTATTTGTATCTGTGTGCAGGTCCACATTGATTGCTACTAATCTGGCGCCGTAGCAATTGACACCTACTTGTTGAACCTAGGAGTCTCTGGGGATTCGATCCTTGGCATCTTTGCTAAGGGAAAACACTTCTGCAATACTGCATCTTACACCTTCCAGTTGGGGTAACCAACGAGGGGTTCGAGGCCCATCAGCGGGGTTTTTCTTAACTCCACCACTCTTCACATTGTTCTTCTACTTAGACGCACCCTCTCCCTCTTTCACAAAGGTTTGTCGGAGAGGGGGAGGTAGCTTGGTCTTGTCATTCTTCTTCTTCTTGGGTTTGGGAACAAACCCAATTCCTTCCTTTGACACAACTTCCTTTTGATTGCTCAAAAGATTGTTGAGGTTCTTCTCACCTTGTATACATGACACAAAGGCCTTTCTCAAGTTGCTTCTTCAACTTGGCATTCTCTTCAACAAGATGCACATGCTCGCAACATGGGTTAGTGGCATTTGCATTATCAATCAACACCATGCGAGGAAAGATAGCCTTTTCCTTGGTTAGCGAAACTTGGAGTTGATCATGAGACTCCTTGAGAGAAGCATGCATACCTTTCAAGGCCTTGTGAGCCTTGTCGAGTATAGCAAACTCCTCCTTGAGTCTAGCATGGTCAACCCCAAGTTTTGCCTTCTCGGAATTAAGCATACGAGAGACAACTAAAGCATGATCGAGATCTTTCTTTAATGTAGCATGATCATCGTTGTGTGACTCCTCAAGAGTCAAACGAAGACCATGCTCTTCCTCTAGAGCATTAGAGGGATCCGATATCTCATCGGCATAGTCTCGACTATGTCCTTCCATTTTAGCAATGGTCTCCTCGTGAGCCTCGATCATGTCATTGGCCTCACCGAGTTGTTCCAAGAGAGCAACAAAGTGCTTCTTGGGTTTGCCCTTGAGTTTGCTCATGAACAACTCAAATTCATTCTCTCCCTCCTTAGCTCCCTCACTCTCATCAATACAATCCGTCAATGAAGGATTAGAAGGGATGGTAGTGTTGATGTTTGGGGTTACCTTGTTTGTGGCCTTGGCCATGAGACACTTTGCGGTGATGTTCTCATTTGGTGAGTCGAAGAGAGATGAGCGCGGAGTAGTAGCAATAGCAATTGTGGCCATGGTGACCACCTCATCTGTTGGGGAACGTAGCAGAATTCAAAAAATTTCTACGCTTTCACCAAGATCCATCTAAGGAGACATCTAGCAACGAGCATATTAGAGTGCATCTACATACCCTTTTGTAGATCGCGAGCAGAAGCTTTCGAAGAAGCGTGGATGAAGTAGTCGTACTCTTCGCGTTCTTCGTCACCGATGATCTAGCGCCGAACGGACGACACCTCCGCGTTCAACACACGTCCGGTACAGCAACGTCACCTCCTTCTTGATCCAGCACGGGAGGAGGAGAGGTCGTCGGAGATCCAGCAGCACGACGGCGTGGTGGTGGATGCAGCGGGAAATCCTGCAGGGCTTCGCCGGCGCCCTGCGGAGGAGGAGGAAGGTGTGACGGGAGGGGGAGAGGTGCCAGAGGATTGGGTGCGGCTGCCCTCTCCCCCCCACATATATATAGGGGGCCAGGGGGGTGCGCCAGCCCCTGCAGATCCCATCTGCAAAGGGGGCGGCGGCCTGTGGGGGGGGGGGAACTTGCCCCCCAAGGCATAGGGGGCGCCTCCCTCCCCTAGGGTTTCAACCCTAGGCGCATGAGGGAGGGCCTAGTAGGGTGCGCCAGCCCACCAGGGGCTGGCCCCCTTCCCCTTGCGGCCTATGGGACCCACCGGGATGGGTGGCCCCACCCGGTGGACCCCCGGGACCCCTCCGGTGGTCCCGGGACGCTCCCGGTGACCCCCGGAGTTCACCCGATGGCCGAAACTGGACTTTCTATATATCATTCTTTACCTCCAGACCATTCCGGAACTCCTCGTAACGTCCGGGATCTCATCCGGGACTCCGAACAACTTTCGGGTTTCCACGTGCATGTATCTCTACGACCCTAGCGTCACTGAACCTTAAGTGTGTAGACCCTACGGGTTCGGGAGACACGTAGACATGACTGAGACCACTCTCCGATCAATAACCAACAGCGGGATCTGGATACCCATGTTGGTTCCCACGTGTTCCTCGATGATCTTCATCGGATGAACCACTGTGTCAAGGATTCACTCAATCCCGTACGTTATTCCCTTTGTCCATCGGTACGGTACTTGCCTGAGATTCGATCGTCGGTATTGCCGATACCTTGTTCAATCTCGTCATGGCAAGTCTCTTTACTCGATCCGTAATCCATCATCCCGTGACTAACTCCTTAGTCACCTTGAGCTCATTATGATGATGTCTTACCGAGTGGGCCCAGAGGTACCTCTCTGTCATACGGAGTGACAACATCCCATTCTCGGTTCGTACCAACTCAACAGACACTTTTGGAGATACCCGATGCGTACCTTTATAGCCACCCAGTTACGTTGTGACGTTTGGCACACCCAAAGTATTCCTACGGCATCCGGGAGTTGTACAACCTCATGGTCTAAGGAATAAATACTTGACACCGAAAAGCTTATGCATTACGAACTATACGATCTCGTGCTATGCTCAGGATTGGGTCTTGTCCATCACATCATTCTCCTAATGATGTGATCCCGTTATCACTGACATCCTATGTCCATGGTCACGAAACCGTGACCATCTGTCGATCAACGAGCTGGTAACTAGAGGCCTACCAGGGACTCATTGTGGTCTATATATTCACACATGTATCGCTGTTTCCGTACAATACAATTCAAGCATGAATAACAAAAGATTATCATGAACAAGGAAATATAATAATAATACTTTTATTATTGCCTCTAGGGCATATTTCCAACAGTCTCCCACTTGCACTAGAGTCAATAATCTAGTTACATTGTGATGAAACGAACACCCATAGAGTCCTGGTGTTGATCATGTTTTGCCCGTGGAAGAGGTTTAGTCAATGGGTCTGCAACATTCAGATCCGTATGCACTTTACAAATATCTATGTCTCCATCTTGAACATAATTCCGGATGGAGTTGAAACGGCGCTTGATGTGCTTGGTCTTCTTGTGAAACCTGGGCTCCTTGGTAATGGCAATAACACCAGTGTTGTCACAGAAGAGAGTCATCGGGCTTGACGCGCTTGGAATGACTCCTAGGTCGGTGATGAACTCCTTCATCCAGACTCCTTCCTGTGCTGCTTCGCAAGCAGCTATGTACTCCGCTTCACATGTAGAATGCGCCACCACGCTCTGCTTGCAACTGCACCAGCTGACTGCTCCACCATTCAAAATATACACGTATCCGGTTTGTGACTTCGAGTCATCCAGATCTGTGTTGAAGCTAGCATCGACGTAACCCTTTACGACGAGCTCTTCGTCACCTCCATAAACGAGAAACATATCCTTAGTCCTCTTCAGGTACTTTAGGATGTTCTTGACCGCTGTCCAGTGTTCCATACCGGGATCACTTTGGTACCTCCCTACCAAACTTATGGCAAGGTTCACATCAGGTCTGGTACATAGCATGGCATACATGATAGAACCTATGGCCGAGGCATAGGGTATGACACTCATCTTTTCTCTATCTTCTGCCATGGTCGGCGACTGAGCCTTGCTCAATCTCATACCTTGCAAAATAGGCAAGAACCCCTTCTTGGACTGATCCATATTGAACTTCTTCAATATCTTGTCAAGGTATGTACTTTGTGAAAGACCGATGAGGCGTCTTGATCTATCTCTATAGATTTTGATGCCTAATATGTAAGCTGCTTCTCCAAGGTCCTTCATTGAAAAACCCTTATTCAAGTAGGCCTTTACAGTTTCCAAGAATTCTATATCATTTCCCATCAGCAATATGTCATCCACATATAATATGAGAAATGCTACAGAGCTCCCACTCACTTTCTTGTAGATACAGGCTTCTCCATAAGTCTGTATAAAGCCAAACGCTTTGATCACATCATTAAAGCGAATATTCCAACTCCGAGATGCTTGCACCAGCCCGTAAATCAAGCGTTGGAGCTTGCACACCTTGTTAGCATTCTCTGGATCGACAAAACCTTCCGACTGCATCATATACAACTCTTCCTTGAGGAAGCCATTAAGGAATGTCATTTTGACATCCATTTGCCATATCTCATAATCATAGAATGCGGCAATAGCTAACATGATTTTGACTGACTTCAGCATCGCTACGGGAGAGAAAGTCTCGTCGTAGTCAATCCCTTGAACTTGTTGATAACCCTTAGCGACAAGCCGAGCCTTATAGATGGTCACTTTACCATCCGCGTCTGTCTTCTTCTTAAATATCCATTTATTTTCTATGGCTTGCCTATCATCAGGCAAGTCCACCAAAGTCCATACTTTGTTTTCATACATGGATTTTATCTCGGATTTCATGGCTCCAAGTCATTTATTGGAATCCGGGCCCGCCATCGCTTCTTCATAGTTCGAAGGTTCACCGTTGTCTAACAACATGATTTCCAGGACAGGGTTGCCGTACCACTCTGGTGCAGAACGTGCCCTTGTCGACCTTTGAAGTTCAGTAGTAACTTGATCTGTTTCTTCATGATCATCATCATCAGCTTCCTCCCTTGTCGGTGCAGGCACCTCAGGAACAATTTCCTGCGCTGCGCTACTTTCCGGTCCAGGAGGGGTGACTGTCACCTCATCAAGTTCTACTTTCCTCCCACTCACTTCTTTCGAGAGAAACTCTTTCTCCAGAAAGGATCCATTCTTGGCAACAAAGACTTTGCCTTCGGATCTGTGGTAGAAGGTGTACCCAATCGTTTCCTTTGGGTATCCTATGAAGACACATTTTTTCGATTTGGGTTCGAGCTTTTCAGGTTGAAGTTTCTTGACATAAGCATCGCAACCCCAAACTTTCAGAAACGACAGCTTCGGTTTCTTGCCAAACCAAAGTTCATACGGAGTCGTCTCAACGGATTTCGACGGAGCCCTATTTAAAGTGAATGCGGCAGTCTCTAAAGCATAACCCCAAAAAGATAGCGGTAAATCGGTAAGGGACATCATAGATCGCACCATGTCCAACAGAGTACGATTTCGACGTTCGGACACACCATTACGCTGAGGTGTTCCGGGCGGTGTCAATTGTGAAACAATTACACATTTCCTAAGGTGCGTGCCAAATACATGACTCAAATATTGACCCCCACGATCTGATCGTAAGAACTTTATTTTCTTGTCTCGTTGATTCTCAACCTCATTATGAAATTCCTTGAACTTTTCAAAAGTCTCAGACTTGTGTTTCATCAAGTAGATATACCCATATCTACTCAAGTCATCCGTGATGGTGAGAACATAACCATAGCCTCCGCGAGCCTCAACACTCATTGGACCGCACACATCGGTATGTATGATTTCCAATAAGTTGGTTGCTCGCTCCATTGTTCCGGAGAACGGAGTCTTGGTCATCTTGCCCATGAGGCATGGTTTGCACGTGTCAAATGATTCATAATCAAGAGACTCCAGAAGTCCATCAGCATGAAGCTTCTTCATACGTTTGACACCAATATGACCAAGGCGGCAATGCCACAAGTATGTGGGACTATCATTGTCAACTTTACATCTTTTGGCATTCACACTATGAATATGTGTATCATCACGATCGAGATTTATCAAAAATAAACCATTGACCAGTGGGGCATGACCATAAAACATATCTCTCAAATAAATAGAACAACCATTATTCTCAGATTTAAATGAGTAGCCATCTCGCATAAGACGAGATCCAGATACAATGTTCATGCTCAAAGCTGGTACTAAATAACAATTATTAAGGTTTAAAACTAATCCCGAGGGTAGATGTAGAGGTAGCATGCAGATGGCGATCACATCGACCTTGGAACCATTCCCGACGCACATCGTCACCTCGTCTTGCGCTAGTCTCCGCTTATTCCGCAACTCCTGCTTAGAGTTACAAATATGAGCAACTGCACCGGTATCGAATACCCAGGAGCTACTACGAGCGCTGGTAAGGTACACATCAATAACATGTATATCACATATACCTTTGACGTTGCCGTCCTTCTTGTCCGCTAAGTATTTGGGGCAGTTCTGCTTCCAGTGACCCGTTCCCTTGAAATAAAAGCACTCTATCTCAGGCTTGGGTCCATACTTTGGCTTCTTCTCGGCAACTGGCTTACCGGGCGCGGCAACTCCCTTGCCGTCCTTCTTGAAGTTCTTCTTACCCTTGCCCTTCTTGAACTTAGTGTTTTTATTGACCATCAACACTAGATGTTCTTTCTTGATATCCACCTCCGCTGATTTCAGCATTGAATACACCTCGAGAATGGACTTCTCCACCCCCTGCATACTGAAGTTCAACACGAAGCTCTTGTAGCTTGGTGGGAGCGACTGGAGGATTCTGTCTACGATTGCTTCGTCAGGGAGATTCATTCCCAACTGATACAAGCGGTTGTGCAATCCAGAAATCTTGAGGATGTGCTCACTGACAGAACTGTTTTCCTCCATCTTACAGCTGTAGAATGCGTCGGAGACGTCATATCTCTCGACTCGGGCATGAGCTTGGAAAACCATTTTCAGCTCTTGGAACATCTCAAATGCCCCGTGGTGCTCAAAACGCTTTTGGAGCCCCGATTCTAAGCTGTAAAGCATGCCGCACTGAACCAGGGAGTAATCATCACAACGCGACTGCCAAGCATTCATAACATCTTGGTTTGCGGGGGCGGGAGTGTCACCTAGCGGTGCATCTAGGACATAAGTTTTCTTGGCAGCTATGACGATGATCCTCAGGTTACGGACCCAGTCCGTGTAGTTGCTACCATCGTCTTTCAGCTTGGATTTCTCTAGGAACGCGTTGAAGTTGAGGGTGACATGAGCGTGGGCCATTTGATGTACAAGAGATATTGTAAAAAATTTAGACTAAGTTCATGATAATTAAGTTCATCTTAATCAAATTTTAATGAACTCCCACTCAGATTGACATCTCTCTAGTCATCTAAGTGATACACGATCCGAATCGACTAGCCCGTGTCCGATCATCACGTGAGACGGACTAGTCATCAACGGTGAACATCTTCATGTTGATCGTATCTGCTATACGACTCGTGTTCGACCTTTCGGTCTTCCGTGTTCCGAGGCCATGTCTGTACATGCTAGGCTCGTCAAGTGAACCCTAAGTGTGTTGCGTGTGTAAATCTGGCTTACACCCGTTGTATGCGAACGTTAGAACCTATCACACCCGATCATCACGTGGTGCTTCGAAACAATGATCCTTAGCAGCGGTGCACAGTTAGGGGGAACACAATTCTTGAAATTTTAGTGAGAGATCATCTTATTTACTACCGTCGTTCTAAGTAAACAAGATGCATAAACATGATAAACATCACATGCAATCAATTAAAGTGACATGATATGGCCAATATCATCTTGCTCCTTAGATCTCCATCTTCGGGGCACCATGATCATCTTTGTCACCGGCTCGACACCATGATCTCCATCATCGTGTCTTCTTGAAGTTGTCACGCCAACTATTACTTCTACTACTATGGCTAACGTTTAGCAATAAAGTAAAGTAATTACATGGCGTTATTCAGTGACACGCAAGTCATACAATAATGAAGACAACTCCTATGGCTCCTGCCGGTTGTCAAATTCATCGACATGCAAGTCGTGATTCCCTATTACAAAAACATGATCAATCTCATACACCACATATATCATTCATCACATCTTCTTGGCCATACCATATCACATAGCACATGCTGCAAGAACAAGTTAGACGACCTCTAATTGTTGTTGCAAGTTTTACGTGGCTTCTATAGGTTTTCTAGCAAGAACGTTTCTTACCTACGCCAAAACCACAACGTGATTTGTCAATTTCTATTTACCCTTCATAAGGACCCTGTTCATCGAATCCGATCCGACTAAAGTAGGAGAGACAGACACCCGCCAGCCACCTTATGCATCTAGTGCATGTTTGTCGGTGGAACCAGTCTCACGTAAGCGTACGTGTAAGGTCGGTCCGGGCCGCTTCATCCCACAATACCGCCGAATCAACATTAGACTAGTAACGGTAAGAAAATTGAGAAAACTCAAACGCCCACAACTGCTTTGTGTTCTACTCGTGCAAGATGCTACGCAAAAAACCTGGCTCAGATGCCACTGTTGGGGAACGTAGCAGAATTCAAAAAATTTCTACGCTTTCACCAAGATCCATATAAGGAGACATCTAGCAACGACCATATTAGAGTGCATCTACATACCCTTTTATAGATCGCGAGCGGAAGCTTTCGAAGAAGCGTGGATGAAATAGTCGTACTCTTCGCGTTCTTCGTCACTGATGATCTAGCGCCGAATGGACGGCACCTCTGCGTTCAACACACGTCCGGTACAGCAATGTCACCTCCTTCTTGATCCAGCAAGGGAGGAGGAGAGGTCGTCGGAGATCTAGCAGCACGACGGCATGGTGGTGGATGCAGCGGGAAATCCTGCATGGCTTCGTCGGCGCCTTGCGGAGGAGGAGGAAGGTGTGACGGGAGGGGGAGAGGCGCCAGAGGATTGGGTGCGGCTGCCCTCTCCCCCCACATATATATAGGGGGGCAGGGGGGTGCGCCAGCCCCTGCAGATCCCATCTGCAAAGGGGGCGGCTGATGGCTTCTCGCCCCTCGTTGGTTACCCCAAGTGGAAGGTTTGAGATGTAGCGTAGCGGCAAATTTCCCTTGGCAAAGATACCAAGGATCGAATCCCGTGAGACTCCGAGGGTTGACAAGAAGGTGTCAATGGCGCCAGAAACTTTTGCTTGACAGGACCTGCACACAGATACAAATCACTTTGCTCCCAACGAGTACAGAGAGGTTGTCAATCCCTCCGGCCTTGTCGTTTACAAAGGATCAAACACAAGAGATAATAGTGATAGGTATGACTGCAACTAGGAAATAAGAGCAAGAAGTAAATAGCGGGTGTGATCAGTGATGGTAATATGGACCGGGGTCCCATGATGTTCACTAGTGATGTCTCTCTCCCAAAAGACGATAAAGCAGCTAAGCGAGGTAAACAAATTACAGCTGGGCAATTGACAGGATTATGTGCGCAAACCAATGCTAACTATGCTATAAAGAAAGGTAGAGGCTCAAAAGCATGGGCGGTACGCCAAGGCAAGTAGACCGAAATCCATCTGCATATACTACTAATAATCCACCTTGAGATATCTATCCAGAACATCTCGCTGGTATTAAGTTGCGAGTCCCACCCAAAGTGTAAACTCAAAGCAACAGACAACTGCATTAAAAGAACTTTGCGTAAAGTAAACAATCCTTGCACCCGCAAATACAAGCACCGTTGTTTTCCCCCTTGTGGCAACAGCACATCTCCTAGACTCATGTTTCTGTCACTCAAACTAGTCATTGAGGGACATGAACCCACAATCAAGCATAACGTTCCCTCTTGGAGTTACTACATACTACTCGGCCAAAGCAATAAATAGCAACGGAGAACATGCAAGAATTACTCAAGAACATAAATATAAAAGAGGTGAATCAAATATATTACTCACACACAATCTGAACATAATCTCATAATCCATCGGATCCCAGCAAACTCAGCAGAGCAACAACATAAAGATTACATATGTGCCTCGATCATGTAGGGCAGCTCACGAGGTCTAATCCATAAAGAACAAAGAGGGGAGGAGAACATCACATAGCTACTGGTCATGGACCCATGGTCCAAGGGGGACTACTCACAACTCATCCGGGAAGCGTCCATGGTGGTGGAGAAGCTCCCCGTGGTGGTTCTCCCCTCCGGTAGGGTGCCGGGAAGAGTTCTCCTGGTGCTCCCGATCTTGGAAGCGCGGCGGCGGCGGAACAGAGATGAGATCGCAAAAAAGGGTTCCGTCCTCGAGGGTTTCAGGACGCGAGCAATATATATGCCAAAGGGGGTCATCAGAGGCGGAGGTGGGGCCCAAGGCGCCCCCCTGGCGCGGCCAGGGGTGGGGCCGCGCCGGGTAGCCGCCTGGGCCACCCCAGGCTCCCCTCTGGCCCTGCCTTGGTTTTTCTGGAAGCTCCCGATACGCTGATTTTTCCTGTATTTTTCCCGGAATTTTTAGGGCACTTTTAATATGGGGGAAACCTGAAATAGAAAAACAGCGGAAAACAGGAACTGGCACTGTGGTGCACTGAGTTAATAGGTTAGTCCAAATATGATCAAAAGTGTATGGAAGTGCATAAATATCATAGCAATATCACACAAAAGAGGCATGGAGCAAGCAGAAATTATAGATACGTTTTGGACGTATCAACATCCCCAAGCTTAATTCCTGCTTGTCCTCAAGTAGGTAAATGATAACAAGCATAATTTCTGTGGTGACATGCTATCAACCATATAAGAACTTTTAAGTAAAGCAATCAAGGCATGTAATTCAATTCAAGTCATAACAAACAAGAGTCTATATTAGCATTGTAACAAGCAACATAAGAACATAAAGGTGCAAGAGCTCTCGCTGTCCGTGACTCGAATGTCTCCAAATGGTGTTTGCGTGCAAGAAAGGGGATAGGGATATATGAGAGAGTAAAACATAGTTTTTGTATTGTTGAGAACTTAATCTACTAAAGTTTCACACTTGGTCTTCTTTGGAATCTTATCTTGACTCATCCCCAGACCGTCAGCCAGGTACAAGTCAAAATGATCCACTCCCTTTCGATATTTTGAGCACTCATGCAATGGATGAGCGTAAGCAAGAAAGTCGACACTTAGGATGGCAAAGAGAGAAAAATGATAGTGGGGGAAGACAAAAAAGGTGTGCAAGGCTCACATCAATGAGGATAATTGGTGTTTACACACGCTTCTACTCTTTTAGACTATGTTGGGCCTCCAAGCGCAGAGGTTTGTAGGACAGTAGCAATTTCCCTCAAGTGGATGACCTAAGGTTTATCGAACTTAGGGAAGTAGAGGTTGAAGATGGTCTCTCTCAAGCAACCCTGCAACTAAGATACAAGAAGTCTCTTGTGTCCCCAACACACCTAATACAACTAGGAGTTGTATAAGTGCACTAGTTCGGCGAAGAGATGTTAAATGGCAAGTGATATGGATGGCAAAACAAATTAATATAAATCTGTAATAAAAAGTGCAGCAAGCAAACAAGTGGTAAACGTGAGCACAAATGGTATTGCAATGGTGGAAACAAGGCCTAGGGTTCATACTTTCACTAGTGGCAACTCCCAACAACATTAACATAATCGAATCACATGATATTTCACATAAAACATGCAATAGAGACGCACCCGGAGGTCATTCCTTCGTGGTCAAGAGAGCACGAGAATTATGTAGGGCTACAAAAGCACACCTCAAAGTTCGTAGTTCTCAATCTAAGGATTTCCCAATGTCACCGCGGCCATCCAAAGAGAGTCCCACAATCACCACAACATATCTAAAGGATAGTCAAAGACAAGCACCAAGAGACTCTCAATCTTCAATCAACACACAAGAGAGGAAATCACTCATGAAAATATTTTTCTAATCCATGTCCAATAGACCGCTGTCACCTTGGTCTCGGGAATTATACTAGATAAAGACAAGTGAGTACATCAATCCAATACATAGAGGAAGGGGAAATATCATGGGATCACCCTAGATCAACATAGCCTATGATCACAACGAAGATCACATCATGAGAGAGAGAGATAACCACATAGCTACACGTACGAGCCCTCGGCCCCGGAGAAGACTACTCACACATGGACATGGTGAGGAGGAGGTTGATGATGGTGTTGATGGAGAGGTGCAGCCCCGCGAGGAGGCGGCGGCCACGGAGGCGGCGGCGGCGAGGAGGAGACGGCGGCGGCCCTAGGGGGCAGCGGCGGCCCTTGGGGGCGGCGGCGGCCCTAGGGGCAGCGGCTCCTTGGCCCCCCTTCTTCCTTGTGGATGGTGCTGCAATGGTGCTGGTCCTCCCCTCCAAGACGGCGGCTTGAGAGGAGGAAAATTCGTGGCCCTTGGTGACCTAGGTTTTCTCTCTTTATATAGACTCTCGAATTCCCGTCATCAGATTTTGGGCCTCAGTAAAACGGGCTAAACTCGGCCGTCCGGACTCCGATTTGGACAAACTTTATATCCAGAAGCATCGCCTCGAAATTCCCCACAACTTTCGCAACTAGACTTTGTCCGTTTGACGTCGTCTTCGGGCCGGAACGTGACCATCTTTAAGAATGTTCTCAGACAGATTTCAGGAAAGTCAGAGTCCTACTCCAATACGACTCCTTTTGCGTTTTTATCAATTTCCAAGTAATTCCTACACAATAAAGTGTAAAACAAGAACATTGTGCACTTTTGCAACCATTAGTAGGTTAGTCCAAATATGATCAAAAGTGTATGGAAGTGTATAAATATCATAGCAATATCACACAAAAAAAGGCATGGAGCAAGCAGAAATTATAGATACGTTTTGGACGTATCAACATCCCCAAGCTTAATTCCTGCTCGTCCTCGAGTAGGTAAATGATAACAAGCATAATTTCTGTGGTGACATGCTATTAACCATATAGGACTTTTTCATAGTCATATGACAAAAGCTTACTGAGACAATGAATCTATAGTAATTAAGTTGCCTCATGAGAAAATCACAAAGAACTGAAAGTTTTACAATATGATATTGAAACATCCAATAGATTCGTAATGAACATGATGTGCAAATATGATAAAGTGATATCTAGCTTGCCCCCTTTAGTGAAGCAAAACATAAATGCAGGGGCACCTCCAAGGTTTAAGTGATGACTAGATACAATGATTTCAAAATAAACGATATCACAATCATGCAAAAGACAATGCTACTTTGGGACAATGCACATTACACTCAGAATGACAATCATGCTCTCAGTAGTTGGTGCTTTTAAAAGAAGGTGGAGACTCTCGAACCGTGGCTTTTGTTGGCAAGGTTGAAAACCCGTAATCGGAAACAAAGACAAAACATGTACCAGAGCTCTTGGTTTTAAAATAGAGGTAATAATTTTTTTAGATCATGCATGTTTTGTCAACGAATGCTAGCAGACAACTCAATCACTTCTTGAGATGGACAAGTTTCGAGGAACGGCTCCCGAATGAGGACGATCACATCCTCTTAATCTCCTTTGTTTGTCACTGCCAAAGTTTTCTGATTTCTCATGAACAAATCGTGAAGGAGGGTTTGTTTGTTATATTATCTTTTTGAGCCGGGCGCACTCAATGCCAGTTCCTTCTCGTATTATGGGTTTGCACATTATACATGCAATCCCGGGGTGAAGCTTGTCCAACTTAAAAAGATCATGAATTAACTACTACTTCCTCATGAGCTAAAACAGAGGCACAAAAGAGAAATGCTTTTTTGAATAATTTCGAGATGGTACATGAAAGTCTTCGTTAGGAATGGCAGGTAAATACCATGTATAGGAAGGTATGGTGGACTCATATGGCATAACTGGTTTAAAGGATTTTGGATGCACAAGCAGTCAGTCCGCTTAGTACAGGCGAAGGTTAGCAAAAGACTGGGAGCAACCAACTAAAAGAGCAATGACGGTCATAATCATGCAGAGCGACAAAGCAACATTGAATCAGGCATGTAAGTTATATCGCTACTCAGAAATTAAAGATCATCAAGGCTTGATAGACTTTCTTTACAGTCTTAAATATGCGTGAGCATATGCCAAGGCAATCAAAATAAATTTTTGAAGGAAGATATTACTAAACCACACCACATCATAGGCAAACAAATCATGTTGGTACTCCAATAACACATTGGGAACCCCCCAGCTATTTGAGACTAACCATAAGAAAACATGAACTACTAAGCGCCATTATGCACGTAGCATCTTTATCATAGACATATCAACCAATGCAACGGAAGCAAACTCTCTTAATAATATAAACATGATAACTAAAGAGAGTTCAAGCAACCAACTAAACAAAAGCTCTTTAAAAAGATAAGCATGAAAGTTAAGAGCTAAGCATGATAGTAGCTATTAAAAGACAAAGAACACACACAGCAAAGATAGACATGCAAACTCTATGTTATGTTCTAGGTAGAAATGGAGCGTGTTTCTCTCCCACATAAAGAAAGCTGAGTTCCAACTAGTTATGAAAAGCTAAAGAAAACTAAAAGGAAAATTAAAACAAGACGCTCCAAGCATAGCACATAACACATGAAGTGATTAAAATATAGTGGAACGAAGGACGAACTGATAATGTTGATGGAGAAGGGGATGCACGGGGGCATCCCCAAGCTTAGACGCTTGAGTCTCCTTGAATATTTCTTGGGGGTGCATGGGGGCATCCCCAAGCTTGAGCGTTTGACACTCCTGAATCTTTTTATCATCTTCCCTCGCACACTTGAAAACTCCCTTCATACATAACTCATCATAATCTGATTAGCGAGGTTAGTACCCATAATAAAATAATTGTTCCTTGCTGGAAATAAAGATATTCTTGAAGTTCTACTGTTTCTCAAGATTTCCAAAAGGTTTTTGCAAAGAAAAAGCAAGCTCTAGGTTTGCAAAATGAAGGAAAGGCAAAACAGGACAGAATCTGTGAAAAACAGAACAGCAGGTAGTAAATGATTTTTACGGGGCACTTCTGCAACTCTAATAAAAAAACTCAAAACAGACGCACGAAAGACAATTATATAGAGCACGCTGTCGAAAAAATTCAGACCAAAAAGATGATCTGGTGATTTTATACGAATTTTTCTATCCAAGGACAGAATCTGTTTCCTGGACAGCACGTCACAACTTTTGAACTTTCTTGCAATCAGAGGCTAAACTTGGCACAAAGCTGAAAAATAAAGATACAATGATGTTGCTACAGTAGTAACAAACATCAAGACCACTAAAACTGAAAGCAAACACAACAAGGGTTGTCTCCCTAGAGCTCTTTCTTTATAGCCATAAAGATAGGCTTAAGACTTTAATGATGCTCTCGTAGGAATAAGAGCTGAAGAACAAAAGAGAGCATCAAGAAGCAAATACCAAACACATT
Source organism: Secale cereale (assembly GCA_902687465.1). Taxonomy (NCBI): domain Eukaryota; kingdom Viridiplantae; phylum Streptophyta; class Magnoliopsida; order Poales; family Poaceae; genus Secale; species Secale cereale. The sequence continues at coordinate 851,377,926 of LR738714.1, read as the reverse complement.
TAAGCCTAACATGCTTCCTATGCATAGGAATATTGCAATAGTATAATTCATTGAAGCACAAAGCAACTAGCATAGGAAGGCAAAACAAGCATAACTTCAAAATATTCACCATAAAGAGAGGAAACTTCTTATTATTAAGATATTTAGAACCAAGTCTCCCTATCTCATTATAAATTCCAGTGGCATCATGGATGAACTCAACAATATAAGCATCACATAAAGCATTGTTACCATGATCCACATGCAAAAAGGTACTCTTACTCTCCACATAAGCATAATCTTTCTCATTGGTAATAGTGGGAGTAGGACTATCATAAACCACTTGAACCCTATAGATTAATTGTGTAGTAGGAGGGTGGTGTTCAACAAGGGAGTAATGCCCTCCATGATTATGACAAGTTTCATAAGGATAATTTCTCCTTATGTCATAGGTACCTTTATAATCACTATAGGTTGGAGTTATAACATCATCATGGTAGAGAAGAGCATTATCATTGCTAGCAACTATATTTGTAAACATGTTGTCTTTATTCTTACTAGCAAAAGAATTATCAATTATCACATCACTAGTGGGTAAAGGATTTGCAATCCTATCATCCCCAAGCTTAGAGCTTCCCATATCATCACTTTCAGAGTTGGTACCAAAAAGATTTTCAAGATCATAAGTAGCATTATCATCATTTTCCCAATCACAATAAGTAACATGCATATCATAATCAAAATCATCTTCAATAGTACCTACAGACGTATCATCAAGATGATAATTAAGGCAATAAACTTCACCTTCTTCTTTAAACTTACAATCGTTAGGATAAAAGTTGATGGGAGGAATATGCTCAGGCCAGGTTGATACCCATTCTTCTTCTTTCTTGCTCCTCTTCCTCCTCCTCTTCTTTTTGTTCTTCTTAACCTTAGGAGGGAGTGGTTGGAGATGAAGCTTCTCCACATATTCTGGTTTATCATTAGAAACAATAGGGGAAACTTGGGAGAAAGTCTCCTTTTTATTAGCAGAAATATAAGAGACATTTTTATACTTTGGTAAAGTTCCCTTCCTTTATAATCTTACCTATGTAATCATTTTCATGGCAATTAACAACACAATAGAGATGTCAATTTTGCAAAGTGTTTTTTATTCCTATGGCATTAACATCTAGCCATGAAGTCTTTTCTGATAACTCTTCACACATCAAAAATAACATAAGCTCATCATAAATATCAGAGGTGATCATGTTATCACACAACCGGTTAACAATTATGTTTTGAAAGTTCTTGCATTGAAAATTAAAGTGACCCTCTATACGACAAAGTTCACAAGTAAAAGGATAAAGGTCACACAATTCTCTAGCAATTTCATTTAAATCTTTGACCCAAGTAATTGTGCTTTCATGCTTATGTTGCTTACAATACTTCTCTTCTTCAATCATAGGCCTTTCACAAGGTCTATCCACTCCACAAAAATTAACATGCTTATATAAAACTTCATTTTTAGGAATTGGATCATGCATGTTGCAATCATCATGAACAATTTCATTTTCCTTGCAAGTCTCTTTAAAAGGTTTATGATACTTGATCCAATCCTCCTTAGGCATATTAAGATGTGAAGCAAAAGATTTGAGGAAATCAACAAGGAGTTGAGAATCAAGCCCAAACTTAGCACTAAACTTATTAAAACTTGTAGTTTCAACAAAGGACTTAATGCAATCATACTCATAAATTATACCTGACTCTTTACCTTTGTCGATCTCCCAATCTTCAGTGTTGCATTGAATTCTTTCAAGAATTCCCATTTAGCATCAATCTTTTTGTTTGTGAAAGAACCCATAGAGGAAGCGTCGAGCAAATCTTTATCCTGTCGAGAAAGCCTCACAAAGAAATTAGTAATAATCATATCTTTGGGGAGCCCATGGTTAGGACATTTTAGCATTAACGTTTTCAGTCTCCCCCAAGCTTGAGCTATGCTCTCTCCATCATGAGGATAAAAATTATAAACATAATTCCTATTCTCATGGACTTCATGAAGAGGATAAAACTTGGAGTAAAAGAAAGACTGGATCTCTTCCCACTCCAGCAGGTGAGAGTCATTTAGTAGCCTATACCATTCCAATACTTTTCCTTTCAGTGACAAGGCAAATAATTTCCTCATGACAAACTCCCTTGATACACCTGCAAGATTAAATAATGAACATAGTTGTGACAGATATAGCAAGTGTTCACCGGGATGTCTGTCTCCTGCATAACGATCAGCCAAAACATAATCGATAATACCAGCTGGTATTTTATAGGGCACAATTTCAGTAGGGGAGGAGCAACCACCACAGGTGTGGGGTGTCTTCCCGCAAGCAACGATCCAATAGCAAGGTTGTCCATAAGCATAACTAGTGAAATAAAAACAAGAAACAAAAAGATTTAATTGCAAGATCTAAAGATATACCTTCAAGCGCTCACCTCCCCGGCAACGGCGCCAGAAATAGCTTGATGTCTACACACGCTTCTACTCTTGTAGACTATGTTGGGCCTCCAAGCGCACAGGTTTGTAGGACAGTAGCAATTTCCCTCAAGTGGATGACCTAAGGTTTATCGAACTCAGGGGAGTAGAGGTTGAAGATGGCCTCTCTCAAGCAACCCTGCAACTAAGATACAAGAAGTCTCTTGTGTCCCCAACACACCTAATACAACTAGGAGTTGTATAAGTGCACTAGTTCGGCGAAGAGATGTTAAGTGGCAAGTGATATGGATGGCAAAACAAAGTAATATAAATCTGTAATAAAAAGTGCAGCAAGCAAACAAGTGGTAAACGTGAGCACAAATGATGCTGTAATGGTGCTGGTCCTCCCCTCCAAGACGACGGCTTGGGAGGAGGAAAATTCGTGGCCCTTGGTGACCTAGGTTTTCTCTCTTTATATAGACTCTCGGATTCCCGTCATCAGATTTTGGGCCTCAGTAAAACGGGCTAAACTTGGCCGTCCGGACTCCGATTTGGACGAATTTTATATCCAGAAGCATCGCCTCGAAATTTCCCACAACTTTCGCAACTAGACTTTTTCCGTTTGACGTCGTCTTCGGGCTGGAACGTGACCATCTTTAAAAAACGTTCTCAGACATATTTCAGGAAAGTCAGAGTCCTACTCTAATACGACTCCTTTTGCGTTTTTGTCAATTTCCAATAATTCCTATACAATAAAGTGTAAACCAAGAACATTGTGCACTTTTGCAACCATTAGTAGGTTAGTCCAAATATGATCAAAAGTGTATGAAAGTGTATAAATATCATAGCAATATCACACAAAAAAAGGCATGGAGCAAGCAGAAATTATAGTGCACTTTTGCGTTTTGGACGTATCAATAATCATCGGCGAGAGAAAGCCAAATGATAGATATGATGTGAGGAGTAGGGATTGCCATGCAATGGATGCACATATGAGCTAAGGTAAGCTCTCCAATGGAACTAGTGGGGGTGCATCCAACTTGCTTGCTCAAGAAGACCTAGAGTTCTTTTGAGGAGGCTCATCATTGGAATATGCAAGCCAAGTTCTATAGTGTAAAGGTCCCCACATAGCTATATGCATAAATGATAATCTCTATGGAGCACAAGGTATAAGATGGAGTACGAGTGTGGATCTCTCAAAAGGAAATAGTGGTGTGCCCCCTTCTCTCTTTTTATTTCTTTTTCTCTTTTTTTTTGTAGCCTCAATGACTCTTTCTATTTATCTCTCATTTGTCCTCTTTGGGATCTTTTGATTTTGTCCTCTTTGGGATCTTTTGATTTGTCCTCTTTGGGATCTTTTCCTCACTTTAGGGGCAACACTCTATGTATTACAAGAAGTATAGAATATCTTTCACACTTTACAAAAGTACTCAACATAAAGAAAATGAAACTATCATGATGTATGCAAATGTATGCCTCTGCTAGTGTAGCAGGATATGCAATGGTACCAGCGCGTCATGTAGCAATGATTAGGGCAAGGCCCAACTAGCATGCGGCTCATCGATCAAGCAAAAAGCATGTATGACATGAAGATCAAGTCATGAGAAGATGGATGTTGCATGGCAATGTATCTCGGAAAGGCTATGGAAATGCCTTAATAGGTAGGTATGGTGGCTGTTTTGAGGAAGGATATAATGAGGCTTATGATGTCAGAGCGTATCGTGCCAAGGATTTGGATGCACCGGCGAAGTATGCGCCAACTCTTGAGGTGAGAAAGGGCAATGCACGGTACCGAAGAGGCTAGAAAAATATGGTTAGGTGGAAGTGTCAACCTTCGAATACTCACATTAGTCCGAAGAACTCATGCACTTATTATCGGTAACTCTCAATCTAATTAGGAGGTTTACAAAGAGACAAGTACCCCGAGGAGGTGTGTATGGGGGTTTGGTTATCCTTGCGCATCCTCGACCCATGGTACGTGAGTGTACTCTAATATTCGATCCCTCCAAAGATTAGTGATCCATTTAGTAGCTAAAGTTCTCAACTATTTTGTAGGTTTTCGAAAATAAACACGGATTGCCCAAAATACGACATCTATCACTAATAGGCTAAAGCTCTTGTCACCAAAAGTTCAGACATTACTCATGGCAATACCTCAAAACTATTGCAAGTTACTACCAAAATTAAATAGCAACCTCAATTACCTACTTTAAGTTAAGACACACAACTCAGTGCAACAGACAAACTCTCTTAACAAGATAAACATGAAAACTCAAGAGAGTTCAGCAACCAACTAAACAAAAGCTCTTTAAAGAGAAAAGCATGAAAACTAAGAGCTAAACATGACAGCAGCTATGGAAAGACAAAGAACATACACAGCAAAGATAAGCATGAAAATCCTATGTTGTGTTCTAGGTTGAAGTGGAGCATGTTTCTCTCCCACATAAAGAAAGCTGGGTTCTAACTCGTTATGAACAGCAAGCAAAGCTAAAGAAAACTAAAAAGAAAACTAAGAGCAAGACGCTCCAAGTATAGCACATAACGCATGAAGTGATTAAAATATAGTGGAACGAAAGACGAACTGATAATTGTTGATGGAGAAGGGGATGCACGGGGGCATCCCCAAGCTTAGACGCTTGAGTCTTCTTGAATATTTCTTGGGGGTGCACGGGGGCATCCCCAAGCTTGAGCGTTTGACCCTCCTGAATCTTTTTATCATCTTCCCTCGCACACTTGAAAACTCCCTTCATACATAACTCATCATAATCTGATTAGCGAGGTTAGTACCCATAATAAAATAACTTTTCCCTGCTGGAAATAAGGATAATCTTGAAGAGCTACTGTTTCTCAAGATTGCCAAAAGGTTTTTGCAAAGAAAAAGCAAGCTCAAGGTTTGCAAAACGAAGAAAAGGCAAAACAGGACAGAATCTGTGAAAAACAGACCAGCAGGTAGTAAATAATTTTTTCGGGGCACTTCTGCAACTCAAATAAAAAAACTCAGAACAGACGCCAGAAATCCAATTGTATAGAGCACGTTTTCAAAAAAAATCAGACCAAAAAGATGATCTGGTGATTTTATACGAATTTCTCTGTCCAAGGACATAATCTATGTTCTGGACTGCACGTCACAACTTTTGAACTTTCTTGCAATCGGAGGCTAAACTTGGCACAAAGCTGAAAAGAAAAGATACAATGATGATGCTACTGTAGTAGCAAACATCAAGACACAACAAAAGAAAAATAAAATTTTATTCGTTGTGGGCTGCCTCCCAAAAGCGCTTTCTTTTATGCCTTTAAGCTAGGCATGATGCAAAGAGATCAAGTTGTATCAATTGAACCATCATCAAGATCATCAAAAAGCTCTTCAATAGTACAACTAGTCTTAAGAGGACTTTCAAATAAAGGCCTAATAGAGATACTTCTAGGGAGAAGACCAAAAGGTAAAAAGTCAATGGAAGATTCATTTATAAATTTATCAAAGAGAGGTGTTTCTTCCGAAGTCTTCACAGTTTCAACCCCTTTGGCAATAGATGGATTACTTTTGGAACGAGGAGCCTTTGGAACGTAAACGAACTTAGGCTCCTTCTTTGCCGGAGTTTCTACCTTTTTTGTTTTGATTGAGGAGAAAGTAGTTCCTAAAGTGTCAACGATTTCCTCAATCTTGTCTATCCTAGAAGAATCCAAGTCATGGGATTTGATGGTCTCCAAAGTTTTGAGAATTTTATGCATGGAGCTATCAAGCCTATTCAAATTCCCTTGGATCTTACGGTCCAACTCATTTATCTTATTAATGTTTGGCATCTCTAGCTCTATCTTTTCAAGTTTTTTCATAATGTGAGCTAGGGTAATGTCCTCGTGAATGCTAACAACAGGGGGATTTCCAACAAGATTTTCCATAATACTAAGAGATTCCCAAACTGGGGCTTCTAGGAAATTTCCATTGATAGCAGAATCTAGAATAAACCTATTCCAAGAAGTAATTCCAACATAAAAATTTCTAAGCAGGATAGTAGTAGATTGCTTCTTGGTGGCTCTTTTTTGAGAATCATTAATTCTATACCAAGCATCTTTTAGACTCTCACCACCTCTTTGTTTAAAGGTGAGCACTTCTGCCTCACCAAAGGCAAAAGGACCAGGCATAATGCCAAATAAAAGCGAGATAACTATTTTTGTGTTTTTTGGTAAGGGACACGAAAGCAAAAACTGAAAGGTAAACTAACAAGACTAAAAATCAAAGATAAAAGATAGCGTGCAACTCCACTATCTTGAAGAGTGGAGTCCCCGGCAACGGCGCCAGAAACTTGCTTGATGGCTTCTCGCCCCTCGTTGGTTACCCCAAGTGGAAGGTTTGAGATGTAGCGTAGCGGCAAATTTCCCTTGGCAAAGATACCAAGGATCGAATCCCGTGAGACTCCGAGGGTCGACAAGAAGGTGTCAATGGCGCCAGAAACTTTTGCTTGACAGGACCTGCACACAGATACAAATAACTTTGCTCCCAACGAGTACAAAGAGGTTGTCAATCCCTCCGCCCTTGTCGTTTACAAAGGATCAAACACAAGAGATAATAGTGATAGGTATGACTGCAACTAGGAAATAAGAACAGGAAGTAAATAGCGGGTGTGATCAGTGATGGTAATATGGACCGGGGTCCCATGATGTTCACTAGTGATGTCTCTCTCCCAAAAGACGATAAAGCAGCTAAGCGAGGTAAACAAATTACAGCTGGACAATTGACAGGATTATGTGCGCAAACCAATGCTAACTATGCTGTAAAGAAAGGTAGAGGCTCAAAAGCATGGGCGGTACACCAAGGCAAGTAGACCGAAATCCATCTGCATCTACTACTAATCATCCACCTTGAGATATCTATCCAGAATATCTCGCTGGTATTAAGTTGCGAGTCCCACCCAAAGTGTAAACTCAAAGCAACAGACAACTGCATTAAAAGAACTTTGCGTAAAGTAAACAATCCTTGCACCCACAAGTACAAGCACCGTTGTTTTCCCCCTTGTGGCAACAACACATCCCCTAGACTCATGTTTCTGTCACTCAAACTAGTCATCGAGGGGGATGAACCCACAATCAAGCATAACGTTCCCTCTTGGAGTTACTTCCTACTACTCGGCCAAAGCAATAAATAGCAACGGAGAACATGCAAAAATTACTCAAGAACATAAATATAAAAGAGGTGAATCAAATATATTACTCACACACAATCTGAACATAATCTCATAATCCATCGGATCCCAGCAAACTCAGCAGAGCAACAGCATAAAGATTACATATGTGCCTCGATCATGTAGGGCAGCTCACGAGGTCTAATCCATGAAGAACAAAGAGGGGAGGAGAACATCACATAGCTACTGGTCATGGACCCATGGTCCAAGGGGGACTACTCACAACTCATCCGGGAAGCGTCCATGGTGGTGAAGAAGCTCCCGGTGGTGGTTCTCCCCTCCGGCAGGGTGCTGGGAAGAGTTCTCCTGGTGCTCCCGATCTTGGAAGCTCGGCGGCGGCGGAACAGAGATGAGATCGCGAAAAAGGGTTCCGTCCTCGAGGGTTTCGGGACGCGAGCAATATATATGCCAAAGGGGGTCACCAGAGGCGGAGGTGGGGCCCCAGGCGCCCCCCTGGCGTGGCCAGGGGTGGGGCCGCGCCGGGTGGCCGCCTGGGCCACCCCAGGCTCCCCTCTGGCCCTGCCTTGGTTTTTCTGGAAGCTCCCGATACGCTGATTTTTCCTGTATTTTTCCCAGAATTTTTAGGGTACTTTTAATATGGGGGAAACCTGAAATAGAAAAACAGTAGAAAACAGGAACTGGCACTGTGGTGCACTGAGTTAATAGGTTAGTCCAAATATAATCAAAAGTGTATGGAAGTGCATAAATATCATAGCAATATCACACAAAAGAGGCATGGAGCAAGCAGAAATTATAGATACGTTTTGGACGTATCAGCGGCGGCCTGGGGGGGGGGGGAAACTTGCCCCCCAAGGCATAGGGGGCGCCTCCCTCCCCTAGGGTTTCAACCCTAGGCGCATGAGGGAGGGCCCAGTAGGGTGTGCCAGCCCACCAGGGGCTGGCCCCCTTCCCCTTGCGGCCTAGGGGCCCCACCGGGATGGGTGGTTGATGGGCCTCGAACCCCTCGTTGGTTACCCCAAGTGGAAGGTGTAAGATGCAGTATGTAGAAGTGTTTTCCCTTAGCAAAGATGCCAAGGATCGAATCCCCAGAGACTCCTAGGTTCAACAAGTAGGTGTCAACTGCTAACGGCGCAATTAGCAATCTACGTGGACCTGCACACACATACAAATAACTTTGCTCCCAACGAGTACAGAGAGGTTGTCAATCCCTCCGGCCTTGTAGTTCACAAAGGGTTAAAAGCAATGATAGTAGTGATAGATAGTGTTTTGCAATAGTAAGTAAATAGCGAAAAGTAAATAGCGGATGTGATCAATGATGGTAATATGGACCGGAGTCTCATGATGTTCACTAGTGATGTCTCTCTCCCAAAAGACGATAAAACAACTATGTGAGGTAAACAAATTACAGCTGGGCAATTGACAGGACCACGAACGCAAACCAATGCTGATTACATTGCAGAAAGGTTGAGGTTCAAAGCATGGGCGGTACGCCAAAATAAGTAGACCGAAATCCATCAATATCTACTACTAATCATCCACCTTGAGATATCTATCCAGAACATCTCGCTGGTATTAAGTTGCGAGTCCCACCCATAGTGTAAACTCAATGCAACAGACAACTGCATTAAAAGAACTTTGCGTATAGTAAACAATCCTTGCACCCGCGGGCACAAGCACCATTGTTTTCCCCCTTGTGGCAACAACACATCCCCTAGACTCATGTTTCTGTCACTCAAGCTAGTCATCGAGGGGCATGAACCCACAATCGAGCATAACGTTCCCTCTTGGAGTCACTACGTATTACTTGGCCAAAGCAATAAATAACAACAGAGAACATGCAAGAATTACTTATGAACATAAATATAAAAGAGGTAGATCAAATATATTACTCAAGATCAATCTGAACATAATCCCATAATCCATCGGATCCCAGCAAACTCAACATAGCAACAGCATAAGGATTACATATGTGCCTCGATCATGTAGGGCAGCTCACGAGGACTAATTAGTGAAGCACAAGAACGGGAGGAGAACATCACATAGCTACTGGTCATGGACTCATGGTCCAAGGGAGACTACTCACGAGTCATCCGGGAGGCGTCCATGGTGGTGGAGAAGCTCCCGGTGGTGATCCTCCCCTCCGGCAGGGTGCCGGGAAGAGTTCTCCTGGTGCTCCCGATCTTGGAAGCGGCGGCGGCGGCGGAACAGAGATGGGATCGCGAAAAGAGTTCCTGTTCTGAGGGTTTCGGAGGACGCTTTAAATATATGCCAAAGGGGAGCATCGGGGAAGCTTCGGGGGGCCCAGGCGCCCCTCCGGCGCGGCCCAAGGGGATGCGCCGCCAGGGCGCCTGGAGCCCTGGTGCCCCCCCGGCTGCCCTTCGGACGCACGGAAGTTTCCGGAACGCTGATTTTTTATATAATTTTTCTGGATTTTTCCTGGCAGTTCTCGTAACGTGAAAACCTGAAATACAAAAACAGCCGAAAACAGAAACTGACACTGGGGTGCACTGGATTAGTAAGTTAGTCCAAATATGATCAAAAGTGTATGGAAGTGTATGAATATCATAGCAATATCACCCAAAAGTGGCATGGAGCAAGCAGAAATTATAGATACGTTTTGGACGTATCAGTGGCCCCACCCGGTGGACCCCCGGGACCCCTCCGGTGGTCCCGGGACGCTCTCGGTGACCCCCGGAGTTCACCCGATGGCCGAAACTGGACTTCCTATATATCATTCTTTACCTCCGGACCATTCCGGAACTCCTCGTCACGTCCGGGATCTCATCCGGGACTCCGAACAACTTTTGGGTTTCCACGTGCATGTATCTCTACGACCCTAGCGTCACCGAACCTTAAGTGTGTAGACTCTACGGGTTCGGGAGACACGTAGACATGACCGAGACCACTCTCCGATCAATAACCAACAGCGGGATCTGGATACCCATGTTGGTTCCCACGTGTTCCTCGATGATCTTCATCGGATGAACCACTGTGTCAAGGATTCACTCAATCCTGTACGTTATTCCCTTTGTCCATCGGTACGGTACTTGCCCGAGATTCGATCGTCGGTATTCCCGATACCTTGTTCAATCTCGTCATGGCAAGTCTCTTTACTCGATCCGTAATCCATCATCCCGTGACTAACTCCTTAGTCACCTTGAGCTCATTATGATGATGTCTTACCGAGTGGGCCCAGAGGTACCTCTCCGTCATACGGAGTGACAACATCCCAGTCTCGGTTCGTACCAACTCAACAGACACTTTCGGAGATACCCGATGCGTACCTTTATAGCCACCCAGTTATGTTGTGACGTTTGGCACACCCAAAGTATTCCTACGGTATCCGGGAGTTGTACAACCTCATGGTCTAAGGAATAAATACTTGACACCAAAAAGCTTATTCATTACGAACTATACGATCTCGTGCTATGCTCAGGATTGGGTCTTGTCCATCACATCATTCTCCTAATGATGTGATCCCGTTATCACTGACATCCTATGTCCATGGTCAGGAAACCGTGACCATCTGTCGATCAACGAGCTGGTAACTAGAGGACTACCAGGGACTCATTGTGGTCTATATATTCACACATGTATCGCTGTTTCCGTACAATACAATTCAAGCATGAATAACAGACGATTATCATGAACAAGGAAATATAATCATAATACTTTTATTATTGCCTCTAGGGCATATTTCCAACATCATCATCTTCATCATTATCATGATCCTCAACATATTATTCTTGGGCCACCAACCCTTTAGGAGGGGTCTTCTTGTTGAAGTTGTTCTTGTTGGGATAAGACTTGGCCTTGTCCTTCCGGATAAGCTTGCCTCCAAAGTCTTCTCTTTTCTCATATGGGCAATCTGCAACGAAGTGGCTTACATTTCTACAATTGAAGCATGTCCTCACTCGTTGCTTGCCCTTGTTCCCACTTGAGTTGTTCTTGTTGAAGTTGGGCCTTGAGTTCTTCTTGTTGCCCCAAAATTGCCGCGAAGCAAGAGCCATGTGCTCATGATAGGCATATTTGGTGTCCTCGGGGCAACACTCATCATCATCCTCCTCCTCCTCTTCTTCTACACAAGCCTTGGCCTTCAAGGCAAGGTTAGGCTTCTTTGATCATTGAGCTCTTAACACCCATTGTCGACGGTCTTGTCCAAGATCCTCATAGCAACGAACTCATCCAACACTTCATTTGATGACAAGTGGTGGAAGTCCGGTCTTTGGCGAATGACGGATGACATGGCCTTATGGTAGGGCATCATGGCCTTGAGAAACTTGCGCTTGATCCAATTGTCATCCATGTCCTTACTCCCATGATCTCGAAGCACTAGTAGATAAAGGGAGATCAGACCCGGTTTGTTAGGGCCTTTAGCCCCGGTTCATGAACCGGGACAAAAGTGTCGGTACTAATGCTCTGACCCTTTAGTCCCGGTTCAATCCAGAACCGGGGCAGATGGGTGTCCACGTGGCCTGTGCGCCGAGCCCAGGCAGGAAGGGCTTTGGTCCCGGTTGGTGGCACCAACCGGGACCAAAAGGCATCCACGCGTCAGCATTTCTGTGGCTGTGGTTTTTGTTTTTTTTTTTTG
>LR738714.1:851350459-851365441 GCA_902687465.1 Secale cereale | reverse complement strand
GAGAGAGAGAGAGAGAGAGAGAGAGAGAGAGAGAGAAGTAATATTGACCACCTCTCCTTCTCCGAGAGATTGGTCGAACAACAAGTTCTCGTATATCTATCCGACACTACCGGGTACATATATACAATAATTAACTCTTACAAATATAATCTCCTATCATATGGACGCATGGTCCACATAGTATTCTCCGTCTGGCGCGATCACGTGTTCAAGGAAGAATGCCGCCAATTCCTCTTGAATTGCTCGCAGACGATCTGGTGTTAGGAGTTCATCCCGCTTCCGAAACATCTAATTTGAAGAAGGGGGTCAATACATGAAATGATGCTATAAAATTGTGAATATTATTAATTGCTTACGCACTTCAAATTCTGCTTCAGAGTAGCCCCGCTCACAGGTCGTGTGGCGGATGGACTCGCAAATGTAGTATCCACAGTAATCATTCCCGGGTTCCTGCCACAACCACTTTACAAGAAATGGAGGTCAATCAAACTGATAAGCAAGAATGCCAAATGGTATTGATGAAACTAGCGCTTGAATCAAGATATAGGAGATGCGCGGAACATGCTACTATATAGTACTTACTTTCGGGTGTCTAAATTCTAGCTTCTTCGGCAGTCCCGGAGCTTTTTTGGTGAATTTTCTCCAAACCCTGCCAGACAAAGAAAACAATTACTTGATATCAGAAATGAACAAAGTTGCTGATATGCATGGTGGATAATATTGATCGATTTAACTTACCTGTCGAGCATTTGAGTCATGTCCGCATACTCCTCGGGATCTTTACGTTTAGAGTCCAAGACAGTTACTACTCCCTTCTCAAGCTTAATCTCTAAGAGAATATAGTGGAAGCTGCGCACGCATGCATGAACTCATCAATTACATTTCTATAACCTTGACTGATATATAAGGGAAACCAAATATGCACAAGACAGTAACACTCACTTGAAGTTGTAAGGAAAGAGTATTATATCTTTGTTTTCATTTACCACCAACGATCGTAGCAAGTTGGCCTCGGTATCTGAGGGACACCATTTAACCTCGGTTGCATCTATGAGGTCTGTGTTAATGAACCCAATATCACCTACTTGTCTTTTCTTCAATTCGACGATCTTCAATCTGCATAATATAGTGAGGATAATTATAAATACATGCAATGAAAGAGATCGGCTATATAGAGAGACTTAATGACAAAAGTAGTACTACTTACAGACAGTAGCAGGTGACCGTTGCTTTATCGAGGGCCAATTGATTGAAAAACTGATAGAACTCCTCAAATGGAATAGGCAACAGTTCAATTCCAACGAGGTCATGCTCCGGTTTAACTCTCACATACAAGCTATCCCTCCCCCCAGACTCTCTGCAGATTTTCAAGTACCAATCATGCAATCTTCGCATATTCGTTGATAGAGATCTTTCATTTTTGATGAGAGGCTTCCCGTACTCGTATCTTTGTATCTGCACGTCCAAGAAATCATATTGTACATCGTCGGACACGTAATCTCCAAGATTGCTATAACCGGGCACCATCCTCGGATCATTAGCGACCATGTCGCTAGACACCTTGAGCAGGGGGCACGATTGGTCCGCTTGTTCGCCGAGCTGGGCAATTTGTTTCCCTGCTTGTCCTTCTACTAACCTTTGATCACTTTTTGTACTTCCCGACCGCTTCGCTGCTTGAAATGACTTTTCAATCATGCGGTCATAGTTGTCCTTCGGCTTACTTTTCGCTGGTTGCTTCAGGGCAGCAAGAGTGCGCTTTGCTTTCACCGGATCTATCTTCTCCTCCGGAGGTGGATGTCTCTGTGCTTTCAACCCTTCAAGCCAGTCCTTCACTTCGCCTTGAGCGATCTTCGTGTTTTCCTCATCGGACCTCTCGTATGGTAACTTCTCTAGAGGCGTGAGAGAAGGACCGAATCTGCATCGCCTCCCGCCTCTGGCTGTACTGCTAGACGTCACCAGACCAGACGAAGCGGCTGTCTTCTTTCCTTGCTTACGCGCCGGAGCAGGAGCAGCCGGAGCGGCGGCAGGTCTCTTCCGCCCTTGCTGACTAGGCGGAGAAGGAGGAGCTGGCTGGCTGCTCGGGCGCGCCGGCGTAGGCGGAAAAGGAGGAGGCTGGCTACTCGGGCGCGCCGGCGCAGGCGAAGGAGGCGGAGTGCCGCCACGCGCCGGAGAAGGAGCCGGAGTGACCTGATCGTCACTCGCCGGAGGAGGAGGCGGTGGAGGAGGCGGAGTGCCCTGACTTGCCGGAGGAGGAGGAGGCGGAGGCGTCCAGTTGAGAATGTTGGTGAGGTCCTTCCGCCATAGGCATGGAGTCTTCAGTGAAGAACCCGGCCGAGTCTCCCCTTCACCGGTAGGGTGGTCAAGCTGGAGCTCCTCAAATCCCTCCGTAATTTCATCCACCATCACCCTAGCATATCCTTCTGGAATCAGCCGGCAGTGAAAAGTGTCGCCGGGTCCAGTAGGAAAAACAGAGCCAGCAGCCGCCTTGACCTTCAGATTTATCCACTGCGTCATAAGGCGGCAATTTTGTACCTCCGTGATAGCATCCATGGGATACCTGGAAGTAGCCGTCAAGACATGGTCCGGCTGAAGTAGCTCGGTGGAAGCCACGCTGCTTCTCCGCTGAGATGGCGGGGTAGCTTCGGGGGAAGCTTCGGCAATTCTTTTGTCCCGATTTGCTTCCCGTTCCTCTATCGCTTGTATTCTGGCCCGCAGCGCCTGCATTTCGGTCTGCTGCATTTTCTTCCTCCTCTCGTGGCATTTGTAGCCTCCTGCGTCCGGAAACCCATCACTCCACGGAAGGGAGCCTGGCGTGCCTCGTGTCCGTCCAGGGTGCTCAGGATTCCCGAGGGCCATTGTCAGCTCGTCGTTCTCTCTGTCGGGGAAGAACGTCCCGTCATGCGCTAATTTGATATAGTGCCGAAGCTTCCTGAGTGGTGTTTCCAATTGCTTGTCCGTCCAAATGCACCTCCCTGATACAGGGTCCAAGGTTCCGCCAGCCCCGAAGAACCAAGTGCGGCAACGGTATGGCCATTGCATTGTCTCTGGTTCGATCCCTTTCTCAAGCAGATCATTCTCAGCCTTCGCCCACTTAGGCCGGGCTCTGAGGTAGCCACCTGACCCCGTGCGATGGTGATGCTTCTTCTTCGCAGCATTTATCTGGTTTGTCGCCGACATCTTCTTACTCTTTTCCGATGTCTTATAGGCCACAAATGCGGGCCAGTCATCTTTGATCTTCTCATATATGCCCACGAATTCTGGAGTCTCTTTATCGCGGACAAACTTATTCAGTTTTTTCTTCCATGCCCTGAATTGGTCTGCCATCTTCGAAAGAGCAGCAGACTTGATTAATTCCTCTTTAACTGGATTCGCCGGATCATCCTCTGGCGGTAGGATGAAATTTGACTTCAGCTCAGTCCAAAGATCTTCTTTCTGCATATCAGTGACATAAGACACCTGAGCGTCTTTTGCAGCCGGCTTTAACCATTGATGGATGCTGATCGGGATCTTGTCCCTAACCAGAACCCCGCACTGATTAACAAATGCGTTCTTTGTCCAGATGGGTTCAATTGGCTCGCCAGAGCGCGAGATTTCTGAGATCTCAAACTTTTCATCCGGCCTCAATTTTTTCTTCGCGCCTCGTCTCTTTATCGAAGATTTGCTCGATCCGGAGGGCTAGAAAAAGGAACAAAGATGAGAGTTAATGAATGCATCAATTAACTAGTCAGCACAGGCTTAACTAACATATATACCTCCTGGCCGGACTCGGTTCGTTCACCGGAGCCAGCATCACGGTCTCCTTCTTGCACCGACATTGGGTCACCGGAGCCGTCCTCACGGTCTACTTCTTCCATGTGCATTGGGTCACTGGAGCCATCAATATCATAGCCTAGATCTTCCAGCTGCAGCTCTCTTTCCACCAGCTCATTGGTGTCGTTGAGAAACGACAAGACGGCATCTTGTCCGTCTGCGATTATGTTCATCAACATCGCTTCTTGTGCTAGGTCTCGGGTGTTGTCGTCCATAGTTTCTACAAATATTTACAACATGCCAATTATTATTCGAACATGACAGATGGATATATTAATGGCAAACGTAGAACTAGCTTCGACCCTCGACCCCTGGACGACCCTCGACTGCTCGGCGATCCACAACCCTAGACCCCCTCATGTCACATTTTGTCTAGTGTCAAAGGATTCAACAAAACCAATACTTCATCATTAGGCGAAAGTAACAGTCGCATGATGGTACGAAGCTCTCCAAAGTTATTTTGGAACGGAGTCCCGGATAGGATAATTGTAGGATCGAAAGTAGGTCTAGAGGGGGGGTGATTAGACTACTTGACAATATAAAAAATCTGCCTTTAGATCATGCAATGTTTTTGGCAGTTTTGCAATTAAGAACAATTCAAGTATCACCCTACACATGCAATTCTAGAGTATAAGCAGCGGAAAGTAAATTGCACATGTAAAAGAGAGGTGGAGAAGATCAAACGCAGTTTGGTGACACGAAGATTTTTGTCGTGGTTCCGATAGGTGGTGCTATCGTACATCCACGTTGATGGAGACTTCAACCCACGGAGGGTAACGGCTGCGCGAGTCCACGGAGGGCTCCACCCACAAAGGGTCCACGAAGAAGCAACCTTGTCTATTCCATCACGGCCTACGCCCACGGAGGACTAGCCTTACTCGGGGTAGATCTTCACGAAGTAGGCGATCTCCTTGCCCTTACAAACTTCTTGGTTCAACTCCACATCTCGAAGACGGAGGCTCCCAAGCGACACCTAACCAATCTAGGAGGCACCACCCCCCAAAAGGTAATAGACGGTGTTGATGATGATGAACTCCTTGCTCTTGTGCTTCAAATGATAATCTCCCCAACACTCAACTCTTCTCACTGAT
Source organism: Secale cereale (assembly GCA_902687465.1). Taxonomy (NCBI): domain Eukaryota; kingdom Viridiplantae; phylum Streptophyta; class Magnoliopsida; order Poales; family Poaceae; genus Secale; species Secale cereale. The sequence continues at coordinate 851,360,540 of LR738714.1, read as the reverse complement.
ATGGCTGTGGTGGAAGAAGGGTTTGAGTGGAAGGCAACTTGGGAAGGCTAGAAATCAAGTTTCATATGGTAGGAATGGAATGGCTTGATCTCAACACAAGGGTAGGTGGTTCACTTCTCAGAAAGTGTATGGTAGAAGTGGTGGTACTTTCTGATGGCTCTCCTCACGAATGAAGAGGGGGTGGAGGGGTATATATAGCCTCCACACAAAATCCAACCGTTACACACACATTTGACCAATCTCGGTGAGACCGAAGTGAAAACTCGGTCAGACCGAAAGTTCAAATATAGTGAACGTTGGGATTTTCGGTGGGACCGAAAATACCATCTCGGTGTGTCCGAAGTGAGTCAAAGGTTAGGGTTTGCCATCTCGGTGTGACCGAAAACAACAACTCGGATATTCCGAAATGCTGTCAATTGGTTACAGAAGGTTGGCAGACCATTTTCGGTGAGACCGAAAATCAGAATCGGATGGACCGAGAAATTAGGGTTTGGGGAAATAACTGAAGTGGTTCATCTCGGTGGGACCGAGTTTGCAGAATCGGTTTGTCCGAGATTACTTATGAGTGTGTTGATAAGTGAAGAGTGCTGATAGTTGAGGGAGCTAGATCACCAAGCACTTGAGCAACAAGAACATTAACACAACCTCATCCCCTTTTAATAGTATTGGCTTTTCCTATGGACTCAATGTGATCTTTGATCACTAAACCAAAAATAGAGTCTTGAGCTTTTGCCAATGCTTGTCTTAGCATTTTGAGGGGTCCACTTCTTCAGACATTTCCATACCCATATCATCGAACTTCTCTGAAATGATTCTCAAGTAAATATTAGTTCAATGATATATATGTTGTTATTAATTACCAAAACCACCCGGGGATTAGTTGCACTTTCAATCTCCCCCTTTTTGGTAATTGATGACAACATATAGATCAAAGCTTCGACAAAAGATATAATCAAGGAATAATATCGTCGCTTTGAGAAGTATGTGATAAACAAGAGCTCCCCCTAAATTTATTTGCGTTTGAATGCAAATGCACAATCGATTAGGATTATGGGTCACTCTTCCATGTCACATACATCTTGGTGGAGCGCACAAAATGATAATAATGAATAACATACACTCAATCACCAAGACAAGAGTAAATAGCCATTCAATAAGGAATAGCATATGATAAGCAATAAGCACACATTAAAGCATAGTATGACTAAGCACTCATTAAGGTAGCATCAAACGTAGTAGCAAGCACACTTAAAGTATCAGGAACCAAAAGAAACCAATGTATCACAAAGAAAAACCGGCAAAAGAACGAAAGACGAAAGGAGCACTCTCTCTCTCGAAGCCCTATGATCTATAACAATTTCTCCCCCTTTGGCAACAAGTTACCAAAAAGTTCGAAAAGGTATAGAGCTAAACGTCACTGCGGGCTCTGCTGGCGGCTCCCGTCTGGGTAGATGTCGGTGTAGAGATAGCTGCATCTGCGAAGACTTCTGCTGAAGTCTGCGGTGGAGGAGTGGATGCTGGAGCTGTAGGAACTGCTGGAGCTGTAGGAACTGCTGGAGCTGTAGGAACTGCTGGAGCTGTAGCTGGTGCTGAAGTGGTAGCCCTGGAGTCTGTCACTGGGATAGCTGCAGATCTGGATCCTCTGGGAACCTGAGCAGTCTGGCGATGAGAGTCCTGGACTAGATCATCCTGCATGAGCTCTGCTCTCTCCTGCCTAGTCTCCTCCATGTCTGCCTCAAGCTTGTTGACAGACACCTGAATCTCAGTCAGCTTCACGTCCAGAGCGTGGATTTTGTCCTCGACAATCCTCTCAAGGCTCTCCTGAGATTGCTCAATGCTGGCCAGGCGTTGTTCAATCCTTTGGGTAGCTTCAAGAATTTGTTCTCCAAAGCTCTTTGGCTTAGCTGCTGCTGCTGCTGCCTCTTTGTCAGCTTTAGCCTTCTTTGCAGCTTCGATTTTGGCTTGTCCTTCAACTGAGGTAGGATCCTCTTCATCCATCACAACTACGTTGTCCTCATGCTCTGGCTGCAGTGGCAAGTGCTTCCTATCCAACAAGAATTTGCCCGTGCCAAACTTGGCGTTGATGAGCATCTGTATCTGCGGTGCAAACCCACACGACCTCTTCTGGTCAGCTGCAGTCCTCTTAATGGTCTCTACCATCAAGTCCATCACCTTAAAAGGTGCCTTCTCATCTAGAATGTGCAGCATGTTGATAGAATAGCCTCGTATCATCCGGTGGTCTCCTGACTTAGGCATCAATGTATGCCTCAGAATAGTGTTAGTGGTGGTCAGACCTGCCTGGAGATAATACACTGAGCCAAGCTTCCATCCTTCCAAATCAGCAGCTGGGATCTCCTTGTACATATTCTTCATGGAATCATGACTCTTCTTAGGAATCCCATAGACATCAATGTCGTCCTCTCTCTGCACTGGAGCGTTCAGAAGTTCTGCCCATTCTTCAACAGTCGAAGAAAACCTTTGACCTTCAGTCATCCAGGTGATCTTGCCATCAGGGTAGAAGTGGGCTGTGGCATAGAACTGCATGATCATCTCGTCATTCCAGGCTGTCAGCTCTTGAACCACAAAGTCAGCAACTCCACATGCAGTAAAGCTCTCATGCACATGGGGAAAGAAGTCCCGGTGCTCTTCACTGTCAATATACTTCCAGTCAACATACCTGGTGTCAGCAACAATGGGCTTCTTATCCATTAGCACGGTCTCATAGAAATCCTGCTGCTCTCTGGTGTGGAATCTGGGGTCCACAGCAGTCCTTCTCCTTACGGCATATGGATCAGACTGTCTCCATAGCCTGAGACCTTTGTCCTTCCTTGCCTTCATGTCCTCAGCTTGAGGATGAGCATCATTGTGGAGTGGCAACTTGGGACGGAGCTTAAGCAGCACATGCTCTTCATCTGATTCAGACGGTGGCATCTCACCTTTGTTCTTCTCAGAAGCTGGAATGCTTCTGGTTGTTCTCTTGGGCTTGGCTGGAGCTGCCTTGACTGGAGCAGGCTTCTTGGGCTTAGAAGAGGCTTGAGCCCGAATAGCATCACCCATGAACTTAGCTTTCTGAGGAGGAGGCTGGGGTGCTTCTTCTTCTTCTTCTTCAGCATCCTGAGGTTCAGCATATACTACCCTCTTCCTTTTGGAAGTCTTCTTCACCTTGCTTGGAGCAGGCTCTTCCAAGTTGAGCTTCTTAGCAACTGCTGACTGCTTCACTTTGCTTGTGCCTTTCCTTGGCTGCTGCCCTTGGTGCTCTTTGGCAAGCACATTCCTCTTGGGCTTGGAGGTAACTTCCTCAGCAACAAAGTCAGAGTCCTCGTCATCAGAAGTTCTCTTCTTCCTGGTTCTGGTGGCTGCAGGAGGCAAACCACTAGGGGTGCTCCTCTCACCATCATCACTGGAGCTGCTCGCAGGACTTGTATCTGCCTCTGGAATTTCAGCAAACGGTGATTCAGACCTGTTCTGGCTGTCACTGACATCAGACATGGCTGAAAAACCTGTGAAAAGATAAGGTATAGACAGAGTAGAAGAGTTATCACAACTGCAGAAGTTTTTGCAAAAAAAAAATGAGTTCAAAACTTAGTTTTGAGTTTTCACAGAATGTATTTCGGTCAAACCGATTTCAGGTTTCGGTGCAACCGAAGTACTCAACAGAAACCTACACACCACTTTCGGTCAGACCGAAATGGGTTTCGGTCCTACCGAAAACTTAGGGTTTCACTGAAACTACTTTTCGGTCGTTCCGATTGGCACAACTCGGTTAAACCGATTTATGCAGTGCAATGGCCAGAGGCCAAATCGGTCATTCCGATTTTCAAAAATCGGCTTCACCGAGATGCATTCCGTGGAAACCTAAACCTAAGAATTTTCCTCGAAACTAGAAGATCTGAACTATTGTATGGGGAACATATCAAACGTGGATTGAATCATGGCAACCTATCGTGCAAGAATCGGAAGTGGAGCACGAAAAGGGATCGGGACACACCCTAACTTGGTGGTGTCCCTCTACGGCGGCAACGGTGGAGATGATTACCGTTGACGGCGGCGGAGACTTGCGGCGAGGGCGCACAGGCGACGAAGGCGACGATCCGTAGACCAGGGCGGCGGCAGCAGGGGTCTTGGGGGCGAACGGTTTGAAGAAAGAAATCGCGCGCAGCCCCTCAGGTATATATAACCCCGTGCTGTCGGTGGGACCGAGTTGAAAAACTCGGTGTCACCGAGATGTATAACTGCTGTGCAGTTACGCATATCGGTCAGACCGAGAGTTTGAACTCGGTTTCACCGAGATGAAACCTAGATCAGTCTAAGCGTTTCGGTTGGACCGAGATTGAGAAACCGGTCAGACCGAAATGGACTTAGAAGGTTTTGGAAGTCAGCCTTAGACGAATCGGTGGTTTCGAGTGCTCCTCACTCGGACTGTCCGAAAAAGACTTGTTCAAAGTTGTGATATGAGCATGAATAGAATTTTGAGACAAGACAGCATAGATAGCTAGGGAAGGTGCTTAGGCATTCTTGTCCATCCATTTGGCCAGAAAAACCAAAACAATCAAAACAACAAATGGATGTCCTTGAATGGATGAAATCATGCATTCAACATGCTCACACAATAAGATAGCAACTTAAATATGTGTCAAACATGCACAACCAATCACTCTAGCTACTAGCACACAATTTGTCGATGACTAGGTCATCTAGATATGAGTATATTGACTTAGGAGTCAAATGAGAACATTTGATCATAGGTCATACTCATCGTTTAAGCACAAGTGGGGTTACCACTTTTACATAAAGCATTTATGTGTTCACATCATTTGGAGATGCTTTTGCTCGATTTTTAGAGCAAAGCTCCCCCTAGATGTGAGAACCCCTTTTAAAGGGTCAAACTAACCTTGGGTTGTCGTAGAAGACTTCATGTAGATGTGGATGCTCAATGTTGATGTAGATCATCAAGAGTTGGGAGCAATCCTTTGGATTAGGGCACTTTCAATACCTACATGGGTTAGTCCCACAAGGAACAAACAAGGATATCCATAGACATAGATTGAAGTTCACAAAAGATGATGTCCATGAAAGCAATGATTACCTTGTCCCTTGACTTACCAACAAGAGGGTTTGTGACTCCATGAACAAGTGCATGATGTGGAAGTTGATTGCACAAGTTCTTGCCAAAATGAATATGAGTGAAGTTTGTTGGCGGAGTCACCCTCAAGAACCTACTAGTTCTTCTTCTTTGGGATCCACATCATCTTGATGGGAATCCTTGGTGTTGTAGTTGAGCTTGACGAAGTAGAACTTGATGTGTCCTTGGGAACCCACTTGACCATGGCTTGAGGTGCTTCAATGAATGCATCAATCTCCTCTTGAAGCTTGTCCTTGGCCTTTAGCTTGTGGTCTTGTGGTGGAAGGTCATCTTGAGCTTGTTCCACATTGGAAGAAGTAGGATCATACTTCTCCTTTTGTGAAACAAACTGTGGAGTAGGGTATTGACCTTCTTCCCACTCAACACCTTTGGCGTTGAACTTTCGCTCAAAACCAATCCCTTGATTCTTCCGGTGTCTTCCTTGTTTGCGAACAATCTCCCCAAAGTTCTTGCTTCCGGCAAGACTCTTGTAGACACCTTTCTCTATGATTTCCTTGAATAAGCTATTTTCTTGCTCAAGTGTAACTTGGCTTGAAACATTGTTAGTGGAATCAAGAGAACTACTAGAAGCAACAATATTGGATTTAACATTGTTATTGTTACTACTAGAGGAAGAATTTTTCTTATGCTTGTCATGCTTAGTCTTAATAGGTGGTAAGAAATTAGACAAGAGAAGTCGTTTGGCAAGATATGAAGAACTCTTCTTTCGAAGATCGTCATTGATCGCTTTTAGAAACTCATGTTCTTGCTCTAGAGTGAGCTTCTCGAAGCGTAGCTTCTCATGAGATCTTAGGAGCTCTCTATGATCTTCTTGAGTTGTTTCATGAGCTAACTTAAGAGTGTTTAGTTCTTTAGTTAGACGCTCAATCTCCTTCATAGCATTGTCATTCGACTCTTCTCGACTATAAAGACTACTAGCATTTTCATCATTACTAAGCTCACTAGATTTATCATGCAAGAGCTCATCTTCACCAAGCAAGTCATCCTCATCACTATCAAAGTCAGTGAATTTAGGGTGTGTTACCTTGGGGCCTTTAGCCATGAAGCATCTTCCAATTCCCTCATTTGGTGAATCAAATAAGTCGTAGGAGTTGGAGTTGGAGGATACTAGTGCAAGTCCGGCAACACCTTCATCTTGACTATAGTCGGAGTCGGAGTGATAGCTTCCATCGGATTGATTGTCAGAGTCGGAGCCGGAGACCCATTCACCAACATGAGCTTGATGTCTTCTTCTTGTGTAGCTCCTTGATGACTTGTCTTTCCTCTCCGAATCCTTGCTTCTCCGAGAGGGTCTTCGTTCATAACGATCATCTCTACTCCTTCTCTCTCTCCGAGGTGATTCATCTCTTGCTCTTCTTCTTGGAGATTCTTCTCTTCTTTTGTGGGGAGCCGTACACTCATTTGAGAAGTGTCCGGGTCTTCCAAAATTGTAGCAGTTTCGATCACGACTAGAAGATCTCTTTTCATCATATGATCTAGACTTTGAGCTTCTTTCTTTCCCTCTATTCTTGTAGAACTTGTTGAAGTTCTTGACCATTAGGCTTATCTCTTCATTGGAAACTAGCTTGTCACTTGAGGTAGTAGGAGCATCACTTGTAGCTTTGTAAGCACCACTTGACTTGTTGTGAAGCTCTTCCTTATCCTTAAGTGTCATCTCATGAGCAACAATTCTTCCAATGACTTCAGTTGGCTTGAGAGTCTTGTAGTTTGGCATCATTTGGATCAAAGTGCACACGGTGTCATACTTTCCATCCAAAGCTCTGAGAATCTTCTTAATGATGAATCGGTCGGTCATTTCTTCGCTTCCTAAGCCAGCAATCTCATTTGTGATGAGAGCAAGCCTAGAGTACATTTCAGCGACTCCTTCACCATCCTTCATCTTGAACTTGTCAAGTTGACCTTGAAGAATATCTAGCTTTGATTCCTTCACAGATTCAGTACCTTCGTGCATTTCAACCAAAGTATCCCAAATCTCTTTAGCATTCTCAAGACGGCTGATTTTGTTGAACTCTTCGGGACACAAAGCATTGAAGAGAATGTCACAAACTTGAGCATTGTTTTGCAACATCCGCAACTCTTCGGGTGTAGCTTCGCGATCCGGAACTTTTCCTTCTTCAAAGAAATCACCTTGCATGCCAACACAAATAATGCCCCATGCGGCTGGGTTATGACCAAGAATATGCATTTTCATTTTATGCTTCCAACTAGCAAAATTTGTACCATCAAAGTAAGGACCTCTACGATAATTACCCTCACTAGACGCCATACTCTCCTAGGTTGTGAAACCAAGCTTATGGAGTCCAATGCAATGGAAACCAAGGCAATGGAGACCAAAGCTCTGATACCACTTGTAGGATCGAAAGTAGGTCTAGAGGGGGGGGGTGATTAGACTACTTGACAATATAAAAAATCTGCCTTTAGATCATGCAATGTTTTTGGCAGTTTTGCAATTAAGAACAATTCAAGTATCACCCTACACATGCAATTCTAGAGTATAAGCAGCGGAAAGTAAATTGCACATGTAAAAGAGAGGTGGAGAAGATCAAACGCAGTTTGGTGACACGAAGATTTTTGTCGTGGTTCCGATAGGTGGTGCTATCGTACATCCACGTTGATGGAGACTTCAACCCACGGAGGGTAACGGCTGCGCGAGTCCACGGAGGGCTCCACCCACAAAGGGTCCACGAAGAAGCAACCTTGTCTATTCCATCACGGCCTACGCCCACGGAGGACTAGCCTTACTCGGGGTAGATCTTCACGAAGTAGGCGATCTCCTTGCCCTTACAAACTTCTTGGTTCAACTCCACATCTCGAAGACGGAGGCTCCCAAGCGACACCTAACCAATATAGGAGGCACCACCCCCCAAAAGGTAATAGACGGTGTTGATGATGATGAACTCCTTGCTCTTGTGCTTCAAATGATAATCTCCCCAACACTCAACTCTTCTCACTGATATGGTTGTGGTGGAAGAAGGGTTTGAGTGGAAGGCAACTTGGGAAGGCTAGAAATCAAGTTTCATATGGTAGGAATGGAATGGCTTGATCTCAACACAAGGGTAGGTGGTTCACTTCTCAGAAAGTGTATGGTAGAAGTGGTGGTACTTTCTGATGGCTCTCCTCACGAATGAAGAGGGGGTGGAGGGGTATATATAGCCTCCACACAAAATCCAACCGTTACACACACATTTGACCAATCTCGGTGAGACCGAAGTGAAAACTCGGTCAGACCAAAAGTTCAAATATAGTGAACGTTGGGATTTTCGGTGGGACCGAAAATACCATCTCGGTGTGTCCGAAGTGAGTCAAAGGTTAGGGTTTGCCATCTCGGTGTGACCGAAAACAACAACTCGGATATTCCGAAATGCTGTCAATTGGTTACAGAAGGTTGGCAGACCATTTTCGGTGAGACCGAAAATCAGAATCAGATGGACCGAGAAATTAGGGTTTGGGGAAATAACTGAAGTGGTTCATCTCGGTGGGACTGAGTTTGCAGAATCGGTTTGTCCGAGATTACTTATGAGTGTGTTGATAAGTGAAGAGTGCTGATAGTTGAGGGAGCTAGATCACCAAGCACTTGAGCAACAAGAACATTAACACAACCTCATCCCCTTTTAATAGTATTGGCTTTTCCTATGGACTCAATGTGATCTTTGATCACTAAACCAAAAATAGAGTCTTGAGCTTTTGCCAATGCTTGTCTTAGCATTTTGAGGGGTCCACTTCTTCAGACATTTCCATACCCATATCATCGAACTTCTCTGAAATGATTCTCAAGTAAATATTAGTTCAATGATATATATGTTGTTATTAATTACCAAAACCACCCGGGGATTAGTTGCACTTTCAATAATTCGTAACAAAAGACGGATTATCCTATCAGGAACTCCGTTCCAAAACAACTTTGCAGAACTTCGTACCAACATGCCCCGGTTACTTCTGGCAAATGATGAAGTCATGGATTTCTTCAATACTTTGACACTAGCTAGGCAACCTCTCGACCCCTCGACCCTCGACTGCTCGACGATCCACAACCCTAGACCCCCTCATGTCACATTTTGTCTAGTGTCAAAGGATTCAATAAAACCATGCATGTCTTCATCATTAGGCGAAAGTAACAGTCGCATGATGGTACGAAGCTCTCTAAAGTTATTTTGGAACGGAGTCCCATATAGGATAATTCGTAACAAAAGACGGATTATCCTATCAGGAACTCCGTTCCAGAATAACTTTGCATAACTTCGTACCAACATCCCCCGGTTACTTCTGGCAAATGATGAAGTCATGGATTTCTTCAATACTTTGACACTAGCTAGGCAACCTCTCTACCCCTCGACCCTCGACTGCTCGGCGATCCACAACCCTAGACCCCATCATGTCACATTTTGTCTAGTGTCAAAGGATTCAACAAAACCAATACTTCATCATTAGGCGAAAGTAACAGTCGCATGATGGTACGAAGCTCTCCAAAGTTATTTTGGAACGGAGTCCCAGATAGGATAATTCGTAACAAAAGACGGATTATCCTATCAGGAACTCCGTTCCAGAATAACTTTGCATAACTTCGTACCAATATGCCTCGGTTACTTCTGGCAAATGATGAAGTCATGGATTTCTTCACTACTTTGACACTAGCTAGGCAACCTCTCTACCCCTCGACCCTCGACTACTCGGCGATCCACAACCCTAGACCCCCTCATGTCACATTTTGTCTAGTGTCAAAGGATTCAACAAAACCAATACTTCATCATTAGGCGAAAGTAACAGTCGCATGATGGTACGAAGCTCTCCAAAGTTATTTTGGAACGGAGTCCCAGATAGGATAATTCGTAACAAAAGACGGATTATCCTATCAGGAACTCCGTTCCAAAACAACTTTGCAGAACTTCGTACCAACATGCCCCGGTTACTTCTGGCAAATGATGAAGTCATGGATTTCTT
>LR738714.1:851307822-851340107 GCA_902687465.1 Secale cereale | reverse complement strand
CCCCCCCCCGGCGCGGCCCAGGGGGGGGGCGCCGCCAGGGCGCCTGGAGCCCTGGTGCCCCCCCAGGCTGCCCTTCGGACGCAGTGTTGTTTCCGGAATGCTGATTTTTATATAATTTTTCTGGATTTTTCTGGGCAGTTCTCGAAACGTGAAAACCTGAAATACAAAAACAGCCGAAAACAGAAACTGGCACTGGGGTGCACTGGATTAGTAAGTTAGTCCAAATATGATCAAAAGTGTATGGAAGTGTATGAATATCATAGCAATATCACCCAAAAGTGGCATGGAGCAAGCAGAAATGATAGATACGATTTGGACGTATCAACATCCCCAAGCTTAATTCCTGCTCGTCCTCGAGTAGGTAAATGATAACAAGAATAATTTCTGTGGTGACATGCTATTAACCATATAGGACTTTTTCATAGTCATATGACAAAAGCTTACTGAGACAATGATTCTAAAGTAATTAAGTTGCCTCATGAGAAAATCACAAATGACTGAAAGTTTTACAATATGAAACTGAAACATCAAAAAGATTTGCAATGAACATGATGTGCAAATATGATAAAGTGATATCTAGCTTGCCCCCTTTAGTGATGCAAAACATAAATGCAGGGGCACCTTCAAGGTTTAAGTGATGACTAGATACAATCATTTCAGAATAAACGATATCACAATCATGCAAAAGACAATGCTACTTTGGGACAATGCACATTACACTTAGAATGACAATCATGCTCTCAGTAGTTGGTGCTTCAACATAAAAGTAAAAGAAAGGTTAAGTGCTAGAGCTTTTTATTTTGAAAACATGGAAGCAATTGTGTCAACGGTGGTAGTACTTCATATGTGTCATGCATAAAACATCCTATAAGTTGGAAGCCTCATGCATCGTATACCAATAGTGCTCGCTCCTTGTCCTAATTAGCTCGGATTTCCATGGGTTATCATTGCATTGCATATGTTTCAACCAAGTGTCACAAAGGGGTACCTCTATGCCACCTGTACAAAGGTCCAAGGAGATAAATCACATTTGATTTCTCGTTTTTGATAGATCTCAACTTGAGGACATCCATACCGGGACAACATAGAAAATAGATGATGGACTCCTCTTTAATGCATAAGCATATTCTCATGAGAGATTGAGGATTAAGGTCCAAGCTAAAACTTCCACCATGATACATGGCTTTGGTTGGCGGCCCATTGTTCTTCTCTAACAATATGCATAGTCATTCAACCCACGGTAAATCACCCTTACTTCAGACAAGACGAACATGCATAGCAACTCACATGATATTCAACAAAAGTGTGACAGTTGATGGCGTCCCCAGAAACATGGTTACCGCTCAGCAAGCAACTTATAAGAAATAGATACATAAGCAACATATTCTTTACCACAATAGTTTTTAGGCTACTTTCCCATGAGCTATGTATTGCATGGTTAGTTTGCTTAGTACAGGTGGAGGTTAGCAAAAAGATTGGGAGCAACCAAGTAAGAGAGCAATGACGGTCATAATCATGCAGAGCGACAAAGCAATATTGAATCAGGCATGGAAGTTATATCGCTACTCAGAAATAAAAGATCATCAAGGATTGACAGACTTTCTTTACAGTCTTGAATATGCGTGAGCATACGCCAAGTCAATCAAAATAAATTCTCGAAGGAATATATTACTAAACCATACCACATCATAGGCAGACAAACCATGTTGGTACTCCAATAACACATTGGGAACCCCCCAGCTATTTGAGATTAACCATAAGAAAACCTGAACTACTAAGCACCATCATGCAAGTAGCATCTTTATCATAGACACATTAACCAATGCAACGGAAGCAAACTCTCTTAATAAGGTGAGCATGATAATTAAAGAGAGTTCAAGCAACCAACTAAACAAGAGCTCTTTGAAAAGATAGGCATGAATACTAAGAGCAGAGCATGATAGTAGCTATTAAAAGACAAAGAACACACACAGCATAGATAGACATGAAAGTTCTATGTTATGTTCTAGGTAGAAGTGTAGCGTGTTTCTCTCCCACATAAAGGAATGCTGAGTTCCGACTCGTTATGAAAAAACTAAAAAGAAAACTAAAAGCAAGACGCTCCAAGCATAGCACATAACACATGAAGTGATAAAAAATATAGCGAAACGAAAGACGAACTAATAATGTTGATGGAGAAGGGGATGCACGGGGGCATCCCCAAGCTTAGACGCTTGAGTCTCCTTGAATATTTCTTGGGGGTGCACGGGGGCATCCCCAAGCTTAAGCGCTTGACACTCCTGAATCTTTTTATCATCTTCCCTCGCACACTTGAAAACTCCCTTCATACATAACTCATCATAATCTGATTAGCGAGGTTAGTACCCTTAAGAAAATAATTATACCTTGCTGGAAATAAAGATATTCTTGAAGTTCTACTGTTTCTCAAGATTGCCAAAAGGTTTTTGCAAAGAAAAAGCAAGCTCTTGTTTTGCAAAGTGAAGGAAAGGCAAAACAGGACAGAATCTGTGAAAAACAGAACAGCAGGCAGTAATTGATCTGTTCGGGATACTTCTGCAACTCAAATCAAAAAACTCAGAACAGACGCACGAAAGACAATTATATAGAGAACGCTGTCGAAAATCTTCAGACCAAAAAGATGATCTGGTGATTTTATACGAATTTTTCTATCCAAGGACAGAATCTGTTTCCTGGACAGCACCTCACAACTTTTGAACTTTCTAGCAATCAGAGGCTATACTTGGCACAAATATGAAGAGCAAAGATACAATGATGATGCTACTGCAGTAAACAACATCAAGACACAACAAAAGCAAAAAATTTATTCATGTGGGCTGCCTCCCAAAAGCGCTTTCTTTTATGCCTTTAAGCTAGGCATAATGCATAGATCAAGTTGTATCAATTAAACCATCATCAAGATCATCAAAAAGCTCTTCAATAATACAACTAGTCTTAAGAGGACTCTCAAATAAAGGCCTCATAGAGATACTTCTAGGTAGAAGACCAAAAGGATAAAAGTCAAGGGAAGATTCATTTATAAATTCATCAAAGACAGGTGTTTCTTCCAAGGTCTTTACAGTTTCAACCCCTTTGGCAATAGATGGATTACTTTTAGAACGGGGAGCCTTTGGAACGTGAACGAACTTAGGCTCCCTATTTGCCGGAGTTTCTACCTTTTTGGTTTTGATCGAGGAGAAAGTAGTTCCTAGAGTATGAAATATTTCCTCAATCTTATCTACCCTAAAAGAGTCCAAGTCATCGAATTTGACGGTCTCCAAAATTTTGAAAATTTTATGCATGGAGCTATCAAGTCTATTTAAATTCCCTTGGATCTTACGATCCAACTCATTCATCTTATTAATGCTTGGCATCTCTAGCTCTATCCTTTCAAGTTTTTTCATAATGTGAGCTAGGGTGATGTTCTCTTGAATGCTAACAACAGGGGGACTCCCAACAAGATTTTCAATAATACTAAGAGACTCCCAAACTGGGGCCTCCAGGAAATTCCCATTGATAGCAGTATCTAGAATAAACCTATTCCAAGAAGTAATTCCAACATAAAAATTTCTAAGTAAGATAGTAGTAGGTTGCTTCTTGGTGTCTCTTTTTTGTGAATCATTAATTCTATACCAAGCATCTTTCAAACTTTCCCCACCTCTTTGTTTAAAGGTGAGAACTTCTGCCTCGTCAAAGACAAAAGGACCCGACATAATGATAACTAAAGAACAAGATAACTATTTTTGTGATTTTCGATAAAAGGTACTAAAGCAAAAACGAAAGGTAAACTAACAAGACTAAAAAGCAAAGGTAAAAGATAGCATGCAACTCCCCTATCCTGAAGAGTGGAGTCCCCGGCAACGGCGCCAGAAAATACTCCTTGATGGGCCTCGAACCCCTCGTTGGTTACCCCAAGTGGAAGGTGTAAGATGCAGTATTGTAGAAGTGTTTTCCCTTAGCAAAGATGCCAAGGATCGAATCCCTAGAGATTCCTAGGTTCAACAAGTAGGTGTCAATTGCTACGGCACCAGATTAGTAGCAATCAACGTGGACCTGCACACAGATACAAATAACTTTGCTCCCAACGAGTACAGAGAGGTTGTCAATCCCTCCGGCCTTGTAGTTCACAAAGGGTTAAAAGCAAATGATAGTAGTGATAGATAGTGTTTTGCACTAGTAAATAATAGCGAAAAAAATAAATAGTGGATGTGATCAATGATGGTAATATGGACCGGAGTCTCATGATGTTCACTAGTGATGTCTCTCTCCCAAAAGACGATAAAACAGCTATGTGAGGTAAACGAATTACAGCCGGGCAATTGACAGGACCACGAACGCAAACCAATGCTGACTACATTGCAAGAAAGGTTGAGGTTCAAAGCATGGGCGGTACGCCAAAGTAAGTAGACCGAAATCCATCAATATCTACTACTAATCATCCACCTTGAGATATCTATCCAGAACATCTCGCTGGTATTAAGTTGCGAGTCCCACCCATAGTGTAAACTCAATGCAACAGACAACTGCATTAAAAGAACTTTGCGTAAAGTAAACAATCCTTGCACCCGCGGGCACAAGCACCATTGTTTTCCCCCTTGTGGCAACAGCACATCCCCTAGACTCATGTTTCTGTCACTCAAGCTAGTCATCGAGGGGCATGAACCCACAATCGAGCATAACGTTCCCTCTTGGAGTCACTACCTATTACTCGGCCAAAGCAATAAATAACAACGGAGAACATGCAAGAATTACTTATGAACAAAAATAGAAAAGAGGTGAATCAAATATATTACTCAAGATCAATCTGAACATAATCTCATAATCCATCGGATCCCAGCAAACTCAACATAGCCACAGCATAAGGATTACATAGGTGCCTCGATCATGTAGGGCAGCTCACGAGGACTAATTAGTGAAGCACAAGAACGGGAGGAGAACATCACATAGCTACTGGTCATGGACTCATGGTCCAAGGGAGACTACTCACGAGTCATCCGGGAGGCGTCCATGGTGGTGGAGAAGCTCCCGGTGGTGATCCTCCCCTTCGACAGTGTGCCGGGAAGAGTTCTCCTGGTGCTCCCGATCTTGGAAGCGGCGGCGGCGGCGGAACAGAGATGGGATCGCGAAAAGAGTTCCTCTTCTGATGGTTTCGGAGGGTCCTTTAAATATATGCCAAAGTAGGGCACCGGGGGAGCTTCGGGGGGCCCAGGCGCCCCCCCCCCGGCGCGGCCCAGGGGGGGCGCGCCGCCAGGACGCCTGGAGCCCTGGTGGCCCCCCCAGGCTGGCCTTCGGACGCAGTGTTGTTTCCGGAACGCTGATTTTTTATATAATTTTTCTGGATTTTTCTGGGCAGTTCTCGAAACGTGAAAACCTGAAATACAAAAACAGCCGAAAACAGAAACTGGCACTGGGGTGCACTGGATTAGTAAGTTAGTCCAAATATGATCAAAAGTGTATGGAAGTGTATGAATATCATAGCAATATCACCCAAAAGTGGCATGGAGCAAGCAGAAATTATAGATACGTTTTGGACGTATCACATATCACTAATGCTCTTATCAAAGCTAGGGAGGAGAAGCTTAGGGTAGAAGCCTCCATACCTAGAAAGCTAGAAGATAGTTGGGATCCTATGATTAAAATTAAGTTGAATAACTTCTCTTGCTATGCTTTATGTGATGTTGGAGCTAGTACCTCCGTTATGCCCAAAAGAATGTATGATATGTTTGAATTGAAACCTTTTGATCCTTGTTCTTTTGGTGTTCGTCTTGTTGATTCTTCCATAAAGAAACCTTTGGGGAAGATCGACGATGTTCTTATCATTGTCAATGACAATTATGTTCCCGTTGATTTTGCTATTATGGATATTGAATGTGAACCTTCATGTCCAATTATTTTGGGACGTCCTTTTCTTCGCATCGTTGGTGCTATCATTGACATGAAAGAGGGGAATATAAAATTCCAATTCCCTCTCAAGAAAGGGATGGAACACTTCCCTAGAAAGAAGATTAAGTTGCCTTTTGAGTCCGTTACACGGGCTAGCTATTCTCTTACTCTTGATAAAACTTGATCTTCTCTTTTTGCATCATGCCTAGCTTAAAGGCATAAAAGAAAGCGCTTTTGGGAGGCAGCCCACAACGAATTAGGTTTTATTTTGCTTTTATTGTGTCTTGATGTTTCTACTACAGTAGCATCATCATTGTATCTTTTCTTTTCAGCTTTGTGCCAAGTTTAGCCTCCGATTGCAAGAAAGTTCAAAAGTTGTGACGTGCTGTCCAGAAAACAGATTCTGTCCTTGCACAGAAAAATTCCAATAAAATCACCATATCATCTTTTTGATCTGAATTTTTTTGACAGCGTGCTCTATACAATTGGCTTTCGAGCGTCTGTTCTGAGTTTTTTGATTTGAGTTGCAGAAGTGCCCCGAAAAAATTATTTAGTACCTGCTGGTCTGTTTTTCACAAATTCTGTCCTGTTTTGCCTTTTCTTCGTTTTGCAAACCTTGAGCTTGCTTCTTCTTTGCAAAAACCTTTTGGCAATCTTGAGAAACAGTAGCTCTTCAAGATTATTTTTATTTCTAGTAGGGAAAAATTATTTTATTGTGGGTACTAACCTCGCTAATCAGATTATGATGAGTTATGTATGAAGGGAGTTTTCAAGTGTGCGAGGGAAGATGATAAAAGAAGATTTAGGAGGGTCAAACGCTCAAGCTTGGGGATGCCCCCGTGCACCCCCAAGAAATATTCAAGAAGACTCAAGCGTCTAAGCTTGGGGATGCCCCCATGCATCCCCTTCTCCATCAACAATTATCAGTTCGTCTTTCGTTCCACTATATTCTTATCACTTCATGCGTTATGTGCTATGCTTGGAGCGTCTTGCTCTTAGTTTCCTTTTTTTTAATTTTCTTTAGCTTTGCTTGCTGTTCATAACAAGTTAGAACCCAGCTTTCTTTGTGTGGGAGAGAAACACGCTCCACTTCAACCTAGAACACAACATAGGATTTTCATGCTTATCTTTGATGTGTGTGTTCTTTGTCTTTCCATAGCTGTTGTCATGTTTAGCTCTTAGTTTTCATGCTTTTCTTTTTAAAGAGCTTTTGTTTAGTTGGTTGCTGAACTCTCTTGAGTTTTCATGTTTATCTTGTTAAGAGAGTTTGCCTGTTGCACTGAGTTGTGTGTCTTAACTTAAAGTAGGTAATTGATGTTGCTATTTAATTTTAGTAGTAACTTGCAATAGTTTTGAGGTATTGCCATGAGTAATGTCTGAACTTTTGGTGTCAAGAGCTTTAGCCTATTAGTGATAGATGTCGTATTTTGGGCAATCTGTGTTTATTTTCGAAAACCTACAAAATAGTTGAGAACTTTAGCTACTAGATGGATCACTAATCTTTGGAGGGATAGAATATTAGAGTACACTCACGTACCATGAGTCGAGGATGTGCAAGGATAACCAAACCCCCATACACTCCTCCTCGGGGTACTTGTCTCTTTGTGAACCTCCTAATTAGATTGAGAGTTACCGATAATAAGTGCATGAGTTCTTCGGACTAATGTGAGTATTCGAAAGTTGACACTTCCACCTAGCCATATTTTTCTAGCCTCTTCGGTACCATGCATTGCCCTTTCTCACCCCGAGAGTTGGCGCATACTTCGCCGGTGCAGCCAAATCCTTGGCACGATACGCTCTGTCATCATAAGCCTCATTATATCCTTCCTCAAAACAGCCACCATACCTACCTATCAAGGCATTTCCATAGCCTTTCCGAGATACATTGCCATGCAACATCCATCTTCTCACGACTTGATCTTCATGTCATACATGCTTTTTGCTTGATCGATGAGCCGCATGCTAGTTGGGCCTTGCCCTAATCATTGCTACATGACGAGCTAGTATCATTGCATATCCTGCTACACCGGCAGAGGCATACATTTGCATACATCATGATAGTTTCATTTTCTTTATGTTGAGTACTTTTGTAAAGTGTGAAAGATCTTCTATACTTCTTGTAATATATAGAGTGTTGCCCCTAAAGTGAGGAAAAGATCCCAAAGAGGACAAAATCAAAAGATCCCAAAGAGGACAAATGAGAGTTAAATAGAAAGAGCCATTGAGGCCACAAAAAAATAAAAAAATAAAAAAAAGAGAAAAAGAAATAAAAAGAGAGAAGGGGGCACACTACTATTCCTTTTGAGAGATCCACACTCGTACTACATCTTATACCTTGTACTCCATAGAGATTATCATTCATGGATATAGCTATGTGGGGACCTTCACACTATAGAACTTGGCTTGTATATTCCAATGATGAGCCTCCTCAAAAGAGCTCTAGGTCTTCTTGAGCGAGCAAGTTGGATGCACCCCCACTAGTTCCATTGGAGAGCTTACCTTAGCTCATATGTGCATCCGTTGCATGGCAATCCCTACTCCTCACATCATATCTATCATTTGGCTTTCTCTCGCCTATGATTGC
This sequence comes from Secale cereale, assembly GCA_902687465.1. Lineage (NCBI taxonomy): Eukaryota > Viridiplantae > Streptophyta > Magnoliopsida > Poales > Poaceae > Secale > Secale cereale. The sequence continues at coordinate 851,331,643 of LR738714.1, read as the reverse complement.
CCTCATTGATGTGAGCCTTTCACACCTTTTTTGTCTTCCCCCTTCATCATTTTTCTCTCTTTGCCATCCTAAGTGTCAACTTTCTTGCTTACGCTCATCCATTGCATGAGTGCTCAAAATATCGAAAGGGAGTGGATCATTTTGACTTGTACCTGGCTACTGGTCTGGGGATGAGTCAACATAAGATTCCAAAGAAGACCAAGTGTGAAACTTTAGTAGATTAAGTTCTCAACAATACAAAAACTATGTTTTACTCTCTCGTATATCCCTATCCCCTTTCTTGCACGCAAACACCATTTGGAGACATTCGAGTCACGGACAGCGAGAGCTCTTGCACCTTTATGTTCTTATGTTGCTTGTTACAATGCTAATATAGACTCTTGCTTGTTATGAATTGAATTGAATTACATGCCTTGATTGCTTTACTTAAAAGTTCTTATATGGTTGATAGCATGTCACCACAGAAATTATGCTTGTTATCATTTACCTACTCGAGGACGAGCAGGAATTAAGCTTGGGGATGTTGATACGTCCAAAAAGTATCTATAATTTCTGCTTGCTCCATGCTTCTTTTGTGTGATATTGCTATGATATTGATGCACTTCCATGCACTTTTGATCATATTTGGACTAACCTATTAACTCAATGCACCACAGTGCCAGTTCCTGTTTTCTGCTGTTTTTCTATTTCAGGTTTCCCCCATATTAAAAGTGCTCCAAAAATTCCAGGAAAAATATAGGAAAAATCAGCGTACAGGAAGCTTCGCGAAGAACCAAAGATGGGCCAGAGGGGAGCCAGGGGAGGCCCAGGCGGCCACCTGGCGCGGCCTCACCCCTGGCCGTGCCAGGGGGGCGCCTTGGGCCCCTGCTCCGCCTCTGGCTGCCCCCCTTCGCATATATATCCCTCTCGTCCCGAAACCCTCGAGGACAGAAACCTTTTTCGCGATCTCGCCTCTGTTCCGCCGCCGCAGCGCTTCCAAGATCGGGAGCTTCAGGAGAACTCTTCCCGGCACCCTGCCGGAGGGGAGAACCACCACCGGGAGCTTCTCCACCACCATGGACGCTTCCCGGATGAGTCGTGAGTAGTCCACCTTGGACCATGGGTCCATGATCAGTAGCTATGTGATGTTCTCCTCCCCTCTTTGCTCTTCATGGTTTAGACCTCGTGAGCTGCCCTACATGATCGAGGCACATATGTAATCTTTCTGTTGTTGCTTTGCTGAGTTTGCTGGGATCTGATGGATTATGAGACTATGTTCAGATTGTGTTTGAGTAATATATTTTATTCACCTCTTTTATATCTTTGTTCTTGAGTAATTCTTGCATGTTCTCCGTTGCTGTTTATTGCTTTGGCCAAGTAGTAGGTAGTAACTCCAAGAGGGAGCGTTATGCTTGATTGTGGGTTCATGCCCCCTGATGACTAGCTTGAGTGACAGAAACATGAGTCTAGGGGATGTGCTGTTGCCACAAGGGAGAAAACAACGGTGCTTGTACTTACGGGTGCAAGGATTGTTTACTTTACGCAAAGTTCTTTTAATGCAGTTGTCTATTGCTTTGAGATTACACTTTGGGTGGGATTCGCAACTTAATACTAGTGAGATGTTCTGGATAGATATCTCAAGGTGGATGATTAGTAGTAGATGCAAATGGATTTCGGTCTACTTGCCTTGGCGTACCGCCCATGCTTTTGAGCCTCTACCTTTCTTTGCAGCATAGTTAGCATTGGTTTGCGCACATAATCATGTCAATTGCCCAACTGTAATTTGTTTACCTCACTTTGCTGTTTTATCTTCTTTTGGGAGAGAGACATCACTAGTGAACATCATGGGACCCCGGTCCATATTACCACCGCTGATCACACCTTCTATTTACTTCCTATTTTTATTTCCTAGTTGCAGTCATAGCTATCACTATTATCTCTTGTGTTTGATCCTTTGTAAACAACAAGGCCGGAGGGATTGACAACCTCTCTGTACTCGTTGGGAGCAAAGTTATCTGTATCTGTGTGCAGGTCCCATCAACCACTAAGTTTCTGGCGCCGTTGACACCTACTTGTCGACCCTCGGAGTCTCACGGGATTCGATCCTTGGTATCTTTGCCGAGGGAAATTTGCCGCTATGCTACATCTCAACCTTCCACTTGGGGTAACCAACGAGGGGCGAGAAGTCATCAATCACCTTCTGAGAGATTGCATTGAGGAATGCACATAGCTTCACAATGGCTAATCGGACATTTTCCGGTAGAATCTCCCTAAATGCAACCGGAAGCAGTTGCGTCATAATCACATGGCAGTCATGAGACTTTAGGTTCAGGAACTTTTTCTCTGCCATATTTATAATTCCCTTTATATTCGACGAGAAGCCAGTCGGGACCTTCATACTGAGCAGGCATTCAAAGAAGATTTCTTTCTCTTCTTTCGTAAGAGCATAGCTGGCAGGACCTTCATACTGCTTCGGAGGGATGCCGTCTTTTTCGTGCAAACGTTGCAGGTCCTCCCGTGCCTCAGCTGTATCTTTTGTCTTTCCATACACGCCCAAGAAGCCTAGCAGGTTCACGCAAAGGTTCTTCGTCACGTGCATCACGTCGATTGAAGAGCAGACCTCTAGGTCTTTCCAGTAGGGTAGGTCCCAAAATATAGATTTCTTCTTCCACATGGGTGCGTGTCCCTCAGCGTCATTCGGAACAGCTAGTGCGCCGGGGCCCTTTCCAAAGATTACGTGTAAATCATTGACCATAGAAAGTACGTGATCACCGGTACGCATGGCGGGCTTCTTCCGGTGATCTGCCTCGCCTTTGAAATGCTTGCCTTTCTTTCGACATTGATGGTTGGTCGAAAGAAATCGACGATGGTCCAGGTACACATTCTTCCTGCATTTGTCCAGGTATATACTTTCAGTGTCATCTAAACAATGCGTGCATGCGTGGTATCCTTTGTTTGTCTGTCCTGAAAGGTTACTGAGAGCGGGCCAATCGTTGATGGTCACGAACAGCAACGCCTTTAGGTCAAATTCCTCCTGTCTGTGCTCATCCCACGCACGTACACCATTTCCATTCCACAGCTGTAAAAGTTCTTCAACTAATGGCCTTAGGTACACATCAATGTAGTTGCCGGGTTGCTTAGGGCCTTGGATGAGAACTGGCATCATAATGAACTTCCGCTTCATGCACATCCAAGGAGGAAGGTTATACATACATAGAGTCATGGGCCAGGTGCTGTGATTGTTGCTCTGCTCCCCGAAAGGATTAATGCCATCCGCGCTTAAAGCAAACCATACGTTCCTTGGGTCCTTTGCAAACTCCTTCCAGTACTTTCTCTTGATTTTTCTCCACTGCGACCCGTCAGCGGGTGCTCTCAACTTCCCGTCTTTCTTACGGTCCTCACTGTGCCATCGCATCAACTTGGCATGCTCTCTGTTTCTAAACAAACGTTTCAACTGTGGTATTATAGGAGCATACCACATCACCTTCGCAGGAACCCTCTTCCTGGCAGGCTCGCCATCAACATCACCAGGGTCATCTCGTCTTATCTTATACTGCAATGCACCGCATACCGGGCATGCGTTCAGATCCTTGTATGCACCGCGGTAGAGGATGGAGTCATTAGGGCATGCATGTATCTTCTGCACCTCCAATCCTAGAGGGCATACGACCTTCTTTGTTGCGTATGTACTGTCGGGCAATTCGTTATCCTTCGGAAGCTTCTTCTTCAATATTTTCAGTAGCTTCTCAAATCCTTTGTCAGCCACAGCATTCTCTGCCTTCCACTGCAGCAATTCTAGTACGGTACCGAGCTTTGTGTTGCCATCTTCGCAATTGGGGTACAACCCTTTTTTGTGATCCTCTAACATGCGATCGAACTTCAGCTTCTCCTTTTAACTTTCGCATTGTGTCCTTGCATCGACAATGACCCGGCGGAGATCATCATTTGGTTCCTCTTGATCTTTAGCAGCTTCACCCGTTGCAGCATCATTGGGCACATCGTCTGGTTCCTCTTGATCTTCACCAGCTCCCCCCATTGCAGCATCACCGTATTCAGGGGGCACATAGTTGTCATCGTACTCTTCTTCTTCGCCGTCTTCCATCATAACCCCTATTTCTCCGTGCCTCGTCCAAACATTATAGTGTGGCATGAAACCCTTGTAAAGCAGGTGGGAGTGAAGGATTTTCCGGTTAGAGTAAGACATCGTATTCCCACATTTAGTGCATGGACAACACATAAAACTATTCAGCTTGTTTGCCTCAGCCGCATTTAGAAACTCACGCACGCCCTTAATGTACTCGGAGGTGTGTCTGTTGATACGTCTCAAACGTATCTACTTTTCCAAACACTTTTGATATTCTTTTGACCTCATTCTTGCATGATTTGAACTAAACTAACCCGGACTGACGCTGTTTTCAGCAGAGCTGCCTGTATGGTTTTATTGTGTGCAGGAAAACAGATTTTTAGGTATCTCAGAAAAATCCACGAAAAATCACAGAAAATCCACGCACCCGAAGGAACCCGGAGCCAGAAGAGGGGCCAGAGGGGGGCCAGGGGGGCCCAGGCGCCCTGGTGGCGCGGCCCAGCCCCTGGCCGCACCGGGGGGTCGCCTGGGTGGGCCCCACCTCCCCTGGTGCCCTACTTCGACTCGTATTTTAGCTCGTGACGGAGAAACCCCAGATCAGAAGTTCTTTTCGCAGTTTTCGTCGTGGAGCCGCCGCCACCCTCTGTTCTTCTTCGGGAGGGCTAATCTGGAGGCTGAATTGGCCTCCAGAGAGGGGAGATTGTCGCCATCGTCATCACCATCACCACTCCATCATCCCTCCATGACTTCTCCTTCCATGTGTGAGTAATCCCCTACTGTAGGCGAAGGGGATGGTAGGGATTGGATGAGTTAGATCATGTAATAGTTTGTCAGATCGTTGGGGGCATGTTGCCTATCATCTACTATGGTGTTTATCATCTTTGCTTCAACTTGTTATGCTTAATGCTTGTCACTTAGGGCCCGAGTGCCATGATTTCAAATCTGAACCATATGTGTTTGCATGAATATATTTGTGTTCTTGATCCTATCTATGAGTTGTTTGCACCTATTACGGTTCGGAACCGGCGATCCCAAAAGTGACAGCTTGGGACACCAAAGGGGATGGTCCGTAGTTTGAGGATTACATGTATCCATTGAGTTTATTGCTTTGTTCCGGTGCTCTTTGACAGGAGCACCTTAATCTCCATAAGTTCCTTTTGGCCCCGTTCGTAGCGGGATGGTAGGACAAAAGATGTTGTGCAAGTTCTTATTGCAAGCACGTACAACTACCTACGGGATACATGCCTAATGTTTGATATTTGCCTAGATGATCATTACTTTTCCATGTGCCGTGCCCCAAGTTAGAATCATGATATATCTCATCCATGCAGCGCCCAACCATCCATCTCCCTAGCCTACAGTGTTTTAAATCCTGCTGGTTACTAGTTACTACTTTTGCCATTTACTCCTGCTATTTACTTTTGCTGTTTACTTTTACTATCACCATCATCACTATCATATCACTGTTACCACTTATCTTTTGTTGCAATTAAGTATATTTTAGGTGCGGTTGAATTGACAACTCAACTGTCAAAGCTTATAAATACTCTTTGGCTCCCCATGTGTCGAATCAATAAATTGGGTTATTCTTACCCGCGAAGACTATCTCGATCCCTTACGGTTGAGGGTTATCAAGTACCGTTTTCTGGCGCCGTTGCCGGGGAGCATAGCAATATCTACAAGTCTACTTGAGGTATCCTACCTGCTGCACTTCATCCGCTATGGGTAAGAAAGGAGACCCCAAGGTTCCGATCTTACTATCCACTACAAGAAGAGGTACTCTTCTGAGCACTAGTGCTACACTTGATTCACCTTCTGTTATGAGTAAGTTTGCCTCACCACCACCACATGATGCTCCTACTGAATCTGTTACTATGTCTGATACTCTTGATGATGCTTCTACTACTGTTGATGATATTAGTTCCCTTGGTTATGCTCTTGAGAAACAGATCGCTGCTGCTGCTAAAAAGTCTGGAATTGAAATTCCTGTTACTCGCTACCCTATTGGTGAAACTTATGATTATCCTGATTTGAGTAAACTCAAGGAGAGACTCCTTGATGATGATTACTATATGCTTGATGAAGATTTATGCAGGGAATTGACAGAGTTTTCTGGCTCTGACCCTGAAGTTATTAAGAAACTGTTTGAAAAACACTCTTTGAAGAACAAAACCGTTCCTGATCCTGAATTTGCTACATCTCCTATATGCATTGATGATCCTGATTATGATTTCTCTGTTGATCTTTCACTTATACCTACGGTTGAAGCTGACCCCTTTTATCGCAGAGAAAATGATGATGCTATTGCACACCTGACTAAACTCGGTGAGTTGGGTGGCCTGTTTACCACAGATGAGAAGATACGATACTTTTATGTGACCAAGCTTCTTCCTTTCTCCTTGAAGGAAGGTGCTAAAGCATGGTATGATTCACTCCCATGCGGTTCCATTAAGAGTCCTCAAGACTTAGCTCACTCTTTTGTTGATAAGTACTTTCCTGCTCACATGCAACATGCTGCTTTACAAAGAATTTATAACTTTAAACAGTTGCAGGATGAGTCCCTCCCTAAAGCTTGGGGGAGGTACTACGGTCTGATTCGGGCTAGACCAGGACATGAAGTCCCTAAGAACGAATTATTCGATATATTCTATGCCGGTCTAACTGATGAATCCAGGTCCTATTTGGACAGTTGTGCTGGTTGTGTTTTCAGGAAAAAGACGCCGAAAGATGCAGAAGATTTGATGGGCAGGAACCATGAGGATTGGTCCGTCCCTGAACCACCTCCACCATTAAAGAAGAGGGGCATGTTTGTTCTAAGCCCCGAAGATATGCGAGAAGCAAAGAAGTCTATTAAAGAGAAAGGTATTAAAGCTGAAGACGTGAAGAATCTACCCCCTATTGAGAAGCTGTGTGAGCCTACCACTCACCCTCCTATGGTAGAGGTACACTCTCTTTTAGATTTCAACGCAAGTGACATCCCTCATGGTAAGCCTCCTGATCAATGTTTAGATGAGTTTGATAATTTTATTATGAAACAAAATCATTTTAATGAGAGGATACAAAGTCAGTTGCATGATAATTCCCTTGCTATCAAAAGATTGCTTGATGTTCTAGGTAGAACGGTTAATGATGTTCAATGTCTTGTGAAACATTTTCATATGGTTCAAACTCAGCTTGACCAAATTTCTAATGTGCAAAAAGATTTGCTTGCTAACAATGCCAAACAAGATGATTTGCAGGCTTTCAGGATTAAGACCCGAGGAGGAACTAGCACTCAAGATCCTCTCTATCCAGAGGGGCATCCGAGGAGAATCGAGCAAGATTCTCAAATGCAGGAAGAAGAAATTGTTGGCTCTCCAAAGAAGAAGAAGAAATATAAGGAGGCCGACAATTCTAATGATCCTATTGCAGATGAAGAGCCAGCTGTTGATCCCAACAGTGTATCTATCTCCGATGCTGAGACTGAAGACGGTGCTGAACCTGAAGGTAAGGATAATGAGAAGAACGATCCGCCTGAAGTTCGAGAAGAAGAAGCACCTGACAAACGTAAGAGGTACACTAAAGAAGACTTCATCGCAAGAAAACATGGGAAGGAAAGAGAACCATGGGTACAGAAACCCATGCCCTTTCCAGGTAAGTCCATCAAATCTAAAGAAGAAGAGCATTACAATAAGTTTTGTGAGTGGATTAAGCCTCTTTTTCTTCAAATCCCTTTGACTGAGGCTATTAAGTTACCTCCTTATTCAAAATATATGAAAGATATTGTCACTAATAAAAGAAAAGTTCCTAATGAAGCAATATCTACTATGCTTGCTAACTACTCTTTCAGTGGAAAGATTCCTGAGAAGCTCGGTGACCCAGGTATACCCACCATTCCTTGCTCCATAAAGAATAATTATGTCAAAACTTCTTTATGTGATCTTGGAGCAGGAGTGAGTGTTATGCCTCTCTCTCTTTACGAGAGGCTTTGTTTAGAGAAACTAATTCCTACAGATATCTCTCTTCAGATGGCTGACAAGTCAACCGCCGTTCCGATAGGTATTTGTGAGGATGTTCAAGTAGAAGTTGCTAATTGTTTGATTCTTACTGATTTTGTTGTGCTTGACATGCCCGAGGATGGGAGCATGTCCATTATTCTTGGTAGACCTTTTCTTAACACCGCAGGTGCTGTTATTGATTGCAATAAAGGGAAGGTTACCTTCAATGTTAATGATAAAGAACACACTGTATATTTTCCAAAGAAGACCGACAGGAGGCATGGCCTCAACTCTATAGAGAATATCGATACCGTGAAGATTGGAGAATGGGACTGTCCACTACATGTGCCTCACAAATACAAAACTATCATGGTGGGGACAATGTCCATCAAAGTAAAGGTTCAGTGATTACTTCGTAAGAGGTGAGACTTTTTGCTCTATATATCGCCTGTTTGTTGGTAAGACTTGATCAACCTTACTAGTAAACATGTTTTATATAGATAAAAAGTTGAGCTTGTTATGTTTTCATTTATTTTAGTTCTTGTTCTACTTGATGTACCAAGTATTTATGTTTTGAAGCTTCACAATACTACTCACTGCTTCAAGTTTTCAGAGAGTTTCGCAACTTTTTGAACTTCGAAAAAATTTCAACAGTGAAGTTTTCAGAAAAATTCCAGAAAAATTAAAATAAAAATTTCCACGTCGGGAGTGACCCAGAGGGACCTGGGGCCAGCCAGGGGGACCCACCAGTGGCCCAGGCGGCCAGCTGGCGCGGCCTGCACCCTGGCCGCGCCCACAGGGCGCCTGGGGCCCACAGGGCCCCCCTCCAGGTATGTCTTCTTCCTCCCTCTCTCTTTTTCTCCAAAAACGCGAGTTCTGCACTTGTTCTTGTGTTCTTGCTGTTCTTGGAGGCGATTCTTCGATCTCTCTCTGTAGCCCACCATTTGAGCTGAGATTTTGAGCAAATACTCCCTGGTATGTGACTCCTCCACCCCTCCAATTAGATTTCTGATTGGTGGCTTCATTTGTGAGTATTTAGTAGTTCTTGGTGTTGTATAGATGAGCTTGCATGCATGAGTAGAAAGTTATTTTCCAAGTTTTGATGCAAGTTTATGCCTTGGGCAAGTGAGTTGAGTAATTTGCCTTAACTCACCTTGTTTTAATCCTTGTTTTTGTAAATTGCCAAAAAATTCAGAAATGAGTTTGTTAGGAAGGGCAAAAGGGTGGCTTGAGAAGAGGAGGCCCGCACACTCCGACCGAGTTACTAGAGCCGCAGCTTCACCCTCGACTGCTAGGGTGAGCTATAATGAAGATCATGTGCCCCTGGAGTTGTTGGAAGACACGAGTCCAGCACGTGCTATGACGTTTCCATGTGATGAATTCCTTGAAGCTGCGGGAATCAAGGATGAGTTTTATAATCTTTGTGCTAATGCGGGTCTGACACGGCTCGTCACGTGCCGTGTTACTCAGTATCAAAAACTCACCTCCAGTTTCATTAACAGTTTTAGATATAATCCTGATTCAGGTGCTATTGAGTTTAAAATTTACAATGATCTTATCACCATGCCTTTGGGAAAGTTTTGTGATATAATAGGTGTGCCAAACGTTGGGAGGACGGCTAGGATGGCCACTCAGCCCTCCGAGCTGAAAACCGTCATCAACTCTCTCTGCAGCATGGGTACGAGGGATATTCATGGGTCGAAGATCTCCAGCATCTTATTTCCTCACCTCAGGTATTTTGCATATTATGTTGCTAGAGGGATGTTAGCTCGTGACAACACGAGCAACATTTCTGCTCCGGATATTGCTATCCTGGCAGCAGCCCTCTCAGGGAGGTCTGATTATAATCTGGGTGCCTTAATTGCTCGACGCCTTGCTATGAACGGTAACAAGGGGGACTTATATGGTGGTGTGTATGCCACACTTATCTTAGAACATCTTGGAGGCACCCCACACCCTGATGATAATCCTTTAACTTATTTAAGCTTTGATCTTGCTGCTATGAAAAGGCATAAGTTTGTTACCATGGCTTCTGAGCTGGATAATCTTGTTTATATCTTGCATTTCGGAACTGCCGCGGAACGCGAGATCCGTCTACCTGCACCTCTTTTGTTTGATTTTTCTCGCAGGAACGGATGGTCCTTTGATGTTGTCCAGTTCGATGAGTTCATGGCTCAGTATCAGTTTCATAACCCCATGGAGGGGGTTGTGCCCGACGAGGAGGAGCACGGTGAGTTACCACCTTTTCAGGAAGAAACCGCCACCGAGTTTGGTGAAGGGTCTTCCTCTGCTTGGCATACGGACCCTTCCTCGTGGGAGACTCCGAGGAGTTCGGTATACGCGCCGGCATCCTTCTACGACCCTTCGACTCACCACTGTTCCCCCTCAGCAGGAGGCTCCTGGGGGCAGTAGCTGCTACCAACTTAGGCCAAAAGCCTAAGCTTGGGGGAGTACGTGCCCCTCTCGCTTTTCCATTGTATTATCCGTTTTATTTGCTTTGATCTTTTCGAAGTTTTTGCCCGTTCCTCTTTATTTCTCTCTTTGCAAAAACAACAAAAAGATTTTCTCTTTCTTTTGCTTTCGTTCAACCTTTGAAATAATCCAAAAAGATTTCCTTTCTCTGTTTAGTTTGCTTTGTTTTCAGAGTTCAGCTCGAGTCCGTGATGGCATTTAATTATATTTCCTACGTTCGATCGTGCAAGTGACGAGGCAATAATGACGAAGATCGACTGAAGGGAAGCAACAAGGAAGACCGGTATGAACTCTTCTCGTTTCTACTTTTGTACATATGCCTGTACTTATGATCTAGAGACCAGCTTGTAGCGACATAGTGCTATGTTTACAATGCTCTTCCAGTAGTTCATGCTTTCCTTGTGGCTAGTCTCGAATAGCTAGAGTATATAATGTGTTATTGAAATGATTTACATGCATTGCACTGTTCATAGTCTGGTATACTAAGGTGGTATTTCCCTTTAGAGAATTTTGGGATTGACTTGGCACATGTTTACACATGTTTAAGACTAAATGGTCTGCTCTGCCTTGATGATCTTTGAGTTCAGAATAGTTATATCAATTTCATGCCCGATTCAATTTTACTTTGTCGCTCTGCATGAGTATGGCTGTTATGGCTCTCTAGTTGGTCGCTTCCCAGTCTTTTGCTAACCTCCACCTGTACTAAGCGGACTGACTGCTTGTGCATCCAAAATCCTTAAAACATATTATGCCATATGAGTCCACCATACCTTCCTATACATGGTATTTACCTGCCATTCCTAACGAAGACTTTCGTGTACCATCTCGAAATTAATCAAAAGCATTTCTCTTTTTGTGCCTCTGTTTTAGCTCATGAGGAAGTAGTAGTTAATTCATGATCTTTTTAAGTTGGACAAGTTTCACCCCGAGATTGCATGACTAATGTGCAAACCCATAATATGAGAAGGAACTGGCATAGAGTGCGCCCGGCTCATAAAGACAATACAACAAACAAACCCTCCTTCACGCTTTGTTCATGAGAAATCAGAAAACTTTGGTAGTGATAAACAAAGGAGATTGAGAGGATGTGATCGTCTTCATGCGGGAGCCGTTCCTCGAGACTTGTCCAGCTTAAGAAGTGATTGAGTTATCTGCTAGCATTCGTTGACGAAATATGCACCTCTCAAAAACATTTTTACTTCTGTTTTCAAAACCAAGAGCTCTGGTACATGTTTAGTTTTTGTTTCCGACCACGGGTTTTCAACCTTGCCAACAAAATCCACGGTTCGAGAGTCTCCACCTTCTTTCTTCAAAGCACCAACTAGGAGAGAATAATTGTCATTCTGAGTGTAATGTGCATTGTCCCAAAGTATTACATTGTCTTCTGCATGCTTGTGATATGATTTATTCTGAAATTCTTAGTTCTAGTCTCCTTTAAAACTCTGGAGGAGTTTCTGCATTTATGTTTTGTTTCACTCATGGAGGCTAGCGAGATACCACCCTAGTATGCTCAAGCTATGTGCAATGTAATCTTGTCTTGATTTTCAGTAGTATATTATTTACTTTTGGGTATTTGTGATTGGTCACTTGAAAGAAGGATTGCTCCGTGCATTGTCCTCATAGTACTGTTTCAATACTTGCTAGACTCTTTTTGTAGTACATGCTTATATACATCTAATGAAGCAAAAGAGTTTGTCAAAGTTTTCTTTGTCGCGTCCAGTTCGTTGAACTGAATTGCTTGAGGACAAGCAATATGCTAAGCTTGGGGGAGTTGATACGTCTCAAACGTATCTACTTTTCCAAACACTTTTGATGTTGTTTTGACCTCATTCTTGCATGATTTGAACTAAACTAACCCGGACTGACGCTGTTTTCAGCAGACCCGCCTGTATGGTTTTATTGTGTGCAGGAAAACGGATTTTTAGGTATCTCAGAAAAATCCACGAAAAATCACAGAAAATCCACGCACCCGAAGGAACCCGAAGCCAGAAGAGGGGCCAGAGGGGGGCCAGGGGGGCCCAGGCGCCCTGGTGGCGCGGCCCAGCCCCTGGCCGCGTCGGGGGGTCGCCTGGGTGGGCCCCACCTCCCCTGGTGCCCTACTTCGACTCGTAATTTAGCTCGTGACGGAGAAACCCTAGATCAGAAGTTCTTTTCGCAGTTTTCGTCGCGGAGCCGCCGGCACCCTCTGTTCTTCTTCGGGAGGGCTAATATGGAGGCTGAATTGGCCTCCGGAGAGGGGAGATCGTCGCCATCGTCATCACCATCACCACTCCATCATCCCTCCATGACTTCTCCTTCCATGTGTGAGTAATCCCCTGCTGTAGGCGAAGGGGATTGTAGGGATTGGATGAGTTAGATCATGTAATAGTTTGTCAGATCGTTGGGGGCATGTTGCCTATCATCTACTATGGTGTTTATCATCTTTGCTTCAACTTGTTATGCTTAATGCTTGTCACTTAGGGCCCGACTGCCATGATTTCAAATCTGAACAATATGTGTTTGCATTAATATATTTGTGTTCTTGATCCTATCTATGAGTTGTTTGCACCTATTACGGTTCGGAACCGGCGATCCCAAAAGTGACAGCTTGGGACACCAAAGGGGATGGTCTGTAGTTTGAGGATTACATGTATCCATTGAGTTTATTGCTTTGTTCCGGTGCTCTTTGCCAGGAGCACCTTAATCTCCATAAGTTCCTTTTGGCCCCGTTCGTAGCGGGATGGTAGGACAAAAGATGTTGTGCAAGTTCTTATTGCAAGCACGTACAACTACCTACGGGATACATGCCTAATGTTTGATATTTGCCTAGATGATCATTACTTTTCCGTGTGCCGTGCCCCAAGTTAGAATCATGATATATCTCAACCATGCAGCGCCCAACCATCCATCTCCCTAGCCTACAGTGTTTTAAATCCTGCTGGTTACTAGTTACTACTTTTGCCATTTACTCCTGCTATTTACTTTTGCTGTTTACTTTTACTATCACCATCATCACTATCATATCACTATTACCACTTATCTTTTGTTGCAAGTAAGTATATTTCAGGTGCGGTTGAATTGACAACTCAACTGTCAAAGCTTATAAATACTCTTTGGCTCCCCGTGTGTCGAATCAATAAATTGGGTTATTCTTACCCGCGAAGACTATCTCAATCCCTTACGGTTGAGGGTTATCATCTGTCACCGTACATCCATTGCCGGTTCATCTGCGTGCATTATATATAATTAAGTGTGTCAAAAACCATTACAGAACATCATAAACAGATAATTAAGTGACCAAATTAATAAAAGTTCATCATCACATTAAAACCAAAGTACATACATATATAGTTCTCATCTAACAACATATAGCTCTCCATACACATCGAAACTATGTAAAACATTTCAATGCGAAAACAAATGCGATCATAATCGCAACCAAGGTAACAATTGATCCAACGGCATAATGATACCAAGCCTTGGTATGAATGGCATATTTTCTAATCTTCCTAATCTTCAACCGCATTGCATCCATCTTGATCTTGTGATCATCGACGACATCCGCAACATGCAACTCCAATATCATCTTCTCGTCCTCAATTTTTTTTTTCCTTCAAGAATTTGTTTTCTTCTGCAACTAAATTTAACCTCTCGACAATAGGGTCCATCTTGATCTTGTGATCATCGATGACTTCCGCAACATGCAACTCCAATTCCATCTTCTCCTCCTCCATTTTTTCCAATTTTTTCTTTAAGGAAATGTTTCCTCTTCAACTAAATTTAACCTCTCCACAAGAGGGTCGGTTGGAATTTCCGGTTCAACTACCTCCTAGACATAATAAAACATCTATGCATGTCAGGTTGGTCGGCATAACTATCATAAACACTAAAACAAATAGTTATAAATTAAAGATAATATACCACATCCGAATCGTAGACAGGACGAGGGCCCACGTGGGAGGATATCAAAACCATCGCACTATATAATAACAAGCAATAATAAACGTAAGAAAATTAGACAAATATCTATCTAAAGCAATAATAACAAGCAATAATAAAAGTAAGAAAAGCATGGACATAACAAGAGGCTCACCACGGTGGTGCCGGTGACGAGATCGGCGGGGGCGATCGACGGCGGCGAAGACGGGGACGGGACGTGACGGACCGCTAAACCTAGACAAATCTCGGAGAAAATAGAGCTTCGAGAGGAGAAAAGTTTAACTAGTGTGGCTCGGGCATTCCATCGAACACGTTGTGTGCATAGGAGGTGAGCTAGAGCACCACTAACCCCTCTCCCCCTCGGCCAGAAAAAAACAGAGCAGTGTGCTCTGCTCTTGAGCGAGGGGTATATATAGGCACCTCATTGGTCCCGGTTGGTGCTACAAACCGGGGCTAAAGGGGTGCCTTTGGTCCCGGTTCATGCCACCAACCGGGACCAATGGTGGTGGGCCAGGAGCAAGACCCATTGGTCCCGGTTTGTCGCACCAACCGGGACCAAAAGGTCCAGACGAACCGGGACCAATGGCCCACGTGGCCCGGCCGGCCCCCTGGGCTCACGAACCGGGTCCAGTGCCCCCATTGGACCCGGTTCTAGATTGAACCGGGGCTAATGGGCTGGACAGGCCTGGACCAAAGCCCTGTTTTCTACTAGTGAAGGGAGACCGCAAGAGTGGTTAATCTCCGATAGAGTTCACGAGGATCTTCTTCTTCGATCATAGCAAACTCATCGGCTTCATCTTGCACAACTTCGTATTTCGAGCATTGAATGCTAGCGCTCCCCTTGTACATGGTGCCAACATGCTCCCAAGTTTCCTTGACCACAGTGAAGGGTCAAAGATGTGCAATGTCTTCGGGAGGGATAGCATCTTGAAGTATGCAAAGAACGGACTCGTTGAATTGATGATCCGCAGCTTCTCTCGGAGTTAAGTTGTCGGGATAACATGGATAAAAACCTTGCTCAATGATTCTCCAAGGATTAGTAGAGCAATGATTTAAATGACGTTTGAAGCAAAACATCCAAGTAGCAAAATCAGAATTTTTTATAAACCTAGGAGGAGGCCCAACGGAATTTAAATGCGGTGTGGGAACGGGTCCTCCATAGTGAGTAGGAGGAGCGGAGTGGGCAAAGATCACATTCCCATTCTTAGTAACCGGGGCTTGTTCACTACTAGCTTCTCCCTTGTCGGGAGTAGCCTCCGACACGATGGTAGCGGGATGAACCACTTCCAACGGTGTGGTGGATAATTTAAGTCCCTCAAGCAAATCTTTAAACATGCCTTTGACCTCGGTCGCTAGTGATTCTTTCAATGTGGTCATAGCCACATTGAAATCCTCACGAGAGATCGAGGCTCCCCCATCGGACATAGGCAAGGACAGAGTTCCACCGGAATGTTCCTCCGTCTCGACTACGTTGTCACCCATACTCTTTGGACGGTAAAGTCCTTAAAAAGAGACGAGGCTCTGATACCAATTGAAAGGATCGATATGGTTGACTAGAGGGGGGGGTGAATAGGCTACTAACAATTTTTAGCTTTTCTTAACCAATTTAAATTAAGCAACAAAGTAAGTTGTCGAGATATGCTACTATGAAGACAACTTATAGGAAGCAAAGATAACAACCTCACAAGCAAGCTATATAAGACAAACAAGTAAAACTTCCACAAGTAAAGGGAAGAAATAACCACAAGTGGAACGGTGAAGACGAGGATGTGTTACCGAAGTTCCATCCCTTTGAGGGGAAGTACGTCTCCGTTGGAATGGTGTGGAGGCACAATGCTCCCCAAGAAGCCACTAGGGCCACCGTATTCTCCTCACGCTCTCACACAATGCAAGGTGCCGTGATTCCACTAGTGGTGCCCTTGAAGGCGACAAACGAACCTTTACAAACAAGGTTGGGGCTATCTCCACAACCAAATTGGAGGCTCCCGACGACACCACGAAGCTTCACCACAATGGAATATGGCTTCGAGGTGACCTCAACCGTCTAGGGTGCTCAAACACCCAAGAGTAACAAGATCCGCAAGGATTAGTGGGGGGAATCAAATATCTCTTGGTGGAAGTGTAGATCGATGCCTTCTCAAGCAATCCCGAGGAAATCAACAAGTTTGATTGGCTAGGGAGGGAGATCGGGCGGAAATGGAGCTTTGAGCAACAATGGAGCTTTGGGGAGGAAGAGGTGAGTCTTCTTGGAGAAGAAGACTCCCTATATATAGTGGGAGAACAAATCCAACCGTTATCCCACAACTCTGCCCGCAGAGCACGGTACTATCGCACGTAAGTTGCGGTAATACCGCTCGGCCCAGTGGTACTACCGCTCTGGATGCGGTACTACCGCTGGTGCGGTACTGGCCCAGACTTAACTGTGTGCGTTGACACGACGGGAGGTAGTACTGCCTGAGCGGTACTATCGCATGTCCCTACGGTACTACCGCTAGGCAGAGATAAGCAGGCCGAGGACATGTGCGGATGAAATAAAATACATCCGTAGCTACATTCGCAGAAATACGGTAGTAGCAAAACATGGCACGGTACTACGGCTTGACCCAAGCGGTACTACCGCGTAGGATGCAGAAGTAAAAAATTACTTCCGCACCTACTACCGTACTAGTTACGACACCGGGCCAGCAACACGGTACTACCGTGTTCATGATACGGTACTACCGCTTGGTGCGGTACTACCGTGCCCTGAGTCGGTACTACCGTGTGGCTGTGCGGTACTACCGCTTACTATGAGCGGTACTACCGCCTGCCAGGCAGTTGTATTAGTAGGAAGCCATGGTTTTGTACTAACGAGGAAAATAGCCGGAGCTCCAGAGAAGCAAAGGAAAGGTGGTGCGAAAGTATAGACGTGTACGTGTTGATTCCACTCAAACCTTTCCGAAGCGGACCCCCTCTTAATAGTACGGCTTTCCTATTACTCAAATCCACCGAAAAAGAAGCAAAAGGAAACACCATCTTCCATAGATTCCGAGGGGCACATAATTGTCTTGTGCCTAGGTGAGATATATCTGAAAGAGTTTAGAGCACACGATTAGTCCGCAAATGCATTGTCGTCAACCACCAAAACTACTTAGGGAGAAATATGCCCTTACACTATGGCCATCACCGGGAGTGGTCCCGATTATTTTCACTTCGGGGTTGCCGGATCATAACACATAGTAGGTGACTATAGACTTGCAAGATAGGATCAAGAACACACATATATTCATGGAAACATAATAGGTTCAGATCTGAAATCATGGCACTCGGGCCCTAGTGACAAGCATTAAGCATAGCAAAGTCATAGCAACATCAATCTCAGAACATAGTGGATACTAGGGGTCAAACCCTAGCAAAACTAACTCGATTACATGATAGATCCCACCCAACCCATCACCGTCTAGCAAGCCTACGATGGAATTACTCACACAAGGCGGTGAGCATCATGGAAGTGGTGATGGAGGAAGGTTGATGATGACGATGACGATGATCTCCACTCTCCGGAGCCCCGAACGAACTAAAGATCAGCCCTCCCAAGAGAGATTAGGGCTTGGCGGCGGCTCCGTCTCGTTAAACACGATAATTCCTTCTCTCTGATTTTTATATCCCCGAAACAGAAGATATAGGACCTGGGTGTATGTAGGTGGAGCATCGGGGGCCCCTCGAGGCAGGGGGGCGCGCCCCCCACCCTCGAGGACAGGGTGTAGGCCCCCGGTGAGTATCTTTTTGCAGATATTTTTTATATTTTATGAAATAATTCTCCGTTGATTTTCAGGCGATTCCAAGAACTTTTTATTCTGCACAAAAACAACACCATGGCAGTTCTGCTGAAAATAGCGTCAGTCCGGGTTAGTTCCATTCAAATCATGTAAGTTAGAGTCCAAAACAAGGGCAAAAGGGTTTGGAAAAGTAGATACGTTGGAGACGCATCAACTCCCCCAAGCTTAAACTTTTGCTTGTCCTCAAGCAATTCAGTTGATAAACTGAAAGTGATAAAGAAAAACTTTGACAAACTCTGTTTGCTCTTGTTGTTGTAAATATGTAAGCCATCATTCAGGTTTTCAACAAGATCTTGAACTAACCACATTCACAATAACTTGCAGGTCTCAAGAGTACTCACATCAATGGCATAATCAACTAGCGTTCAATAATATTAAACCTCGGATGACAACACTTTCTCAATACAATCATGATATGATATAATAGGATGGTATCTCGCTAGCCCTTTCTGAGACCGCAAAACATAAATGCAGAGCACCTTTAAGGATCAAGGACTGACTAGACATTGTAATTCATGGTAAAAGAGATCCAGTCATGATCATACAATGCAAATTAATAGTAATACATGCAACGACAGAGGTGCTCTCCTACTGGTGCTTTTTGATAAGAGGGTGATGACTCTGCATAAAAGTAAATAGATAGGCCCTTCGCAGAAGGAAGCAGTGATTTGTAGAGGTGCCAGAGCTCGATTTTTGAATAGAGATTAAATAACATTTTGAGCGGCATACTTTCTTTGTCAACGTAACAACCAAGAATCTCGATATCTCCCATGATATGCACATTATAGGTGGTTCCCAAACAGAATGGTAAAGTTTATACTCCCCCAACCACCAACAAGCACACTCCACGGCTAGCCCGAAACAACGGGTACCGTCCAACCAGCAACAACCCTGGGGGAGTTTTGTTTAATTATTATGATTTTGAGCATGGGACTGGGCATCCCGGTTACCAGCCATTTTCTCATAAATAATGAGCGGAGTCCACTCATCGTGAGAATAACCCACCTAGCATGGAAGATATAGACAGTCCTAGTTGATACATGAGCTGTTCGAGCATACAAAACATAATTTCATTTGAAGGTTTAGAGTTTGGCACATACAAATTTACTTGGAACGGCAGGTAAATACCGCTTATAGGAAGGTATGGTGGACTCATATGGAACAACTTTGGGGTTTATGGAAGTGGATGCACAAGCAGTATTCCCGCTTAGTACAGGTGAAGGCTAGAAAGAGACTGGGAAGCGACCAGCTAGAGAGAAACAACGGTCATGAACATGCATTAAAATTAATCAACAATGAATGCAAGCATGAGTAGGATATAAATCACCATGAACATAAATATCGTGAAGGCTATGTTGATTTGTTTCAACTACATGCGTGAACATGTGCCAAGTCAAGTCACTTAAATCGTTCAAAGGAGGATACCACCCATCATACCACATCACAACCATTTTAATATCATGTTGGCATGCAAGATAGACCATTATGAACTCTCAGCTAATTAAGCATGGCATAAGCAGCGATGATCTCTAATTGTCATTGCAAACATGTTTCATTCATAACAAGCTGAATCAGGAACGACGAGCTATCATATTTACAAAAACAAAAGAGGTCGAGTTCATACCAGTTTTTCTCATGTCAATTAGTTCATCATATATCATCCTTATTGCCTTTCACTCGCACGACATAATGGCGTGGATAATAATAATAGTGCACGTGCATTGGACTAAGCTGGAATCTGCAGGCATTTAATACAAGAGAGAAGACAGGGTAATATGGCTCAAGATTAAATTAACAACAAAGCATATGAGAGCCGCTAAGCATTTTCATCATGGTCTTCAACTCTTAACCCCTAAAGAAAAGAAAAGAAACTATTTACACGGGAAACCTCCCAACAAGCAAAAGAAGAACGGGAAATCTTTTTGGGTTTTCGTTTTTAGTTACTACTACAAGCAAAGAAAGTAAACTAGCTAGAAGTTACAACTAATTTTTTTTTGTTTTTCTGGGTTTTTTCTAGCACACAAGAAAAAGACTAAGAAAAAGAAATTTAAACTAAGCATGGATGGTACAGTGAAAGAGTGTGAGCACCGACAGCTAGAATAAGTGTGTGAACATGAATGTAAGTCGGTGAGAAACACGTACTCCCCCAAGCTTAGGCTTTTGGCCCAAGTTGGTCTATGGCCAGTACTAGCCTGACGGATATCCAAAGTTGTAGTTGGGGTCGTACTGAGATGCAGCAGATGCTGCCTGCTGAGCTGCTGCTCGAAGGCGGGTTGCCTCCGTCATGTTGTAATAGGCATTTGCCTCCTCCATAGTTATAGTGTATCTTCCTTTTTCCTGCAAGTTAAACAAAGTAGGGGCAGGATGAACAATAGGGATGGCATGCTGCCATCTTCGCATATTCGTTGATAGAGATCTTTCATTTTTGACGAGAGGCTTCCCGTACTCGTATCTTTGTATCTACACGTCCAAGAAATCATATTGTACATCGTCGGACACGTAATCTCCAGGATTGCTATAACCGGGCACCATCCTCGGATCATTAGTGACCATGTCGCTAGACACCTTGAGCGGGGGGCACGATTGGTCCGCTTGTTCGCCGAGCTGGGCAATTTGTTTCCCAGCTCGTCCTTATGCTAACCTTTGATCACTTTTAGTACTCCCCGACCGCTTCGCTGCTTGAAATGACTTTTCAATCATGCGGTCATAGTTGTCCTTCAGCTTACTTTGAGCTGGTTGCTTCAGGGCAGCAAGAGTGCGCTTTGCTTTCACCGGATCTATCTTCTCCTCCGGAGGTGGATGCCTCTGTGCTTTCAACCCTTCAAGCCAGTCATTCACTTCGCCTTGAGCGATCTTCGTGTTTTCCTCGTCGGACCTCTCGTATGGTAACTTCTCTAGAGGCGTGAGAGAAGGACCGAATCTGAATCGCCTCCCGCCTCTAGTTGTACTGCTAGACGTCGCCAGACCAGACGAAGCGGCTGTCTTCTTTCCTTGCTTACGCGCCGGAGCAGGAGCAGCTGGAGCGGCGGCAGGTCTCTTTCGCCCTTGCTGACTAGGCGGAGAAGGAGGAGCAGGCTGGCTGCTCGGGCGCGCCGGCGCAGGCGGAGAAGGAGGAGGTTGGCTGCTCGGGCGCGCTAGCGCAGGTGAAGGAGGCGGAGTGCCGCCATGCGCCGGAGAAGGAGCCGGAGTGCCCTGATCGTCACTCGCCGGAGGAGGAGGCGGGGGAGGAGGCGGTGGAGGAGGCGGAGTGCCCTGACTCGCCGGAGGAGGAGGAGGAGGAGGCAGAGGCGTCCAGTTGAGAATGTTGATGAGGTCCTTTCGCCATAGGCATGGAGTCTTCAGTGAAGAACCTAGCCGAGTCTCCCTTTCACCGGTAGGGTGGTCAAGCTGGAGCTCCTCAAATCCCTCCGTAATTTGATCCACCATCACCCTAGCATACCCTTCTGGAATCGGCCGGCAGTGAAAAGTGTCGCCGGGTCCAGTAGGAAAAACAGAGCCAGCAGCCGCCTTGACCTTCAGATTTATCCACTGCGTCATAAGGTGGCAATTTTGTGCCTCCGTGATAGCATCCACGGGATACCCGGCAAGAGCCGTCAAGACAGGCTCCGACTGAAGCAGCTCGGTGGAAGCCACGCTGCTTCTCCGCTGAGATGGCGGGGTAGCTTCGGGGGAAGCTTCGGCAATTCTTTTGTCCCGATTTGCTTCCCGTTCCTCTATCGCTTGTATTCTGGCCCGCAGCGCCTGCAGTTCTGTCTGATCCATTTTCTTCCTCCTCTCGTGGCATTTGTAGCCGCCTGCGTCCGGAAACCCAGCACGCCACGGAAGGGAGCATGGCGTGCCTCGTGTCCGTCCAGGGTGCTCAGAATTCCCGAGGGCCATTGTCAGCTCGTCGTTCTCTCTGTCGGGGAAGAACGTCCCTTCATGCGCTGCTTTGATATACTGGCGCATCTTCTTGAGTGGTGTTTCCAATTGCTTGTCCGTCCAAATGCACCTCCCTGATACAGGGTCCAAGGTTCCGCCAGCCCCGAAGAACCAACTCCGGCAACGGTCTGGCCATTGCGTTGTCTCTGGTTCGATCCCTTTCTCCAGCAGATCATTCTCAGCCTTGGCCCACTTAGGCCGGGCTCTGAGGTAGCCACCTGACCCCGTGCGATGGTGATGCATCTTCTTCGCAGCATTTATCCGGTTTGTCACCGACATCTTCTTACTCTTTTCCGATGTCTTATAGGCCACAAATGCGGACCAGTCATCTTTGATCTTCTCATATATGCCCACGAATTCTGGAGTCTCTTTATCGCGGACAAACTTATTCAGTTTTTTCTTCCATGCCCTGAATTGGTCCGCCATCTTCGAAAGAGCAGCAGACTTGATTAATTCCTCTTTAACTGGATTCGCCGGATCATCCTCTGGCGGTAGGATGAAATTTGACTTCAGCTCAGTCCAAAGATCTTCTTTCTGCATATCAGTGACATAAGACACCTGAGCGTCTTTTGCAGCCGGCTTTAACCATTGATGGATGCTGATCGGGATCTTGTCCCTAACCAGAACCCCGCACTGATTAACAAATGCGTTCTTTGTCCGGATGGGTTCAATCGGCTCGCCGGAGCGCGAGATTTCTGAGATCTCAAACTTTTCATCCGGCCTCAACTTTTTCTTCGCACCTCGTCTCTTTACCGAAGATTTGCTCGATCCGGAGGGCTAGAAAAAGGAACAAAGATGAGAGTTAATGAATGCATCAATTAACTAGTCAGTACAGGCTTAACTAACATATATACCTCCTGGCCAGACTCGGTTCGGTCACCGGAGCCAGCATCACGGTCTCCTTCTTGCACCGGCATTGGGTCACCGGAGCCGTCCTCGCGGTCTACTTCTTCCATGTGCATTGGGTCACCGGAACCATCAATATCATAGCCTAGATCTTCCAGCTGCAGCTCTCTTTCCACCTGCTCATTGGTGTCGTTGAGAAACGATAAGACGGCATCTTGTCCGTCTGCGATTATGTCCATCAACATCGCTTCTTGTGCTAGGTCTCGGGTGTTGTCGTCCATAGTTTCTAAAAATATTTACAACATGCCAATTATTATTCAAACATGACAGATGGATATGTTAATGGCAAACGTAGAACTAGCTTCGACCCTCGACCCCTGGACGACCCTCGACTGCTCGGCGATCCACAACCCTAGACCCCCTCATGTCACATTTTGTCTAGTGTCAAAGGATTCAACAAAACCAATACTTCATCATTAGGCGAAAGTAACAGTCGCATGATGGTACGAAGCTCTCCAAAGTTATTTTGGAACGGAGTCCCAGATAGGATAATTCGTAACAAAAGACGGATTATCCTATCAGGAACTCCGTTCCAAAATAACTTTGCATAACTTCGTACCAACATGCCCCGGTTACTTCTGGCAAATGATGAAGTCATGGATTTCTTCAATACTTTGACACTAGCTAGGCAACCTCTCTCGACCCCTCGACCCTCGACTGCTCGGCGATCCACAACCCTAGACCCCCTCATGTCACATTTTGTCTAGTGTCAAAGGATTCAACAAAACCAATACTTCATCATTAGG
>LR738714.1:851285051-851307472 GCA_902687465.1 Secale cereale | reverse complement strand
TCTAGTGTCAAAGGATTCAACAAAACCAATACTTCATTATTAGGCGAAAGTAACAGTCGCATGATGGTACGAAGCTCTCCAAAGTGGTTTTGGAACGGAGTCCCAGAAAGGAAAATTCATAACAAAAGACGGATTATCCTATCAGGGACTTCGTTCCAGAACAACTTTGCATAACTTCGTACCAACATGCCCCGGTTACTTCTGGCAAATGATGAAGTCATGGATTTCTTCAATACTTTGACACTAGCTAGGCAACCTCTCTCGACCCCTCGACCCTCGACTGCTCGGCGATCCACAACCCTAGACCCCCTCATGCTGCCGGTTAAAGATTAGTCGATATTTGAGGGTTTGATTATCCCACTCTATAAACCGATGACTAGCCATAGCATTACAGTCTAAATAAGTAGGAGGTAAAGATTCATCATACGTGCACACAAACACACTAAGATAGCGGGCTATGCGAGTAGCATAGATCCCACCAAATAAATCTCCATGCAAACCATTATGGTGTAGTCTACGTGCAACAATAGCTCCTAGATTATATTGCCTATCACCTAGTGCAGCACTCCTTAGAACACTAAGATCAGGAACACACATGTGACAAGCCTCATCTTCACCATTTATGCATCTACCGATAAAGAGAGCAAAGTAATGAATAGCAGGAAAATGTATGCTCCGCGTGGTAGCTTGTGTAATGTCCCAGGATTCCCCTACTGTAATGCTAGCAAGGAATTCTATAAATTCAGATTTGCGAGGATCACTCATACTGCCCCACTGTGGGAGCTTGCAGGCAACATTAAAATCCTCTAAATCCATGGTATAAGATTTATCATAAAGGTCAAACAGGACAGTGTGAGAATTACGTGAAGATGAAAATTTAAACCTTCTCACAAAGCTATCAGTTAAGCCACGGTATTTGAGACACTTATCTTGCATGAAGTCCTCAAGGTCAGCGTTACGCACATATGCGTAAAATTCATCTTTGATGCCCGCTTGACCCATAAATTCATCTAACGGCCATTCACAAGGCCGCACATCAGCGTCCCTCGGTGGTTCATCGTCCGGCTCACGGAACGCGAGCCTCGGTTCTTGCTTCCTTGAAGGACCACCTTGGAAGTTTCTCCTAGACATTTTTCTGAAATTTTTAGTAACTCACAATAAAAGTTAACCAAACTCAACAAGATTGATACCAACAACTCCTATAAGTGCCTAGAGGCTATATCATGCATTAGAACTACTTGGGACCAAGAAAATTTGACATGCAAGCTCAAGAACAAGGTCACCATAGCAGCATAAATTTGCAACAAATAAAGCACTAGAACAAAAACTAATTGGACCAATGCAGGAGTCACATACCCAGGAACAATCTCCCAAAATAGTTTGATGAATGGTGCTTTGAGTAAGGAGATCGAAAATGACAGCAAAATGAGCTAGAACTCGGGTTTGAGCTGGTTGGGGGTTTTTTTTTGGGAGGAAGAAGAAGAGCATGGATGAAAGGATAAGTGGAGGAGGGCCACGTGGGGCCCTCGAGGCAGGGGGCGCGCCCTGGGTAGGGGGGCGCGCCCTGTGCCCTCGAGGCCACATGCTGGCTCCCCTCGCTATGTGTTTAGTGCCATATTTCCTTAAATATTCTAGAAAAAAATCATATTTCATTTTCATGGCATTTGGAGAACTTTTATTTTCGGAATATTTTTTATTGCACGGATAAGTCTGGAAACAGACAAATAATGCTATTTTCCTTTTATTTAACCTAATTAACAGAAAGTAAAAGGAGGGTACAGTAGGTTTGTGCCATCTAGATTCACCTATCCCATGTTCATCAAAAGGAATGCATTAACAAGGTTGATCAGGTCTTGTTAATAAACTCTTCCGAGTAACATGAAACCAGAGAATTTTCGAATAACACTATGTTACCTCAATGGGGATATGTATGTCCCCAACAATAAGTATGTCATATGCCTTCTTGATAGTAGGAATAGGAAAATCAAAACCTCCAATAGTTATAGTTGAAGTTTTCCAATATAATTGATACTATGAACCTGAGGTTGTTTCCTCGGAAAGTGTACCGTATGCTCATTACCATTGACATGAAAAGTGACATTGCCTTTGTTGCAAACAATAACAGCCCCTGCAGTATTCAGAAAAGGTCTTCCAAGAATAATAGACATACTATCGTCCTCGGGAATATCAAGTATAACAAAGTCCGTTAGAATAGTAACATTTGCAACTACAACAGGTACATCCTCATAAATTTCGACAGGTATAGCAGTTGATTTATTAGCCATTTGCAAGGATATTTCAGTAGGTGTCAGCTTACTCAAGTCAAGTCTACGATATAAAGAGAGAGGCATAACACTAACACCGGCTCCAAGATCACACAAAGCAGTTTTAACATAGTTTCTCTTAATGGAGCAAGGTATAGTAGGTACTCCTGGATCTCCTATTTTCTTAGGCATTCCACCCTTAAAAGTGTAATTAGCAAGCATGGTGGAGATTTCTACTTTAGGTATCTTTCTTTTGTTGGTAATAATGTCTTTCATATACTTGGCATAAGGATTTGTTTTAAGCACATCAGTCAAACGCATACGCAAAAAGATAGGTTTAATCATTTCAGCGAAGCGCTCAAAATCCTCATCATCCTTTTTCTTGGATGATTTCGGAGGAAAAGGCATGGGTTTCTGAACCGATGGTTCTCTTTCCCTACCGTGCTTCCTAGCAACAAAGTCTCTCTTATCATAACGTTGATTCTTTGATTGTGGGTTATCAAGATCAACAACATGTTCAATCTCTACATCATTATCATTGCTAGGTTGAGCATCATCATTAATATTATCACTAGGTTCATGTTCATTATTAGATTGTGTCTCAGCATCAGAAACAGATATATCATTGGGATTCTCAGGTTTGTCAGCTACAGGTTCACTAGAAGCACACAAAGTTCTATCATTTTTCTTTTTCTTCTTCTTAGAAGAACTAGGTGCATCTAAATTAGCTCTCTGAGAATCTTGCTCAATTCTCTTAGGGTGGCCTTCAGGATACAGAGGTTCCTGAGTCATTTTACACCCTCTAGTAGCAACTCTAACAGCATAGTCATTATTCTTACTATTTAATTCGTTGAGCAAATCGTTCTGAGCCTTAAGTACTTGTTCTACTTGAGTGGTGACCATAGAAGCATGTTTACTAATAAGTTTCAGTTCACTTTTAGCACTAGACAGATAATCACTCAAGCGTTCAATCATATAAGCATTGTGTTGTAGTTGTCTACCAACATAAGCATTGAAGTTTTCTTGTTTCACAATAAAATTGTCAAACTCATCTAAGCATTGGCTAGCAGACTTATAACGAGGAATATCACCTTCATCAAATCTATAAAGAGAATATACCTTTACTACCTGTGTCGAGTTATCAAGACCATGTATTTCTTCAATAGGCGGTAAATTCTTAACATCTTCAGCTTTAATACCTTTTTCTTTCATAGATTTATTTGCCTCTTGCATATCTTCAGGACTGAGAAATAGAACACCTCTTTTCTTCGGAGTTGGCTTAGGGGCTGGTTCAGGAAGTGTCCAATTATTTTCATTGGCTAGCATATTATTCAATACTAATTCAGCTTGTTCCACTGTTCTTTCCCTGAAAACACAACCAACACAACTATCCACGTGGTCTCTGGAAGCATCGGTTAGTCCATTATAAAAGACATCAAGTATATCATGCATCTCAAGAGGATGATCAGGCAAAGCATTAAGTAACTAGAGAAGCCTCCCCCAAGCTTGTGGAAGACTCTCTTCTTCAGTTTGAGCAAAGTTATATATTTCCCATAAGGCAGCTTGTTTCTTATGAGCAAGAAAATATTTAGCAAAGAAGTAATACATCATATCCTCGGGACTACACACACAACCAGGATCAAGAGAATTAAACCAAGTCTTAGCATCACCCTTTAACGAGAAAGTAAATAGCTTAAGGATATAATAGTAGCAGATCTTTTCATCATTGGTAAACAGGGTGGCTATATCATTCAACTTAGTAAGATGTGCCACAACAGTTTCAGACTCATAGCCATGGAAAGGATCAGATTCAACCAAAGTAATTAACTCAGGATCAACAGAGAATTCATAATCCTTATCAGTGACACATAGGTGAAGTAGCAAAAGCAGGGTCATGTTTCATTCTAGCATTCAAGGATTTTTCTTTCAGCTTAGCTAATAATTTCTTAAGATCATATCTATCATTGCAAGCAAGAAAGTCTGTAGCAGTTTCTTCATCCATAACATAACCCTCAGGCACAACAGGTAATTCATATCTATTGGGAGTAGTTTCATCATCACTTTCATAAAATATCATCAACATTTGCACTCTCCCTAACCTTAGCAATTTGTTCATCTAGAAATTCACCTAGTGGCACAGTATCAGCCTATCAGGCATAGAGGTAGTTTCATCATACATTCCAGAAGTAGCATCATCAAGAACATACGACATATCAGATTCAATAGCAGGAGTAGGTGTCGCAAGTTTACTCATAACAGAAGGAGAAGCAAGTGCAGAGCTAGATGGCAGTTCCTTACCTCCCCTCGTAGTTGAGGGTAAGATCTTGGTTTTTGAGTCCTTCAAATTCTTCATAGTGATAAGCAGATATAAATCCCAAGTGACTTAAAGAATAGAGCTATGCTCCCCGGCAACGGTGCCAGAAAATAGTCTTGATAACCCACAAGTGTAGGGGATCGCAAAAGTTTTCGAGGGTAAAGTATTAAACCCAAATTTGTTGTTTCGACACAAGGGGAGCCAAAGAATACTCTTAAGTATTAGCAGCTGAGTTGTCAATTCAACCACACCTGAAAACTTAGTATCTGCAGCAAGATAGTTTAGTAGCAGAGTAATATGATAGTGGCAGTAGCAGCAATAAAAGTAACGATAGTGTTTTTGTGATAGTAGCAGCGGAAAAGTAAATAAGCAACTAGCAATATAGGTAAAGCGCGTAGGCATTGGATCGGTGAGGGGAAATTATGTCGGATGCAATTCATCATGTAGAAGTTATAACCTAGGGTGACACAGAACTAGCTCCAGTTCATCAATGCAATGTAGGCATGTATTCCGAATATAGTCATATGTGCTTATGGAAAAGAACTTGCATGACATCTTTTGTCCTACCCTGCCGTGGCAGCGGGGTCCTATTGGAAACTAAGGGATATTAAGGCCTCCTTTTAATAGAGTACCGGACCAAAGCATTAACACATAGTGAATACATGAACTCCTCAAACTAAGGTCATCACCGGGAGTGATCCCGAATATTGTCACTTCGGGGTTGCCGGATCATAACACATAGTAGGTGACTATAGACTTGCAAGATAGGATCAAGAACACACATATATTCATGGAAACATAATAGGTTCTGATCTGAAATCATGGCATTCGGGCCCTAGTGACAAGCATTAAGCATAGCAAAGTCATAGCAACATCAATCTCAGAACATAGTGGATAGTAGGGGTCAAACCCTAACAAAACTAACTCGATTACATGATAGATCCCATCCAACCCATCACCGTCCAGCAAGCCTACGATGGAATTACTCACACACGACGGTGAGCATCATGGAATTGGTGATGGAGGAAGGTTGATGATGACGATGGCGACGATCTCCACTCTCCGGAGCCCCGAACGGACTCCAGATCGGAGATTAGGCTTGGCGGCGGCTCCGTCTAA
Source organism: Secale cereale (assembly GCA_902687465.1). Classification (NCBI taxonomy): domain Eukaryota; kingdom Viridiplantae; phylum Streptophyta; class Magnoliopsida; order Poales; family Poaceae; genus Secale; species Secale cereale. The sequence continues at coordinate 851,301,775 of LR738714.1, read as the reverse complement.
AACGCGATAATTCCTTCTATCTGATTTTTTTTCTCCCCGAAACGGAAGATATAGGACCTGGGGGTACGTCGGTGGAGCATCGGGGGCCCCTCGAGGCAAGGGGGCGCGCCCCCTTCCCAGGGCGCGCCCCCCCACCCTCGAGGACAGGGTGTGGCCCCCCCGGTGAGTATCTTCTTGCATATATTTTTTTATATTTTCTGAAATAATTCTCCATTGATTTTCAGGCAATTCCAAGAACTTTTTATTCTGCACAAAAACAACACCATGGCAGTTCTGCTGAAAACAGCGTCAGTCCGGGTTAGTTCCATTCAAATCATGCAAGTTAGAGTCCAAAACAAGGGCAAAAGGGTTTGGAAAAGTAGATACGTTGGAGACGTATCAAGGTGGCCAGAGAGCACGTCGGCGACGAGGTCGAGCACTCTGCTGCGCGCGGGACGACAGAGGAGCGGTGGATCTGGGGGTCTAGGTGGCCTGGCGGCTGGCGAGGAGGGAGGAGGGAACCCTAGTGGGTTGGTGGACATGGCGGGGGCTTAAAAGAGGGGCCAGGGCGACGGAACGGAGCAGCGACGGCGTCGTGCTCGCGGTCCACGGCGCGAGGAGGACGAAAAGGTGGGTGAGGGGCTGTTCACAGACACTGACTTGTGGGCCCGAGGCATCCACGTGGGCACAACGTAGAGGGGGTATGCGGGGGCCTGGGTGAGAAACGGCAGCGGGGACGCGCGTGGGCTACTGCTGGGCTGCTGGCGCGTGCTGGTTGCTGGGCCGAGGGGGGAGGCCGAGCCCGTGTACTGCTGGGTTGCGCTACTACTGCTGATTCTTTTTCTTTTTCTTTTTCTTCAGACAGAAAAACAAAATGAAAAGCACAGGCCAAAAGAAAAGGAATTAGGAGAGAAGTAAAATATCCCCTAGCTCCTGGATTTATGCCCTATTTTATAAAATTGACTTGGGCATTTTTAGAGGTAGAAAAATAAAACAAGTTTGAATATGGTTCAAACTTCTGTCATTTTTTAACCTGACCAAATCATTTTAAAATGAGGCAAGGCTTTGAAAGGTGACTTATGTTAAGGTACCAAAGAAGTGGGGAGGAGATGAACATTTTAAAAGAAGAGGTTAGTCACTTGCAAAATTAAAGAATGAAAGATGGGAAAGAAGTGGTGAGTGGTGCTAGAAGAAAAGGGTTTTAGAAAGGGCGTGATCTTGCTATCACCATCACAACAAGAACAAGGAGACCTCACCTAACATACTAGGAAAAGAATAAAACACAAAGACAAGTGAAAGTGCCATGATGATCATGATGCAATGATGATGATGAAGTAAAGCATGAATGCAAAAGAAAAATAATAATGTGACAATGCAATGACAATGAGAATGCATAATTGATAAAGAACCCCCAAGAAAAGGACAAGGATCAAATGGTAAAATCTTTATTGCCATATATGGAAGGTATCACATATGGGGTGTTACAGGTTTATATAGATGGGGATGGTAGAGCAACCGGCGACGTGATTAATGGTGGGCAGTAGACGGACGGACGGTTGGCGCCGACTCACCGTTAGTCGGAAACCGCATGAATGTTTAATGTAGGTGGGCGGACGGGCGGGCTGTCATTTGAACACGGGGCACTCACATGCACAAGGAAGCAGTGAGGGCGGTGCTCTAGAAATAGTGCATCCGGACCTTTGGGTAACCTATGCAGAACCGTGTTTGATGACAAAACACGTTCGAACCGTGTTTCCGAACGGTGCGGGTCATTTGAGGGTCGATGTTGAAGATGTCCTTAGACATGTAAAAAAATAGTGGCTAGAGCTAGCTAGCAGGTGCACATTTTGTTGGTAGCACGGATATACTACTCCTAGTATAAAAAATGTTCCTATATTATGAGACACAGGAAGTACTTTATTTTTTTGAAATGGACAAAGGGAGTTTTTTTTTTTGAGCATCAGTACAGACACAAGCGCTCATATACACGCGCATACACTCATCCCTATGAAGGCACACATGCACACCCTACCCATATGAGCATCTCCGAGAGACTGAGCCGGCATATCATCTTGAGATTTATGAACCCTGGTGGGATGGTGTTGACACCAGATTTTGGCACGGCATAAAAAGCAAATAAGATGACTTCAAATGGAAAAGTGCTCAAAGTGAAAAAGTTTCGTATTGTCGAGGTGAACACTTTTTATGTTTGGGCCATCGTCATCCGATCTCATCTCGAGTGCCAAAACTATGCTCAAAGCACTGAGATTTTATATCTAGATCAGTATTCGGCAAATTAGACCAACAAGACTGCCTCATATGGAAAAACTTTCTACACGAATTGTCTTCGTCTCGTCGAAACGGTCGATTTTGATATAAAAATCGTCCCAATCCGACTTCGTATGCAAAAGTTACAGCCATCCGAACACAGCCCTGTCACAGAGCCATAAGTGGCGCGCCCCACCAGCCACATGTCTGATGGGTAGCGCGAATAACTGCCTGTATTGCGTGACCGTTTTGGCCTAGAAGATGGCTTCAAATCGAAAAACGTTCAACACGAAAGTTGTTCGTCTCGTCGAAACGGTCAAGATTGCTTTTGGGCTCTTTTCCATCCGAGGTCGTTTACCACCTCAAATATCATCCGCAAGGTACAGCCAGTTTAAACCGAACGGTTTTGGAAAGTTCGGACAAAACCAATCCGAATTTGGTTAGGTTTTTGAACGTGAATCCAAGCCTTTTCCTTGCACGGGAAGTCCAGCCGCCTCTTATATACCTAAGGGGTGACGGCCGATTGAACAACACACAATCGAACAAACACATCTACTACTTTTTCGTGTTCATCTATCCCCTACCCTTGTATCTTCTTCCTCGTTCTTCGTTCGTTCTTCTTCATTGCAGGGCGGCGAACCTCGAGGCCCTAGGGGCGATCAGATCGACCTAGGGCAGCCCATAGCCGCCGCGCGCCCTGACGGGGTCCCTCCCGGGCGTGTGGGGTTTCGGGTCCTCAAAAGCGCCCGCCGGATTGCTTGCGTACCGCGCTTCCGGACGGGTCTCCTTCGACGTGAGCTGCGGTGCATCACCCTCGGCGTCGGAGGTACACGGTGACGTGTTCGTGTGCGAACACACTTTTTGGCGACTCCGCTGGGGAAGAAGCTTCGAACAGTCTCCAGCCTGTTCTTGCTACGAGGAGAGCGTCATCAAGCGGCTGCGATACAACGGTAACATGTATCATCAATCTCCTTATGTAGATGCAAATAGCCATTATGTTGATGTTGCTAGATCTTTAAATGGACATGTCATGTCGGCTAGCCCTAACGAGCAAAGGCCGACTAGTTATTCCATCGGAGAAACTTGGAATTCACAGAACCGCGACATGCAACTTATGAATCTGAACTTTCGTGCATCGGCAACACCTTTCAATATGCCGATGAATAACATGATTTGTTCGAGTGATCAATATATGACACCTCATGTACATGAAGGCATCTCACAGTTCTGTCCATCGGCCGCCGACTCGCGATATGCGGGTTCATCCCCAAACATGCCGATGGACGGGGGAATCGGCCATGCATCATGTAATTATTTGGCTAGTTATCCTCAAACATCATATACTATACCTCATAAGATTAATTGTTCAGGGGCATATGAAACTAGAAATATTCATGACTCGGCTCGCCTTCGCGGTTATAGCCGAGTAGATGGAGATTCTATAGGAGAAAATGTGCCTAATATTACAGAAGATGAGGTGGCTCTGGCTGCACTAAAAAGTTTAGCCCAAAATAAGAAGATTAGTGCTATTTGCCTTGAGCAACACGAAAAGGGATTGGTTCCTGATTATGAGGCAATAAGAGCTAGGGTTTTAAAAGAAGACGAAGTGTTGCCGATTGATCAAATTAGCATGAGAAAATATTCAACAACAGTGCACACATCTTCACCTATCATTGCAGCATGTTATACACCCCCTATACAATCGCTAAGTTTCGGCAACATCAATTCATTGCCGAAAGTTCGTAAAAGTATTGGGGGGCAAGCCGATCCAAGCAGGGCTGAGTTTAAAGAAAAATATGTGGCCCAAGTGGACAAGATCAAGTCAAACCTCACAGGGAATAGCGTCAACGAATTTACTACGCCAACTCTTGAGGAATTACCAGCAGAATATCGACATGCTTATGAAGCACTCAAGAAGAAGCGTGAAGTGGGATATTTGCAAGAATATGTCAAGTGCCTTCCTCCATGTAGCAACCATGTTGGCTCTTCTACACTTTTGAAGCAAGATGGAAAAGAAGCTTTGCAAGAAAATCATCAAGAAGGGGTTCACTCGGCTAATACGGTTGATTCGGTTGAAACCGAGTCAAATATGACTAAGTCGTCTATAGCTGAGTTGAACAGTTTCTTTAGTAACAAGACAATGGTGGATTCAACTGAAACCAAATTGATCACTGAGACGTTTAAGGCCGAGTGCGTTGCATCGAGCCAGCCGAGTGCATTGTGCCAACCGAGTACATCTTGTCAGATGAGTACATCACCGGCTAAAGCCGCTAAAGCCGAGTGCATCAAGCCAGTTATTGCTGCGTGTACCAAAATAGAAGATGCAAGCTTCACCGAGCAAAAGAACGGACAAAGTAATATGGCCGAACAAAGTTCGGTTAACGATGAATATCAAGAACAAGAAAATTCAGTCGAGCAAAGTTCAACTCGCGAAGAGCATCCAAGTGAAATCTACTCAGGCAATCCGAGTGATGAGGCACGAGATCCAGAAAAAGAGGAAGATGCATTCGAGAATTATTCAGAAGTGGAGCAAGGTATTGCTCCAGTGGTGCAACCATCTTCTCGTTCCAACGGCTTCACAAAGGTACACCTAGCCGAGAGTTTACTCAGTTTTCGATTCGGTCACAACCATATTGTTGATGCACTCGTTAGTAAGATTCTAATTAATTTTGAAAGACCGATCGAGATGAGTAATCTGTTTGTTTCGAATTATCTTGTCGCTAATCATGCTGATCAACACATGGCGCCATTCATAGAGGCTAATAGTGACAACTTATCGCAACCAAAGTTTTTCCCGTCATGCCGACTGAACTTTATATTCATATGGACAACTTTGTTTGTTTCATGCCTGGCTAACATTTGGTCTCACATGAGACATATATTCTGTAATTATTTTGGTTGCAGGAATATAAAGCCAGGTTCAAAGTTCTCCGGGATAGCCGATTCAAGAGCATCGGGAAAGGAGGACGAAAATCAATGCATAGCCGAGTCAGATGATATTAAACTCACACCGCTCGGTTGTTTTGTATCAAAGCCGGTATCACAATATCGGTTAATGGACCAGGAGTGTACGTCCAGTGCAGGCATAGTTGATCACATCATCGGTACATCGCTGACTAATCCTATTATTATAATTGATCACGATGTCGAGCCGTCAAGACAAGAGCCAACGCAATGTTCGTTCAAGCAAAATGTCAAAGATTGCAACATGATCCATCAAGTCAAGCAATCGGACAAGATAGGACGATTGGAGTTTGTTGATGCACGATCATTTGGACAGTCGGATCATTTTGACGGCCATCAAATGTTGAATCGGCTATCTCCAGCCGATTTATCTAAAAGTGGACATGTACACGCCAATGATGATGGGGTCAAGTCTTCAAGCAAGGATATTGTTAAAAAGTGCATCAAGGAAAATCTTGAAGACGGAAATTCCATCAAAGCTATAATGGTAACATCTAGCACTGGGGGGCAACAAGAGAATTCAAGGACTGGTGCACGCACAACCAAAGAAAGCAAAGGCCGTGGTAAGCACAAGAACGAAAAGCCGAAAGCCACTTTCGCGCAATTATTAGAAAAATATCAGAAGATAAGTGAGGCAAAGAGTGCTTGTCAGCCAAGTGAAGCAAAAGCATCGAGGTCACCCCCAAGGTATAAATCTGAAGACTGGAATTGGCAAAGGAAGACGTTGAGCAAGCAGACTTCATATGCTCCTTTTGGGCCACCAATGCCAATGTCGTGGATGCCTTCCTACGCTCATGTAAATTCATATCCATCATGGGGCAGGTATGATACAAGGGCACATTATCCATCTTATTTTAGATCATCTCGCCAACATTATGCAGCTCCAAAAAGATCAACATTTGATGAACAATCACAAGTCAAAGACCGTTTCAATCATAAGGAATCGGCTGGAGCTCAAGGAACAAGAAAGAGGTGGTCAAGCAAGTGTACCAGGTCAAGAAAGATGGTCGTAAGTGTGCTACTTCAGATTTGTTCTCAAATAACAAAGAGCCAGTTAAAGTATTGACATTGGCTAGAAAAGGCAACGAGGCAAGTCAATCAAGTGCCAAATCTCAAGGGAAGAAGTTAAGAGTGCACAAGGACAAAAAAGAGTTGGCATTGGTTGAAACAGAATCACAGCTGAGGTGCTCACTCGGCTTAGCGCATTGGCAAGAGAAGGAATTGCAAAAACTTAGTGCACATGAGTTGAGAAAAAAGAATATGGCATGGGTTCCCAAGTGGAGTAGTCGAAATAAAAATGATGTACGACCTTCTATTGCAACAAGTGTTACAAAGATGAAGAAAGAAAAGAATGGCTGCAAGTGTGCTATTTCAGATCCAACTCCCAATGACAAAAAGACAGCCGAGTATATGTTGGCTGCTAAAGACAAGAAAGTGAAGAAAGTAACTTTCAAGGATCCAATCGCTGATTTTGGACATGCCAAGCCGGAGATTCCCAAAGCCAGGAAGAACTTGTCAGTGCATAAACCAAAATCCCAGCCGGAATGCCCTCTCGGCTTACCATATTCACAACAGATGAAGCTGAAGCAGCTTAGGGCCAAAGAGCTGGAGAAGAGGAACATGGCCTGGGTTCCTAAGGAAAATCATCGAGACAAGTGCGGCATCACATCTCCTGTTGCGAAGCAGGCAGAAATAAAGGAGTACAAGTGTAAATCCCGTAGGCGAGGACGACAATTTTCATCTCACTATAGGAAACTCCAGGAGGCGTGTCATGCACATTCTTCAATCGTATCATCAAAATCAACACTATGAAATTTATCCTCGGCCGAAACATCTGACTTATTTCGGTTATTCACACTTTGGTGGACGGATTCCCGAGCACCTTTGAGATGAGAACGCATGGCCGATATTTGCATATCGCCCTCAGAATTCATTGTGTTGGCAAAGCCGACATCTGGCTAACGGTGTTCACCATGGTTGATCTCCTACTCCTATAGCCGATGCTCAGTGTTTGCCAATACTGGCAAGGCCAACTTAATTATTGAGTCGGCCACTGATCAAGGGTCTAGTACATAAAAAGCTCTGACTCCTGGTGTTAGTTATTTGGAGGACCCAAGTCAGGAGAGAGACATTGTTCGGCGGAGGCTTGATGGTTTGCTTTGATCAATAATGAGTTGAGTCGCCGAACAGTTGACAGTATTCCTTTGTGGTGCATGGTCATAATCGTTCAGCAACCGGCTTACCGTCAAAGGGTTCTAATATTCCCAGGGAGTGCCTGGACAAAGCAAGGTCCGGATTAACATAAGAAACTTACGTGGAGGCCTTTGTGACGTCCAATTGTTGTTCTCAAACGACTATTATCCAAGAGGCTCTACCCAAGAAGCAACACGCTTAAGAATATGACCGATAACAATTATCGTTCTTAGCATGCACAGCCGATGTAGTGTTGACATCGTGCTTGGATGAAGTATTTTCTGGCACGCAAGCTCTGCCAGAAAACAGGGGGGCATGTGTTGACACCAGATTTTGGCACGGCATAAAAAGCAAATAAGATGGCTTCAAATGGAAAAGTGCTCAAAGTGAAAAAGTTTCGTATTGTCGAGGTGAACACTTTTTATGTTTGGGCCATCGTCATCCGATCTCATCTCGAGTGCCAAAACTATGCTCAAAGCACTGAGATTTTATATCTAGATCAGTATTCGGCAAATTAGACCACCAAGACTGCCTCATATGGAAAAACTTTCTACACGAATTGTCTTCGTCTCGTCGAAACGGTCGATTTTGATATAAAAATCGTCCCAATCCGACTTCATATGCAAAAGTTACAGCCATCCGAACACAGCCCTGTCACAGAGCCATAAGTGGCGCGCCCCACCAGCCACATGTCTGATGGGTAGCGCGAATAACAGCCTGTATTGCGTGACCGTTTTGGCCTAGAAGATGGCTTCAAATCGAAAAACGTTCAACACGAAAGTTGTTCGTCTCGTCGAAACGGTCAAGATTGCTTTTGGGCTCTTTTCCATCCGAGGTCGTTTACCACCTCAAATATCATCCGCAAGGTCCAGCCAGTTTAAACCGAACGGTTTTGGAAAGTTCGGACAAAACCAATCCGAATTTGGTTAGGTTTTTGGACGTGAATCCAAGCCTTTTCCTTGCACGGGAAGTCCAGCCGCCTCTTATATACCTAAGGGGTGACGGCCGATTGAACAACACACAATCGAACAAACACATCTACTACTTTTTCGTGTTCATCTATCCCCTACCCTTGTATCTTCTTCCTCGTTCTTCGTTCGTTCTTCTTCATTGCAGGGCGGCGAACCTCGAGGCCCTAGGGGCGATCAGGTCGACCTAGGGCAGCCCATAGCCGCCGCGCGCCCTGACGGGGTCCCTCCCGGGCGTGTGGGGTTTCGGGTCCTCAAAAGCGCCCGCCGGATTGCTTGCGTACCGCGCTTCCGGACGGGTCTCCTTCGACGTGAGCTGCGGTGCATCACCCTCGGCGTCGGAGGTACACGGTGACGTGTTCGTGTGCGAACAGATGAGGATACCACTGTCCACCTAACCATCTCAACCACAGGTTGGTTCGCGAAAATGGAGTACTTATTAGGGCATGTACAATGGTTGATAATGCCGTCTTATCTTAAATCTTGCATGTAATCTAGAGAAGACAAAAAAACATGTCTACAATGGGTCATCTATTAGTCTTATCTTCAATAACTAGTTATTCCTAAAAACATGGTGAGACATATCGTGCTAAGAGATCATCTCTTGCCTTCTCTTAATTAAGAGAAGACAAGCCTTCTCTTAGGATTTCTTTCTCCTTCACCTCATTATTTATCCTATGTGGCATTGCTAAGATAAAACCATTGTACATGCCCTTAGCATACTTATTGTGCTTGCATAACCTAGTGACTCACGCTGTCACGCATGGCTCACAAAACGTGACCCGACCGAACTCGTACGTCTCACCGACGTGATGGAGATGAGGCCAAATCAGGAGCTCTTCGGCACGTTACGCCGGGACACCGATTATTTACCCGGCCTGATGATTAGTACCACCTTGCCTGACGAGCAGCATTAGCACCAGCTTATATACGCAGCACTCGTCCCTCGCCACGGCCGAGCGTGGCAGCGCGCGCTTGTGACTCCAGCTACCCTACGGAGGGCCAAAGGGTTGGTAGTGTGGGGTTGTGGGCTTGGAGCCCGTGGCAAATTAAGGTCGGGGCGCCTGCTGCGTGCTCGCTGCCCGATCTTAATGGGGGTTTTGATCCTGGCCCCCCTACTCTCCCACCTATCGAGGAGAGAACAAAACAGCCTAGGCCCAGATGTCGGCTCCTGGGACCTAGGCATTCAGGCCTGTGCGCTGTGGGAAATCTTCCCCGGCCGTAGCCTAGCGGTTAGAGTGCTTTTCCTGCTCAACGGGTTCGCTCACTCAACTCCATATACCAACTCTTTTTTCTTTTTATGAATTTCTTGAAAGTTTATATATCCACCTTTCTAAAATCGAATGGTTTTTATGTCTATTTATATTGGCGCGAGGGTGACAATTTTAGTCTACAAGCACGATAATTTTTTCTGGAAACAGATGAACTGAAGCGGATTTGCCATGTTCGCCAACAGAATTTCCCATCCTCGACGAACACAACTTGCCATGAAAAAATGTTTTGTTTGTCATGCCTACGAACTTACGTTCACTGGATATTCGGATCCAAAGAAAATCACAATCCGCAGCCTAGTTGCGTTATTGGATTTCCACGGATATATGGGCATGTCGCTGGGACCTCTCCATGGGATGGGGAGATGAAAGGAGCAGCACGGTCCATACCGGTGCAGAGCTCATCGAGATCCATACTGATCGATAGCTTGACTTCACCGAGCCTCGATGACAATTTCCCAATGAGCGAGCGCACCGTCTGCACCACCTCCTCATCCTATCGCTTGAAGTGGGCTTCCAGCGAATTGGGGAGGCCGGTCTTGAGAAACTCGTAGATGGCCCTCATTGATGGCGACAATCTCTTCATGAGCTCCCGGAGGCAGCGGTTGGCTTAGCGCATGACGTGGGCATGTTGAGGAGTGCGTTGCACCCGGATCTGTAGCTTTGATGCCAGATTGTAAGTACTTAAACTAGATTGCAGGAACTATCCTTGAATCCTTGATTACTACGTGGAGCTGGATTCGATAACAGAGGAAGCTCGAATTCAAAATGGAGGAGCACACGAACACACACCACACACTATCCTATCCTTTCTTTCTTTTTCGACAATACACTATCCTATCCTTTCTCTTTCTCGACCGAAGCCATTTCTCCACCGCCAAGTTTTCTAGAAAAAGGTACAAGTATATAAATCCCTTCAGCTAACAGGCCCACTCTGGCCTAGGTATACACGCTGGAGCTCTGATGTTCCTCTTGGGCCTGGGACGAGCTTCATCGGTTGTACATTATGTGGTTGGCCCACTCTCTGTGGACTATTGATGAATAAAGACTAGGCCTTACCCTGAGGTGGACTTCTATTTTGTTAACTTAACCCTGAAATATTGGGCTGGAGTATAATTTGTACATGCTGGTAATAATAATATGAAGAGAGGTGTGCTTGTTGCCATCATTCCATCCCTATGCACGTTGCCAAGCACTCAATATTCCAAGAACAGTTTAATATGACAAGATAATTCATTACATGATTTTGAGATGAAGACTATCAATTACATTTTACTTCAATGCCAAGCAAAGTCTCACTACAACTAGTTTTAGTTTTAAAACCATGCGAGGGAGGACGTACCCCAGCGAACTTCATGACACAATGTTGTGACGAATGAAGATAGTGAACAATGAGGACAGAAAAGCCATGACGCCAGAAACGTACAATCATATGCCAGTGATATTTTTTTTTTTTGAAAAGGAGGATTGCCCCGGCCTCTGCATCATATGCCCATGAATGCTCTGCACTGTCTTTCCCAATGCTCTTTGGCCAAGCGAACACGCTCAACACGTTCGGTTTGCATCCTCTTCTCCCAGTACTCCGGGCAACTGTGGGATTAGGAAGGCAGAACCATTTAACCAACAGCCATGTCAACTTATTTAACCGGAAAATATTATCTAAGTACTACAAACCTGTTTCTAAGTAGAATGTTGAGCTGATTCAGCCGTACGGAATCAGGAAAAGCCCCAGCCTGAAACAGAACAGAAGATGTACGTTCAGATATCATCTAACCTTAACGAAAAACAGTGAGCAAACAAGTTGATGAATGTGCGTACCCGCCGGCAGAGGGGGCACTTAGCTCCACGACCGGCGGACTCAAGTCCGTCGACAACCGTCACGGAGGCTGCAGCGCAGGAGCACAAGTAGCAGAAGATGTGGCCACAAGAAAGAGAGACCGCATCAAACACCGTGTCCTGCAAAAACCACACATAATTGCAAAATTATCATTTTCCACTTCCTTCACTAGTGTGAGTTTTTCTGTGGCCACTCCAAAATCTTGGGAGACAAAAATGTTTTCACCAGGCAAATCGAACAGGTCAGGTCGATGTCAATGCGCAAGGAATCGAAGAGGCTGCAAGAGAGCGTCGGCTTATCATCGTCGTCGAATGTGAGGGAGAGGTCCCCTAGGAGCTCCATCGCAGCGCTGTCGTCGGTCCTCCTCAGGTTGATGTAGAAAGCCATTAGCTCGTGTAGCCATGGGGACTCAAGGATCTCGATGTGCATGCTCCGTGCTTTTGTCCTGAAGTCTTGTCCTTGTTTTGATCGACATTTCTGTGAGAGGGTGTTATGTTAGATTTAACCATCATGTATTCATGTGTGGGCAATGATAGTGATGGTGCTGCAATAATTAACCACCATGTGCACGAACAATATTAATTACGTTCTAAAACAATGATATGCATCTTCGAACTCAGAGACCGGTCATAATTTTACGAAAAACTGATCCAGAATAAAATTTTACGAGTGGACAGTTCATAATTTTACGCATCAGTCGATTTCATTTTTGACTTCTATCTATATGTCTGTTGTTAAGGAGAAAACTGAGTTTATTCTCTAGAAAATGACATATATGGAAGGAAAATAAGATGGTAGAGTCAGGAGCCATGCCTTGTCGTACTTCTTTGAGATCTTCCTCATGGCTACGGCGTTTACAATCGCATAGGTAACCAGGTCTTTGCCTTGCCGTATGAGTGCCTCATGGGTCTTGTCAGAGCTGTCTGTAAAACACATCAAGTATTTCTTCCACCCCGTGCATGCCAGGTGCAATTTAAGCAACCTTTCAGCCCTTTCATTGAAGCACCGAACGATTGCTGACAGTTCATCGGCAAGGGATGGAAAGAAACTCTCATCGCATACTGCAGATGCAACACCAAGTGTTAGATATTGCAAAGGTCCTATCCAACATTTAATAATTATTAATTAGTCTTAGGGCTGTCAAACTCAAAACTCAAATACCTAACGTCAAAACTCAAATACAATTATAAACTAAAGTTGTAGTTTTATTATGGCGCTGAATACAAGCGTCTCGTTCTTCATGCAAATAAATTATTAAAAGATGGCTAAGTAGATTGTAGGAATCTGGAATTATTATTTTTGAACGGGTGATAAAAAAAACTTCATGCGTCTTGTTTTTCATGAAAATACTTTTTTGTCTGTTTGATTACTTTGTACCAAATTGATGGATAATGTCAACAATGAAAAAATGTATCTTGTTCCATATTTTCTCCATATTTCCAATGAACCAAGGTGGCTCTTAAAGAATCTTTGATCGATCCCCAAAATTTAACTCCTAAAAACCAGCGTCCAAAACATAATTCCCAAAAAATCCTGACTTTTCAGAGTCTGCATTGGGAAAGTAGTATTCTAATCAAACACCAAAGTTAGCTCCCAATAAATTTCCTTGCATTAATGTTAAAGTTGGCTAACATACATTTAGCCACTATCTACATTACAAATACCTACTATTTGCTAACAATTACACCAAACATGATGGAAGACCACACAAAATATAATGTAGCACCAAATCCAAGCATATTGTTTCCATATTTCCAACGAATCAAGGAGGGTCTTGGAGGGCAGCGGCACTTGGAGGAGGGAAATTACTCCCAAGCAAGATTAGGGTTTTGGGAAGGGGATTGGGAGACAACGGTGGAAGCCAATATATTGGGAGACCTTCGTTGGAGTCGATTAACCTGACACAAGGACGAGATGTGTTTCGCTGGAATCTCACTTCATCCAGGTCCTTCACAATTGACTCTATGTACTGTCTGCTCACGCATTTACAGGTTCTCGTGGATAAACAAGAAAATTTGGAAGTCAAAAATTCCGATGAAAGTTAAAATCTTCATGTGGTATCTTCGGAGGGGAGTTACACTAACCAAACACGACCTCACCCATGGCAACCGGCAAGGAAGCAAGTAGTGTAGTTTTTGTACTCATGAGGAGACAATCAAAGGCCTCTTTTAGTAAGTCATCCACGTAGCATCTAATTTATCTCTGCCTACAAGTGCCGCAATATTTTAGGTCATTAGATGAACGATATTTCAAATAGGTTCAAAATGTTGATAAGGGTGGGAGCGTATGCCCTGCAATGGTCGCTTTGACTATGTATGTAGAAATGATGTGCTCTTTAAGAGCAAAAAATGTTCTCCTTTACAGGTTATTCTCCGTCGTGCATACTTGCTTCTTATGTGATCTAGGCTACATCAAGCGGAGTGAAAACCGGTGTTGAAGGTGGCGTGTATGCGGTTAGAGAAGGTGGCTATGGAGGCTTTTACCCATCATGGATGACAACATAATCTCTGGATCAGTCCACCACCCGCTTCGACATAGGCATAGTGCCGGTCATCTGATTCTTCCACTGCCGATATGTCTGTTTCCCTTTTTGTTTCTGAAAGACTGTTAGTATTGGTTGTGTGAATCTTAACTATGAAGAGGTCGGGTGTTTCTTATTATGCTATGTATTTGCCTGATTCTACATTTTGAGTTATTAAAAATACCCTTTATAAATATTTATTGTATTATTCTAGTGTGTGTTTTGCCACAGAACTAGTTAAGGTTTTCGAGGTTGTAAAAGTTATTATAAATCAAGAAAAAAAAATACTAGTTAGGTCCAGTGGTAAGCTATATATATTGACGGTTTAAATTTTCCCCAAAAATCTGAAAAATTTACCGAACAACACACCTATAAGATAACATGATCCACAGAGCGATTTAGAAAATACGATTGTATGTTTCCGAGAGAAAAAAATAGTTCAGTATATATTTATGTCACAGTGAGCTGAATTGGTTGTTTTATCGCCGAGGACACATAAATGTATATCTTCATAATCATTATGTTGGATCATCTTATTACATTAGAGTGATGCTTCACTATTTATTTCATATTTTTTGATAACCTTTAAGCTGCTAAATGCTTAGCAAGTCTTACCAGGTTATATGGTAATAAGCTATGATAGACAAAAAAAAATTATATATATGTACAAGCGTGAACCTTTTCTTTTCCTCCACAATATGCATATGTGAGTTTTCAATAATTAATTATAAAATAGTATTTTTTTTACTCTTTATCTTTACTTTTCTAACAAATTGATTCGGTGGTGGTTCGTTCACCTATTTGATTACGAGGAATTACCACATTAATTAACATCCATTCTAGGGAGGGTGGGTGGAGGAGCTAAGGCTGCCCGTAATGGGAGTATCATAGGTAGTATCATACATGTCAACTAGGCAATTTTAATGATGTGGCATAGAATTAAATGAAGAGAGAGGGGGTTGAGTATCATATTATGATACCGTATCATATTAAATGATGTGCTAGTATGTGTCATGCATGGCAATAAATGACTATCCTATGATACTAACATATGATACTATGCACTACGGATGTAGTATCATACACTAGTATCATGTGCATGATACTAGTATATGATACTCTCCATTACAACCAGCCTAAGGTAGATTTGTTTTTTTTTTCATTTTGTACAAGCTAAGAGGCTATGGTGGATTAAACATTAAACAACTGATAGTGATAACATTATAGAAAAATCATAGCAACAAGACGAGCATTTACCTAGTGCTTTCTGAAAGGAAGGAGTGTCTGACCTTTCTCCATGGCTTGGTGCACATGGCAACGTTTTGTTTTAAACTTTGGCTTGAACATCATTATGATGCGTACAACCAAATGCACACCACAACATTATGATAATCATATCAGCATAAAATTCATGTTCCAACATCTCTCTCTCTCTCTCTCTTAAACATGCTGCGAGGTACCCACTAGGCCACTAGAAAACTATTTCCTGCAAATTAATAAAATAACTGTAAAATAAAATACAAGGAGATTATAGTGATGTCATGTCCTGAGCTACCTCCAAACCAAACATAGATTAGTTTACAACTAATTTGTGAACCTGGACGGAGGGAGTACTTATGCAGTTGACTTTCTTGACCAATTAAATGCTGAATCCCGCAAGCAACAACACAGAATTAATGAAATGCAACCCGGATGCCAAGCTAGACTTGCATTCGATTAATTCAAAGGAGATGTGATATCGATTTTCCAATCATCAAGTTCATACGAAATCGGATCGAGCTATGGTTCTGCGATTATAGGTAGTTACTCCCACCGAGCACATATCTAGATAAAAAAGATGATGTGGCAAGCAATAAATGAAGAAGGAGAGGCATGTGGTAACATAGCTAGTTACTCCCACACAAAACCACCTTCTAATGTTTTGAGAGGGGTAAAGTAAATGATATCGATAGTTCAAGGATCTGCCCTAACCTGTTTAAAAGTTCAGAGTTGTAAATTAAACAAGGACATAAGGCCAACTCCAGCGCATGACCCTATCTTATCCGCCGGACGCAGTTTTGCGTCAAACAGACAAAAAAAAAAACAGGCGCAGCGACAGACCACATTTTACTTTTTTGTCCATCTCGTGTCCGTTTCACCCAATCTATGAACTAAAGTTGGTCTCGCTTTGGGTCCAAAGCGGACAGGAGCCGGACGCTCTTCGCGCGCATCGTCTTGGTCGGTCTGTGTCCGTCCATGCCCACATGCCATCCACCCATGTCTCTCTCCTCCTTTTCTTCTCTCTGCTGGCCCACCACGAGCGCATGCATCTCTCCTCTTCTCTCTCGTCTCTATGGCCACCCGTAGAGCGCTAACGTCCTTCCTCTAGGCACGACGCGCAGGAAGGCCGCAGGGTGCGAGCATCCGGGCAGCGGCGTGCGGCCATGGCCGGCGAGAAGACGACGGACTCCAGGCCGCTCCTGCTCCATGCGTGCTAGCTAGCTCTCTCGGTGCATGTATGCTATAACTAGGTAGCTAGCCTAGTGCATGCGAGCGGAGGCTGCTTTTGCTTGCGCGCGTGAGAGCCGTGGGCACTGGCAGGAGAGCGCGGACGGGGGTCAGTGAGCGCGGGTTGTAGGCGAGCGGGAGCATAGTGGGGCGTGGCGGGCGCAGGCGGAGGCGCACGTGCAAGCAAGACCGGCGATGTGCGGTGCGGCGGCGTGAGGCGCAGGCGCAGGCGGGCG
>LR738714.1:851250076-851281396 GCA_902687465.1 Secale cereale | reverse complement strand
TTTGGATCTCAATACAAAGTTCTCCTCGGTCTTCGAGGAGATCTATTCGATGTAATCTCTTTTTGCGGTGTGTTTGTCGAGATCCGATGAATTGTGAGTTTATGATCAAGGTTATCTATGAAAGATATTTGGTTCTTCTCTGAACTTTTTATGTGTGCTCATAACATCCTTGCAAGTCTCTTCGAAATATTGGTTTGGTTTGGCCTACTAGATCTATAGTTCTTGTAATGGGAGAAGTGCTTGGCTTTGGGTTCAATCTTGCGGTGTCCTTTCCCAGTGACAGTAGGGGCAGCAAGGCACGTATTGTATTGTTGCCATCGAGGATAAAAAGATGGGGTTTTCATCATATTTCTTGAGTTTATCCCTCTACACCATGCCATCTTGCTTAAGGCGTTACTCTGTTCTTATGAACTCAGTACACTAGATGCATGCTGGATAGCGGTCGATGTGTGGAGTAATAGTAGTAGATGCAGAATCGTTTCGGTCTACTTGTCTCGGACGTGATGCCTATATACAATGATCATGCCTAGATAGTCTCATAATTATTCTATTTTCTATCAATTGCTCGACAGTAATTTGTTTACCTGCCGTAGAATATCGCTATCATGAGAGAAGCCACTAGAGAAAACTATGGCCCCCGGGTCTATTCTCAACATATCAATCTACATCTACTTTACATTTACCGCTTTTATTTGCTGTTTTATTAAACTAAAAATACCAAAAATATAAACTATCATCTCTATCAGATCTCACTCTCGTAAGTGACCGTAAAGGGAGTGACAACCCCTTATCGCGTTGGCTACGAAGTTCTTATTTGTTTGTGCAGGTGCGAGGGACTCGCGCGTGGTCTCCTACTGGATTGATACCTTGGTTTTCAAAAACTGAGGGAAATACGTACGCTACTGTGCTGCATCTCCCTTTCCTCTTCGAGGGAATACAACGCAAGCTCAAGAGGTAGCAAGAAGAATTTCTGGCGCCATTGCCGGGGAGGCTTACACAAAAGTCATATACCAAGTACCTATCACAAACCCTTATCCTTCACATTACATTTATTTGCCTCTCGTTTTCCTCTCCCCCACTTCACCCTTGCCGTTTTATTTGCCCTTCTTCCGCCGTGTGTTTTCCGTTCGCTTGCTTCTTGTTTGCTTGTGTGTGTTGGATTGCTTGCTTGTCACTATGGCTCAGAACAATACCAAATTGTGTGACTTCTCCAATAACAACAACAATGATTTTATTAGCACTCCGATTGCTCCTATTACCGATGCTGAATCTTGTGAGATCAATGCTACTTTGTTGAATCTTGTCATGAAAGATCAATTCTCCGGCCTTCCTAGTGCAGATGCCGCTACCCATCTAAACAACTTTGTTGATTTGTGTGATATGCAAAAGAAAAGGGATACGGATAACGATATTGTTAAATTAAAGTTATTTCCGTTTTCACTTAGAGATCGTGCTAAAACTTGGTTTTCCTCTTTGCCTAGAAATAGTATTGATTCGTGGAATAAGTGCAAAGATGCTTTTATCTCTAAGTATTTCCCTCCTGCTAAGATCATCTCCTTTAGAAACGATATTATGAATTTTAAGCAACTAGATCACGAGCATGTTGCACAAGCTTGGGAGATAATGAAATTGATGATACGTAATTGCCCTACACATGGTTTGAATCTATGGATGATTATTCAGAACTTTTATGCTGGCTTGAATTTTGCTTCTAGAAATCTTTTAGATTCGGACGCCGGAGGCACTTTCATGGAAACCACCTTAGGAGAAGCTACCAAACTCCTAGATAATATTATGGTTAATTATTCTCAATGGCACACCGAAAGATCTACTAGAAAAAAAGTGCATGCTATCGAAGAAATTAGTGTTTTGAGTGGAAAGATGGATGAACTTATGAAATTGTTTGCTGCTAAGAGTGCTTCTTCTGATCCTAATGATATGCACTTGTCCACTTTGATTGAGAATAACAATGAATCTTTGGATGTGAATTTTGTTGGTAGGAATAATTTTGGTAACAATGCTTATAGAGGTAATTTTAATCATAGGCCTTTTCCTAGTAATTCCTCTAATAATTTTGGTAATTCCTACAACAACTCTTATGGAAAGATGCCTTCTGAATTTGAAACTAGTGTTAAGGACTTTATGATCTCGCAAAAGAATTTCAATGCTTTGCTTGAAGAGAAATTGCTTAAGATTGATGAATTGGCTAGAAGTGTGGAAAGAATTACTCTTGATGTTTATTCTTTGAAACTTAGATCTATCCCACCTAAGCATGATATCAATGAGTCTCTCAAAGCCATGAGAATTTCCATTAATGAATGCAAAGAAAGAACCGCTAGAATGCATGCTAAAAGAGAAGATTGTATTAAATCGTGTTCTTCTAGTTATCATGAAAAGAAAGATGAAGATCTAAAAGTTATTGATGTGTCTCCTATTAGATCCTTGTTTTCTAGTATTAATCTTGATGAAGATAGGATTGGAGATGATTCTGCTTTAAGGTGTCCCAATGATTCAGAGTTTTTAGATCTTGATGCTGAAATTACCAAAAGTGGGAGTGAAGATATTAAAAATTTGCATAGTGAGGAACCCACTACCTTGGATTTCAAGGGATTCAATTATGATAATTGCTCTTTGATTGATTTTATTTCCTTGTTGCAATCCGTGCTAAATTCTACGCATGCTTATAGTCAAAATAAAGCTTTCACTAAACATCTAGTTGATGCTTTGATGCAATCTTATGAAGAAAAACTTGAGTTGGAAGTTTCTATACCTAGAAAGCTTTATGATGAATGGGAACCTACTATCAAAATAAAAATAAAAGATCATGAATGCTATGCTTTGTGTGATTTGGGTGCTAGTGTCTCCACTATCCCAAAAACCTTGTGTGATTTGCTAGGGTTCCATGAGCTTGATGATTGTTCTTTAAATTTGCATCTTGCGGATTCCACTATTAAGAAACCTATGGGAAGAATTAATGATATTCTTATTGTTGCCAATAGGAATTATGTGCCCGTAGATTTCATTGTTCTTGATATAGATTGCAATCCTTCATGTCCTATTATTCTTGGTAGACCTTAGAACGATTGCTGCAATTATTGATATGAAGGAAGGAAATATTAGATTCCAATTTCCGTTAAGGAAAGTCATGGAACACTTTCCTAGAAAGAAAATCAAATTACCATATGAATCTATCATGAGAGCCACTTATGGATTGCCTTCCAAAGATAGCAATACCTAGATTTATCTTGTATCGTGCCTAGCTAGGGGCGTAAAACGATAGCGCTTGTTGGGAAGCAACCCAATTTTATGTTTTTTGTTTTTGTTGCTGTTAGGGAATAAATATTGCATCTAGCCTCTGATTAGATGTGGTTTTGATGTTTTGTTTAGTGTTTGTGCCAAGTAGAACCTCTGGGAAGACTTGTGTGAAGTTTATATGATCTTGCTGTGAAAAACAGAATCGTTAGCGCTCGCTAAAGTAGTCGTGGGATTTTACTGGAGCGTGATTTTTAGTTGATTCTTTTTGAAGATGATTGGTAGACAAATTGCGCAAATGTACCAATTTAGTTTGAATTTTTTGGAGTTCCAGAAGTAGGCGAATCCTGCATATTACTACAGACTGTTCTGTCTTTGACAGATTCTATTTTTCGTGTGTTGTTTGCTTATTCCGGTGCATCTATGAGTAGTATTGGAGATATGAACCCTAGAGAAGTTGGAGTACAGTAGGTTTAACACCAATATAAAAAAGAATGAATTCATTGTTGCACCTTTGAGTAGTGGTTTGCTTTCTTATACTAACGGAGCTCACGAGAATTTTTGTCTAAGTTTTGTGTTGTGAAGTTTTCAAGTTTTGAGTATTGCTTTGATGGACTATGGAACAAGGAGTAGCAAAGGCCTAAGCTTGGGGATGCCCATGGCACCCCAAGTAAATTCAAGATAATCAAAAGCCTAAGCTTGGGGATGCCCCGGGAAGGCACTTGGAGCGTCTTGTATAATTTGAGTGTTTGTTTGTTAGTTTGCCACAATCATCCTTGCTGTACACACCTATTTGAGAGAGTTAAATATGGACTAGAAATTGTTAGAACACTCTATGTGCTTCACTTATATCTTTTGAGTTGAATAGTTTTTTCTCTAGTGCTTCACTTATATCTTTTAGAGCATCGTGGTAGTAATATTTTGTAGAAATGTTGAACTCTCATGCTTCACTTAGATCTATTTGAGAGTCTATTAAAACAGCATGGTAATGTGTTTAGGCTACAGAAACTAGTCTTCACATGATAGACATCCAATGTCAATGTAGTAAAAAAAATCACACAAAGTGCATTGAATAGAATGAGATGTTGGATGCTTGATAATTGTTTTGAGATATGAGGATTGTGATATTAGAGTCATGCTAGTGGAGTTATTATGAAATTGAGAAATATTTGTGTTAAGGTTAGTGATTCCCGTATCATGCACGTATGGTGAACCGCTATGTGACGAAGTTAGAGCATGAGGTATTTGTAGAGTGCCAACGTTTGTGTGGAGGTTGAGGGCGTGCGATGGTTAACTCCTACCAACCTCCCCCCTAAGAGCATAGCCATACTATATGATTGTGTAGGGATAACTTTCTTTAGCCATAGTATTTTGAGAAGACATGATTGCTTTGTTAGTATTGCTTGAAGTATTGTTATTTCTTATGTCAATATAGACTTTTATCTTGAATATTTCAGATCTGAACATTCATGCCACAGTTAAGAGAATTACATTGAAACACTATATTGGTTAGCATTCCACATCAAAAATTCTTTCTCTATCATTTACCTACTCGAGGACGAGCAGGAATTAAGCTTGGGGATGCTTGATACGTCTCCAACGTATCTATAATTTTTGATTGTTCCATGCTATTATTTATGAAGTCTTGGATGTTATATGGGCTTTATCATTCACTTTTATATCATTTTTGGGACTAACCTACTAACCCAAAGGCCCAGTCCAGATTGTTGTTTTTTTTCCTATTTCAGGGTTTTACAGAAAAGGAATATCAAACGGAGTCCAAACGGAATGAAACTTTCGCAAGAGATATTTTTTGGAGAAAATCGCGCACGCGGAGCTTGAGGGCCAAGTCAGGGGACAGAGAGGTGGCCCTCGAGGGTGGGGGGCGCGCCCCCCTTTCCAGGGCACGCTCCCCTGCATCGAGGCCCCCTCAAGTGGCCCTGGTGCCCTCCTTCTTCCTATATAAGTACACGTACCCCAGAAACTCCATATACAGAGAGAAAACCGTAATTCCACCACCGTAGCTTCTGTTCCCGTGGAGATCCCATCTTGGAGCCTGTTTCGGAGCTCCACCGGAGGGGGATCCATCATGGAGGCCTTCATCATCATCATCATCGCCCTCACCATGAGTTGTGAGTAGTTCACCACAGACCTTCGGGTCCATAGCTAGTATCTAGATGGCTTCTTCTCTCTCTCTGGATCTCAATACAAAGTTCTCCTCAGACTTCGAGGAGATCTATTCGATGTAATCTCTTTTTGCGGTGTGTTTGTCGAGATCCGATGAATTGTGAGTTTATGATCAAGGTTATATATGAAAGATATTTGGTTCTTCTCTGAACTTTTGATGTGTTCTCATAACATCCTTGCAAGTCTCTTCGAATTATTGGTTTGGTTTGGCCTACTAGATCTATAGTTCTTGCAATGGGAGAAGTGCTTGGCTTTGGGTTCAATCTTGCGGTGTCCTTTCCCAGTGACAGTAGGGGCAGCAAGGCATGTATTGTATTGTTGCCATCGAGGATAAAAAGATGGGGTTTTTATCATATTGCTTGAGTTTATCCCTCTACATCATGCCATCTTGCTTAAGGCGTTACTCTGTTCTAAATGAACTCAATACACTAGATGCATGCTGGATAGCGGTCGATGTGTGGAGTAATAATAGTAGATACAGAATCGTTTCGGTCTACTTGTCTCGGACGTGATGCCTATATACAATGATCATGCCTAGATAGTCTCATAATTATTTGTTTTTCTATCAATTGCTCGACAGTAATTTGTTTACCCGCCGTAGAATATCGCTATCATGAGACAAGCCACTAGAGAAAACTATGGCCCCCGGGTCTATTCTCAATATATCAATCTACATCTACTTTACTTTTACCGCTTTTATTTGCTGTTTTATTAAACTAAAAATACCAAAAATATAAACTGTCATCTCTATCAGATCTCACTCTCGTAAGTGACCGTAAAGGGATTGATAACCCTTTATCGCGTTGGCTGCGAAGTTCTTATTTGTTTGTGCAGGTGCGAGGGACTCGCGCGTGCTCTCCTGCTGGATTGATACCTTGGTTCTCAAAAACTAAGGGAAATACTTACGCTACTGTGCTGCATCTTCCTTTCCTCTTCGAGGGAATACAACGCAAGCTCAAGAGGTAGCATGTGGTATGATAGGATGGTATCCTCCTTTGAACGATTCAAGTGGTTTGACTTGGCACATGTTCACGCATTTAGTTGAAACAAAATCAACATATCCTATGATTGTTTTGAGAAAGAGTTGTCATCCAAGATTTATTATTATTGCTCGCTAGTTGATTATGTCATTGATATGAGTAAACATGAGACCTGAAAGTTATTGTGAATATGGTTAGTTCATAATCTTTGCTGAAAACTTGAATGTTGGCTTTATATATTTGCAACAACAAGAGCAAACAGAGTTTGTCAAAGTTTTTCTTTGTCACTTTCAGTTTGTCAACTGAATTGCTTGAGGACAAGCAAAGGTTTAAGCTTGGGGAGTTGATACGTCTCCAACGTATCTACTTTTCCAAACACTTTTGCCCTTGTTTTGGACTCTAACTTGCATGATTTGAATGGAACTAACTCGGACTGAAGCTGTTTTCAGTAGAACTGCCATGGTGTTATTTTTGTGCAGAAATAAAACTTCTCGGAATTACCTGAAAATCAACGGAGAATTATTTTGGAATATATAAAAATTACCGGCGGAAGAAACCAGACGAGGGGGCCCACACCCTGTCCACGAGGGAGGGGGCGCCCCCCTAGGCGCGCCCCCCTGAGGTTCCACCACATCAACCCCGACTTCATATATTCACTTTCGGGGAGAAAAAAATCAGAGAGAAGGATTCATCGCGTTTTACGATACGGAGCCGCCGCCAAGCCCTAATCTCTCTCGGGAGGGCTGATCCGGGGTCCGTTCGGGGTTCCGGAGAGTGGAGATCGTTGCCGTTGTCATCATCAACCTTCCTCCATCACCAATTTCATGATGCTCACCGCCGTGCGTGAGTAATCCCATCGTAGGCTTGCTGGACGGTGATGGGTTGGATGAGATTTACCATGTAATCGAGTTAGTTTTGTTAGGGTTTGATCCCTAGTATCCATTATGTTCTAAGATTGATGTTGCTATGACTTTGCTATGTTTAATGCTTGTCACTAGGGCCCGAGTGCCATGATTTCAGATCTGAACCTATTATGTTTTCATGAATATATGTGAGTTCTTGATACTATCTTGCAAGTCAATAGTCACCTACTATGTGTTATGGTTCGGCAACCCCGAAGTGACAATAATCAGGACCACTCCCGGTGATGACTGTAGTTTGAGGAGTTCATGTATTCACTATGTGTTAATGCTTTGGTCCGGCACTTTATTAAAAGGAGGCCTTAATATCTCTTAGTTTCCAATAGGACCCCGCTGCCATGGGAGGGTAAGACAAAAAATGTCATGCAAGTTCTTTTCCATAAGCACGTATGACTATATTCGGAATACATGCCTACATTACATTAATGAACTGGAGCTAGTTCTGTGTCACTCTAGGTTATAACTATTACATGAGTAATCGCATCCGACATAATTATCCATCACTGATCCAATGCCTACGAGCTTTTCACATATTGCTTGTTGCTTATTACTTTACCGCTGCTATTGTTACAATCACTACAAAACTACTACTGTTACTTTTGCCACTGTTACCGTTACTTCCATACTACTTTTCTACTAAATAATTTGCTGCAGATATTAAGTCTTCCAGGTGTGGTTGAATTGACAACTCAACTGCTAATACTTGAGAGTATTATTTGGCTCCCCTTGTGTCGAATCAATACATTTAGGTTGAATACTCTACCCTCGAAAACTGTTGCGATCCACTACACTTGTGAGTTATCACATTGCAGGACGGAGCAATAATCAATCTTATCTGCCCAATTTTCTACCAAGTAGTGCAGCTACAAAGTAAAAAAATGTGCTAATTTGGAGATCTACACACTAGAAAACAACATGACCTGACCTTTGAGAAAGTATTTTCGTGCATGAATACATGGGATGGATGGATTCATATAGGTTGCTTGCAACACATTTTGACGATTTTACTAGCAATGGGTAGCAGCAAAGCAGAATGAGTACGAGTGGGAGGCACAGTTCATGAGCCTTGTAGGAGGTGGCTTTGAAGATTTGCGAGAGGAATGCATATTTCAACACTGAATTTAGGTCAACTCTAGTGCACGACTTCAAACGGACGTCTCCTTTGTCCGGACTTCGGCCGTTTGAGGTGGCAATGGATGCCAGAACGTACATGCGTGTCCGGGTTTCGTTCGATGCGCCCAACGCGGCTGACCAACCCCAAGACGTCCGCTGTGCCACACCCGCCGTGGCATCTCGTGGCTGTGCCCGCGCCCGTAGTCGACGCTCGTGCTCGCTCGTCGTGCCCGCTCGCCCGCGTCCTGCTCCGGTCCTGCCACACCCGCAGTCGTAGCCGCTCGCTGCGCGCGCCCTGCTGCCCGCCCTGCCGCGCCTATTGCCGCTTCGGCCCCCTCGTCACCGCGCCTAGCCGCACGCAGCCGCGCCCTGCATCCCGCCGGCGCCGCTCGTCGCCTCGCACCACGCTGCCCACCGCCGCCATAGCCGTGCCCCCGCGCCCCGCGCATGCCGCCCACCGACGCGGCCCCGCGACCACAGCCGCGCTCCCTGATCCGGCGGTCATGCCAGCACGCCTCCTCGCGCACCCACCGCTGCCGCTCGCCACCCGCTGCGCCCTCGCCCTGCCGCGCCCGCCGTCCGCCACGCCCTCACCCTGTCGCGCGTACGAGAGCTGCGCCGCGTCGCCGCCCGCGACCGGCGCACGCAAGGAGGTGCTCGAGACGCGACCTCCTGCCGCTGCTCGCGACTTGCACACGCACATGAGGTGCTCGAGTCGCCGCCCCCGACCGGCGCACGCCCGCCTGCGCCTACGCCTCACGCCGCCGCACCGCACATCGCCGGTCTTGCTTGCACGTGCGCCTCCGCCTGCGCCCGCCACGCCCCACTATGCTCCCGCTCGCCTACAACCCGCGCTCACTGACCCCCGTCCGCGCTCTCCTGCCAGTGCCCACGGCTCTCACGCGCGCAAGCAAAAGCAGCCTTCGCTCGCATGCACTAGGCTAGCTACCTAGTTATAGCATACATGCACCGAGAGAGCTAGCTAGCACGCATGGAGCAGGAGCGGCCTGGAGTCCGTCGTCTTCTCGCCGGCCATGGCCGCACGCCGCTGCCCGAACGCTCGCACCCTGCGGCCTTCCTGCGCGTCGTGCCTAGAGGAAGGACGTTAGCGCTCTACGCGTGGCCATAGAGACGAGAGAGACGAGGAGAGATGCATGCGCTCGTGGTGGGCCAGCAGAGAGAAAAAAAGGAGGAGAGAGACATGGGTGGATGGCATGTGGGTATGGACGGACACAGACCGACCAAGACGATGCGCACGAAGAGCGTCCGGCTCCTGTCCGCTTTGGACCCAAAGCGAGACCAACTTTAATCCATAGATTGGGTGAAACGGACACGAGATGGACAAAAAAGTAAAATGTGGTCTGTCGCTGCGCCCGTTTTTTTTTTTTTTTGTCTCTTTGACGCAAAACTGCGTCCG
Source organism: Secale cereale (assembly GCA_902687465.1). Lineage (NCBI taxonomy): Eukaryota > Viridiplantae > Streptophyta > Magnoliopsida > Poales > Poaceae > Secale > Secale cereale. Next base: position 851,271,527 of record LR738714.1, on the reverse strand, counting down.
GCGGATAAGATAGGATCCTGCGCTCGAGTTGGCCTTATGTCCTTGTTTAATTTACAACTCTGAACTTTTAAACAGGTTAGGGCAGATCCTTGAACTATCGATATCATTTACTTTACCCCTCTCAAAAGATTAGAAGGTGGTTTTGTGTGACGTGGAGCTCTGGTAGACTAATAAGTACTATTGTTGAGGAAATCGTTAACTGATAGCTTCTTGGTTGGCTGGCGAATAGGGGTTAATAGGCTAATCAGTTAGTTAATCAGCCATTTAATCAAATGATATATTAGGTTATTGGCTACTCGATGATCCTACGAGTAGGATTAATCAGCATGTTAACTGGTTAATTGGACAAATTCTTGAATAGGGATCAATACTGACACAAGATCCTAGTTGACGGGTTTTTTTCTTTAAAAAAATCAGGTCTCACATGTCATACTAACCGTCTTCTTCCTCCTCCTCCTCTCTCTACCCATTCCCCTTCACTATTGACCAAAATTCCAAGGATGCGACATGATGTGGGGGGCACACAATTTTATAATTGAGTGAGAGGTGTAGAACTACCTACTCTTCGTGTGGCTGATTTTTTTGTTCAAGTTGGTATTCTGCAGCAACGCATTGGTCTTTTTGGTTTTTCGCAGGTAACATTGGTATCCTACTAGCAGTATTTCATCCGTCTAGAAATACTTATCGAAGAGATAAATGTATTCAGACATTTTCTATTTCTGGATATCTATTTTTATCCAATTTTTTACGACATGTAATTTCGGACCAAGAGAGTAATCGTTAAACATATCTTTTCCGCAGGAAGGAAAAAAAAGCGTCGCAAACATAACTTTAGTCTCGAGTCTCCATCATAAAGTCCACCGAGCACTGTACCGAGGAGGGAAATTCAAAAGTGCGCTGTTTCTTTAAGTACCGTCCACCAAGTGGAAATAAACTGGACATCCAAAACCAGCGTTGACCCACCCACCTTTACTAGTAGTACTACCTGCGACAAGAACCAGTGGGATTCCTCTTCCAAATCATCTTCTCTTCTCCTTCCCAACAAACCTTGCTGTGCCCTCGTCTTCCATTGATTGCCAGCTTGCCACGCGCCATGAAGTTCGGCAAGGAGTATGAGAGCTACATGCACGGGATGGAGCAGGAGCTGCCCGCTTTGGGGCTCAAGCGCCTCAAGGAGATGATCAAGAAATGCCAGGCCGTGCCCTGTCCCCCGCAGCTCCACGCCCCGGCCGACGACAGCGCCGCTTCCTCCGCCGCCGCCAGTGCCATGGTCGTTGTCTCAGGGGGTAGCAGCCGGTGCTCCGGGGCCGGCCGCCATTGCTATGGTAACTATCTTGTGCTCGTTCTTCTCATCCTGATCTCGATCTGTTTTTCATCCATCTCCGTGGATACCGCAACTAGCTTGATTTTATTTGTCTTTTCTTCACATCTGCCGTGACCAACATAATCGCAGAACCATAGCTCGATCCGATTTCGTATTAACTTGATGATTGCAAAATCGATATCACATCTCCATTGAATTAATCGAATGCAAGTCTAATTCAAAAAAAAAACTCGAATGCAAGTCTAGCGTGGCATCCGGGTTGCTTTTCATTAATTCTGTGATGTTGCTTGCGGGATTCAGCATTTAGTGCAGAAAGTCAACTGCATAAGTACTCCCTCCGTCCAGGTTCGCAAATTAGTTGTAAACTAATCTATGTTGGGTTTGGAGCTAGCGCAGGACATGACATCACTATATATAACGTGTACAATGTGTAGTATCGTAAAATACCAGCAAACGAAAAAAAATTAAATGGAAAACACAAAATTAAATGAAAAAGAAATCATAAAACCAAAAACCACCAAACCTTATAGTTACCAACCGGTTCTAAAGGGCTCCCGGCCCCCGGAGCTGGCTCGTGCCACGTGGTTGCCCTTTAGCACCGGTTCGTGCTGAACCGGTACTAAAGGGGGGGCCTTTCGTACCCACACTTTAGTGTCGGTTATGGAACCGGCACTAAAGGGCCTTACGAACCGGTGCTATTGCCCGGTTCTGCACTAGTGCTCAATCACCAATTTCATGATGCTCACCGCCGTGCGTGAGTAATCCCATCGTAGGCTTGCTGGACGGTGATGGGTTGGATGAGATTTACCATGTAATCGAGTTAGTTTTGTTAGGGTTTGATCCCTAGTATCATTTATGTTCTAAGATTGATGTTGCTATGACTTTGCTATGCTTAATGCTTGTCACTAGGGCCCGAGTGCCATGATTTCAGATCTGAACCTATTATGTTTTCATGAATATATGTGAGTTATTGATCCTATCTTGCAAGTCAATAGTCACCTACTATGTGTTATTGTTCGGCAACCCCGAAGTGACAATAATCAGGACCACTCCCGGTGATGACCGTAGTTTGAGGAGTTCATGTATTCACTATGTGTTAATGCTTTGGTCCGGCACTCTATTAAAAGGAGGCCTTAATATCTCTTAGTTTCTAATAGGACCCCGCTGCCACGGTAGGGTAAGACAAGAAATGTCATGCAAATTATTTTCTATAAGCACGTATGACTATATTCGAAATACATGCCTACATTACATTAATGAACTAAAGCTAGTTCTGTGTCACCCTAGGTTATAACTATTACATGAGGAATCGCATCCGACATAATTATCCATCACTGATCCAATGCCAATGAGATTTTCACATATTGCTTGTTGCTTATTACTTTACCGCTGCTATTGTTACAATCACTACAAAACTACTATCGCTACTTTTGTCACTATTACCGTTACTTCCATACTACTTTTCTACTAAATAATTTGCTGCAGATATTAAGTCTTTCAGGTGTGGTTGAATTGACAACTCAACTGCTAATACTTGAGAGTATTATTTGACTCCTCTTGTGTCGAATCGATAAATTTAGGTTGAATACTCTACTCTCGAAAACTGTTGCGATCCCCTACACTTATGAGTTATCACATTGCAGGACGGAGCAATAATCAATCTTATCTACCCAATGTTCTACCAAGTAGTGCAGCTACAAAGTAAAAAAATGTGCTAATTTGGAGATCTACACACTAGAAAACAATATGACCTGACCTTTGAGAAAGTATTTTCGTGCATGAATACATGGGATGGGTGGATTCATATAGGTTGCTTGCAACACATTTTGACGATTTTACTAGCAATGGGTAGCACCAAAGCAGAATGAGTACGAGTGGGAGGCACAGTTCATGAGCCTTGTAGGGGGTGGCTTTGAAGATTTGCGAGAGGAATGCATATTTCAACACTGAATTTAGGTCAACTCTAGTGCACGACTTCAAACGGACGTCTCCTTTGTCCGGACTTCGGCCGTTTGAGGTGGCAATGGATGCCAGAACGTACATGCGTGTCCGGGTTTCGTTCGATGCGCCCAACGCGGCTGACCAACCCCAAAACGTCCGCTGTGCCACGCCCGCCGTGGCATCTCGTGGCTGTTCCCGCGCCCGTAGTCGACGCTCGTGCTCGCTCGTCGTGCCCGCTCGCCCGCGTCCTGCTCCGGTCCTGCCAAACCCGCAGTCGTAGCCGCTCGCTGCGCGCGCCCTGCTGCCCGCCCTGCCGCGCCTATTGCCGCTTCGGCCCCCTCGTCACCGCGCCTAGCCGCACGCTGCCGCGCCCTGCATCCCGCCGGCGCCGCTCGTCGCCTCGCACCACGTTGCCCACCGCCGCCATAGCCGTGCCCCCTCGCCCCGCGCATGCCGCCCACCGACGCGGCCCCGCGACCACAGCCGCGCTCCCTGATCCGGCGGTCATGCCAGCACGCCTCCTCGCGCGCCCACCGCTGCCGCTCGCCACCCGCTGCGCCCTCGCCCTGCCGCGCCCGCCGTCCGCCACGCCCTCACCCTGTCGCGCGCACGAGAGTTGCGCCGCGTCGCCGCCCGCGACCGGCGCACGCAAGGAGGTGCTCGAGACGCGACCTCCTGCCGCTGCTCGCGACTTGCACACGCACATGAGGTGCTCGAGTCGCCGCCCCCGACCGGCGCACGCCCGCCTGCGCCTGCGCCTCACGCCGCCGCACCGCACATCGCCGGTCTTGCTTGCACGTGCGCCTCCGCCTGCGCCCGCCACGCCCCACTATGCTCCCGCTCGCCTACAACCCGCGCTCACTGACCCCCGTCCGCGCTCTCCTGCCAGTGCCCACGGCTCTCACGCGCGCAAGCAAAAGCAGCCTCCGCTCGCATGCACTAGGCTAGCTACCTAGTTATAGCATACATGCACCGAGAGAGCTAGCTAGCACGCATGGAGCAGGAGCGGCCTGGAGTCCGTCGTCTTCTCGCCGGCCATGGCCGCACGCCGCTGCCCGGATGCTCGCACCCTGCGGCCTTCCTGCGCGTCGTGCCTAGAGGAAGGACGTTAGCGCTCTACGGGTGGCCATAGAGACGAGAGAGAAGAGGAGAGATGCATGCGCTCGTGGTGGGCCAGCAGAGAGAAGAAAAGGAGGAGAGAGACATGGGTGGATGGCATGTGGGCATGGACGGACACAGACCGACCAAGACGATGCGCGCGAAGAGCGTCCGGCTCCTGTCCGCTTTGGACCCAAAGCGAGACCAACTTTAGTTCATAGATTGGGTGAAACGGACACGAGATGGACAAAAAAGTAAAATGTGGTCTGTCGCTGCGCCTGTTTTTTTTTTTGTCTGTTTGACGCAAAACTGCGTCCGGCGGATAAGATAGGGTCATGCGCTGGAGTTGGCCTTATGTCCTTGTTTAATTTACAACTCTGAACTTTTAAACAGGTTAGGGCAGATCCTTGAACTATCGATATCATTTACTTTACCCCTCTCAAAACATTAGAAGGTGGTTTTGTGTGGGAGTAACTAGCTATGTTACCACATGCCTCTCTTTCTTCATTTATTGCTTGCCACATCATCTTTTTTATCTAGATATGTGCTCGGTGGGAGTAACTACCTATAATCGCAGAACCATAGCTCGATCCGATTTCGTATGAACTTGATGATTGGAAAATCGATATCACATCTCCTTTGAATTAATCGAATGCAAGTCTAGCTTGGCATCCGGGTTGCATTTCATTAATTCTGTGTTGTTGCTTGCGGGATTCAGCATTTAATTGGTCAAGAAAGTCAACTGCATAAGTACTCCCTCCGTCCAGGTTCACAAATTAGTTGTAAACTAATCTATGTTTGGTTTGGAGGTAGCTCAGGACATGACATCACTATAATCTCCTTGTATTTTATTTTACAGTTATTTTATTAATTTGCAGGAAATAGTTTTCTAGTGGCCTAGTGGGTACCTCGCAGCATGTTTAAGAGAGAGAGAGAGAGAGAGATGTTGGAACATGAATTTTATGCTGATATGATTATCATAATGTTGTGGTGTGCATTTGGTTGTACGCATCATAATGATGTTCAAGCCAAAGTTTAAAACAAAACGTTGCCATGTGCACCAAGCCATGGAGAAAGGTCAGACACTCCTTCCTTTCAGAAAGCACTAGGTAAATGCTCGTCTTGTTGCTATGATTTTTCTATAATGTTATCACTATCAGTTGTTTAATGTTTAATCCACCATAGCCTCTTAGCTTGTACAAAATGAAAAAAAAAAACAAATCTACCTTAGGCTGGTTGTAATGGAGAGTATCATATACTAGTATCATGCACATGATACTAGTGTATGATACTACATCCGTAGTGCATAGTATCATATGTTAGTATCATAGGATAGTCATTTATTGCCATGCATGACACATACTAGCACATCATTTAATATGATATGGTATCATAATATGATACTCAACCCCCTCTCTCTTCATTTAATTCTATGCCACATCATTAAAATTGCCTAGTTGACATGTATGATACTACCTATGATACTCCCATTACGGGCAGCCTTAGCTCCTCCACCCACCCTCCCTAGAATGGATGTTAATTAATGTGGTAATTCCTCGTAATCAAATAGGTGAACGAACCACCACCGAATCAATTTGTTAGAAAAGTAAAGATAAAGAGTAAAAAAAATACTATTTTATAATTAATTATTGAAAACTCACATATGCATATTGTGGAGGAAAAGAAAAGGTTCACGCTTGTACATATATATAATTTTTTTTTGTCTATCATAGCTTATTACCATATAACCTGGTAAGACTTGCTAAGCATTTAGCAGCTTAAAGGTTATCAAAAAATATGAAATAAATAGTGAAGCATCACTCTAATGTAATAAGATGATCCAACATAATGATTATGAAGATATACATTTATGTGTCCTCGGCGATAAAACAACCAATTCAGCTCACTGTGACATAAATATATACTGAACTATTTTTTTCTCTCGGAAACATACAATCGTATTTTCTAAATCGCTCTGTGGATCATGTTATCTTATAGGTGTGTTGTTCGGTAAATTTTTCAGATTTTTGGGGAAAATTTAAACCGTCAATATATATAGCTTACCACTGGACCTAACTAGTATTTTTTTTCTTGATTTATAATAACTTTTACAACCTCGAAAACCTTAACTAGTTCTGTGGCAAAACACACACTAGAATAATACAATAAATATTTATAAAGGGTATTTTTAATAACTCAAAATGTAGAATCAGGCAAATACATAGCATAATAAGAAACACCCGACCTCTTCATAGTTAAGATTCACACAACCAATACTAACAGTCTTTCAGAAACAAAAAGGGAAACAGACATATCGGCAGTGGAAGAATCAGATGACCGGCACTATGCCTATGTCGAAGCGGGTGGTGGACTGATCCAGAGATTATGTTGTCATCCATGATGGGTAAAAGCCTCCATAGCCACCTTCTCTAACCGCATACACGCCACCTTCAACACCGGTTTTCACTCCGCTTGATGTAGCCTAGATCACATAAGAAGCAAGTATGCACGACGGAGAATAACCTGTAAAGGAGAACATTTTTTGCTCTTAAAGAGCACATCATTTCTACATACATAGTCAAAGCGACCATTGCAGGGCATACGCTCCCACCCTTATCAACATTTTGAACCTATTTGAAATATCGTTCATCTAATGACCTAAAATATTGCGGCACTTGTAGGCAGAGATAAATTAGATGCTACGTGGATGACTTACTAAAAGAGGCCTTTGATTGTCTCCTCATGAGTACAAAAACTACACTACTTGCTTCCTTGCCGGTTGCCATGGGTGAGGTCGTGTTTGGTTAGTGTAACTCCCCTCCGAAGATACCACATGAAGATTTTAACTTTCATCGGAATTTTTGACTTCCAAATTTTCTTGTTTATCCACGAGAACCTGTAAATGCGTGAGCAGACAGTACATAGAGTCAATTGTGAAGGACCTGGATGAAGTGAGATTCCAGCGAAACACATCTCGTCCTTGTGTCAGGTTAATCGACTCCAACGAAGGTCTCCCAATATATTGGCTTCCACCGTTGTCTCCCAATCCCCTTCCCAAAACCCTAATCTTGCTTGGGAGTAATTTCCCTCCTCCAAGTGCCGCTGCCCTCCAAGACCCTCCTTGATTCGTTGGAAATATGGAAACAATATGCTTGGATTTGGTGCTACATTATATTTTGTGTGGTCTTCCATCATGTTTGGTGTAATTGTTAGCAAATAGTAGGTATTTGTAATGTAGATAGTGGCTAAATGTATGTTAGCCAACTTTAACATTAATGCAAGGAAATTTATTGGGAGCTAACTTTGGTGTTTGATTAGAATACTACTTTCCCAATGCAGACTCTGAAAAGTCAGGATTTTTTGGGAATTATGTTTTGGACGCTGGTTTTTAGGAGTTAAATTTTGGGGATCGATCAAAGATTCTTTAAGAGCCACCTTGGTTCATTGGAAATATGGAGAAAATATGGAACAAGATACATTTTTTCATTGTTGACATTATCCATCAATTTGGTACAAAGTAATCAAACAGACAAAAAAGTATTTTCATGAAAAACAAGACGCATGAAGTTTTTTTTATCACCCGTTCAAAAATAATAATTCCAGATTCCTACAATCTACTTAGCCATCTTTTAATAATTTATTTGCATGAAGAACGAGACGCTTGTATTCAGCGCCATAATAAAACTACAACTTTAGTTTATAATTGTATTTGAGTTTTGACGTTAGGTATTTGAGTTTTGAGTTTGACAGCCCTAAGACTAATTAATAATTATTAAATGTTGGATAGGACCTTTGCAATATCTAACACTTGGTGTTGCATCTGCAGTATGCGATGAGAGTTTCTTTCCATCCCTTGCCGATGAACTGTCAGCAATCGTTCGGTGCTTCAATGAAAGGGCTGAAAGGTTGCTTAAATTGCACCTGGCATGCACGGGGTGGAAGAAATACTTGATGTGTTTTACAGACAGCTCTGACAAGACCCATGAGGCACTCATACGGCAAGGCAAAGACCTGGTTACCTATGCGATTGTAAACGCCGTAGCCATGAGGAAGATCTCAAAGAAGTACGACAAGGCATGGCTCCTGACTCTACCATCTTATTTTCCTTCCATATATGTCATTTTCTAGAGAATAAACTCAGTTTTCTCCTTAACAACAGACATATAGATAGAAGTCAAAAATGAAATCGACTGATGCGTAAAATTATGAACTGTCCACTCGTAAAATTTTATTCTGGATCAGTTTTTCGTAAAATTATGACCGGTCTCTGAGTTCGAAGATGCATATCATTGTTTTAGAACGTAATTAATATTGTTCGTGCACATGGTGGTTAATTATTGCAGCACCATCACTATCATTGCCCACACATGAATACATGATGGTTAAATCTAACATAACACCCTCTCACAGAAATGTCGATCAAAACAAGGACAAGACTTCAGGACAAAAGCACGGAGCATGCACATCGAGATCCTTGAGTCCCCATGGCTACACGAGCTAATGGCTTTCTACATCAACCTGAGGAGGACCGACGACAGCGCTGCGATGGAGCTCCTAGGGGACCTCTCCCTCACATTCGACGACGATGATAAGCCGACGCTCTCTTGCAGCCTCTTCGATTCCTTGCGCATTGACATCGACCTGACCTGTTCGATTTGCCTGGTGAAAACATTTTTGTCTCCCAAGATTTTGGAGTGGCCACAGAAAAACTCACACTAGTGAAGGAAGTGGAAAATGATAATTTTGCAATTATGTGTGGTTTTTGCAGGACACGGTGTTTGATGCGGTCTCTCTTTCTTGTGGCCACATCTTCTGCTACTTGTGCTCCTGCGCTGCAGCCTCCGTGACGGTTGTCGACGGACTTGAGTCCGCCGGTCGTGGAGCTAAGTGCCCCCTCTGCCGGCGGGTACGCACATTCATCAACTTGTTTGCTCACTGTTTTTCGTTAAGGTTAGATGATATCTGAACGTACATCTTCTGTTCTGTTTCAGGCTGGGGCTTTTCCTGATTCCGTACGGCTGAATCAGCTCAACATTCTACTTAGAAACAGGTTTGTAGTACTTAGATAATATTTTCCGGTTAAATAAGTTGACATGGCTGTTGGTTAAATGGTTCTGCCTTCCTAATCCCACAGTTGCCCGGAGTACTGGGAGAAGAGGATGCAAACCGAACGTGTTGAGCGTGTTCGCTTGGCCAAAGAGCATTGGGAAAGACAGTGCAGAGCATTCATGGGCATATGATGCAGAGGCCGGGGCAATCCTCCTTTTCAAAAAAAAAAAATATCACTGGCATATGATTGTACGTTTCTGGCGTCATGGCTTTTCTGTCCTCATTGTTCACTATCTTCATTCGTCACAACATTGTGTCATGAAGTTCGCTGGGGTACGTCCTCCCTCGCATGGTTTTAAAACTAAAACTAGTTGTAGTGAGACTTTGCTTGGCATTGAAGTAAAATGTAATTGATAGTCTTCATCTCAAAATCATGTAATGAATTATCTTGTCATATTAAACTGTTCTTGGAATATTGAGTGCTTGGCAACGTGCATAGGGATGGAATGATGGCAACAAGCACACCTCTCTTCATATTATTATTACCAGCATGTACAAATTATACTCCAGCCCAATATTTCAGGGTTAAGTTAACAAAATAGAAGTCCACCTCAGGGTAAGGCCTAGTCTTTATTCATCAATAGTCCACAGAGAGTGGGCCAACCACATAATGTACAACCGATGAAGCTCGTCCCAGGCCCAAGAGGAACATCAGAGCTCCAGCGTGTATACCTAGGCCAGAGTGGGCCTGTTAGCTGAAGGGATTTATATACTTGTACCTTTTTCTAGAAAACTTGGCGGTGGAGAAATGGCTTCGGTCGAGAAAGAGAAAGGATAGGATAGTGTATTGTCGAAAAAGAAAGAAAGGATAGGATAGTGTGTGGTGTGTGTTCGTGTGCTCCTCCATTTTGAATTCGAGCTTCCTCTGTTATCGAATCCAGCTCCACGTAGTAATCAAGGATTCAAGGATAGTTCCTGCAATCTAGTTTAAGTACTTACAATCTGGCATCAAAGCTACAGATCCGGGTGCAACGCACTCCTCAACATGCCCACGTCATGCGCTAAGCCAACCGCTGCCTCCGGGAGCTCATGAAGAGATTGTCGCCATCAATGAGGGCCATCTACGAGTTTCTCAAGACCGGCCTCCCCAATTCGCTGGAAGCCCACTTCAAGCGATAGGATGAGGAGGTGGTGCAGACGGTGCGCTCGCTCATTGGGAAATTGTCATCGAGGCTCGGTGAAGTCAAGCTATCGATCAGTATGGATCTCGATGAGCTCTGCACCGGTATGGACCGTGCTGCTCCTTTCATCTCCCCATCCCATGGAGAGGTCCCAGCGACATGCCCATATATCCGTGGAAATCCAATAACGCAACTAGGCTGCGGATTGTGATTTTCTTTGGATCCGAATATCCAGTGAACGTAAGTTCGTAGGCATGACAAACAAAACATTTTTTCATGGCAAGTTGTGTTCGTCGAGGATGGGAAATTCTGTTGGCGAACATGGCAAATCCGCTTCAGTTCATCTGTTTCCAGAAAAAATTATCGTGCTTGTAGACTAAAATTGTCACCCTCGCGCCAATATAAATAGACATAAAAACCATTCGATTTTAGAAAGGTGGATATATAAACTTTCAAGAAATTCATAAAAAGAAAAAAGAGTTGGTATATGGAGTTGAGTGAGCGAACCCGTTGAGCAGGAAAAGCACTCTAACCGCTAGGCTACGGCCGGGGAAGATTTCCCACAGCGCACAGGCCTGAATGCCTAGGTCCCAGGAGCCGACATCTGGGCCTAGGCTGTTTTGTTCTCTCCTCGATAGGTGGGAGAGTAGGGGGGCCAGGATCAAAACCCCCATTAAGATCGGGCAGCGAGCACGCAGCAGGCGCCCCGACCTTAATTTGCCACGGGCTCCAAGCCCACAACCCCACACTACCAACCCTTTGGCCCTCCGTAGGGTAGCTGGAGTCACAAGCGCGCGCTGCCACGCTCGGCCGTGGCGAGGGACGAGTGCTGCGTATATAAGCTGGTGCTAATGCTGCTCGTCAGGCAAGGTGGGACTAATCATCAGGGTAAATAATCGGTGCCCCGGCGTAACGTGCCCAAGAGCTCCTGATTTGGCCTCATCTCCTTTACGTGGGTGAGACGTAGGAGCTCGGTCGGGTCACGTTTGTGAGCCATGCGTGAGTCACTAGGTTATGCAAGCACAGCGAGTGCTAGTAAGTGCTCCCTCTCTCTCATAATATAGAAACGTTTTTGACACTGGGAGTAGTATGTCTGCGCTATCAACAAAACGTGCACTTGCTAGCTAGCCCTAACCATTAATCTACCATTCTTAAGAAGATGCTCTTCACTACTTCCTATTCTCTTATCATGTAAACTGTCCACGTCAACGATGTGCCATGTCATCCTATTTTGACATGCAGCCTATCTAGCTAAGCAATCTGACACATCAGTAATATTTAGACGTGTCACGTGGTCTTCCATATTTATAAATGACCGATAAAGCCCGACCGTCGCGATTCACAAATAGAATGAAGGAAGCCCAGTCGTCTCATTCACAAGAAGCCGGGCCGTCTTTTCCCCATGTCGTGCTTTCCGTTTCCAGCTCCCTCCCCGTAAAAAGGATCGATCTTTTCCCTTCGCTACCATAGAGCGGGTGCGGCGGCGAGGAGGCGATCTCCACGTGTGGTCTGCTCATCTGGCACCACCGCCCGTCCACGTCGCTTTCGAGTTGCGGTTCCGTTGCTGGTGGCCGTCGAGATCGAGACGGCGGCTGTGGTGCCGCTTTGCCTTTTTGCTCTTCCTCTCTCAACGTTCCGGCAAACCTAGCTTGGCCGCTGTTGGGGAAATTGTGCAGATCGGTTCCAGTTGTATCCAGAGTGATCTGACCGGGTGTGGATTAGTCTCGCTCACATCCTTTCTGCGCAGGGAAGAAGGAGCAGGTGCAGAAGTCCGCCTTGGCCTCGGCATGTCATGGCGGTTGACAGGGACTGCTTTGGTGGAGCGTTGAGTGTGCGGGTGCGGCCTCGCCTGATGGATCTTCAACGATATCTTTGTCCTCTCCAGGGACGATGCTGTATCCTACAGTATAAAATATGTATTCCGCGTTGCATCTTCAACGTCACCAAAATGGTTGCATAGAGCCTGAACTATGTGCGGGATCCGCAAGTTGATCCCACGATGGCACAGGCGCAGCACTAGTATAGCACTTTCAAGTTCAGCGAGTCTATTTTCTTATTCTTGGTTCCTGCAGATTCTATTGCTACACTTAAGTGCTTTTAGCTTTTCACCGAGCTTCATCTTCAATATTGCTCAGTAAGAACTTTTTGCAGGCAGGAAAATTGTATTTCTCACCCGTGGCTGAGTATAATTACACATGAAGAAAACATGACCGATGATGAGCTATAATTTCGGATTGCAAAGATTTGTTTTGTTTTTCAGAAAGGCTAGCTAGGCAAGTTTTCATAATGTTTTTCAAAATTTCAAATATTTCTTCGGACAATCTTATTACTATGTACACACTAATTAGTATTAAATCTCAGATAACCTTTAACTGCAGGATATTAGTTTTAGGATAAACATTATAGAAATGAAGGTGAAAAAATTTGTGGTGAATGGCTCACACAATTGTTTATTCTATTTGTCGCTATATATTATTTCCCAGTTTTGTGCACACCTCTTCAACAAGTATTTTGTAGCAAATGTCCCGCTGCAACGCGCGGGTAATTATCTAGTTTTTTTACATGTCTAACCACATTTTCAACACCGACCCTCAAATGACCAGTGCCTTTCGAATAACATGGTTCAGACGTGTTTTGTCATCCAATGCGGTCCTGCATAGGTTATTAAAAGGTCCGAACGCATTTTTTCTTGTAAATCGGAGACAAATGGGGGGTGGGGTTTTGCGGGCGTCCGAACCGCTTCCACGCCCGCTTCTAACGATCATGGCCCACCAAAAACTCCCAACCACGCCCGCTCAGGTTCCCGCTCAAAAAGGTCAGCGCAGCTCCAGAGCATCAGTGCCACATTCATGCCGGCTCAGAGCGACGCGGCCTCTCACAAAGCTTAGGCATTGAAACGGCGCGTCGGGCGAGAGCACCGCCCTCATTGCTTCCATGTGCATGTGAGTGCCCCGTGTTCAAATGACAGCCCGCCCGTCCGCCCGCCTACATTAAACATTCATGCGGTTGCCGACTAACGGTGAGTCGGCGCCAACCGTTCCTCCGTCTGCTGCCCACCATTAATCACGTCGCCGGTTGCTCTACCATCCCCAGCTATATAAACCACAGGCTCGATCATAGCCACATCCATCATCCTTCGCTCCCTTCCTACTCTCTACACCACGCTTGTCATGGCCTCCTCGAGCTCCAAAGCCATCTGGGGCAGCCTTTCGTCTGAGCAGAGAAAAGAGATCGCCGCCATTGCAGCCGGCAGTTAGATGGAGGACGGCACTGCAGACATCCCAATGGAGGACGCGGCCGAGGACGAGTCAACACCACCATCCTCACCGGTCCATGCCGACATCACCATGTAACATTGTAACCCAAGTGCCGGCTACCGGACAATCTGCAGTCACACAACTGCAGAACATAACAAGTGCAGGGGATGCGGTACCAAATCCCATTCATTTTACCATAGACAATGATGATGATGAGTCTGATTGGTTGCACAGAAATGATGCGTATCAGATGCAACGGAATTCAAGACGACTCACACCCACACAAATGTCACTAGATGAGAACCCCCAACTCAGTAGAGTCGAAAACACACATATGCCAGAAGAGTCTTCTGAAAAAATGGTTAGTTGTCTGATTTATTAATGGTGCTAAATTATCCGTTGTTTATTTCTTCTCTATTTTGCCATTCTACTTTTTATTCAGGTATAGATCCTTCATATGGCAAGAAACCTCTACCAATCCAACGTAATGATATTACTCCAGTTATGGAACCGTCCCAAGATGCAGGTCAAATCACTCATAATCAAATTGGTACGTTTTTGTGTTACCACCCTGTGTACATAAAAAGGGTCCATCTCTTTTGCTTACTCTTTTGTGCCAAATAAATGTTTTCAGCCAACGACCACGCCAAAGATGCATACAGACTACTGGAGCCCGATGCCCACACGATAAACATTGATGGTCTGCATAATGTCATTTTTAGTATCATCTCCCCATTAGGCATAACATCAAATGAGCATCATTTACTACTCCTAACGCACTATTATTCAATATGCACAAATAGAATGCTTGGGAGACGGAAACCTAGGAGAAAAAAGTGGAGACATGGACCATGATGAAGAAGCTAGGATCTTCGCCCAACCAGGTTTATTGTTGCTGTCATGAGTTGCCAGTACAAATATAATATTAGTAATATGGTTTCTGGGCGAACTTTAATTAATGCAAATGTATATAATGCTCCAGATGTTAATTTTCAATCCTACCGAGTGGAGCAACATGATGGTGATGGAGCTCCCTATAATGATGCTCATGACAGAGTTTACATGAACCTGCCCAAAAAGCATCATGTGCTTACAAAAGTTAGTGATTGCCGCCATTGTGGAGCTTTGCGATTTGGGCCTGCGTTTTGCTGCAGAAAGGGGAAAGTGGATGTATTTACTCCATATGTTTGTGATGAGTTGAAACGGTTGTTTACAAGTCAACTTGATGAGGATGCTAAATATTTTAGAGAAAATATACGGTATTTCAACTCCCACTTCTCATTCACAAGTCTGGGAGTCACCCTTGATCGTCGAGTCAGCACCGCTGCAGGAACCGGCGTATATACATTTCGTGCGTGTGGGGGGTTGTACCACGCTCTTGATGATCTGGAGTCTGGTGATAATGGCCCTCGACATTTGCAGCTATATATTTATGATACAGATGAAAACTTGTTTCACAGGGTTAAGAGGTCTCCAAATCTTAGGTTAGACCTCATACGGAAGATTCTGGCAATACTAGATCATAACCCTTATGCTCAAGTATTTAAAAGCCTTGGTGTTGTTCCGAATCTAGATGAATACAGGATCTCATTAAATACCGATATCAAGCTTGATCAACGAAGGTACAATGCGCCAACAACTTCTCAGGTAGCAGCAATATGGGTTGAAGGGAGCGACCCACAAAAAACCTTTGATAGAAGTGTTGTCGTGTACGGGAAAGGAGAGCGTCCCTTGTATATTAGAGCATACTATGGGTGCTATGACCCTTTGTCATATCCACTATTCTTCCCACGTGGGGAGATCGGTTGGAATCGTTTGATGCCATATATTGGGGCCGCCGATGACACAAACCAAGATTTAGTGGATGATTCTGCAAGACAAGAGTACCCAGCCTATGTTCTTCCTTCAGGTATAATGTTCATAATTGATTTATACATTTTAATCAAAGTTGAACTTATTCAGTAATCCATCTTGCAGATGATAACATGAGAAGAGAACAGCTTGGTCATGACGCACGGCATGAAAACCAGGCCACTGATTTAGCTGGAGGTATTGGACGTGATTGCTGTTTTTATACTTACGATTATATTATACCTGATTTATGTTCATTATTGATTTATATTATACATATTAATCAAAATTAGCCTTTTTTGGTATCCATCTTTCAGACGATAACCTGAACGATAACATGATTAGAGAAGAGCTTGGTCCTGGCGCAGGGCATGAAGACCTGAACAATGATTTAGCTGCAGGTATTGGACGCGATTCCTATTTTTCTATTCTTATGATTCTATTATAACAACTTTAATGTTGTTAAAAAAATTAGATGACTACGAGGATAACCCAGATGATGATTTTGGTGACAATGAGATGAATGCCACAAAATCAAGGAAATATGTTAGCGCAAGGGAGTACTATGCCTTCAAACTGCAGGTCCGGAAGAAGCTTTTTAACATCGTCTTGTTTGGGGGTGCCTTTTCCAACAGTGGGCGGTTGACATGTACATCAAGATTGAGACAATGAGGCTTGACTGGTACTCAAAGCCAGCAAATCAAAAGGTCATACGCACTGACCTCTACCAGGTAATGTGCTTGTGTTTATACTATTAAATTGTATTACATGCCACTCTTTGCTTCAACATGGTATGCTAATTGGCGTCAAATATTGATTTATTATAGGGCCTTGTTGACACCGTCATCGCTGGCGAGTCACGCGGTGATCGTATTGGCAAGAGAATCGTGCTTCCACGTACCTTTCCTGGTGGTGACCGTGACACGCAACGCAGGTTTCTGGATGCAATGGCAATAGTTCAACGATGGGGTAAACCGGATTATTTTATCACGATGACATGCAATCCCTACTGGGAGGAGATAACTATTGAATTGTTGCCTGGACAGCTGCCACAAGACCGTCCAGACCTTGTGGCAAGAGTATACAAAGCTAAACAACGATCCATGATGGACTTACTGATTAAGGGTAAGCATTTTGGAGAAGTTGCGGCTTATGTACATGTCACTGAGTTTCAGAAACGAGGCCTCCCTCATGAGCATATACTTCTAATCATGAAAGCAAAAAGTAAGTTAAGGACCCCGGATGACTATGATCGGGTGATATCGGCAGAGATACCCGATAAAAATAAATATCATGTTCTCCATGATCTGGTGGTCAAACACATGTTGCATGGTCCATGTGG
This sequence comes from Secale cereale, assembly GCA_902687465.1. Lineage (NCBI taxonomy): Eukaryota > Viridiplantae > Streptophyta > Magnoliopsida > Poales > Poaceae > Secale > Secale cereale. Next base: position 851,254,484 of record LR738714.1, on the reverse strand, counting down.
CGCACTCAAGAAAAGTTGCCCCTGCATGATAGATGGACAATGTCGGTTTCATTACCCGCGAGATTTTTGTGATGCTACATTACAAGGGAAAGACTCATATCACATCTATAGAAGGAGGGATGATGGGGTGAGAGTTAGGATCAGAGGAGCAGATTTGGACAATAGATGGGTGGTCCCTTACAACCCCTTTCTGCTGATGACATACAACTGTCACATTAATGTCGAAGCATGCTCGAGCATCAAGGCAGTGAAGTACTTATTCAAGTACATCTACAAAGGGCATGATAAGGCATCATTTGCGTTCGAGCAGGATATTATCAATGATGGGGGAATCATCGATGAAATTCGACAATATAGGGATGCACGCTATATATCTCCTCCCGAAGCTATCTACAGGATTCTCGGTTTTATAATGTTTGGTGTCAGCCCAGCTGTGTTGCAGCTCCAGCTTCATTTGCCAAACATGCATACAGTAGCATTTCAAGCTTATGAAAATATAGAAGATGTTGCCGCTCGGCCATCTTCTTCCAAATCCATGCTTACCGAGTACTTTGGGTTTCCCAGAACATTATAGGTGGATAGCCGGTAATAAGAAGTGGCAACCAAGAAAAAATAAGAGATCACAGATTGGAAGGTTGGTGCATGCACACCCTGCTGAAGGAGAGAGGTACTACTTGCGGGTGCTCCTAAACCATGTCCGAGGTGCCACTTCATTTGATGATTTAAAACAGTAAATGGCAAGCCATGCGGGTCCTTCAAAGAGGCGTGTGAGCAATTAGGACTCATTGAACACGACAGGACACTTGATGATTGCATGACAGAGGCAGCGACATTTCAAATGCCTTCTGCTCTTAGACGGTTGTTTGCGACTATACTGGTATTCTGTGAGGCAACACAAATCCGTCAGTTGTGGGACAAACATCTAGCATCCATGTCTGAAGATTATCGCCGTACTCAATCGAATGAGGCAGCACTTGAGCAAATGGTCCTTAGGGATATCAAGGATCTACTGCAATCAATGGGAAAGGATATTAAACTCTATGGACTTCCAGATCTGGTTGACGTAGATGGTTCTTCCGACATTGACAATACAGAGGTAACAGAGGAGAGACAGGTCAAAGTGGACCAGGAACATCTAGATCTATTCAGTTGTTTGAACAATGAGCAACTAGCTGGTTTCAATGACATAATGGATCATGTGACGAACCAAAAAAGCCAGATATTCTTTGTTGACGGTCTAGGAGGCACTGGGAAGACGTACCTATAAAAGGCGTTGCTTGCAAAGGTCCGTTCGATGGGCCTAATAGCGATGGCAACTGCTACATCAGGTATCACAGCGTCGATAATGCCTGGAGGTCGGACTGCACACTCCAGGTTCAAAATTCCTATCAAGCTCACTGACAATAGCATGTGTAGCTTCACAAAGCAGAGTGGTACGGCAGAGTTGCTTAAACAAGCGTCCTTGATAATTTGGGATGAAGTTGCTATGACAAAGCGTCAAGCAGTTGAGACGCTTGATAGATCGCTGCAGGATATAATGGAATGTTCTTTACCATTTGGTGGAAAGGTTGTCGTCTTTGGTGGCGATTTCAGGCAGGTCCTCCCCGTTGTGACCCGAGGGACAAGAGCACAGATCACTGATGCTACACTACTAAGATCCTATCTGTGGTAGAAGATCCGCAAGATACGCCTCACACACAACATGCGGGCACAGACAGACCCTTGGTTCTCGGAATACCTCCTACGGATCGGCAACGGAACGGAAGAAACAATTGGAGACGACTATGTGCATCTCCCTGAAGACATTGTGATTGCCCATACCGACGATGAAGAACCTATTAACAAGCTTATCGAAGATGTCTTCCCATCCCTGCACACCAATGCTAGGTCGAGAGAGTACATGAGCACACGTGCAATTCTCTCGACCAAAAACGAGCATGTGCATGACCTGAATGGCAAGATGATCTCCAGGTTTCCGGGCGAAGAAAAGGTGTACCATAGCTTTGACTATATCGAGGATGACTTCCAGAATAATTACACAATTGACTTCCTGAACTCGATCACACCAAATGGATTGCCCCCACATGTATTGAGAGTAAAAATCAACTGCCCGGTCATTTTGCTACGGAACCTCGAACCTCATAATGGGCTATGTAATGGAACACGGCTTATGATAAGGGCCTTCTAGGATAATGCAATCGATGCAGAGATTGTTGGTGGCCAGCATGCTGGGAAGAGGGTATTCATACCTAGGATCCCTATGTCGCCCTCGGAGGACACCTCACTTCCCTTCAAGCTTAAGAGAAAACAGTTCCCCATCCGCCTGAGTTTTGCGATGACCATTAACAAGGCACAGGGTCAAACCATCCCAAATGTCGGTATTTACCTTCCAGAACCTGTTTTCTCACATGGTCAACTATATGTTGCATTGTCAAGGTGTGTCTCAAGGAAGACGACATGGATTTTAGCCAAGCCTAACAAGGAGGTTGATAAATCTGAGAGAAGCACCAAAAACATTGTCTACAGAGATGTTTTAGAGGGGTGAGGTAAGTGCAATAGTTCGTGTTTTCTTTGCATCTTTGATTTTGTACCGATATAACTAACTCTGAACCTAACTCTTTTCTCTTATTTTATTTGCAGGTTTTCATAACAGCGTGCTACATAATAGGCATGAAACACGAATGATGTCGATGTGAACTCCGACTCTTTATGTCAAAGTCGTTTATTAGTGTGATTTATTTGTTAAAAATCTTTGACATATCAACTGTCCCGAAATGAAAAAGTACAGACTTTAAATGTGTCACACTTGTTATTCCGTTCATGTTCTGATTACTTACATCATTCATTTGGGAACGTAGAAATTTCAATTTATTCTGTCAATTCCAGAAGATAAGATTGCTATAGCAGCAAAATGTAAGCTGCTGGGATCATTGACAAAAATAATGAAATATTGCAAATTTATGATGGCTGTTTTTCTCCGAAGTGCATATGTGATTGTTCGACCAGAGTCTCAAATAAAACTGGTTGAGTTGCCAAGCGCATGTGAACTAACTAAATTGAAACGATCCATCTAACATTTAAATGGAAGAAAGAAGTCCCTAACACTAACAGCCATCGATAAAATAGTATAATGTGTAAACACAAAACTGAAGGCAGCATAAGCAACAATGAACAAAAAGAGATAAAGGGCTGCTAGGCTTCTCGCCCCTCGTTGGTTACCCCAAGTGGAAGGTGTGAGATGTAGTGTTGCGGAAGTTTTTCCCTTGGCAAAGATACCAAGGATCGAATCCCCAGAGACTCCGAGGTTCAACAAGGTGTCAACTGCTAACGGCGCCAGATATTAGCAATCAACGTGGACCTGCACACAGATACAAATAACTTTGCTCCCAACGAGTACAGAGAGGTTGTCAATCCCTCCGGCCTTGTAGTTCACAAATGATTAAACGCAAGTGATAGTAGTGATAGATATATTGTTTGCAATAGTAAGTAAAAGCGAAAAGTAAATAGCGGATGTGATCAATGATGGTAATATGGACCGGAGTCTCATGATGTTCACTAGTGATGTCTCTCTCCCAAAAAACGATAAAACAGCTATGTGAGGTAAACAAATTACAGCTGGGCAATTGACAGGACCACGAACGCAAACCAATGCTGACTACATTGCAAGAAAGGTTGAGGTTCAAAGCATGGGCGGTACGCCAAAGTAAGTAGACCGAAATCCATCAATATCTACTACTAATCATCCACCTTGAGATATCTATCCAGAAAATCTCGCTGGTATTAAGTTGCGAGCCCCACCCATAGTGTAAACTCAAAGCAACAGACAACTGCATTAAAAGAACTTTGCGTAAAGTAAACAATCCTTGCACCCGCGGGCACAAGCACCATTGTTTTCCCCCTTGTGGCAACAGCACATCCCCTAGACTCATGTTTCTGTCACTCAAACTAGTCATCGAGGGGCATGAACCCACAATCGAGCATAACGTTCCCTCTTGGAGTCACTACCTATTACTTGGCCAAAGCAATAAATAACAACAGAGAACATGCAAGAATTACCTATGAACATAAATATAAAAGAGGTAGATCAAATATATTACTCAAGCACAATCTGAACATAATCTCATAATCCATCGGATCCCAGCAAACTCATCATAGCAACAGCATAAGGATTACATATGTGCCTCGATCATGTAGGGCAGCTCACGAGGACTAATTAGTGAAGCACAAGAACGGGAGGAGAACATCACATAGCTACTGGTCATGGACTCATGGTCCAAGGGAGACTACTCACAACTCATCCGGGAGGCGTCCATGGTGGTGGAGAGGCTCCCGGTGGTGATCCTCCCCTCCGGCAGGGTGCCGGGAAGGGTTCTCCTGGTGCTCCCGATCTTGGAAGCGGCGGCGGCGG
>LR738714.1:851220906-851235955 GCA_902687465.1 Secale cereale | reverse complement strand
GGGAGGAGGAGGTGCCGGGCCACGTCGAGGCGGGAGAGGAGTTGGGGTATGAGGGCGCACTGGAGTGGAGGCGGCGTGCGGCGGCGCGCTGGAGTGGAGGCGGCGTGCAACGGCGTTCGAAGATGAGGATAAGGCCGGGAGAGCCGGGTAGGAGAGCAGACGGCGGGGGAAGTGAGAGTTGAGATAGAGTGAGTGGCTGCTCTTTTTTGTGTCTGTTTTCTTAATAGCAAAATTTCTTTCTTTTTTAGTTTGTTTCTTGTAGCAAATTCTCTCTTTTTTAGAAGGAGCGGCTGTTCATACTAGCAAATAAGTATAGTCGTTCGTTGCTTTGTGTGTCCTAATTAAGCCATCCAGATTAGCCCCTTCAAAAGAACGAAGCGTCGGCGTGTCTTTGCGTTCTTCTTTTTTTGATCCATGATCGATATCCCCTTCAAAAAAATAGGCGTTGACCAATACAATTTTTTCTATCCATAGCCCTTTTGGTCATTTGGTTTATATTTAACTTTGGACTGTCCAATTATGGTTTTTATCGACCGTGGGCAGTATGGCCGTGTGGTTCAGTCATCATAATTTCAAAAGTGTATATTGAACTATCAGTAAGACTTTTATTGATATGTGTTGTTGACATGAGAAATCAAGACTTGGAAGACGATGGAATAAATATAGATCCCATGGATTGTGTGATTGTGGATAGACCATCATCATAGAATAAAGATAATGTTGCTTATTTCTTATTATTTAAGTATTTTTATAAGTAATAATTGTAATAAATTTATGCAATCGTGAATTTTATGTTTGTTAATGTCATGTGAGCTGCATGTTGTTTTTGTTAAGAGAATATTAGAACTGAACTTTGTTTGGATAAAAACGACAGGGGAGCTTATATTGTGCAGATACAAACTATTGTTGTAAAAATATTAAAAAAAAAAAGCGACCGTCAAGATCTAAGTAGTAAGATAGAGTGTATTCATGCAGCAGTTTGCCTTGGTGCAGAAAATATGTGTAAAATGTAAGAGTTGTTTTGTCCAAACTTTAGCCACAGTACATTTGTCTAGACGTGTGTTGCACGTACACGCTTACTAGCAGACTTATGACTTAATCTAAAATAAATTATTGCATTCAAATCATTGGATGTGACACGCTTTCAAATGTTTTGATAAAAACAAAGATGAAAGTTCATGTTTTTAGTGTGCTTTATTTAGATACGTGCGTTGCACGTGCACGTTTACTAGTCCAGAACAAACAAGCGTGTGCAATGCACGAAGAGTTGGTTCGACTATTTATTTGATCCTGCTTGCACACTGCAAGTGACGCGTACTACACTACATGTGTGTTGTTCTTCGTCAAACAGACCCCCAAGCCGCAGCTGGTACGTGTGTGCGGATGGCTGACTTCTGACGCAGCAAGAACATCTGCCTGCATGTGGAAGTGATCCAGATTCAGCCTGGACATGACGAGCGGTCTTCACGGCTCGCTCGTGGCCCGTAAAGGACCGGACCGTACGGTCCCGGCCCGCTAAAATAATCGGCCAGTCCGGGCTGTGAAATTAGGCTTGATAAGCATCCGGTCCGGTCCTGTTTTGGCTCGGTCGGACCGAAACTCTTTTTTTTTTTTTTGCATTTTCTGAATAGAATGTACAAGGCCCGGCCCATCCTAGCCTTTATGATCGAGTTTTTGACCTAGCACGCACACACTAACGCATTACGCATCAGGGGACAGTTTACTCAAAGAAAAAAGACATGCACGTACGCACCAGCGCCGCCGCCGCCGCCGCCGTCCAGCGCATAGCTCCTTGCAGACACGGCCACCGGCCTCCCCGCAACTAAGCACCATGTCCAGCAGCTCCGCCATCATGAGATCTCCTTCCCCACGCAACGAATCGGCCGGATTCGCTCGACAGCCGTCACCATCATCCTCCTTCCCCGACTCCGGCCGCCATCCTTGGTCGTCTAGACCGAGCTTTTGGGTGTCCGGTCTGGTGCCGGAAAAGGGGACCGCGACGTGCTTCGGTCCGGTCCGGGTCGGTCCGCAGCCGACCGGTCCAAACGCTGGCTCGGTCAAAGAACGGACCGGCCCGGACCGATTCCAGATATGCCGTGTTTTTCACTCATCTCTTTTGGTTTCGGTGGTACATCTTGTACCTTTTGCAGAGAATGAATTCGGCTGATGGTGGTGCATGCAGTTCTGAACTTCAGGAAGAAGGCCAGGACGTACGGCACTGTTGTGGCTGCCGTTTTTGTCACGGGTGGTTTGATCCCGAGTGCTACTCAACACGGCACAGTGCAGGGGGCTATGGCTTCCCACTCTGCAGTCCACAGCGTGGCCGCATGGGGCGCGACATCCAGCCGGTCCTTCCAACTCCCGTCGCTGGCCCTGGACGGGATCGACCAACCTCCCTCCCTCCCTCCCTCCCATGGCCGCTGCCGCTGCTCTGGTGTTTGGACTCCAAACCTCGCTGGCTGCTTGCGAAGCCTGCCATAGACACCCATTCCTCTGTTGTAATTATACGTCCTGCAACTATATTCAAATAATTAGAAATTACTAAATATTCGAAATACCTCATTACGAAATTATACATGTATTTATGCATAAAATTACTTTACATGATTGTCATGGAATTATTACTTGTTGGAATATACTTAAGTAAAAGAAGTAAAATATGCTTAAGGAAGCTGGTCGATTATCAGTGCAATACAATATAGTATTTATATTGAAAAGACGACCAGGATACACTGATGATTGGAAGGAGCTATATTCTATAGTTAGATTACAACACTAATGTTGATCTATGTAATTAGAGGAATTTATCTATTATGGCGTGTTGCTCACAAGCGCGTGCTATGGAGACATAACGCGTAGAATCCGTTAATAGACAAATATGATCGTGGTTGGTAATTTGATCTAGACTCTATTCGGAAAACTAGTGAAAAAGACTAGGAATCTTATATCTGTATAAGAGGTGGACTCTATTCGGGGAACTAGTGAAAAAGACTAGGAATCTTATATCTGTATAAGAGGTGGACTCTTTGGAAAGACAATATAAAAAGGTCCCTACCCCCTAGTCTCAGATATGCGAATTGTGATGGTCATAGGGTGACGTGGGGTGCCCTGGCTCGAGGGTGTGACCCTGATCTGGACTGCCACGGCACCGATGTGGTTCATGTCGGTCCAGATCTAGACTACGGTGGTGTGGCGGCCGGCCGGTGTCCTAATGGCGGCTGTCGTGGCAGTGTTGGCGACGGCGATGGCTGTGGTGTGGCGGTGTCGGAGGCGGCGCGGGTTGCGGGCAGGGCGGCCTTCCCTGTTTGGGCAGTGGAGGCGCTATTGTTGGCGGTGGCGGCGGCGCACCATCTACCTTTGGATTGGCGGCGACGGCGTGGAGGGATGGTGGTCGTGTCGGCGACACCTTCGGTTAGATCTGTTCTGACCGGCGCAGCCGACAGTGGTGGTCATCTCTTTCGTCAGAGGTGGCCGGCATGTGGCTGGGTGGTCGGATCTCGAGATTCGTCATCTAGTCCCGGGTACGAGTCGGGGAGACATAGTTGCCGGTGAAAACCGAGCCGTTGGCGGGCGATAGCGGCGTTTTGCGGCGTTACCTTGATGAAGGCACCGTCGTGTAACTGTTGTCGACCCACTATGGTGCCATTTCTCTCTTGTGAGTATCGTTTGTGGAGCAGTGCTAGAAGACAGAGGCAGGAGGTGTTGCGGCTTCGTCTTGCACGGAGCTTCGGTGGAGCTGTCAAGTCATCCTGACCGACAGGTGCTACGCTGGGTCATGCCTGGTTGGCAGGTGCTACGCACGACGGATCTCCCAGAGTCTTCGCGTCTGGACGGACGAGTGCAGGGTGGTGGTGCCGTTGGGCGCCGTGGTTGCGTCGACGGATGTCTGGATGGCAAGGATGATGTGAATCTCTCTCCTGAAGATGGGTAAGTGGTCCGATGATGATGGCGGCTTCTAAAATGTATGCATGTGGTGTGCATTTTAGGTAGACTGCACCGGCTGTTGGTCCGATACGTTATGTGGATAGATCGGTGACGACACCGGTTTTAAATATGGAAAGTAAGAGCACTCCATATTATCGAATTTGTAGGCGCGAGTGATAGCTTCGGGTGGATTGATCTATGTTTTTGTCAGACCTTTGTGGAATACTAATTAATAAAAGATAGCTGCATGCATTGATTGATGCAGAGGCCGGGAGTTTAACCTCCTTTAAAAAAAATTGTGAATTATGAGCGACACCAAAGATAAGCACAGAGCAATAGGGATAAACCACAAACCCTAAATTTCTGACATCTCTGGCCTCCCGTGACTGACAGTGGCGAAGGTCATCGCATCACTCATCAGGACGTGCCGGCAGAGACACCCCTCCCGGTGCCATCATATGCCTCTGAAGCTGTTTGGCTCCCTTTGCCTGCTCGAGTTGCTAGCAGCTAGCGACTGTATAAACAACTGCAACGCCAGCGGTTCTTTGTCCTGTGTTACCTTTGCGAAAAGTTTCCATATGTGATATGTGGCTAGGGAAGCTAACTGTCGAATTGTATGGACGACGTTGGCATGTAGTCGACATATATTTTGCTTCGTCAGATACAAGAAAACACTTACGTACTTGAATCCATTTATTTTCTGTTTTCTTGTGTAACAGTTTATTCAGGATTGCAATATTACCCCATCTTATGAACTGCCTACACACTGATTGACGAATGAAGCTCCTGATTCGAAAACATGAATGTGTGGGTGTTTTCGTTTGAGCAAAGGTTCTGTCGTATAACTGGATTGCTTTTTTTTTTTCTGGATGGGCCTTCTCCAACTAGGATACCTGTGTACCAGGTTCAGACATTGAGAGGAGGAAATGAGTGGTTTTGATTAAACCCCAAATTTCCCAAACTAAATTTCTGATAGGATATATTTGTCACTAATGATTGATTTTTTCAGGTACACAGCAGGTCGCAGCTCTTGATGCTACTCCCTCCGTTCCAAATTACTCGTGGTTTTAATTCAAATTTAAACTAAAACCACGACAAGTAATTTGGAACGGAGGGAGTACTTCTGAAGGACTACTGCCTCAGTTTTGCAAGTTGAGGTTTCAGTCTGCTCTTCCGGGTCCCCTCCCAAAGGCGAGAGGAGCCGGTGCTTCATCCGTCAGTCTTGGCCCTCGCGCGCTTCCGCCGCCTCTCTCAACGCCCGCTGCCAGGTTCGTGTAGTAGTTCTCTCCACTCCGTGCTATGCGAAGTGGCAACTAGCTAGGGGTATACTTGAGGTCTGGTGCTTGGTTGGGGATCTGGTACTAAAAAAATCTGAAATTCCGAGTACATTTCGAGAATTAATTAGAAAACATGAACGGGGATGGATGGGCTTCCCTTAACCACCCCTTGGGCATGGTCTCCCCCTAATTGTCCTCATCCAAATCCACTGTTCAACGAATCATTTTATGGGAGATCCCTTCTTGATTGCGTGGTGATGACAATAGCTGCATATACTAGTTGAAAACCAAAGCATTGACTTCTCAATGCCACCAATCCATGGATTTGGTGTGTTTCTTAATCGAATGTGATCATGTCATCGTAATTAGGGGCTCAGTATCTTGATAACAGCATTCCTAAACTACGTCCCCATAGACTGGCTGACATTGGCATCAATTCCTTACAAACAAAATCGTCTTTTTTGCGAGTGGGTAGCATAATGGCATTGGCTATGCTAGGTCGCCGTTGATCGGCGCGTATTGCCGAGTCCAAAAATAATAATCTGTGTGCATATTTCAAAGATATGATCAAGTGTTTGTATCTAATTGTCCCTTTCTCTAACTGCATACCACAACCACCGTCACGTTCGGCCTTAGCTCATCCCAACCCGTTGGCTGGTTCAAAAGTGACATCTATTAATTGTAAAAAGAAAGCAAGCAAGAAAATCAACGGTGGCCTTTCAAATACAATAATTTCAAGAGGCAAACAAGCAAATCAATCTGTGTGCAGAACGATCAAGTGGAGCCAGCACACCAACACTATAAAAGGAGTCACCACGGCCCCTTCCAAGTACACACACTTATAGCTGCCTGTTAACCGACAAAACATCCACCACACAAACCAACTGTCTTCCTCAATGCTTCCGGAAATGGGGACGGCGGCGGCAAACTGGCTCGTCAACAAGGTGCTGAATTTGCTGTCCGATGAATTGGTGGCCGCCTATGTGGCTAGCAAAGAACTCGGCCTCAACTCTGAGAAGATAAAACATGATCTCCGGTTCACAAGTGGGCTGCTCCAAGCAGCTCAGGCGATGAGTGTGGGTGAAAACGCCGGCCTAGGGAAGTTGGTGCATGCACTCAGCGCGAAGGCCCACCAGGCTGAGGACGCGCTGGATGAGCTCCACTACTTCATGATCCAAGACCAGCTCGACGGCACACGTTACGCTGCACCGGATCTCGGGGATGACCTTCGGGGTTATGTTCGTCATTCTCGCCATGCTCTTCGCTATACTATCGGTAACTGCATTGCATGCTTTTCTTGTTCACATACGCAAGATGGTGATGCCAATGTTACTAACAACCCACCCAATGCAATTCCAAAGCCGGGTACTGGTGATAATGATGCCCCACTTGATAGGTTGACATTTGATAGAGTGGCAATGTCCAGTAAAATTAAGTTAGTGGTAGAGGAAATGCACTCTCTATGTGTGCCCATTGCCGAGTTGCTCAAGATAGCTCCACACCGTCTTGAAACTGAAACTACCAACCAAAAACGTCCTCTCATAGGGGCAATGACTATGCAGGATACATTGTATGGGAGGAGAGACATTTTCGAGAAGACTATAGAAGATATCATTGGTGATAGATATCGTTTTGAAACCCTTTCTGTTATTCCTGTAGTTGGTCCAGGGGGTATTGGAAAAACAACTTTCGCCCAACACTTGTATAATGATGGAAGAATAAAAGAACACTTCACTTTCAGGGTTTGGGTCTCTGTATCAGCTCATTTTGATGTGCTTGATATTACCAAGCAAATCCACAGCTGCATACTTGCAACTGAAACGGGTGAAAGTAACATTGTTAGTGGAACAACCAATTTAAACCAGCTTCAAGAATCAGTTGCTCATAGATTGAAGTCCAAAAGGTTTTTAATTGTCTTGGATGATATGTGGAAATATGATGCTAATTGGAACACCCTAATAGCTCCATTCACAAAAGGGGAAGCCAAAGGCAGCATGGTTATTGTCACAACTCGACTTCCGAAAATAGAACAAAGGGTTAAGAAATGTTCTGTTTCAATTAACCTGCAAGGTTTGGAGCCTACGGAGTTCTTCGAGTTTTTCCAAGCATGTGTATTTGGTGAAAACATGCCTTGTGAGCAATACTGTGAATTGATGCAGATTGGAGAAGATATTGCAAAACAACTCAAGTGCTCGCCACTAGCAGCAAAAACAGTTGCTCGATTATTGAAAAAAGACCTTTCTGTGGGACATTGGAGGGGAGTTCTAAACAATAATGAGTGGGTAAATGAAGCAGAGGGCAAGGATGATATTATGTCAGTCCTGAAAGTTAGCTACTATTACCTTCCTTTCCACCTAAAACAATGTTTTTCGTATCTTTCCCTTATCCCTGAAGGTTATAGATTTAATATTTCGGAAACTGCTCGTTTTTGGACCGCAATAGGCATTGTAGGCTCTAGTCGCCAAAACAAGGAATACTTAGAGGAACTAGTGGGCTATGGTTTTCTGGTGGAGGAAGTTAATCATTCGCAGGGTCAATGCTATGTAATGCACGATTTATTTCACGAGCTATCTCGGAAAGTTTCAACACAAGAATGCTTGAATATAGATACCCTAAGTTTTAGTGCTAGGAACACCCCACAATCTATCAAGTACTTGTCCATCACCGTAGAAAATAGATACGATGAAAACTTTAAGGTAGAGATGGCTATACTAAAGAGTCGGATAAACATTGAAACATTGCAGACTTTGATGATTTTTAGAGAATATGAAGAAAGAACAACCAATATTTTAAAAGATACATTTGAAAAAATAGAGGGTCTTCGTGTCTTGTTTATAGTGATGAACTCCCTTGATGCTTTGCCAAGAAACTTCTCAAAACTTCTCCACCTTCGGTACCTAAAAATTAGATCACCTCCTGGCTTGAGAAATATTATTTTACCTAGCACACTACCGATATTTTATCACTTGATATTCTTAGACCTACAAGATTGGCATGGTAGTTATAATTTACCTCGACATATTAGTCGGCTTGTAAATTTATGCCATTTCATTGCTGCCAATGAACTCCACTCCAATGTTCCTGAGGTTGGAAAGATAAAACATCTCGAGGAGCTAAGAGAATTCCATGTCAAAAAAGAGAGTGTTGGATTTGAACTGGAAGAGTTGGGGAAACTGGGTGATCTCGGAGGAGAACTCAGTATATATAATCTTCAAAAGGTGGCAAGTAAGGACGAAGCTAGTAAAGCCAAATTGGCTTTGAAAAAGAATTTGAAAAGATTGTCACTGGTATGGGGTACAGACCTGCAACTGGCTGCAGATCGTGATATTGCTGATGGTCTCCAACCACATAATAATCTCATAGAACTTTGCATTAAAGTTTATGGCGGTGCCACTACCATTAGCCTTCCTAGTTGGTTGTGTGATGGATTAACCAGTAAACATTTAGAGTGTCTCACTCTAGAAGGTGTGTCCTGCGATACTCTCCCACCTTTTGGTCAGCTAGCATATCTCAAGAGAGTGTTGCTGAAGAATATTGCTAGGGTATCTCGCATTTGTATAGGAGTACCTGACCAAGGTTTCTCTCTGGTGAAGGAAGTTGTGATTGAGGGTATGCCAGATCTTCAAGAGTGGGTTGCGGGACCTGACTGCCATTCTTTTGAAAAGCTTCAAAGCATCGAGTGCAGCAATTGTCCTAATTTACACACACTGCCCTTTCTGTCGGAGTGGCTTCTTTCTGATACTCCTGAAGACGACAGAAAATACAAATGTTATCCCAGCTTGTGTACATTTGTTATCAAGAAATGCCCTCAGTTGTATCTGCCACCCATGCCTCACGTTCCCACACTAACAAAAGTTGACGTGGAAGGTACTACTGCTGCTGCTAGACTGAGTTGTGTGAAAAATACATTGAATTTGGATTGCTATGATGGTGCAGTAGCCTTTCACAATATGAACAAAGTGAAGAGCATTTTAGCTGTGGGCGAATCAAAAATCCAATGGGCTGACCTCGAAACACTAACCTCCCTGGGGTCACTTGCTATTTTTGAAGACTCAAGCATCCAGTCAACGGATTTCCTCTCAAACCTCACATCCCTCACCAATCTAGCGCTAATAGACTGCATGAATTTAACAGTGGAGGGGTTCAATCCTCTCATGATAGTCAACCTCCAGCGGTTGACGGTCTTTAACAGCTCCATGGTTCATTCAATCGCAGTGGATCTTCTTTCAGAGGTGGCAAGGATGCCAGTTACAACATGTTCCCTCCAGTTGGAAGCACTGTGGGTGGATAGCATCTCGGCGGTGCTTGTTGCTCCCATCTGCACCCTCCTTGCAGCTACCCTCAGGGAATTAAAATTCAGTGGTGATGAGCAGATGAAAAGCTTGTCGGAAGAGGAAGAGAACGCGCTTCAGCTCCTCACCGCTCTCCGACACCTATCTTTTGGGGAGTGCCTCGGCCTAATGTCCCTCCCTCGAGGTTTACACTGCCTTTCTTCTCTCCGAAGCTTAGCAGTGGATGGTTCCCCTGAAATACGGTCGCTGCCCAAGGGTGGCCTCCCCACTTCTCTGCGACACCTAACCGTAATGGGATGCAGCATGGAGCTAGAAGAGCAAGTCAAGAAACTACGAGGAGCAAACCCACTGTTAAAGGTTAACACCTAGCCCAAGGTAACTCTTATCTTGAGTCTGCCTGTTATTCGTACCATTTTCGTTTTTAACTTGTCAAGTCAACCCCACGCATTCTTACTCTACACTTGCTTGTAAATCTGATAGACACAGTCATTCGCTTGAACTGCACTTTCAATGCATGTGCACATAAGTTGTGCATACCTTTCAACCTCGTATTGTACACGGAGGTGACTGTATCTACATCTGGACTTTTTCCCAGGACATTTGTACACATGTTTGCAACACTTGGATACTCACATCTGCAAAATACTAGGATTGAGAATTGAGGAATTTTGCTGAAGAACTCCTTGATTCAGTCCTCTACTAGCTAGCCCCTTTCCTTAACCTGTGCTGTTAATGAAGAAGGGTGGGAGACGGAGGAGGTGCATTGATTACATACATATACATATACCGCCATTTTTCATGAATCCCTCCTGGCTTCTGGTACATTACAAATTGAGGCTTGCTTCGGTAGACCCCCCCCCAACAAAACGTATAAGGGCAGAATGGTCATACGGAAGAAACGTATACCCACCTCGTATTATACAGTTACACTCCCCACGCCCGCATACGTATAGCACGAAAAAAAAAAAGGGCAGTTGCACAATCTACGTCCGCCCCGTCTACTCGCCAGCCCCATCTGTTCGCACGCCCGCCCGCTGTTCCAAGGGACAGATCGCCGCCGCCGCGGATCGCCGCCGCCGCGGAGCGCCGCCGCCGCGGATCGCCGCCGTCCTCCCCCCGGACCGCCGCCGCCCTCGCCGTCCCAACGTCCTGGCCGCCTTCTGAACGTCAACGCCCGCCCGCTGTGCAAAGTGGCCGATCGCCTCGGTCCTTCCCCCGTCCGCCGCCGCTGATAACCCGTGGACGCCGCCCCTCGCCGGTTGCTCGTCGTGCACGTCGCCACCTGAAGGCCGTCGTCGATCGCCGGCGTCGTCTACACCGCGGGCCAAGGTTTGTCATCTAAACCCTAGCGGGCATGAGGCGGGCATGATGCGTAGAAGTTAGGTCTAGTTTAGGGTTCATCAAAACCTCCCGCCGCAGCGCCTCATGTACCTACTAGACCTAACACACGATATTCTGCAGTTCTGTGAGGTAGGCGTGTTGACATGGATGAAGAATCCGCATGTGGGAGGGAGAAGAATGATACTGATAAGGTGACTAAAACTGATATCAATAATTTGAACGAAGATGATGACAGCAGCGACAATGATTCCATCTCGTCATATGATATCTTACCTCCGGAGGATTTTGATAATAATGAACATGGCGCAAATAGTGAAAACGTAAGTGGCATAACCGTTGCTTTTATTTTTTGATTTTGCAAAGTATGGCATGCCTAACTATTTATTTTTGTGTACAAATTTGCAGGAAGATGTGGATGTACACAATGTGCAAAATAGTTTTCAGGAATCATTCGCAGATAACTTGAGCCAGGTTAGTTCATAGTTGATGTATATCGATCAACAGCATTAATTAAATGGTATTAGTTGACTTATATATTTTTAACTGAATTTTGTAGGAGGAGTCATATGATCCTAGTGATGATCAGGATGAGGGAGGGATCGACATTCAGGAGGCTCGAAGGCAGCAGAAGATGGTGGAGACACATTGGAAGGCCATGGCTATGACCTTCCGATCGCAAGGGGATGCATACATATTCTACAACAATCACGCTAAAGAGCACGGGTTCAGCATCAGGAAACAGAAGGTGAAACGAGGTGCTTCAGGAATGATTCGGTACCGGCGGTTTCTTTGCTCCAGGGCAGGGAGAAGGCAGAGCAAGTTCATAACCATGGAGGGCCGCAAGCGGAGGCTTAGACCGGAGACTCGTTGCGACTGTGGTGCACATATGGTGGTGAAGCTGGACAGAGAGCGTGGCGTTTGGTTCGTCGCGTCATTCGTTGATGATCACAACCACATGATGGCTCCGCCCGATGAGGTTTGTTTTTTGTGGTCACACCGACGGATTGGATATGGCACGAGGGCCGAGATATTGGTGATGGAAGCTGCCGGGATAAGAAAGCATATAATAATGGACAATTTCATCAGCAGATATGGTTCGTACGATAAGTGTGGGCTTATCAGAAGGGACATTTACAATTTATGTTGCAGAGAGAAGATGAAGCTTATGGCACAGGGTGATGCTGAGACAGCAGTTGGCATAATGAGGAGTAGAAAGGAGAAGGACCCTGAGTTTTTTTTTGAGTATGTGCTTGACAAGGAAGGGCGACTGAAGAGTATGTTCTGGTGCGATGCACAGTCGCGGAGGGACTATCAGGACTACGGAGATGTGGTAGTGTTTGATAGCACTTATAAAATGAACAGATATGGCATGCCGTTCGTCCCCTTTGTTGGAGTTAACAACCACCGTTGCACCACAGTGTTTGGTTGTGCTATCATTGCTGATGAGACTGAAGAGACATACGTTTGGCTGCTGCAGACTTTTCTGAAAGCAAACTGTCAGATGAAGCCAAAGTCCATAATCACAGACGGCGACGCGGCAATGATCCGGGCTATTCGGTCTGTTCTTTCAGATGTCATACATCGTCTTTGCTCGTGGCATATCGAAAAAAATATGCAGCGGCACCTGCACTACAAGTCACTGGATGAGTTTAGATCGCTCTTGTACTATGCCACCTCTCAGGCGAACTTTGAGCAGAGATGGACCGCTTTCTATGTTAAGTGGAAGACGGAAAAAACAGAAGAGTGGCTTAACAGGATGTACAGAAAGAGAACACTTTGGGCAGCTTCATATCTTTCAGATGGTTTTTTCCTTGGTATGCGAAGTAACCAGAGAAGCGAAAGCCTCAACTCCTGCCTTCACCTTCACCTGGACTACGGTATGACAATAGTTGATTTGGTAGTGCATTATGAGAACTGTATAGTTCGCCTCCGTGAGAACGAGGCGTACGATGACCATGAGGCACGTCAGAAATTACCGCCGTCAGTTACTGAATATAAGGCCCTCGAGGAGCATGCAGCCAAAGTATTCACACCTGCTAATTTCTACATACTGCAAGATGATTTGCATAAGATGGGTCAGCTGGAGATATTTGAGACGCTCGTGGGAATTGAGCGTCAGACATTCATGGTGACATGGAAGGACAACCACAAATTCAGGTACAATGTTGTTTATGAACCAGGTAACTCAGAACAAACTATAACATGCAGTTGTCTTAGGATGGTTCGTAAAGGGCTGCCATGCAAACACATTCTATTTGTTCTTCATCATCTAAACATAACTGAGATACCAAAATGTTGTGTCCTACATCGGCTGTCGAAAAATGCGAGAGATGGGTTGCCTGTGCAACGGAAGAGTGATATGTTTGGATGGGGTTGGTCAGGACCATTGGAGAGAGAACGATATAGTGAAATAACCATAAAAACCGCGGAAGCTGCTCATGTTGCAGCAAATGATCCATTCTTGTTTGATGAGTTGATGAAGGCTCTGAACTCCATAATTGCGCAGAAAAAGATTTCAGAGGAGGAACTTATAGGAAGTAGGAGGTACGCTAAGCTTAAGAAGGTGGCAAATCAGGCGCACCAAGTGCAACCTGGTATTGGTGATCCTGAAAAAGTTTCGACGAAGGGTGCACCTAAGAAGGGCCGGTCAAAGGGGGGCCCCGATATTACGAAGAATGGTAGGCCAAAAGATTTTACAGAGAAGAAAAGTGGTCCTTTATGTAATCTGTGTGGTCTCCCAGGTCATAACAAGGCTACATGTAAGAAGAATGAGAAGTGAGTTGCAACTTTCTTATTTTGGTTATCTTGCCAATTTGATTTCACCGAATATATTTTCTCAGTCATATTGTTCATATTTTGTTCAGGAATTGGGCGTAGAGAAGAAGCTTTTAAGTAAAAGAAAGATTCTCAAGATCATGAAGAAAAAACGAGTCTGAGGATGGGGTGTTGGCTATTATCTGCTTTAAATAAACGTGCCGTTGTCGGCAGTAGATACTGTTTTCTTCGTAGTAAGACATATTTTTATTGTAATGCGGCATGGTCTAGCATGTTCCGCAACTAAATAAACATGTCGTGACCGGTATTTGCTATATTATTTATGTGGGTGTCACTCTTGTTGCATCATTTGCTGTTATTTTTGATACGCTTTTGCTATGTGCTGTAATCTGGACGTCGGCTGTGTTTAAGTGAAAACACAGCTTACGTATATTTAAAAATAAAACTAACATAAAAAAAAATGCCCGACCACCGCAACGGGCCCACAGTGGCGTCCATATCACACCCAAATCAAGCCCGAAGGCGACTCGGGCGGCTGAGAGAGCCGCTAATGGGCCCGAAACGAGGTCCAACGGGGCTGCGGGCGTGCTGCAAGCGGTCACCAGGCCGGCTCAACCCCCCATCGAGCTCCTCTCCTATACCGCCCGCAGCCCCGTTGGACCTCGTTTCGGGCCCATTAGCGGCTCTCTCACCCGCCCGAGTCGCCTTCGGGCTTGATTTGGGTGTGATAAGGACGCCACTGTGGGCCCGTTGCGGTGGTCGGGCATATTTTTTTTATGTTAGTTTTATTTTTAAATATAAGTAAGCTGTGTTTTTCACTTAAACACAGCCGTCGTCCAGATTCAAAAAAAAGCAAAAGTGTATTAAAAATAACAGCCAATGATGCATACAAGAGTGACACCCACATAAATAATATAGCAAATACCGTTCACGACATGTTTATTTAGTTGCGGAACATGCTAAACCATGCCGCATTACAATAAAAATATGTCTTACTACGAAGAAAACAGTATCTAGTGCCGACAACGGCACGTTTATTTAAAGATAGTACCCAACACCCCATCCTCATACTCGTTTGTTCTCGATGATCTTGAGAATCTTCTCTTTCACTACTTCCATGGTGTTGCATTCCGAGAAAAGTATTTCAGCTAGAATGCGTCCCCTTGAAGAATTAATAACTTGTTGGTCAAACTCACATATCCAGTCATCGCCGTCCCAGTTTTCAATGCACTTGATCACAAAAAGACCACAAGAGACACTGCAAGACAGCACGAGTTGTGTTATTGATGGATCAAACAAGTACATCTGTATACCTCATTGCGAACGTACCTGTCAGTTTGTAACGGCATAGGGTATTCCTTTATAGGCCAGGAAGATACGTCAGGATGTTCCGTTGCAATAATGGAGTTCACCTCAATCGTATCTTTAGCTATCTCAGCC
>LR738714.1:851193476-851204971 GCA_902687465.1 Secale cereale | reverse complement strand
TTCGAAAAAAAATCAAAAAATTCCAAACTTTTTTTTGGGTGAAACATTGACAAAAGTTCTAAGTGCATGCAAAAATTCGTCATGAAATAACATTCCTAGAAGGCGTGCCAAAAAAAACAAAATCAGTACTCTGAAAATGCTACTTTCAAAAGCATTTTAGAGCACTGATTTTGTTTTTTTTGGCACGCCTTCTAGGAATGTGATTCCTTGACGAATTTTTGCATGCACTTAGAACTTTTGTCAATGTTTCATCCAAAAAAAAGTTTGAATTTTTTTTGATTTTTTTTCGATTTTACTGTTCACCGGGCTCATTTGAGCCCGGGAGCAGAAAGGCACTTTCGCAGCCAAAGTGATTTTTCACCCTGAATGAACTGGAATCATATATATGCTGAATATCACAAAGTTGGGTCTTCAAGTGTACTGACCGACTGGCTGAAGCAGGGGGATTTGGCGTGCGGAGAAGTGTCATCTTCTGAAGAGTATGCTGAGGCCTGAACTTGCAATATTGAGATGTTAGTCCCTTCAGAAGTAGCATGAAGTGCCGCAACCTGCTGTGTACCTAAAAACTTCTGAAATCGTATTCGACCACACGAAAAAATCACCATCAGTGAAAATTATATACTTCCTCAGATATACTACAGAATTAACTAATAATGAATTTCGCAAGAAAAACAAACAGACAGGATAATTGTTAAGATACAGACACAATATGTTAACCAAATCCAGTGTACCATACGTACAGAGCACATTATAAGGGTTTATTATTCAGAACTATCCATCTCCCCTCGGCATCTGAACTTAAAGGAATAGACAGGCACACAATGGGGGAATGACTGAACTTAATTATGATTTACAAACGTTGTTAACAAATGTTTGAAGAATTGGACAGATGAGTGTTTCACAACAGATGACAATGTATCGGCGGCTCCTCGCTCAAGTATATGACAGCCGGTCAATAACTATTCTGCGTCCACTACTCCTACCGACGATCGTGTGGCTCTTGCTTGACTGATACAAGTGAAATCCTCAGGCAGTTTGAACAGGGGCTGGTCTCCGACGAATTCACCCCGGAGAGCCTGTCCAAGGGAGTATCCCAGAGCTCGAGCAACGGGAACAGCAACGGCATTGCCAACCTGAATGTATCTGAATAAAACACGCACAGCCCAGGCAAATCAGCTTCATAAAACAGTTGGAACAGAGAAGAGATTCAGAACTACTTCTGTTTTCGTACACTAGTGGCCAGTATTGAGTTGATCAACTTACTTCTCCTTTATTGGCCCAAAGAGCCTATAACAGTCTGGAAAGCCTTGGAGCCTTGCGTTTTCTCTGACAGTCAGCACACGGTGTTGGGTGGGATGCAAAATAGCCTGCAAAAATTCCATCCAAGCTCCATCATGATAAAAGGCAATGGGTGAGTTATAAAATCATAGGAAGTGCATAAATTGGCAGATAGCTTACCTGGTTGTGAGGCTCAGCTCTTGTGACAACAGTTGGAACAGTTTCATCCCACCACAGGCGTCTGAATGGTCTGCGAAGAAATATGACAAGCATTATCAATGCATGTTTTACTAATAATACGAAAGGATAATCGGTATACACACTTTGATGACTTCCCCTTGATGAAGGACATGGCATAGTCAGGCACCTAGCAGAGAAGCAAGGATGGTTACTACATGAGGACTATATACATTACATAGCTGATGAAATTACTCCACAATATATTGAAGTACCAAAGGTTTCCCAGAAGACAGAAGTACTCGAGGAATATTTGGATCAAACTCAACAGTGTTCTTGGCCCCAACTCGGACACCCTTCAAATCACGAAAGTTGGCTCCCTGGAACACAGCAAAAACGAAGAACTTATAGGATAAGCCTACAAGAGAAAGAGAATGAGACTGATCAGCCTTAATTAGCTTGCCTTTTTTTCAGGAATCTGCTGCACTCGTTCATAATCATCATTGTTTAATTGTAGCGGCTGATGATCGAAAAGTTGACCTTTCTTAGGAGTAGCATCTTCAAATAAGCAACCCTTCATGTCTTCAAATAAAATCACAGAACAACACAACTCAGAACGGTAATATAATCGAGAAATCATACAAAACATTAAAATAGTGGAAACTATGGCAAGCTTTGGCCATCTCTAAACCCAACCCACATGATTGAAATACAAAAAAAGACAATACAGTGGAAACTATGGCAAGCTTTGCACATTCAATAGGTCACACCTTTACTGCTAAGCCGGATATAGCGTTGGAACTCTGTTTTGGGGTCACTGTCATACTCCATGACATCATTAGGCTGATGGTTTTGAACCTGTAGAAAACAATACAATTCAGACAGACATCACAAAAGTTCGAGCAGGGTTCCAGAAATAAATGAATATGGGAGGAAAACAATCGATGCCAACCTCCGGTAAATCAGATATTGCATCTTCGAGGACAAGAGCTTTTTTCAAGTGTTTATCTGCTGTTTCCTCGTAAGCAACGAGACATCGCTGAGGACAGAACATCATTTTAGTAAGATAGAGTAATAATCATAATAGTGGTCAAGAAGAATGATAAAACATAACATAGTGGTCAGTGATATATTTTCATACCAAAAAGGCATTTGGCACTAGTCCACGCTTGACAACATCATGGGTGGGAAGTGGGAATTTCGGAAGAACCTACATTGCCAGATGTAAAGAATGAACATATAGCAGTAGTGTCACAAGGTAAAAATGAGCATAGAAAGGACACAAACCATGGAAGGAAGAGCTCCCCAGATAAATGCCCGCATCCTAAATTGCGGTAACCCATAACATCCAGCCACCATCATCCCAAGTCTGGCTTGGTAGTTCATAGCGACAAGGCGACTCAATGCATAGCGGCCGAGGAACCCATCTGCAAATTTCAAGATGTCTACAACGTTCTCCATGAGAACATATTTAGGTCGCAGATAGTTCACAATATCCATAAAGACAACCAATTGCTTGTTCTTTTCATCCGTCAGTGGATCATCAGGCTTTCTGAATCTGTTGAATCCACTAACGCCTTGGCAAGGAGGACCACCACAAATAACATCCACAGAGCCCTTGGAAAATACACAATTAGATACCACAAGAAAATTAGCACAAATGGAACAAGGAGGGATATAATCTTACAGGCAAAGGCAGAATGGAATCCCTATATCCACTCTGAACAAATTCCTTAATACACTCATAGGAACCGCTGAAATGCAAACAAGGATGAGCAACCATTGATGAAAAATAAAGAGACAAATGTAATGAAAAGGATGCCAACCTCAGACCATCCATTGGCTCCCATGTATCTTGACTAGCATCATATTTTTTCCACCGAACCTATTTAAATAATCCTTATCTTTAGAAAAAAAATCATATACTCATGTCCATAGTAGCAAGCGTAGAATAATACAAACAGGAACATAAGTAACTCTGAAATCTACAGGAATTGCACAGATATGTAATCAAGTCTGCAGTACCTTAAACCATAAGCCATTTTTTCCAGTCTTATTTGGATCGCCATAGCATATATCAACAAGCCTCTCTACCTCAAATACATCCTTTGGTAGAAATTCGTCTTCATCATTTTCATCATCGTTTGACGCTTGAGCTAGATCAGAACCAAACGAATTGCTGCTGTGGACGGCATATTTCTTACAGAGTGCATTCCACTGTTGAAGAAGGGATAGGAAATCTTCAGCCTTCTCATTTCGTACCTACAGTTAGAGGCAAAGGGCGTACAGTCAACTCTCTGGCTGATGAAAAAGAGAATGCAACTCAGTGGCACTTTGCCAGTTTTAAGAACTACCTGTGTTGAAGGGTGGTTATGCTTTAGGCTCTCACAAGCATCTGAGTTCATGTCCACAGCCCATTTCTGCACAACAGAACCTTAACATTGTCAATTACAGTGTCAGTTACAGTGCTACGGTGTACAAGTCACAAGACATACAGTTTCTAGTTTTATGCCAGCCAATTCTGCACCAAGGCAGAGCCCTGTTGACATAGCCCCACACCCTGAATATAGATCGAGCAGACTATATGTCACAAGGTCAGCCACTGGTTCCCCCTCTTCACAAGATATATCTGAAGTTGTATCACTGTCTGCTGCACCATCATTTTCTACAACAAAATAACTCATCAAAAATCATAAGAAGAGATATCATGGTATTGCAATGTTGATGAATGCATTTTTCAGTTTGCCAAATGTACTTCTGTGATGTATTAAAATCAGTACAGATCTGTACCAAAGTAGTATAAGTTCAGGTCACAGCTATACACTAGCCAAATCTATTGTATTGTTTAATTCAAATAAGTTGCTTACAGGCATCTCCAAGTAAGACATGTAAAGATTGCAACAGAAATAAAATACATCTATAAAATATTACCTGCTGGCATATTTGCAAATGTGGAACATGCCACCGAGTAAGACATATCATAATAGTAATCAGAATTTGATATTAACCGATCTTTTGCCTGTGGTATCTCCTGTAATTTTTTGAAAAAACAGAAACATAAAAGATCAGCACAAACATGACAAGCCTACTTTAACTTCTCTTGAAAGAATGAACAAACTACTTACATCTGGATCAACATAAACGATGTTTAATTTACAAATTATTGACTCAATCAAGTTGTCATTCTTTTCTTCTGAAAGGAAAACACGCTTATCATTATGTTGATGATCATCGACCTTAAGCAGCTTCGGTGAGATGACCTGAAAGTTGAACTGATGAACTCAGTGCGTGCGTGCGTGCGTGGAGTTGTATGACTGTTAGTTGGTACGTTTTGGGCTTTATTTCTGAAACAATGCAGTATTTTTCTCGTGTTAATTCACGCCAAGGAAAGAAAAGCCAGAAATTCAGGATAGAAATGTAGTTGAAATGGCAGCAGCTAAAAGAAAAGTTAACAATGTTATGCAAGTTGCATTATATTGTGCAATGGATTTGTCTTAGACATGTGCTAAATTGCCTTTACTAAAAGAAAACACCTAGACAATACATACCGTATCCTCCGCACGGAAAAACCAACGGCAAGTGAAGTATGGGCCATCATCTCTACCTTGAAAAAACTCTGTAATACGGCCAATGTAACTCTCTTGATTGGGACCAGCCTGCAGCCACTCAAAATAGCAGCATAATTAGCAAACTTGGTTAAAATAGAGCCTATCAACAAGACAAATGCAGAGAAAGGGAAACAACATATTCTGAACTATATCCTTCATCCAGACAAAAGAATAATAATCTACAAGTATCTGAGACATTTCTTAAAATTCTAGGTAAAACATGTCAGATTCACACATAATATGGAACAATGTAGAATGTCTGAAGGTTAAGAGCATGCCAGAAACAGAAAGCAGCACCACATTCAGCAGTTTGTGTGACAAAAAAAGGCAGCACGTGCTGCTGTATTAATCATCTCCGTACAACTTTATCTCCAGCATTGGACATAATTTAATTAGTATATATGCAAATTAGTACAGTACCTCCAAACTGAATGTTTGACAGTTAACAGCATCAGCATGCCAGAAATAAGAGGGAGCAGAGCAGAGCATTATAAGAGAAATGGCCCATGTGTTGTCCAATAATGTAGGAATTAACCCTCTTTTATTTTGGCAGGTAGGAATTAACCCTCTAGCTAAGAAAATAATGGCAATCAATTAAAATAGAAGGAACCTGGGACCTCGGTAATCATCAATCTTTAAATCCAGAAATTGATTTAGGTACGTCTTTAATATTCATCATCGAACCGAATTTAACTAGTTTACATGCAAACTTTCAGTATACATATAGTACAATAATATCTCAAAATTGAAGTTCTGGAAGTTAACAGCATGCCAGGAACAAGAAGGAGCAGAGCATAACAGAAGTAAGGGTGGTCGATCAATTAATTAGCAATAATGCACCTAAATAAAGCATACTACGAACTAAGCAATCAGCCATTTTTCAAACTCAGTAGCAATTAATGGTTGACCTTGATGAAGACATCGTCATTGAGATTGAAGATTGCGCCGTCGACAGAAGCAGAAGTGTAGTGGCATCGGGCACTGATCTGCTCCCCTTCCCAATCTGCAGAGCTGCTGCACATATGGAAAGATGAAATTCAGTTCAGGTTTACATATAGAAGTACATTTTAAAAGCAGGCAGCGCAAAGCTTTTGCGTTTTCCCGAAAAAAGCAGGCAGCGCAAATGAATGAGCTCCCTCCCTTTGACATGATTAATTACAACAGGGTGAGCACTGAGCAGAGTGAATGATGAGAATCGATTCAGAGATGCATACATACCCCCTAGCGCACGAATGATGAGAACCCTGCAGCAGAGAGTAGAAGGATTTTCTTCAGTCAGACTCATTTCCGATGCAGAAAGTGCTGAGATCCTGAGAGGCTGAGGCAGAGACAGAGCGACGACAGACGTACGTACCTTGGCTTTGTTGTACCTGTGCGGCCACCGCTGCCTGGCCTCGCCGTCCGGCATGGGGTCGCCCACGAAGCGGTCCGTGCTGGGCGCGTCCGGTCTGGTCTCCGCGCTGGGCCAGGCCACCCTCTTCCACCATGCGTCCGTGGCCGCTCCGAGCGCGGGGGCGGGGACAGGCTCCGGCACCTCCTCCTCTTCCAGCATCCTCGTCGGGTCCGCGCCCGGCTCCTCGGCGCACATGTCGTCGCCGTCGATCGCGGCCGCGGCCTTGGGCGTGTCCTCGTTGGGCGCTCGCTTGGGGGCAGGAGGAGGCCTCACCATCACCGCCGGTCCGCGCTGGCGCTTGGCGCGCGAAATCTCGCGCTGGAGCGCGTCGGCGTGGGCCGGTCCGGACATGTCCTCCGCCACCGGCATGGCCTTGAGCCTGTCCTCCGCGCCGGCGTCGTCACGGGGTTGCCTGTAGCGCAGCGGCGTGGAGGCGTAGCGCCTGGGCCTGATGGATGCCGCCGAGGCGGAGAGCTGGAGCGGGCACATAGGCGCGGGTGGAGAAACGAGACGGGGAAGGGAGATGTCGCGTTGGGGCGCATCGGCCTGCGACGGCGTGGGGACGTTGTCCGGCTCGGGCGCCGCGGAGGACATGTTGGCGTCGGCCTGCAACGGCGTGGGGACGCGGCTCGGGTGGGCCGGCGCGGAGCACGTGTGCGCGGTCCTCTTACGGCGGGCGCCAATTGGAGGCTGGAGCTCGGCGTGGGCGTGGTCCTGCCTGTAGCGCAGCGGCGTGGTGGCGGCGCGCCTGGGCCTGGCCCTGGAGGAGGCGGAGGGCGCGGGGTGGGACATGGCAAAGGAAAGGAGGGATCGATCGGGGGCTAGGGTTTTTGCAGGGTTGAAGGGGGAGAAGGACGGACAGCACAGCAGGCAGCAGGGCTTGGATGATGCTTTTGCCACCGGGACCGGGTGGAATGAAGGAAGGGAGGGAAAAGGTGGAACGGGCGGGAAGGCGGAGGTGTGGACGGGAATGGTCGCTTCTGCCCCTGGGCTGGCATAGGCTTGACAGTGCGAGGGAGGGAAGGACCATGGAGGATGGAGCTGGGGGCATTTCGGACTTTGGGCGCGCGTAGAGAGACCTACGGGATGGGAGGGAGGAGCTTAGCTCTGGTCCTCCGCACGTCACATGCTGATGCTGCGCTCTCAATTGCCGTTTCCACGAAAAACGCCACACCTTTCGTCTCATCCTCAACTTTAAAGTCGCTTGCCTTTCCTCTGCTGCGCTTGCTTGCCCGCATACGGGACAAGATAAGGTGTGCTGTGCCTGTGCGTGATTCCAATTTTGAATTTTGAATTTTGAAAACGCGGGCGGAGGGATGATGGGAGAGGGCTATGCATGCACGTACGAGACGCGGTTGCTGGGCCAGGCTTGCATTGGGCTTTCACTTGCAACCCAGAGTAGTATGTTTCGGGCTGGGCTCTGGCTTTCACGTTTTACCCCGAAAGTAATCCGGCCTGCCCTCACGCTACTAATTAACTTTCCTTGCCGAAATCACTAAAATCACGGCTACTCCTTGTTTTTTTTAGCACACAAACGCTCATATACACGCGCATACACTCTTCCCTATGAACGCACACACGCACACACTATCCCTATGAGCATCTCTGAGAGACCGAGCCGGCATATCATCTCGAGATTTACGAAGTCACCGTAGGCGACGGGAACGTCTCCTACCACTGAAAGCGCATCGCCGGAAATCCTGAAATAAATCCAGGAATAATGCGAACACCAGGATTTAAACCCTGATGGGTTGGAGATACCACTGTCCACCTAACCATCTCAACCACAGGTTGATTGCACCCGACCTAATTAACCCGTATCTTCACACTCTCCACATCGCATGCAATTTCTCTAAGAGCATCTCCAGCCGTTGGCCCCCCAGGGGGCGCGTAAAATCGCCGCATGGGGCCGAGCCGGCGATAAAACGCGTGT
Source organism: Secale cereale (assembly GCA_902687465.1). Lineage (NCBI taxonomy): Eukaryota > Viridiplantae > Streptophyta > Magnoliopsida > Poales > Poaceae > Secale > Secale cereale. The sequence continues at coordinate 851,196,582 of LR738714.1, read as the reverse complement.
TGGGGGCGGGTTGCTACCCAGTCGCCCGCCCCATGACGTTTTTTTTTTCAAAACGAAACCCGGCCCACAATCGCACAAACAAGGCGCAAATTTAAACAAATTTCGGCGAGTTCATCAAGTACTCCCTCTGTAAACTAATATAAGAGCGTTTAGATTACTAATTTAGTATTCTAAATGCTCTTATATTAGTTTACGGAGGGAGTATTTTTTTTCAAAATCGATGATATTTACAGAAATATATAAAGTCAATGATTTTTTTCTTCAATTTGTGAACTTTTCTCCAATTCGATGAACTTATTTTCAAAATCGATAATCATTTTTCAACATATTTGAAAATTTATGATTGTTTTTTTCAAATGCTGTGATATATTTAAAATAAATATGAACTTTTTTTCCAAATTCAAGATTTGATTTTTAAAATCCCTGAACATTATTGAAATCACTTTTTTTTTCTTGCGATTTTTCATTATTTTCTATTTTTTTTCCTCAAATGTGAACATGTACACTGGCCCGCCCGTTAGCTTTTACCTCTTTTTTTTTCGTTTTTATTCTTTATTTAATTTTCATGATTTTTTTCCCAAAATTGGTGATGTTTTTTTAAATAATCAAAGAACTTTTTCCATTTTGTGAATGACTTAAAAAAATGAAGGCTTTTTGTTCAAAATCAATGATTTTCACAGAAATTATGCAAAATCGATGAACTTTTGTTCAAAATCAGTGAACTTTTCTCCAATTCGATGAACTTATTTTCAAAATCGATAAACTTTTTTCAATTTTTTTGAACATATTTCGAAATTTATGTCCTTTTTTATCAAAATCGGAGTATTGTCAGTAATTGCAGCGACCTTGCTTTGTCTGCTTGAAGCTGTCTGACCGTTCTCAAAAAAAAAAAAAAAAAACACATGTCCTGAAAACACTCTCGTTTCAGGTTATTGTCATGCCAGCCGCAGAGTTAGCTAGGGTGAGAATCATCGAGTAGGGCTCCTCTCGCTTGAACATAGCAGGAGCGGAGGACAACATTGCTACGGGTTTGCAGGCCGGGGATCGACCCTATCCATGTCATGTCCGGTGGAGTTTCTCTGGCATCCAGATTACACAGTGTCCACGTCCTTCTCCCTGGAGATGAAGAACTTGGTTGTAGATATCGCTGTGGCAATAGTGCCTCGTCTTCAGGTTAATTAGTAAGCAGAAGAGGACAATGCAATGCATTGCATCTCAAGCTTTAGTGTACGTATCTTCCGTTGTGAGAGAGACATGCGGGATTCTTTCTTCTAACGTATTTGATGCACTGTTGTGGTACACAAAATTGGGAGTTTGAGCTCCTCATACACCACGCCTGGGCCTGGTCAGGAACTCAGGATAGGTTCGCTGCTGGACCAGAAGACTGGCAGGGCCGCGGCGAAGAAACCATGGCTGCTCACCGCGAGGCAGGCCGCTGTTCGTTGTTGTACATACAGCAGACGAGGGGGACCGAATGCCTTTTGTTTTTTGCTTGGGGAATGTATGGCTGATAAATAATCTTTAATTTGGTGGTGTTGTTCCTCGGTGAAACCGGAGAGGGAGCTGCCCGTGGAGGAAATCTCGACTCTATAGGCTCTCGGCGGTGTGTTTCTACGGTCTCAAGGCTGTTAACATCATGGTCAGTGTCGGCACGAGTGCGGTGGACTCATATTCATGCGCCAGGCAGGGTGGCGCGATAGTTCGGAAGCAATGTATGACATACTTTAACAGATGCACATGAGCAGATGAAGAGTAATATATGTTTCACTTTATATATATGGTAGACAATATGTTTCATTGTAAAGTGTATACACATGACTAGAAAAATCTGAATGGATAATCGAACTAGCACAAATGATATGTAAAAGTAAACGAGAGAAGACAATCCCTGATGCTATATAATGGGGACACGATCGAGGAGACTGATAATAATTTGCGAGTTGTGACCATTTATCTAGAGTGGATGGGATCAGACCCCACACCCAACAAGGGTTGGCGCGTCCAGCACGGCCTGTAGCTCGTGCGTGGTAAGCTGAACCTCTGTTCTTGCCTTGTCAATGGCGTCCTGGATCCTTTGCCTTGCATCCGTCAACTTCCTCCTGAACTCGCTCCGCGCCTCTAGCTTAAGGACTTCGGCCGGGTCTGGAAATGGGTGAGGTTGAGATTTTCCAAGGTTTGCGTCCAGCTCGTCCTTGTATTTGTCTGGCGGGAACCTGACGCGTACGGCCATCTCCAAATGAGTGCTCAGGCTGCGGCACCTGGCCAGTTCATCCTTTAGAGCCACGAAATCTCTCTGCTTCCGGAGCAGCATATCCAGGTTAGCTATGTATATACTTGCATAGCCATGGTGCGGAGCTGCCATGTCCAAAGCATGCAGACGGTCGCAGGAGGTGAGATCCGCATAGGGCATGACCACCACCACGAGCCGGGCGCCTCCCTGCCGCTGGCCTTGACCCAACGCACAGGCCTCTTGGAACTTTTGGAAGTTGCTGAACTTGATGAAGTCCTTTCCGGTGGCTTGGTCGTGAACAATCACGTCGTCTTCCGCGCCGTGGAGACCGAGGAAGCCTTCTGGTCCGTCCACGGCGTCCACGAAGCTCCCTCTGAGAACCACGTCCAGCGGGACCTTGTGCTCTGCCGCCACCGCCCTGGCCGTCGGCAGACCGAGACCCTCCCCGGTGGTACGCCAGTTCGCCGCCGCCGCCATTGCGCTTTGCTTTGCTGCTAGGGCTTTGCGGGGGAGGGAGAACTTGTGATCGATTTGGCTGTGAGGATTTTTGTCTAGCGCACTGGGCAAGATATATATAGAGAGAGATGCTAGCTGATCGGAAATACGCCCCTTAATAATTCCTTAAACTTGGTAAGTTTACCTCGCCATCGACGCGTCGAGAGAAAAGGGAATCAAAGGCGCGTTTCGGACTTGATTAAAAAAGCGCGCAAGGAAATCTCAGCCGTCGGATCGATACGGCTCAAACGATTAAACGGAAAGTAAAGCTGCTCGCTGGGACGCTCCAACCGACTAGACCACAACCCGAACGACGATCGGAAATCGGAAATAGGCGCTTAAACGACCACTTGGCATGAGTGGTGAGCTATCTCAAAAAAA
>LR738714.1:851174372-851193097 GCA_902687465.1 Secale cereale | reverse complement strand
CAGGCCGTTGGATGTGAGCCGCGCAACAGTTGGATCCAAGCAAAAAAAAAAAAGATCTCCCCTAGCTTCTTCTTCCTCTCGCAGTTCGGGTTGGATCCGCATGTCTCGCTCGGGGACCGCGGCGCCGCGCCTCCTATCCCCTCCGGTGGCCGTCCCCGTCGTCAATCCCAAGCCTCGCCGGTCTTCCTCATCGCCGGCCGGACCCCGCCCTCGCCGGCCGTTCTCGTCACCGGTCCTCACCCTCCCGGCCTCGTTGTCGCCTCGACCCATGCAACAACTCCACCTGCGGGTTGCAGCTCTTGACGACGATGGTTGTAGCTCCTCCGCCGCCCCTCGCCATTGATGCTCGCTGCACGGAATTACATCGACAACGGCCGCCAGTCAATCAACGCCATTTGAATGGATGTAGCAAAAAAAATTCACCGGTAGTAGCAAAATCAAACTACGGGTGCAGCAAAACGTCGTCGCCGCCTTCGCGAGGTCACAGCTCCGCCTTACATGGATGTAGCAAAAAACTCTAACGGTACTAGCAAAATCCTACTACGGTTGCAGCAAATCATCGTTGTCGTCATCGCGAGGTCGCATCTCCCCCTGATGGATGTAGCAAAAAGCTTCGCCATTAGTAGCAAAATCCAACTACGGTTGCAGCTTCCCCTTATTGTGTAGTGTCATTGAATCTTTCTATGTCTATGGTTGAAGCTTTTTTCAACCGTTGTTGAAGCTTTTTTAGGTGACGGTTGCAACACTTGTATACGCGGGTGGATCGGGGCATGGCAGCAGGCAGCCATGGCGGCCGGCGAGGGAGCGCCCGGCCACCGGCTATGGGGCTCGTGGTGGCCTAGTCGCAGCCCAGGGGAGGGGGAGGAGGAGGCATGCGTGCGCGTAAGGCTGGAGGTAGGGGATGGAGGTGCATAGGAGGAGGGGGAAAAGAAGAAACATGGCGCAGGGAAAGGATGGGGCAGTAAGTAGGGGATGAAGACATGTGGCTGGAAAAAGAATAAGGAGGGAGGGGTGGTCCACGTGGGGCCGAACAAAAAAACAAATCTCACGTGAGTAAGCACCAGAAGCCAGCGTGGCTAGCGACCGGCCGAAGATTCAGCCGGCGCCCCGGCCAGAAACGATTCCCTTTCATTGATCACATGGACGCTAGGGCCCACAAGGCTTGCAGCAATTTCATGGACCCACTGGTAGCTACACTGCTAATTTGACTAGTAAAACGCCGGCGCGTTATTATCATCATCATTTCTCTTGGGTTACCCACATGGACTTTAGGGTAACAATTAAAGTATAACATGGCTAGGAGGCTCGATGTTACCTTCATGGTTTCCCTCATATTGCTGTCAGACTCCACGGTTCTAGGATTATACGCAAGCGCGTTCGAGCCATGAAGAATGCTTCTGTTAAGCTCCAAAGCATGCACGTGTAAGCATCATTTTTAAGTCAGTGACACTGACACCGACAACTCAAAACAATAGAGAACACTAGTTACCACTCTGTTCATCAGGGGTGCATACTCACTAAAATCATCCTTGAGCTCTCTGAGCTGGTCACGGTAGGCTTCATCATCGGAGTCATCCTCCTCCAATTCAACGATATCGCTTCCGTCCACTGTGGCCTCATGCGCAGACGGTACTTCACGTCATCATCATACCACTTCATGTGTTCTTCACCGCACGCATCCCAGTCAACCGCTCTTGTCTCGCCGTCTTTGTGATACCGCCTCTCGTCCCACACTTTCATGTGATCCGCGTGCTCATGCCCCCAGTCAGTGATCGACTGACAATTCTTCCTACTCTTCCTGGAAGACATAAGAAGCAGTGGACGTCATGATAATGTCAAACACAAACGAAAACATTGCAAATAGAGAACATTGTCCTCACCAGTGGAGGTGGAAGCCACCGGTGTTGATGGGTTTAGCCAGTGGGATATTTTGGGAGATACCAAACTGCGTGGCCACACACTGTGGTAAGTGCCACTCGACGACGTACACACATATCGATGGCACAATGCACCACCAGGCAAGCTTGTCCTCCTCACACATCGAGTTCAGCTCGATCCCCCATTCTTGGTTGTGGTATGGCGACCAGTTGACCTACAAAAGGATTGGTAAGAACCGTGGGAGTGGCAACAAAACGATTGGTGTGCTACTTGGTATACCTGATCCACTGCATTGGATATGAATCAGATTGGGTATGATATTTCTAACTACAAGAATGGAAACTAAACAAATTAATATATTATGTCGATTGTCTTGACCATTTTTGTTTTGTGAGATTTATATTTTGGTTTCATGGCGCAAGAGAGGATGTAATCATTCTAGCCGTCTCCCTCCAATTTCATAGTCTCTACTTCGGTGAGAGGCATGGCAAGTAGGCTACTCATAGACAATGAGTTGTCTATGAATCTTCGAGTTTAGTTTTATGTCCTTTCTATAGTTCAAAGAGAGGCATGACAGGTAGACTACTTGAGATGGAGTAATTTACTAATGTTTCTTTCATATGTGACCTTTGAACTACGTCAAATTGCGGAACATATATTTGAATGTATTATGAGATATAATTGAGTTGTGTCATGAATCAGTATGTACGCTTATGTAAATGTAATTCATCAAGAATTGTAAAATCGGATTTTATTTTCGAAAAAACTAAACAAGCGGTTATGCTATAAAAAAATGCATGTCATGATAGGGTATTGGAGGCGGTTCCATAAAAATATCCTCCTCTTGCAGTCCTCGCATTTCCCAAATATCATTTATATAGATAGAAAATATCTTGAGCTTTGAAATTTCATATGCCCCATTTTATTTAGCCATTTTTTTTTTCTGTGAACCTTGGGATGTGTACGATATAACCACGCCCTTCGCTCATCCTCTTGGCCAGTTATATTACATTCTAGTTACTTACGACTACTCATTCAGATGATCCAGAAAGGATAGTTGTTCGTTTCTTTGAGGCCGGTAATTTTTAGGTTGTGCACTTTTTTATTTGAGGTAGATTAAGTGCAACACAAAATTGGTCATTAATAAAGGATTCTTCTAACTCTTAGAACTTTTGAACTGCCATAACTTTCGTCTCGAGCACTTGGGTTATCCTTATATTCCTTCTGACCTTTTCGAAGAGGGCTATTCGATGGTGATCTCCAATCTTCAATCCGACTTCAGCTAACTAGAGGTTCAATTGTAGAACTTCCTATTTTAATTTGTGTATCAGCACATTGTCACAACATATATGATATATATATATATATATATATATATATATATATATATATATATATATATATATATATATATATATATCTCTACTCCTATAAAAGAGCGAGTTGGTGGTGATGGTGTGTCTGCCTTCGGACCATATCTACCGTCCGTTCCTGAACCTAGGGTCTAAGATTGAGAGTGAGACATGTTGTGGTGAGCCAACCGCCAAAACAATACTCTGGAGGTTTCTCCTTCTCTTGTGAGCCAGATTATTCTGGAACCCCTCCCATCTATCCTTGCCGCCGGCCCCTCCCTGCAATTGAGTATTTCTTTCCCAGTTTCCCTGCGACCGCTGCAATTTAGTTGGGCGAGAGGCAATGCCGATGGGCGCTCCGGTTTCACTTCGTCGGCGTGAACCACCTGCTGAGCTGGAGCGGCACGGGCCCCTGGGAGATGGAGATCGACCTAGCCACGACAGGCGGCGGCCGGGAGTAGCTGGGAGGGGGCGTCCGGGAGCAGCGGAGGAACGGCAGGCCGTGGTCAGGAGCATCTGCGATCCTTTGACAAGGAGCAGCGGAGGCGTCGGCAGTCGGCCACCGGGAGCAGCGATTGGGGGCTGGTGTGCATCACCGGATCACCCCACCCCAATGTGCAGCGAGCGCCGCAGTGAGCGGACAAGCTGGCTGTGGCGGGCGGCGCGACGGGAGCTAGGCTGCGCGCGCGACATCTACGTGCGGATCCTCGTGAGTATTCGACGGGCCGGCTACTACAGGTTCTTCGCCTACAATGGCGACGGTGACATGCTAGAGCTTATACGCGCAGCTTTGGGGAAGTGAGCAGCTCGGGATGATAGTTGGCAGTGCAAGGGTGGTCTCTTTGGCAGTTCCAAGGGGCATTCCCGTCCCTGCATCTCCTTTTTTTAAGGGGTTCCTAATTTGTCAACTAATGGCCTGAATGGGTATGCACTGTCATATTTCAAAGTACGAGTATAAAACATTGCAGTTGCATGTTTCAAAATATGATTTTTTTTTTGTCAAAAAAATATACAGTATGAAATTAGTGATGGCGTTTCTCTAAGCCTGAAAATTTGTGGTGGCATACAGTATGAAACTTACCCCTAAATCTAATAGGCTTCTCCCTTAGTGATATCCCTCCCGGAAAGATGGCCGCGCTGTCCAGGTCTGTGCTCGTGGCCACCCCGGTAGGATGTCCAGGTTGCCGTCGCCAAGGACGTTGAGGTGCCGGTGTGTACGCCAGCATCTGTCTCCCACTGGTTGTGTCCCTTGCATGCCCGACGGGGAGTGTCCCATGTTTATTCTCGCTAGCATTTGCAAGCTCTGAACTGTACATATTACCATGATGAGGCCGCCCCATATTAATTCTTCGCTTCCATGGATATTTGCTGCCAGCGGTAGCGCAATCACACTGGCATAGCGCGGCGTCCGTGTCGATGATGTTGTGTTCTACCTTCATGCTTCGCTGTTGTGATTCCATCTGTCGGGAAGTGCACGCACATTTATTTCATCCCCAATATTGCTTATGTGATTTTCTTATTTGACCAACTTCGGACCTGCACTACTGGATATTAATTCATCCCCAATGTTGCTTATTTGATCAGCTCTTTTTAGAGACATAGACTAATCAATAGCTTAATAATTTATAATCACTTGGACCAATTACCTGATTGGAGACAGGGAGAACGATTGTTGAAAAGGCTTAGGCATGCTAACAGAATTTTGCATGTGCTAGAATCAAGGAAATACGACAACTTGCATGTACATAAAGTTTTGGATAATAGAAGTGCAAATTTGCACAATACCTTTATTGGAGGAAGCTTGTATGCTCGACATGCTTGACCATGTCAAAGCTCATGCATAAGTAATTATATACTCAGGTTTTTCGTGTTATCTGAAAGGTGAGCTTCAATTTTGTAAATTAGTGTTTCTAATAGTCCCGCTGCTTTACTGTCAGTATTTAGGTGGATGGTCCCTGTTTTAAATCCTGATACAAGTAATACACTCTGGCAAGTTTTATGCTGGACGAATGATTCCATGGCCTTATAGATGCCAATGTAACTAAGCATGAATGGGTCTAAAATATTGCTTCTCTTCATGGTGGCGATGTATCCCTTAATATACGAAATGTGTGTGGACGGATTTTCTATTTGCCGCATGGACAACAACAAGTCTTCTGCAGGGTGAAAATTGAGAAAAAAACGTTTGGCTTGGACGAAGGGGTTCATCAGTCGGAAACCATATGTTTGATTTTGCTCAATGTGTACTTATCAACAATATGCTATCACTTTGATTGATGTCTTGGTACATCTTTTATTGTTCGGTAGGCTCCTAACAGCTAAGTAAATAATGTAAACAATTCATACCCGAACTTTTGTGATTCCGTAGCGTAGCACGGGCATCTTACTAGTCATTGGGAGTATTAGGGTTTGCTCCACCCCTCAACAGAAACTGAATGAAGTTGTCTCCTATGATTAGAAGGCAGGACACCAAGCAAACTGGCCGATGCCTTAAGTACTCATGCAATGGACGTCTGTCCATGTCCACGGCCAGCGGTGAAGGGAAGGACTTCAAGATGTTGCTGGCGCATTTCCCTAAAGCCGCTCCTAGAGACGTGTGTCCACCTCGAGGGGGGGGGGGACAAATGACATGCCTCCACCTCTAGGCATCGAGGAAGCGCTTGCAGTGGAGACATACAGAGAGGTTGGCAGTTGGGCAGCTACACAAGAAGGGGGCCATGGGGAAAATCCAAAGTCGCCGAGGAATTAGCATTCTCTTGTGTTGAGTTGGTGTGTTGCTAGCATGTGGGTCATGGCCTGTTGTAGGTGCATGACACAAGGACCAACGTCTCTTCGGAATGCAAGTCCAATGAAACATCTCTAAACTTCCTCAGTCTCAACGTCAGCACCTAACCCTCATCTTCCTTACCTCCGGCCTCCTTCTCACCCCGACCCCTTCTTCCTCATTTTACAAAACTATCTAAATTGAGCAGATAAAATAACAACTCAGCCTAGTAGAGTAACGTAAAAAACACTTCACATAAAAAGGAAATGAAAATCATAATATAATTGTCACAATGAGAATCAATCAATATGTGAATAAATGACGAATGAAGGCAGAACTCCAACCGGTTGCTCAAAAAAGAATAACCAATATATTTATCAGGTGAACTAGTGTTAATAAGCAACACAAAACTTTATGATTCAAAACCGAATGCATCTTATCCTTCTCTATTCAAAAAATTCAAACATTTTTAATTATTGACATAATTGTGTTTACTCTGCTAAGTAACCGCGTGTACTAGTTCTGTATTGACGATGTACTTTTGGCAAGTTCGTCTTCTGCATCGGAGACTCTGGAGCGGAAGGCATGCATCTCCTCAAATTGACGCGCTCTTACCTATCAGCAGCAACAGACACCGTTATTTTGAAGGTAAAACTAGTAGGACTATTATACATCGCGTAACTTAATATAAAGCATGGAAAAGCCTTCGAATTCAAGCTGCTGACACGACGTTAATTATTAAACGTAATAGCTCCATCTTCATTAACACACCACATACATATGTTAACTACAATAATCCTACACCTACGTAACCACCTACGTAATGTTACTTAACCTTCCTAATAATCTAATTCTTTCCCCCCTGATTTTCATGGGGTGGGGCCTGTGCAATTTTCTCTTCCAATCAATGCATGCCAAACCAGCTCTTAAGTAGTTTAACGTAGAATCCCTACGTAGATGTAGCAAAGCCCTGTTAACTATGGCTAGTATTCATTGCAAACATACTTATTGAGATACAGAGAGAAGTATATACCTCCGAAAGGCCTCCTTCCTTTTCTTTCTCACCCTGAAGAGAGAAAAAGAAGACGGGGGAGAGCTGTTAAGTGATCGAGCATGAAAAATGAGACATCAATTTCTTTTAGGAGCCTAATCCGTCAAGAATAGTTGTAGAATTACCTGGCCTTGGAGTGTGGGAACGGCATGATGGACCAAGTACTGCACATCTACGACACCGATCTGCTCTTCGGGGTCCTGCCAAATACATTCAGGTGAGAAAAATGCAACAAGTTGTTCTTCGAGACATATATACAAGATATATATATGTTTCCGAATGCTGCTCAAATAATTAATCTGACTAGGTTTACATGGACGCATCTCCAGAAATTTGAGTCAAGACCCCATGCATGGACAAAGTCATTCTGCACTCAAACCCACTTGATCTTTATTTCAGGTCAGACAAGTGAAAAATTTCAATCTTACAATTTCTTGAGAAGTGTACAGACGCACCTGGATCATATGCCACACGCATCTCCAAGCATCCCTAGAGAAGACGGGCGCCATCACCTCGACGAACCTACATCCATGCACACATTTTTTCTCCGATAAAGGTCATTTCATTCAAACGTTATATCGAGCTGATACAACCACAATGAAAGAATATGCATCCACAGCATAACAAGATGCAAACAGGCAGCAAGTTCAAAAATTATAAAACAGAAAAGTAACTAAAGAGTAGCCTAGGATATAGGAAGACATATCCGCAAACTACGCCGTCATCCAGGATGGGAGAAAACCTCCCTGGCCATATGCATCATGCACACATGCTTGCATCTTAGTTAAGCTCATCAAATGCTACAGATCATGGCAAACAAAGCGTTGGTGGACTAGGACAACAATAAAGCTTCCTTTTCAAAAAGTGAAATCGTGAACAAAAATGATCAGCAGGTGATGGAGTGAAGAATTCAGGTAGTTACCCGCTGCATGGTGGTTTGTGCACGTCCCAGCAACGTTCCCCTGCTGCATCTGTCCTGTTTATGGCAAACAACCCAAATTAATTTCGGACATTTCTAACAAGATAGAAATGTATCATCACGGATCCTGCATGCTTACTTGTGAATCTCGCTGTCGTTTCTCTTGACGGTGACATCATAATTCGTGGTTCCATTGGCTGCGTCCAGCCCCGGCTGCGATATCTCAAGCCCATGCTTTCTCACAATGTCGAGGTACCTGCATGCGACCAGAAGATGTTCACCACCACAAAGAGAAATACTGAGAGCTTAGATGCAGCATGGGCATGGAAAGATCACGGTACATACGCTTCTGCAGTAAAATTCTCGACACCGAGGTCCTCGTCCCATAGGAAGATGTAGTCGTAAGGCGCCACGATGCTCGGGTGCAGGAACCTCTTGGCAAACCACCTTCATTGGAATTATTTTCAGGTGAGGGGTTAAACATTGTCAATACATTTGTTGGCCAGCTCCGATTCTGATCTCACAAATATTTTGGGACCCCACAAACTTGGCTGGAATCAAACCTAAGTTTGAGCATATTTTGCATAAGTTGGGTTCTACTTGAAACAGTTTGGCTCAAATTAATGTTTTATCGAAACATTTGGGTACATAGTAAATTAAAATGAGAACCAGTTAGGAGCTAGTTAGGACTGATTGAAAGCCTTGGAATGGAAAGTTATATTACCATTTGGTCTGCTTCCTTGCGCTGACATGCGCGACCTCCTTGGACCACTCAAACTCATCATCCCACTCCGTGGTGCGGCCATCGTAGTGGAACAGAACGATGTCGAAGTTGTCGGAGAACTGCAAGTGCCATTTAATGATAATGGGGTTTATACATACTACATTGAAAGCCAAGGAATCTATTTCTTGATTCCTCTATTGCTTACAACAATATGAAAAACCTCTCCTTAAGTTATTACCTTCTGAATGGTTGCATTGACATTTGCTCTCTCGTCGTACCCCACGGCGAGTGCAAGAAGGTATTTGCGAGTCACGCTGTCCTACACACCGTATCAGAGACACACACATACCGGAACAAGGCCATCGTCAGAAATTAAACCATGAAAGATGAAATGAAACAAGATCCTTTGATGTATGTTGGTCCAGAGCCAGGAACGAACTGCAATGCGTGAACTAAGCCAGCAGGTTCGAACAAGGTAACTGAAGATGAGAGGCAGAATACCTGTATTGGGGATCCCCAGAGCCGGCGCAGGTGAAGGTCAGTCTCCGAAACCATGATCCCCGGCGGCAGCCGCCTCTCCGTTCCTTCTTCAGTGTTTCTTGCTTTTGCAACCTCTGCAAACTAGAAGAAGCAGAGTTTGGCATATCTTGCATTTCTTTTTAGCAACGAACAGAACTTCACAACTGTAAGGTACCACTGAAATCGTGGGATTTGGGCTTGATGGCGCCCATAGTCTGCCAAGTATGCTCATGTGAAGTAAGCTGGAGTTTGCAGCACCGCTACTCGACCATGGCATCATGCCACCATACTGAAGCTGCATGTATATGCACACATTTGCCTGATAAGTCAGAGATCATGATGATATAAGCAATGTATGATAATGTGTGTGTGTGCGCGCGCGTGCGTGTCTATCTCTATCTCTCTGCCTCTAGATCTCTACCTTGGGTGTGATCACCACCGGAAAAGAAATGCCGACGACAAACCCGAACGCTGCGGCGGCCAGCACCGTCAAGACCTTGCCTCCTTTCCTTCTCATCCTCACAGTACTATGTGTGCTATGCCGGCCTTATGGAGAAGAGGACCTCCAAGAGCAAATATATCTCCGGTAGATTGGGAGTATGGAGACGAAGACTTGAGTTGTGGCTCGATCGGGAATTTTAGAACTTTTGCATCCATCCAACCTTGCAACTCCACGTAGTACGTGTAGAGACTAGAGGAAGAGCTTGACTTCCCCAACGTGCTCGCCTGTTCACGCCACGCGGCACGCATAGAGAGAGTTGACTCTTCCACTAAAACGCACTTCTGTTTGGGTGCGTTATTAATGGAAGCTAGCAGATGCAAAAGCTAGCTGGAGGAAGACGTCATTGATTGATCGACGTGCGCTCCCCCTACCTCGTACGTGCATGGGCCTCACCTCTTCTCGCTTTCTTGCTTATTTTTTCCTCGAAAATGGAGCTCCATGTTAGAGTAATCTGGTGTTTAATTAGACCTCCTCCAATGCATTGGTGCTAAGATATGGTGCTAAGCACATTAAAGAGCTAAGCAACTAAAGTCCACAATGCAAAGGTGCTTAACTTGTTGTAGCTAAGCATCCTTCATTTAATGAATTAGCAACTAAAGTTATCCATGCATTGGTGGGCTTCTTTCATTTAAGTGTTTTCCCTAGGTTCCCGCGCTTGGCATTGTTTCTTTCTGGGGTCACCACACCCATCTCTCTCTTCTTAATTACCTTGCCACATCATTTTTTTTGCATACGTGGCAGACTTAGTACCTGTACAAGGTGGAGCATTGGGAGGGGCCTTAGTCTGTTACTACTCCCTCCGTCCTGGTGTATTGGGCGCCTAAGGAGCTGCACCATGATCTAGGTGTGATGGGATTGGCCGTAATATTAGATATAATTAGCATTAAAAATCTTGTAAGTTGAGCTAATTAATTGCAATTCCTTTGCCTTACCAATCAACATGCAGCACGAAACGCATGCAACCAGAGTTATTGCCCATAAGATTGAAAACTTGTGCATGAGGGTGAAGCGAACGAGGCATGGGAGTGATACGAGGCTGATTTAATTCCTTCGCGCCTTACTCATTTGGAAATTCTAAAATCGCTAAGATGCCCAATGCACCTGGACGGAGGGAGTACTACTTTATAAAAAAACACGAGTTTGATGAATCCACTGGCTCAGTCTCTCGGAGATGCTCATAGGGGTAGAGTGTGTATGTTCATACGGGTGAGTGTATGCGCGTATGTATGAGCACTTGCGTCTGTACTGTGTTAAAAAAAATGACCCGAGTCATCCACCTATATCCAACGTCTCACCGCGCTCTCGAAGGATATATCCATCACATCATCAATAATTTGAAAACATGTAAATTGCATCAATCATAATTTGGAAATAACATTAATCTGCAATATACTACTTATAAAAGCACGAGTTTGATGAATCCAAATGATCTGATGCATTCAACCACCTAATACCTATATCCAACGTCTCACGCTGTTCCAAGGATGTATCCATTACATCACCAATAATTTGCAAAATTGTATATTGCATTAATTGTAAATTGGAAATGCCATTAATTCCACTAAGCACAATTAAGTTAAGAATCAACATAAATAGATGATACCCCGCTCGCTTCTACGGGATTGGTTGCAATATTTTTTTCTGAAATTTTAATGAAAATTATTATATACATACATATATATATATATATATAGGAAAATGGTTGTGTACTCCTGGGAGTATGTACTCCCGCTCCTCATATACCATATAGCTGAATCATTTATACCTCTTTATTATTTTTAATATACTTCATTACTAATTATTAGATACCCCAAAATGATTTTCATGAAAAAATTCATGCGAGTCTACATATTTTAAATGTTTACGTATATACTGATATGTTTGTATGTGAAAAAGGTATATTACAAAAAGTACGTCGCAGATGATATTTTTTCAACAAAACTCGTATTGGGGTATCTTAGAATATTTGATGAAGTATATTAAGAATGATAAAGAGGTATAATTAATGCGTATATGAGGTATATTGAGGATGGGAGTACATACTCCCAGGAGTACAAAAGAGGAGTATATATATAAGTTTGATTTTCCATGCATATTAAGAGAGAGATAATTAGTGTGATAGATGAGGTGGCATGTGTGGGGAGTTGTGATGTGTGCATGTTGAGAGAGAATATAGAAGCCATTTAGCATGCATGTTAAGACAAATAATTAGCAGGGTGATGAGGTGGCTTGTGTAGTGAGCTGGCATGTGCATGTTGATAGAATTGAGATAGTGGGGATCAAGTACTCCCTCCGTTTTTATTTAGTCCGCATATTAGAGTTGACTGAAGTCAAACTTTGTAAAGTTGGACGAAATTTATAGAAATGAATATAAATATTTGGCATACCATATCTATATGATGTGGAAGTACATTCAACAACGAATCTAATGGTAATGATTTGTTATTGTACATGTTAATATTTTTGTCTATAAACTTTGTCAAAGTTTGTAAAGCTTGACGTTGACCAAAACTAATATGCGGAGTAAATAAAAACGGAGGGAGTATTTAGGTATATAGAATATAGGATTATGATTAATCTAGGAAATAATAATACCAGTCTTAGCAAATTAGTCAGGCATGCAATCAACTTTTGTGCAGCGCAAGCTTAGCGTGTCCTAGTAGGCTTGCTGATTTGGTGATAGCACCCGTCCTACATGAGTTACATATACGACGCGTTTGGTTCAGATCAGGTAACGTTTTCAGATTTGTAATCAGAATGCAGTGTATTAGGCTACGAATTGGTTGATTACGTCATGTGTTTGGTTCGACGAAGGGTTGGTGTCCCCCAAACCAGAGCGTCATAAAAGAATTGAGCAGAAGGGAGAGGCCCGGCCGGCATGCCTGCTTGCGACGAAGAAGAGGAAAGTCCGGCAAGCATGGCTGCTTGCGACGGGGATGGAGAGATCTCCGCTGCCGGCGTGGCTACTAGCAACGGAGAAGGGAGAGATCCGGCCAGAGTTCTTGCTCGCGAGAAGAGGGAGGCCCGGCCGGCGCTGCTGTTCGTGGTAGGGATGGGGAGGTTCGGTCGGCGTCGCTGCTCGTGGCGGAAAGGGGAGGGCCGGCGGGGTTCGGCCGGCGTCGCTGCTCGCGGCCGAGAAGGGAGAGGTCCGGGCGCCGAAGGGAGAGAATCGTGGTGGAAGCGACAGGCGAGGTTGGGGGCGAGCGGAAAATGGAGATCCGGCGTTTTCGGTATCCACAAGGTATAGCCCGTTGTGGGCTTTACGAAGCAATGTATCGGATTACACGACGATTGAAACCGGCCTAGCCGTACCAAACGCTGGTAATGTCTTCGCTAAGCGGTGTAATCGGGAGACAGTAGAAAACCGCCGAACCAAACGCGTCGATAGTCTATAAGAATAGTCAGCCAAACTCCATCGGAGGTGGAGAGTTCCCACAACCAAAGTTTTATTCATGAAACCCAAATTATGTGCGCCTAGTTCAACCTCTTTTGAACGAGAATACGCAGGAGATCCGTGTGCCGATATATATGTAAAGATAGAAAGCATCCAACTTGTTGCAAGGAGTTGCTCAATGGCGCCAACAAAATCAGACGGGAAGATAAACAAGATTAATAAGTGTAAGTCTGCCACTAATTGTCAGGAGCCTCCCCCGTGCCAACTACTACGAGTTATCAATCTTATCTTCCAGATTTTTGCAATTATACTCTACATCAGAAAATATAATCCAAGAAAAGAAGAAGCATGCAGGTAATTGTTTCCTAGGGATCCGGAGTGCCCCAAGCGTATCTTCCTGACCAAACAGACCACGTACGTGTTTATCTTTATCCTCGACGTGCCACCGACACTGATGTGTTTATCCTCGACGTGCCACTGCCCATGATTGCTTGTCCGAGCAACGCTCATCTCAGATTTCTAAGATCTCATTCATTTCGCAGGGTCACGTCCTCAGCTGAGCATGGTTAATAATATAGCCAGCTGCTGGCTATATGATGTTGCCATGTCACATATAGCCAAGCTTATAATCAACAAGTACAATAGCTAGATATAAATATGTACTGCTTTGCTGATACATGGCCCATCCCACTCTCTCACAAAGTACCTACGAGCACGTGCTGCAGCCGGCTGTTAACTAGTAACCCGCTTCTCTTCTCTCTCCTCTTCTCTCTCTTCCAAGTAAGCAAAAATATAATATTTAATATCTTACAGCCCGCCTACATCACCTTATTGTACTTGCTCGCCGTGTTCACCGTGTTCCTTCTCGCGGCATCCCAGGCCGTGCTCACCTCCGCATCACTCTTCCTCCAACGGTACTCCGGATGTTTGGACTGTAGAATATTGTTGTGTTCCTTGATATATGGAGCCATCAAAGAGTAATTTTGTAAAATTGTGTAATATGCTTGAGTAAGAGAATGTTTGTCCATATATATTAATACTTTCGATCGAAGCCTGTCTTTTCCATCCAGTCTGCCCTCATGCCGCGATTCAGGAGCACCAATCGCCTTAAGGTCAGGAATAAAGTCAACACAAAACTCAATGACCTCCTCATTTTCATGGCCGTTGGAGATGCTTCCTTCTGGCCTAGCACGGTTATGAACATATTTTTTAAGACTCTCATGAACCTCTTAAAGCAGATATTCAAAGAAGATTTTCTTCTCTTCTTTGGTAAGAGCGTAGCTGGCATGATCCTGATGTATGTCGTCTTTTCCGTGCATACGTTGCTAGTCCTCCCGTGCCTCCAGTGTATCTTTTCTCTTCCCATATACGCCGAAGAAGCCTAGCAGGTTCACGCAAAGATTCTTCGTCACGTGCATCATGTCGATTGCAAAGCGGACCTCTAGGTCTTTCCAATAGGGTAGGTCTCAAAATATAGATTTCTTTGTCCACACGGGTGCGCTTCTGTCAGCGTCATTCGGAACAGATTGTCCGCCAGGACCCTTTCATGTATATCAAGTATAGCATACCACATCACCTTGGCAGGAATCTTCTTCCTGGGGCGCTCGCCCTCAGCATGACCAGGGTCATCGCGATTGATCTTATAGCGCATTGCACCGCTTGCCGGGCATGCATACAAATCCTCGTACTCATCGCGGTAGAGGATGCAGTCATTACGACATCCACGTATCTTCCGCACCTCTAATCCTAGAGGACAGACAACCTTCTTTGCTTCGTACGTACTGTCGGGCAATTCGTTGTCCTTTGAAAGCATCTTTTATAACATTATCAGCAACTTTTCAAATCCCTTGTCAGATACACCATTCTCTACCTTTCATTGGAGAAATTCCAGTCTGGTGCCCAGTTTTTTATTGTCATCTTCACAATTTGGGTACAACAATTTCTTGTGATCCTCTAACATGCGCTGCAATTTCAGCCACTCATTTTCACTTGCGCAGTTTCTCTTTGCATCGGCAATGGCCCGACCAAGATCATCGGCGGGCTCATCTGATGCCTCTTCTTCAGCTTCTTCCCGCATTGTCGGTGTCGGGGAAACTGATCCACGAACACCTATGGGACCGGCGGGCCGAGTCCCTTTCGATTCGGCGGGGGCGGAGATCGCGCGAAGAGCAGATCGAGGCGAAGCACACGAGCAGTTTACCCAGGTTCGGGCCGCACGGATGCGTAAAACCCTACTCCTGCTTTGTGGTTTGTATTGATTTCTTGCTCAGGAGCGCTGAGTGCCACAGTACACTCTAGCAGCTAACGAGACCGAGCGTGAGAGTTCTTCTGCCTCGAACCCCCTCTACGTTGTGCATGGGCCTCCTTTTATATGCTCAAGGGGTCACCGACAGGTGGCAACGCAGATGAGGGCAAAAATGGAAAGATGTTGTAGTTGGTACAGCTACCTGTACAGTGTATCATACCTAACCCTGACGGCAGGGGACAAGGGCATTAAATGCCCGTCTGCGTCGCCCAAACAGTGCAAAAAGGGACCGTCAGGGCCGCCACCGCTCGCCACGATGGCGATCTTGTCAGCGCCGCTTGCCACCGCGTACCGCTGGCTGCACAGCCTCCCGCCACGTACGCCTGGAAGGGTCCCAGAGCGACACGTTGGTGGATGTGCTGGAGCGCAGGTACATAGTGGAAGCTTGCCGCGGCAAGTGCCTTGCCGCGGTCGTTGTCTTGTCGCGTCCGGGAGCTTGTCGCTCACCAGGCCTTGCCGGGACGCGTGGCGCGTCGTGGCAAGTTCCTTGAGATGCCTTGAGTGGCCTTCCCGGCAAACTCCTCTTGCCGGGGCCTTGTCTCCTTGGCTTGAATACTTTGTTCTTGAATGGCTCCAAAGGAACCACGGAGGACCTTGGCGGCCACCCGGCAAGCCTTGCCGCGGGGTGCTGCGACTGCCCGTGCACAAGTTCGGGATACTAGGGTACCCCTATTCTAGTACACCGACAGGAGCCCCCGGGCCTGGTCCATACACGGTGCCGAGCGCTGTTGGGCCAGGCTCAAAACAGGGCACGGGCACGCGCGGCCTGGGTTACGCCGTATCTTACTCCGTATCCACCGCGCCCTCCCTTAATGACACGCGTTAACTGCGGCGTCGTGGGAGAGATCGTGGGTGGTTTCTTTATTCTGAAAAGGCGGAACGTCCGCCCGTCCCTCTTTATAAGCAGGGGAAACAGGGGCAGTTCGCCCATCCGCCCGTTGCTACTCCAACCTTGAAAATCTCCGCCGCTACCCTTCTTCCCAAAGCTGAAAGAGGGTAGCGCTCCGCCCCCTCACATCGCCACTAGCACCACCAACGCCGTCGATCTCCCTCACCACTTCCGCCATGGATCCGAAAACCGACAAGGGGAAGGGCGCGAAGTCGGCCGAGGCGCAGCGGCTCGTGGCGCTGCGAAAGGAGCGGGCTGTCTTCCCCCCAAGCTTGCCGCGAGGGAGCTGAGGGAGAACTACTACCTCTTCTGGTCGGGGGAGACGCGGGCGCACCCGCGCACGAAGGTACTTCCAGCCGTCGCCTGGAAAATGGCTCCAACTGGATACCCTTTCTTCGCCTTGTTCTTCTATTGCAGGCTCTGCCCGCCTTTCTCTGAATTATTCCGCGACATTATGAACACCTACGGGTTCCGCCTCCTTGACTTCACCCCCAACGCCGTTCTGACCATGGCAGTTTTCGCACACCTCTGCGAAAACTTTGTCGGAGTCTATCCCAATGTAGCCCTTTTCCGCCACTTCTTTATGCCTCGAGTTGAGAGAGGAGAGCCCTTATCCGGCGGAATCGCCTGGATCTCGAGAGCCCACAAGAAGGAAGCTTATCTGGAGGGAGAGCTCCGCAGCAAGTGGGAGGAGTGGAGAGCAAACTGGTGCTGGATTGTCGAGGAGAACCCGCAGCCATTTACCGCCTGGCGCCAAACCCCAGTGGTGCGCGACAACGATTGGAGCAACGTGGCCCCGGAAGACGACAGGCTGAAGATTGCCGTCGCCCGGATCCTACGCCTCAGGCTTGCCGGGCTCACTGTAGGCGCAGTTGGCGCAGATTTCCTTCCCCGCCGCATCGCCCCCCTGCAGGAGAGGAAGAGACCCGCCTGGGAGTTCGAGAATGCGGCGGACATCATGAGGCTGCGCCCGGGCCTCAACTTCAACTTCACTGTCCTGGAGCTCAACGCGATGCTCCAGGAGCTGTTCAAGTACGACCCGCAGCATCCCGAGGTGTTCAGGTTGTCGCAGGGTGTCGTTCCGCTATGCAACAACTCTGCGCTCAGCCGCATTCGCGCAATGATGCCGCTGTGCGACTCGCATGGGATTGACCCAACTTGGCAAGAGCCTGCAGATGATGCCGTGCAGGCGTTCTTCGACAGCTTGGAAGAAGTGCCGATTCGCTCCGACAAGAAGAAGGGCCTCACCCGCGACACCACCGATACGGAGATGGCGCGCATCGCCACTAGGCTGGAAGAGGCGGCGGCAGCAGTAGCCGCGGGCGAGTTCGGATTCACCGTGGAGGAGGCAGAGGCGGCAAAGGCGGCAAGCCTTGCCGAGCGAGATGAATTTGCCGGCGAGGGAGAGCTTGCCGCACATGACGCCGAGTCGAGCGAGCCCGCCGAGCATGGCGTCGAGTCGAGCGAGCCCGCCGAGGATACGAGCGGCTCGCTGGAGATCGATTCCTCTTCCTCCTCATCTTCGGACAGCTCGCCGCAAGCAGAGCCCCCAGCTCCACCGAGAAGGCGTCTCCGCAAGACCGGGGACGTAGCGGAGCGGCAGACGGGTCGACAGCCGCTGCGCCGCGCGACACGCTCCATCGCGGCAAGTACTGTTGCCGCGGGAGCACCTCGCGCTGCTGCGGAAACTGGAGCGGGTTCTTCCCGGACCACCGCTTCTGCTCCTGCCGCTTCTCACGCCACGGCGGCAGCCGGAGCGGGGTCGTCTCAGACCACCGCCATTGCTCCCGCCAAGCGGCCAAGGGAGCCTACTCCTCCACCTCCTCGCGCTGGACATGAGCCGGACTTCGACTTCTCCGCGCTCAGCTTCGACGAGGAAGAAGAAGAGTAAGATTCTTGTTGTACTTGCATTTTTTCAATTTTTGATGTTCTGTCTTGTATCTCATTTGCTTTTCTCCGAACCTATCCTTTTCAGGACTCTGGTCCAGAGAGCGGCAAAGAGAGCCTAGGTCCCGGCGAGGAGAGAGGAGGTGATCATCGTCGAGGACGAACCCACCGAGACCACCTTGCCGGACCCGGCAACTAATCTTCAGAGCAGCCCCCAGCGTAAGTGTGTGGGTCACTTTCCGCTGTTAGGCGCGCGTGGGTGATACGTCTCAAACATATCTACTTTTCCAAACACTTTTGATATTGTTTTGACCTCATTCTTGCATGATTTGGACTAAACTAACCCGGACTGACGCTGTTTTCAGCAGAGCTGCCTTTATGGTTTATTTGTGTGCAGGAAAACGGATTTTTAAACATCTCAGAAAAATCCACGAAAAATCCACGCACCCGAAGAAACAACATACCAGAAGTGGGGCCAGAGGGGGGCCAGGGGGTGCCCAGGCGCCCTGTGGGCGCGCCCCCCCTGGGCCGCGCCGGGGGG
>LR738714.1:851157048-851174323 GCA_902687465.1 Secale cereale | reverse complement strand
GGGGGGGGCGCCTAGGTGGGGCCCACGCCCCCTGGTGCCCTACTTTAGCCCGTATTTTTTCCTCCGAGGCAGAAACCCCAGATCGGAAGTCCTTTTCGCTGTTTCTCGTCGCGGAGCCGCCGCCACCCTTTGTTCTTCTTCGGGAGGGCTAATCTGGAGGCTGATTTGGCCTCCGGAGAGGGGAGATCGTCGCCATCGTCATCATCATCACCACTTCATCCTCCCTCCATGACTTCCCCCTTCATGTGTGAGTAATTCCCTTGCTGTAGGCGAAGGGGATGGTAGGGATTGGATGAGTTAGATCATGTAATAGTTCGTCAGATTGTTGGGGGCATGTTGCCTATCATCTATTATGGTGTTTATCATCTTTGCTACAACTTGTTATTCTTAATGCTTGACACTAGGGCCTGAGTGCCATGATTTCAGATCTGAACCTTATGTGTTTGCATGAATATATTTGTGTTCTTGATCCTATCTATGAGTTGTATGCACCTGTTACGGTTCGGAACCGGCGATCCCAAAGGTGACAGCTTGGGACACCAAAGGGGATGGTCCGTAGTTTGAGGATTACATGTATCCATTGAGTTCATTGCTTTGTTCCGGTGCTCTTTGACAGGAGCACCTTAATATCCATTAGTTCCTTTTGGCCCCGTTCGTAGCGGGATGGTAGGACAAAAGATGTTGTGCAAGTTCTTATTGCAAGCACGTACAACTACCTACGGGATACATGCCTAATGTTTGATATTTGCCTAGATGATCATTACTTTTCCGTGTGCCGTGCCCCAAGTTAGAAACTATCTCATCCATGCAACGCCCAACCATCCATCTCCCTAGCCTACAGTATTTAAAACCTTGCTTGTCACTAGTTGCCACTTTTGCTATTTACTACTGCTATTTACTTTTGCTATTTACTTTTACTATTACTATCATCACTACCATATCACTGTTACCGCTTATCTTTTGTTGCAAGTTAGTATATTTCAGGTGCGGTTGAATTGACAACTCAACTGTTAAAGCTTATAAATACTCTTTGGCTCCCCGTGTGTCGAATCAATAAATTGGGTTATTCTTACCCGCGAAGACTATCTCGATCCCTTACGGTTGAGGGTTATCAAGTACCGTTTTCTGGCGCCGTTGCCGGGGAGCATGGCAATATTTACAAGTCTACTTGAGATATCCTACCTGCTGCACTTTATTCATTATGGGTAAGAAAGGAGACCCCAAGGTTCCGATCTTACGATCCACTACAAGAAGAGGTACTGCTCTGAGCACTAGTGCTACGCTTGATTCACCTTCTGTTATGAGTAAGTTTGCCTCACCACCACCACATGATGCTCCTACTGAATCTGTTACTATGTCTGATACACTTGATGATGCTTCTACTACTTTTGATGATGATATTAGTTCACTTGGTTATGCTCTTGAGAAACAAATTACTGCTGCTGCTGAAAAATATGGAATTGAACTTCCTGTTACTCGCTACCCTATTGGTGAAACTTATGATTTTCCTGAATTGAGTAAACTCCAGGAGAGGCTCCTTGATGATGATTACTATATACTTGATGAAGATTTATGCAAGGAACTGACAGAGTTTGCTGGCTCTGACCCTGAAACTATTAAGAAAATATTTGAAAAACACTCTTTGAAAAACAAAACCGTTCCTAATCCTGAGTTTGCTACATCTCCTATATGCATTGATGATCCTGATTTTGATTTCTCTGTTGATCTTTCACTTATACCTATGGTTGAAGCTGACCCCTTTTATGGCAGAGAAAATGATGATGCTATTGCACTCCTAACTAAACTTGGTGAACTAGGTAGCCTGTTTACCACAGATGAGAAGATACGCTACTTTTATGTGACCAAGCTTCTTCCTTTCTCGTTGAAGGAAGGTGCTAAAGCATGGTATGATTCACTCCCATGCGGTTCTATTAAGAGTCCTCAGGACTTAGCTCACTCTTTTGTTGATAAGTACTTTCCTGCTCATATGCAACATGCTGCTTTACAAAGAATTTATAACTTTAAACAGTTGCAGGATGAGTCCCTCCCTAAAGCTTGGGGGAGGTACTGCAGTTTGATTCAGGCTAGACCAGGACATGGAGTTCCTAAGAATGAATTAATTGATATATTCTATGCTGGTTTAACTGATGACTCTAGGTCCTATCTGGACAGTTGTGCTGGTTGTGTTTTCAGGAAAAGAACACCGGATGACGCGGAAGATCTAATGGGCAGGATTGCCAACAACTATGAAGATTGGTCCGTCCCTGAACCACCCCTCCACCAACAAAGAAGAGGGGCATGTTTGTTCTAAGCCCCGAGGATATGCGAGAAGCAAAGAAGTCTATCAAAGAGAAAGGTATTAAAGCTGAAGACGTGAAGAATCTACCCCCTATTGAGAAGCTGTGTGAGCCTACCACTCACCCTCCTATGGTAGAGGTACACTCTCTTTTAGATTTCAACGAAAGTGACATCCCTCATGGTAAGCCTCCTGATCAATGTTTAGATGAGTTTGATAATTTTATTATGAAACAGAATCATTTTAATGAGAGGATAGAAAGTCAGTTGCATGATAATTCCCTTGCTATCAAAAAGTTGCTTGGTGTTTTAGATAGAACAGTTAATGATGTTCAGTGTCTTGTGAAGCATTTTCATATGGTTCAAACTCAGCTTGATCAAATTTCTAATGTGCAAAGAGATTTGCTTGCCAACAATGCCAAACAAGATAAATTGCAGGCTTTTGGGATTAAGACCCGAGGAGGAACTAGTACTCAAGATCCTCTTTATCCAGAGGGACATCCGAAGAGAATCGAGCAAGATTCTCAAATGCAGGAAGAAGAAATTGTTGTCTCTCCAAATAAGAAAAATAAACATAAAGAGACTAACAATTCTAATGATCCTATTGCAGATGAAGAGCCAGCTATTGATCCCAACAGTGTATCTATCTCCGATGCTGAGACTGAAGACGGTGCTAAACCTCAAGGAAATAATAATGAGAAGAATGATCCACCTGAAGTTCGAGAAGAAGAAGCACCTGACAAACGTAAGAGGTACACTAAAGAAGACTTCATCGCAAGAAAACATGGGAAGGAGAAAGAACCATGGGTACAGAAACCCATGCCCTTTCCAGGTAAGTCCATCAAATCTAAAGAAGAAGAGCATTACAATAAGTTTTGTGAATGGATTAAACCTCTTTTTCTTCAAATCCCTTTGACTGATGCTATTAAGTTACTCCCTTATTCAAAATATATGAAAGATATTGTCACTAACAAAAGAAAAGTTCCTAATGATGCAATATCTACTATGCTTGCTAACTACTCTTTCAGTGGAAAGTTTCCTGAGAAGCTCGGTGACCCAGGTATACCCACTATCCCTTGCTCCATAAAGAATAATTATGTCAAAACTGCTTTATGTGATCTTGGAGCGGGAGTGAGTGTTATGCCTCTCTCTCTTTACGAGAGGCTTTGTTTAGAGAAACTAATTCCTACAGATATCTCCCTTCAGATGGCTGACAAGTCAACCGCTGTTCCGATAGGTATTTGTGAGGATGTTCCAGTTGAAGTTGCTAATTGTTTAATTCTTACTGATTTTGTTGTACTCGACATGCCCGAGGATGGGAGCATGTCCATTATTCTTGGTAGACCTTTCCTTAACACCGCTGGTGCTATTATTGATTGCAACAAAGGGAAGGTTACCTTTCATGTGAATGATAAAGAACACACGGTATATTTTCCGAAGAAGACCGACAGGAGGCATGCCCTCAACTCTATAGAGAATATTGAGACCGTGAAAATTGGATAATGGGATTGTCCGCTAAATATGCCTCACAAATACAAAACTATCATGGTAGGGACAATGTCCGTCAAGGTAAAAGTTCAGTAATTACTTCGTAGGAGGTGAGACTTTTTGTTCTATATACCGCTTGTTTGTTGGTAAGACTTGATCAACCTTACTAGTGAACGTGTTATATACAGATAAAAAGTTGAGCTTCCTATATTTTCATTTGTTTTTAGTATTGTCCCACTTGCTGTACCAAGTATCTATGTTTTTGAAGCTTTACGATACTACTAACTACTTCAAGTTTTCAGAGAGTTTCGCAGCTTTTTGAACTTCGAAAAATTTTCAACAGTGAAGTTTTCAGAAAAATTCCAGAAAAATTATATTAAAAATTTCCACAACGGGAGAGACCCGAAAAGTCCTGGGGCCAGCCAGGGGGGCTACCAGGGGCCCAGGCGGCCAGCTAGCGCGGCCCAGCCCCTGGCCGCGCCCACAGGGCGCCTGGGGCCCACAAGGCCCCCCTCCAGGTACCTCTTCCTCCCTCCTCTCTCTCTTTTTCCAGAAACCCAAGTTCTGGTCGTGTTCTTCTTGTTCTTGCTGTTCTTGGGGGCGATTCTTCGATCTCTCTCTACAGCCCATCATTTGAGCTGAAATTTTGAGCAAATACTCCCTGGTATGTGACTCCTCCACCCCTCCAATTAGATTTTTGATTGGTGGCCTCATTTGTGAGTATTTAGTAGTTCTTGGTGCTGTAGAGATGAGCTTGCATGCATGTATAGAAAGTTATTTTCCAAGTTTTGATGCAAGTTTATGCCTTGGGCAAGTGAGTTGAGTAGTTTGCCTTAGCTCACTTTGTTTTAATCCTTGTTTTTGTGAATTGTAATTTTTTTTTCAGAAATGAGTTTATTAGGAAGGGCAAAAGGATGGCTTGAGAAGAGGAGGCCCACACACTCCGATTGAGTCACTAGAGCCGCAGCTTCACCATCGACTGCTAGGGTGAGCTATAATGAGGATCATGTGCCCATGGAGTTGTTGGAAGACACAAGCCCAGCACGTGCGATGACATATCCATGTGATGAATTCATGGAAGCTGCGGGAATCAAGGATGAGTTTTATAATCTTTGTGCTAATGCAGGTTTGACATGGCTCGTCACCAGCCGTGTTACCCAGTATCAAAAACTCACCTCCATTTTCATTAACAGTTTTAGATATAATCCCGAATCAGGTGCTATTGAGTTTAAAATTTATAATGATCTTATCACCATGACTCTGGGAAATTTTTGTGAAGTAATAGGTGTGCCGAACGTTGGGAGGATGGCAAGGATGGCCACTCAGCCCTCCGAGCTGAAAACCGTCATCAACTCTCTCTGCAGCATGGGTACGAGGGATATTCATCGGTCGAAGATCTCCAGTATCTTGTTTCCTCACCTCAGGTATTTTGCATATTATATTGCTAGAGGGGTGTTAGCTCGTGACAACATGAGCAACATTTCTGCTCCGGATATTGCTATCCTGGCAGCAGCCCTCTCAGGGAGGTCTGATTATAATATTGGTACCTTAATTGCTCGACGCCTTGCTATGAACGGTAACAAGGGGGACTTATATGGTGGCATTTATGCCACGCTTATCTTAGAGCATCTTGGAGGCACCCCACACCCTGATGATACTCCTTTTATTTATTTGAGCTTTGATCTTGCTGCTATGAAAAGACATAAGTTTGTTACCATGGGGTCTGAGCTTGATAACCTTGTTTATATCTTGCGTTTCGGAACTACCGCAGAATGCGAGATCCGTCT
Organism: Secale cereale; assembly: GCA_902687465.1. Taxonomy (NCBI): domain Eukaryota; kingdom Viridiplantae; phylum Streptophyta; class Magnoliopsida; order Poales; family Poaceae; genus Secale; species Secale cereale. Next base: position 851,168,753 of record LR738714.1, on the reverse strand, counting down.
ACCTGCACCTCTTTTGTTTGATTATTCTCGCAGGAACGGATGGTCCTTTGATGTTGTCCAGTTCGATGAGATCATGGTCCAGCATCAGTTCCATAACCCCATGGAGGGGGTTGTGCCCGACGAGGAGAGGCACGGTGAGATACCACATTTTCAGGAGGAGACCGCCACCGAGTTTGGTGAAGGGTCTTCCTCTGTTTGGCGCTCGGAACATTCCTCGTGGGAGACTCCGAGGAGTTCGGTGTACGCGCCATCATCCTTCTACGACCCTTGGTCTCACCACCATACCCCTGGAGCAGGAGGCTCCTGGGGGCAGTAGCTGCTACCAACTTAGGCCAAAAGCCTAAGCTTGGGGGAGTACGTGCCCTTCTCACTTTTCCATTGTATTATCCGTTTTATTCACTTTGATATTTTCAAAGTTTTTACCCATTCTTCTTTATTCCTCTATATTGCAAAAACAACAAAAAGATTTTCTCTTTCTTTTTGCTTTTATTCAACCTTTGAAAAACCCAAAAATATTTCCTTTCTCTCTTTAGTTTGCTTTGTTTTCAGAGATCAGCTCGAGTCCGTGATGGCATTTGAGTATATTTCCTACGTTCGATCGTGCAAGTGACAAGCAGTAATGATGAAGATCGACTGAAAGGAAGCAACAAGGAAGACCGGTATGAACTCTTGTTGTTTCTACTTTTGTACATATGCCTGTACTTATGACCTAGAGACCAGCTTGTAGCGACATAGTGCTATGTTTACAATGCTCATCCAGTGGTTCATGCTTTCTTTGTGGCTGGTCTCCAATAACTAGAGTATATAATGTGTTATTGAAATGATCTACATGTATTGCGCTGTTCCTAGTCTGGCATACTATGGTGGTATTTCCCTTTAGAGAATTTTTGGATTGACTTGGCACATGCTTACACATGTTTAAGACTAAAAAGTCTACTTTGCCTTGATGATCTTTGAGTTTTAGAATAGTTATATCACTTTCATGCCCGATTCAATGTTGCTTTGTCGCTCTGCATGATTATGACCATTATTGCTCTCTAGTTGGTCGCTTCCCAGTCTTTTGCTAAACCTCCACCCGTACTAAGCGGAATGACTGCTTGTGCATCCAAAACCTTTAAACCTGTTATGCCATATGAGTCCACTATACCTTCCTATACATGGTATTTACCTGCCATCCCCAACGAAGACTTTCATGTACCATCTCGAAAGTAATCAAAAGCGTTTCTCTTTTGTGCCTATGTTTTAGCTCATGAGGAAGTAGTAGTTAATTCATGATCTCTTTAAGTTGGACAAGTTTCACCCATGGATTGCATGCATAATGTGCGAACCCCTAATATGAAAAGGAACTGGCATTGAGTGCGCCCGGCTCGAAAAGATAATATAACAAACAAACCCTCCTTCACGCTTTGTTCATGAGAAATCAGAAAACTTTGGCAGTGATAAACAAAGGAGATTAAGAGGATGTGATCGTCCTCATGCGGGAGCCGTTCCTCGAGACTTGTCTAGCTTAAAAAGTGATTGAGTTATCTGCTAGCATTCGTTGACGAAATATGCACCTCTCAAAACATATTTACTTCTGTTTTTAAAACCAAGAGCTCTGGTACATGTTTAGTTTTTGTTTCCGATCACGGGTTTTCAACTTTGCCAATAAAAGCCACGGTTCGAGAGTCTCATCTTCTTTCTTCAAAGCACTGACTAGGAGAGCATAATTGTCATTCTGAGTGTAATGTGCATTGTCCCAAAGTATTACATTGTCTTCTGCATACTTGTGATATGATTTATTCTGAAATTCTTAGTTCTAGTCTCCTTTAAAACTCTGGAGGAGTCTCTGCATTTATGTTTTGCTTCACTCATGGAGGCTAGCGACATACCACCTTAATATGCTCAAGCTATGTGCAATGTGATCTTGTCTTGATTTTCAGTAATATATTGTTTACTCTTAATTATTTGTGACTGGTCACTTGAAAGAAGGATTGCTCCTTGCATTGTTCTCATAAGTACTGTTTCAATACTGGCTAAACTCTTTTCGTAGTACATGCTTATATACATCTAATGAAGCAAAAGAGTTTGTCAAAGTTTTCTTTGTCGCGTTCAGTTCGTTGAACTGAATTGCTTGAGGACAAGCAATATGCTAAGCTTGGGGGAGTTGATACGTCTCAAACGTATCTACTTTTCCAAACACTTTTGATATTGTTTTGACCTCATTCTTGCATGATTTGGACTAAACTAACCCGGACTGACGCTGTTTTCAGCAGAGCTGCCTGTATGTTTTATTTGTGTGCAGGAAAACGGATTTTTAAACATCTCAGAAAAATCCACGAAAAATCCACGCACCCGAAGAAACAACATACCAGAAGTGGGGCCAGAGGGGGGCCAGGGGGTGCCCAGGCGCCCTGTGGGCGCGCCTGGGTGGGGCCCACGCCCCCTGGTGCCCTACTTTAGCTCGTATTTTTTCCTCCGAGGCAGAAACCCCAGATCGGAAGTCCTTTTCGCTGTTTCTCGTCGCGGAGCCGCCGCCACCCTCTGTTCTTCTTCGGGAGGGCTAATCTGGAGGCTGATTTGGCCTCCGGAGAGGGGAGATCGTCGCCATCGTCATCATCATCACCACTTCATCATCCCTCCATGACTTCCCCCTTCATGTGTGAGTAATTCCCTTGCTGTAGGCGAAGGGGATGGTAGGGATTGGATGAGTTAGATCATGTAATAGTTCGTCAGATTGTTGGGGGCATGTTGCCTATCATCTAGTATGGTGTTTATCATCTTTGCTACAACTTGTTATTCTTAATGCTTGACCCTAGGGCCCGAGTGCCATGATTTCAGATCTGAACCTTATGTGTTTGCATGAATATATTTGTGTTCTTGATCCTATCTATGAGTTGTATGCACCTGTTACAGTTCGGAACCGGCGAACCCAAAGGTGACAGCTTGGGACACCAAAGGGGATGGTCCGTAGTTTAAGGATTACATGTATCCATTGAGTTCATTGCTTTGTTCCGGTGCTCTTTGACAGGAGCACCTTAATATCCATTAGTTCCTTTTGGCCCCGTTCGTAGCGGGATGGTAGGACAAAAGATGTTGTGCAAGTTCTTATTGCAAGCACGTACAACTACCTACGGGATACATGCCTAATGTTTGATATTTGCCTAGATGATCATTACTTTTCCGTGTGCCATGCCCCAAGTTAGAAACTATCTCATCCATGCAACGCCCAACCATCCATCTCCCTAGCCTACAGTATTTTAAACCTTGCTTGTCACTAGTTGCCACTTTTGCTATTTACTACTGCTATTTACTTTTGCTATTTACTTTAACTATTACTATCATCACTATCATATCACTGTTACCGCTTATCTTTTGTTGCAAGTTAGTATATTTCAGGTGCGGTTGAATTGACAACTCAACTATTAAAGATTATAAATACTCTTTGGCTCCCCGTGTGTCGAATCAATAAATTGGGTTATTCTTACCCGCGAAGACTATCTCGATCCCTTACGGTTGAGGGTTATCAGTGGGTGCTCTATCTTTGTTGATATCTTGATTGTTGGTTTGTGTAGGAGCAGAACAGCAACACCAGGAGCTTCCGGAGACCGCCCCTGACATGCCATCTGCTTCGACTACGCCGCCAAGGGGGAGCTCTCCGGCAAGGGAGAGTCCTCCTGCGAGGGGGAGCTCTCCGGCGAGGGACATTTCTCCGGCGAGGGACAGCCCTCTGGTGAGGGACAGCACCAGCGGCCCTCCGCCGGCAGAGACCACGACTGCGCCGTCAAGGGAAAGCTCTCCGGCAAGGGAGCCTGACGAGGAGCCGGCTCGCACAGGTAATCCTGTCGCTTCAAACTTCCCTTGGGCTTTTCTTCTTCTTTTGATCTTCTTTTTGGATATTTGCTTGACTGTTTTTCTCCCCTTTCCTGCCGTCAGACCCATCTGCTGTGGAGCCGATGGAGACGGAGGTTGCTGGCGAGGAGAACACGCGCGGCAACACCGGCGACGCCGCTGCTACCGAAGAAGCGACCGATGCTGACGATCCCGCCGGCGATGAGGCCGCCAAGGCTGCCGCCGCAGCAGCTGGCGAGGGGTCCGGCGATCGCACTGACGGCCCTGAGGCCGCAGGAGCGCCAGGCGCTACACCGACCGCCGATCCCTCTGCCGCTGCCGCAGCGCCAGGCTCCCAAGAGCCCCAGCCAGGCGTCTACCTGAAGGCCGGCGATGGCGTCTTCATCAATCTCCCGTGGGCGTCCATGTCCAGGGCGCCGGTCGAAGGAGAAATCTTTGACGCAGAAGTACTTGCCTCCGCCGGGCTGACGCTCGTTGACGCGCCGAGCAGCAGCAGCGGCGAGCCTGAGAAGGAACGGCTGCTGCGGAAGCTGTTGTCGCTCTACCGCGCTCGGCAGGACAAGCTGGAGTCCCGCGAGGCACTTGCCGCGAAGGCGGGAGCTGACATCGAGAAACGCGCGGAGGAGCTCCGGGGCCTCAACCAGGCAGCTCTCCGGTCTTTGGCAGAGGAGCGGGAGCAACTTGCCGAGGAGCAGACGGCCTTCTTCCTCGAGAAGGCCGAAGTCGAAGAGCAACAGCGGCTTGCCGCCGAGAAGCTATCTGCGCGGGAAGGCGAGCTGGCGCAGCGGAAGGTCAACCTCGACAGCCACGAGGAAGAGCCTGCCGCGCGGGAGCAATCACTTGGCGGAGCCCTCAAGCAAGCAGAGGACGCTGCCGCAGCTGTCGAGGTCGCCAAGAAGGAGTTGGAGACGAAGGTGGCGCAGCTCGAGGCCGATCTCAAGGCGAGAGGTGAGGAGATCGCCGCGCTCAAGCATGAGCGGGAGAAGGACGCCCACATCAACTCGGAACTGCAGGTTCGCCTTGCCGAGAAGGGCAGGGAGCTTGCCGCCGCCAAGGACTCCAACGCGGATCTTGAGTTGAAGCTGACCACTTTGACCAAGACGCTGGACGGCGCCAGGGAGCGGGAGGCGGCCTTGAAGGAGGAGATCAAGGCCGAGAAGGCGCTACTGGCGAGTGCTGTTGTCGTCCAGAACACTTTCCGGGAGACCGTCGAGCACTGGACGAAGGGTCTCGTGAATGTTGCCGCAGATATTGACAAGGAGCTGGCGTAGCTGGGGATGGAGGATCTCGGGTATCCCTCCGATGAGAACCTCCAACCCAGCGCCAAGCTTACTTTGTTCTTCAAAGGCGTGGCGACGGCCCTCCAGCGACTCCGGGAGAGGATCCCAAAGCAGCTGGCCGACGAGTCGCGCAAGCTCTGCGCGGCAGCCCTTCAAAAGGTGTTGGTGAAGGTGGCCTTCCGCAACCCGGGCCTCAACCTCACCACTGTCCTCAAGTCCCTGCCGCAGGATGCTGATCTGGAGGCGCTCAAGGCCCTTGCCGCACCCATTGTGGACAAGGTGAGCGGGATCAAGAGGGTTGAGGGCGATCGCGTAGATTAGGCCGCCCGTTTTCTTCTTCTCTTGTCGCTGCTTGTCATGTTATGAGAACAATCTGTTAGAGCTGCGACAAGCTATCTTGTGATATAACTCTATTTTGGGTAATGATTGCAACGTTATTTCCTTTACTTGACTCCTTCCTTTGTATGTTTTTGCCCTACGCTTTTAGGGAACTTGCCGGCGCAGGCACCTTAGCCGCGAGCGCTGAGTGCGGAACATCAGCAGCCTGCTGGCGGTGCCGCTACCGACAAGAAACCTTGTCGCAACTAGTCGCAGCTCACTTAAGTTGTTGAGCGGACTCGAAACAAAGTTGTTGAGCGGACTCGAAACAAAGTTGTTGAGCGAGCTCGAAACAAAGTTAAGGGCGCAACTAGCTACGAGTTGGTTCCTCCGCGCACAGGTTTTCCATATAAAGTGCGGTCGTTTAAGGAAGATAACTAAAAAATTTAAAAATCTGACTGCTCAAGCTTTGGCAACTTAGCTTTTCTGTTGTTTGCTTCCCGGCAAGGCGAAACCTTCTTGAACGACGCCTGGTCCATACCACTATCTTCTGCTCCCCCCCGGCAAACTTGTGGGCGAGGGAACCTTCCTTTCCTTGAGAAAAAGAAAGAAGAGAAAACAAAGATATGGAGCCTTAAGGCTCGTTATTGCTTACCGGGGGTAGGTGCTGCTGATACGTCCAAAACGTATCTATAATTTCTGCTTGCTCCATGCCACTTTTGGGTGATATTGTTATGATATTCATACACTTCCATACACTTTTGATCATATTTGGACTAACCTATTAACTCAGTGCACCCTAGTGCCAGTTTCTGTTTTCGGCTGTTTTTGTATTTCAGGTTTTCACGTTACGAGAACTGCCAGGAAAAATCCGGAAAAATTATAAAAAAAAATCAGCGTGCCGGAAACTACCGTGCGTCCGAAGGACAGCCGGGGGGGGGGGGCACCAGGGCTCCAGGCGCCCTGGCGGTGTGCCCCCCCTGGGCCACGCCGGGGGGGCGCCTGGGCCCCCCGAAGCTTCCCCGATGCCCCCTTTGGCATATATTTAAAGCGTCCTCCGAAACCCTCAGAACAGGAACTCTTTTCGCGATCCCATCTCTATTCCGCCGCCGCCGCCGCTTCCAAGATCGGGAGCACCAGGAGAACCCTTCCCGGCACCCTGCCGGAGGGGAGGATCACCACCGTGAGCTTCTCCACCACCATGGACGCCTCCCGGATGAGTCGTGAGTAGTCTCCCTTGGACCATGAGTCCATGACCAGTAGCTATGTGATGTTCTCCTCCCGTTCTTGTGCTTCACTAATTAGTCCTCGTGAGCTGCCCTAGATGATCGAGGCACATATGTAATCCTTATGCTGTTGCTATGATGAGTTTGCTGGGATCCGATGGATTATGAGATTATGTTCAGATTGTTCTTGAGTAATATATTTGATTCACCTCTCTTATATTTATGTTCGTAAGTAATTCTTGCATGTTCTCCGTTGTTATTTATTGCTTTGGCCAAGTAGTAGGTAGTGACTCCAAGAGGGAACGTTATGCTTGATTGTGGGTTCATGCCCCTCGATGGCTAGTTTGAGTGACAGAAACATGAGTCTAGGGGATGTGCTGTTGCCACAAGGGGAAAACAACGGTGCTTGTGCCCGCGGGTGCAAGGATTGTTTACTTTACGCAAAGTTCTTTTAATGCAGTTGTCTGTTGCTTTGAGTTTACACTATGGGTGGGGCTCGCAACTTAATACCAGCGAGATGTTCTGGATAGATATCTCAAGGTGGATGATTAGTAGTAGATATTGATGGATTTCGGTCTACTTACTTTGGCGTACCGCCCATGCTTTGAACCTCAACCTTTCTTGCAATGTAGTCAGCATTGGTTTGCGTTCGTGGTCCTGTCAATTGCACAGCTGTAATTCGTTTACCTCACATAGCTCTTTTATCGTCTTTTGGGAGAGAGACATCACTAGTGAACATCATGAGACTCCGGTCCATATTACCATCATTGATCACATCCACTATTTACTTTTCGCTATTATTTACTATTGCAAACATTATCTATCATTACTATCATCTGCTTTTAATCCTTTGTAAACTACAAGGCCGGAGAGATTGACAACCTCTCTGTACTCGTTGGGAGCAAAGTTATTTGTATCTGTGTGCAGGTCCACGTTGATTGCTAATATCTGGCGCCGTTAGCAGTTGACACCTTCTTGTTGAACCTAGGAGTCTCTGGGGATTCGATCCTTGGCATCTTTGCTAAGGGAAAAACTTCCACAACACTGCATCTCACACCTTCCACTTGGGGTAACCAACGAGGGGTAAGAGGCCCATCAAGGAGTTTTTCTGGCGCCGTTGCCGGGGACTCCACTCTTCAAGATAGGGGAGTTGCATGCTATCTTTTACCTCTGCTTTTTAGTCTTGTTAGTTTACCTTTCAGTTTTCTTTATGTATTTCACTAGTTATGCTTATGGACAACCCTGCTATTGGATCGTTGCTTGCGGGAAGACGCCCCACACCTGTGGTGGTTGCTCCTCCCCCTACTGAAATTGTGCCCTATAAAATACCAGCTAGTATTATCGATTATGTTTTGGCTAATCGTTATGCAGGAGACAGACATCCCGGTGAACAATTGCTATATCTGTCACAACTATGTTCATTATTTAAGCTTGTAGGTGTATCAAGGGAGTTTGTCATGAGGAAATTGTTCGCCGTATCACTTATAGATAAGGCTTCAGATTGGTATAAGCTTCTCGATAACTCGCACTTGCTTGATTGGCAAGAGCTTATGTCTCTCTTTTATACTAAGTTGTATCCTCTTCATGATACTTATGTGGAGAGTAAGAGTACCTTTTTGCATGTGGATCATGGTAACAATGCTTTATGTGATGCTTATATTGTTGAGTTTATTCGTGATCCCACTGAAAATTATGATGAGAAGGGAACATATGCTTATAGATATTTCAATAATATCAAGTTCCCTCTCTTTATGTTGAAGGTTTTGAAGCTGCACTTGTTTTGTTTTCCTATGCTTATTGCTTTGTGCTTCAATGAATTATTCTATTGCAATATTCCTATGCATAGGAAGCATGTTAGGCTTAAATGTGTTTGGTATTTGCTTCTTGATGCTCTCTTTTGTCCTTCAACTCTTATTCCTACGAGAGCATCATTAAAGCATTATGCCTAGCTTAAAGGCATAAAAGAAAGCGCTTTTGGGAGGCAGCCCACATGAATAATTTTTTTACTTTTGTTGTGTCTTGATGTTGTTTACTGCTGTACCATCATCATTGTATCTTTGCTTTTTATATTTGTGCCAAGTATAGCCTCTGATTGCTAGAAAGTTCAAAAGTTGTGAGGTGCTGTCCAGGAAACAGATTCTGTCCTTGGATAGAAAAATTCGTATAAAATCACCAGATCACCTTTTTGGTCTGAATTTTTTGACAGCGTTCTCTATATAATTGTCTTTCATGCGTCTGTTCTGAGTTTTTTTATTTGAGTTGCAGAAGTACCCCGAACAAATCAATTACTACCTGCTGTTCTGTTTTTCACAGATTTTGTCCTGTTTTGCCTTTCTTTCATTTTGCAAACCAAGAGCTTGCTTTTTCTTTGCAAAAACCTTTTGGAAATCTTGAGAAACAGTAGAAATTCAAGAATATCTTTATTTCCAGCAAGGAACAATTATTTTATTAAGGGTACTAACCTCGCTAATCAGATTATGATGAGTTATGTATGAAGGGAGTTTTCAAGTGTGCGAGGGAAGATGATAAAAAGATTCAGGAGTGTCAAGCGCTCAAGCTTGGGGATGCCCCCGTGCACCCCCAAGAAATATTCAAGGAGACTCAAGCGTCTAAGCTTGGGGATTCCCCCGTGCATCCCCTTCTCCATCAACATTATCAGTTCGTCTTTCGTTCCACTATATTTTTATCACTTCATGTGTTATGTGCTATGCTTGGAGCGTCTTGCTTTTAGTTTCCTTTTTAGTTTTTCATAACGAGTCGGAACTCAGCTTTCTTTATGTGGGAGAGAAACACGCTCCACTTCTACCTAGAACATAACATAGAAGTTTCATGTCTATCTTTGCTGTGTGTGTTCTTTGTCTTTTAATAGCTACTATCATGTTCAGCCCTTAGTATTCATGCCTATCTTTTCAAAGACCTTTTGTCTAGTTGGTTGCTTAAACTCTCTTTAATTACCATGCTCACCTTATTAAGAGAGTTTGCTTCCGTTGCATTGGTTAATATGTCTATGATAAAGATGCTACGTGCATGATGGCGCTTAGTAGTTCAGGTTTTCTTATGGTTAATCTCAAATAGCTGGGGGGTTCCCAATGTGTTATTGGAGTACCAACATTATTTGTTTGCCTATGATGTGGTATGGTTTAGTAGTATCTTCCCTCAAGAATTTATTTTGATTGACTTGGCGTATGCTCACGCATATTTAAGACTGTAAAGAAAGTCTGTCAAGCCTTGATGATCTTTTATTTCTGAGTAGCGATATAACTTCCATGCCTGATTCAATGTTGCTTTGTCGCTCTGCATGATTATGACCGTCATTGCTCTCTTAGTTGGTCGCTCGCAGTCTTTTGCTAACCTCCACCTGTACTAAGCAGACTAACTTTGCAATACATAGCTCATGGGAAAGTAGCTTAAAAACTATTGTGGTAAAGAATATGTTGCTTATGTATCTTATTTCTTATAAGTTGCTTGCTGAGCGGTAACCATGTCTCTGGGGACGCCATCAACTGTCACACTTTTGTTGAATATCATGTGAGTTGCTATGCATGTTCGTCTTGTCTGAAGTAAGGGTGATTTGCCATGGGTTGGTTTGAATATGCATATTGTTAGAGAAGAACATTGGGCCGACAACCAAAGCCATGTATCATGGTGGAAGTTTTAGCTTGGACATTAATCCTCAATCTCTTATGAGAATATGCTTAAGCATTAAAGAGGAGTCCATTATCTATTTTCTATGTTGTCCCGGTATGGATGTCCTCAAGTTGAGATCTATCAAAAACGAGAAATCAAATGCGATTTATCTCCTTGGACCTTTGTACAGGTGGCATAGAGGTACCCCTTTGTGACACTTGGTTGAAACATATGTAATGCAATGATAACCCATGGAAATCCGAGCTAATTAGGACAAGGTGCGAGCACTATTGGTATTCGATGCATGAGGCTTGCAACTTATAGGATGTCTTATACATGACACATATGAAGTACTACTACCGTTGACAAAATTGCCTCTATGTTTTCAAAATAAAAAGCTCTAGCACATGGCCATTCTTTTACTTTTATGTTGAGTCTCCACCTTCTTTCTTCAAGCACCAACTACTGAGAGCATGATTGTCATTCTGAGTGTAATGTGCATTGTCCCAAAGTAGCATTGTCTTTTGCATGATTGTGATATCGTTTATTTTGAAATCATTGTATCTAGTCATCACTTAAACCTTGAAGGTGCCCCTGCATTTATGTTTTGCTTCACTAAAGGGGGCAAGCTAGATATCACTTTATCATATTTGCACATCATATTCATTGCAAATCTATTTGATGTTTCAATGTCATATTGTAAAACTTTCAGTTCTTTGTGATTTTCTCATGAGGCAACTTAATTACTACAGATTCATTATCTCAGTAAGCTTTTGTCATATGACTATGAAGAAGTCCTATATGGTTAATAGCATGTCACCACAGAAATTATTCTTGTTATCATTTACCTACTTGAGGACGAGCAGGAATTAAGCTTGGGGATGTTGATACGTCCAAAACGTATCTATAATTTCTGCTTGCTCCATGCCTCTTTTGGGTGATATTGCTATGATATTCATACACTTCCATACACTTTTGATCATATTTGGACTAACCTATTAACTCAGTGCACCCGAGTGCCAGTTTCTGTTTTCGGCTGTTTTTGTATTTCAGGTTTTCACGTTACGAGAACTGCCAGGAAAAATCCAGAAAAATTATATAAAAAATCAACGTTCCGGAAACTACCGTGCGTCCGAAGGACAGCCGGGGGGGGGGGGGGGGCACCAGGGCTCCAGGCGCCCTGGCGGCGCCCCCCCCCTGGGCCGCGCCGGGGGGGCGCATGGGCCCCCCGAAGCTTCCCCGATGCCCCCCTTTGGCATATATTTAAAGCGTCCTCCGAAACCCTCAGAACAGGAACTCTTTTCGCGATCCCATCTCTGTTCCGCCGCCGCCGCCGCTTCCAAGATCGGGAGCACCAGGAGAACCCTTCCCGGCACCCTGCCGGAGGGGAGGATCACCACCGAGAGCTTCTCCACCACCATGG
>LR738714.1:851086180-851157038 GCA_902687465.1 Secale cereale | reverse complement strand
TAGCTATGTGATGTTCTCCTCCCGTTCTTGTGCTTCACTAATTAGTCCTCGTGAGCTGCCCTACATGATCGAGGCACATATGTAATCCTTATGCTGTTGCTATGATGAGTTTGCTGGGATCCGATGGATTATGAGATTATGTTCAGATTGTTCTTGAGTAATATATTTGATTCACCTCTCTTATATTTATGTTCGTAAGTAATTCTTGCATGTTCTCCGTTGTTATTTATTGCTTTGGCCAAGTAGTAGGTAGTGACTCCAAGAGGGAACGTTATGCTTGATTGTGGGTTCATGCCCCTCGATGACTAGTTTGAGTGACAGAAACATGAGTCTAGGGGATGTGATGTTGCCACAAGGGGGAAAACAACGGTGCTTGTGCCCGCGGATGCAAGGATTGTTTACTTTACGCAAAGTTCTTTTAATGCAGTTGTCTGTTGCTTTGAGTTTACACTATGGGTGGGGCTCGCAACTTAATACCAGCGAGATGTTCTGGATAGATATCTCAAGGTGGATGATTAGTAGTAGATATTGATGGATTTCGGTCTACTTACTTTGGCATACCGCCCATGCTTTGAACCTCAACCTTTCTTGCAATGTAGTCAGCATTGGTTTGCGTTCATGGTCCTGTCAATTGCCCAGCTGTAATTCGTTTACCTCACATAGCTGTTTTATCGTCTTTTGGGAGAGAGACATCACTAGTGAACATCATGAGACTCCGGTCCATATTATCATCATTGATCACATCCACTATTTACTTTTCGCTATTATTAACTATTGCAAACATTATCTATCACTACTATCATCTGCTTTTAATCCTTTGTAAACTACAAGGCCGGAGAGATTGACAACCTCCTTGTACTCGTTGGGAGCAAAGTTATTTGTATCTGTGTGCAGGTCCACGTTGATTGCTAATATTTGGCGCCGTTAGCAGTTGACACCTTCTTGTTGAACCTAGGAGTCTCTGGGGATTCGATCCTTGGCATCTTTGCTAAGGGAAAAACTTCCACAACACTGCATCTCACACCTTCCACTTGGGGTAACCAACGAGGGGTTAGAGGCCCATCAGCTGCACAAAGTGTCAGATAACACATGCAAAAAGAATATAAAGCATGGAATTGACAAGATGTGCGGAGCACATGAGCTTTACTTATGCACAGGGTCTGCGCCCGGCTTTGTACAAAGGATTACATGCAACAGCGGGAAGACTTGTACAAAAGGTGGTTGCCGGAACGGGTTCCGGCAACCGCGCCTTACGGGTAAAACTTACGAAGATGCTCAATGTTCCAGGAGTTGCTCAACGGAAAGCCATCTTCGGTCTCAAGGCGGACAGCGCCAGGCCTAGTGACTCGTTTCACCCGGTAAGGGCCTTCCCACTTCGGCGTCAACTTGTTGGAATTCTTGGCGGACTGAACGCGCCGAAGAACAAGGTCGCCTTCCTCGAGACTTCTGGTGTTAACTTTGCGGCTATTGTAGCGGCGCAAAGCTTGCTGGTAGCGAGTAGCTCGTACAGCAGCCTGAAGACGGTCTTCCTCAAGGAGCAGCACGTCATCTTGTCGCAGCTGCTCTTGCTCAAGCTCATCATAAGCGAGCACTCGAGGTAAGCCGTATACGAGTTCCGTGGGGAGAACTGCCTCTGCTCCATAGACTAGAGCGAAAGGTGTCTGTCCAGTGGCTCGATTTGGCGTCGTCCTGATCGACCAAAGAACCACCGGCAGCTCCTCGATTCAGTTTCTTCCGCACTTGTGCAGCCTGTCGAAAGTTCTGGTCTTGAGTCCACGCAGCACTTCAGCATTTTCCCTCTCCGCTTGACCGTTGCTTCTCGAGTGAGCAACAGAAGCGAAACAGATCTTGGCGCCAAGATCTTGGACGTATTGCATGAAGGTGCGGCTCGTGAATTGCGTACCGTTGTCGGTGATGATCCTGTTAGGGATCCCGAAGCGGCAAACAATCGACCTGAAGAACTTGACTGCTGACTGTGCTGTCACCTTCCTCACTGGTTCCACACTTCCGGCCACTTTGTGAACTTGTCGATTGCAACGTACAAGTACTCAAAACCCCCGGCTGCGCGGGGAAAGGGGCCGAGGATGTCGAGCCCCCAGACCGAAAATGGCCAGGATAAAGGGATCGCCTGGAGAGCTTGAGCTGGCTGGTGTATCTGCTTGGAGTGGAACTGGCACGCTTCACACTTGGTTACTTGTGCAGTTGCATCCTGGAGGGCTGTCGGCCAAAAGAAACCTTGCCGGAATGCTTTGCCGGCAAGTGCTCTTGCGCCAATGTGGTGACCACATATGCCTCTATGTATCTCTGCCAACAGCTTTTGTCCATCTTCCCGGTGAATACACTTCAATTTCACACCGTTGAGTCTTCTTCTGTACAGTGTGTTGTCAACAAACTGGTACATACTTGACTGCCGGGCTACTCTTTCCGCTTCTTCTTGCTCTTCGGGAAGTTCTACTGTCTGAAGGAAACGGACAATCTGATGTGCCCATGTTGGAGCTTGTGGCTCGACAACAAGGACTAAAGGAACATCTGCTGCTGCGGGAACATCCGCTTCTACGGCGAGAACCTGCGGCTCAGCCGGAGCTTGACATTCCCCGGCAAGCTTGCCGGAGCAAAACTTGTCGGGAGCGTTTGCTTCAACGGAACAAGCCCTGGGGCTTGCCGGAGCAGACTGCTCCTCGGCACTCTTGGTGTTGATCTTGGGGACCTTCTTGACGGCGGCTTCGGGAAGCTCTGCCGGAAAATAGTCACCAGAAATCAACTTCCTCTTCTTGCTCTGTCCAGTTGATGGTGTTACGGATGGTTGAGTCAGCTTGAGCACAAAGATCCCTGGTTCCACAGGTAACTTAAGTGCGGCGCACTTTGACAGGCCATCGGCGATGTCGTTCTGAGCTCTTGGAACATGCTCCATCTGTAGGCCGTCAAAGTGCTCTTCAAGCTTTCTTACTTCATCAACGTAAGCTTCCATCAACAGACTCTGATAATTCTTGTTCACTTGGCGGACGACAAGCTGCGAGTCACCCCTGACAATGAGCTTCTTGATCCCAAGGTCTGCCGCGATCCTGAGACCGGCAAGCAAACCCTCATACTCTGCGGTATTGTTCGTTGCTTGCTCCTTGGGAAAGTGCATCTGGATTACGTACTTGAGGTGCTCTCTGGTGGGTGCGACAAGCAGCACGCCAGCACCGGCGCCTTGCAGCGAGAAGGCACCATCGAAGTACATCAGCCACTCTTTGCTTGCTTCCTTGACGGGGATGCTCGTTTCCGGAGTTTCTCCATCTGGTGTTGGCGTCCACTCTGCTATGAATTCTGCCAATGCTCTGCTTTGGATAGTTGAAGTGCTTTCAAACTTGAGGCCAAAGCTTGACAGTTCCAGTGCCCACTCAACAATCCTGCCTGTTGCTTCTGGATTCTGCAGTATCCTCTTCAGCGGAAAGTGAGTGACAACTGTGATCTCATGTGCTTGGAAGTAATGGCGCAGCTTTCTCGAGGCCATGAGAAGGCCGAAAAGCAATTTCTGCACACCAGAGTACCTTGACCTAGCCCCTTGTAGAAGGGAGCTGACAAAGTAAACTGGGCGTTGCACCATTCTCTTCCGTATCTCCTCTTGCGCCTGCGCAGATCCATCTTTGTCGGGACCAGAGCTTGTCGGGGAAGCCCCCTTCTTGTCGCTGGATGCGCTTGTCGCGGTTGCTGGCTCATCGTCTGCCTCCCTCTCCGCTACTAACGCAGCACTAACCACTTGATTGGTTGCCGCTAGATACAGCAGCAACTTCTCTTGTGGCTTAGGTGCGACAAGTATTGGAGTGGAGGACAGGTACCTCTTCAAGTCTTGCAGCGCAGCCTCCGCTTCCGGAGTCCATTTCATTGGACCTGCCTTTTTCAAAATTTTGAAAAATGGCAGGGCGCGCTCAGCAGACTTAGAGATAAACCTGCTGAGAGCAGCCACGCAACCGGCAAGTCTTCGTACATCCTTGACGCGCTTTGGTGCTTCAATCTACTCAATGGCCTTGATCTTGTCGGGATTGGCTTCAATTCCCCTCTGAGACACGAAGAACCCGAGAAGCTTGCCGGAAGGGACTCCAAACACACACTTCTCGAGGTTGAGCTTGAGGCTGATCTTGCGCAGATTTGCAAAGGTCTCGTCTAAATTTTGAATCAGAGTTGTCCTGTCCTTGCTCTTGACCACTATGTCATCCATGTAGGCTTCCACATTTCTGTGAATTTGTGGCTCAAAAGCTGTATGGACTACTCTTGCAAATGTTGAACCAGCATTCTTCAAACCGAAAGGCATCCGTATGAAACAGTACGTGCCACATGGAGTGATGAATGCGGTCTTCTCCTCATCCTCTTCTGCCATGAAGATCTGATGGTATCCTGTGTATGCGTCAAGAAATGAAAGCAAGTCACATCCGGCCGTGGAGTCAACAATCTGGTCAATGCGCGGCAAGGGAAATGGGTCTTTGGGACAAGCTTTATTGACATCGGTAAAGTCGATACAAAGCCTCCATTTCCCATTTGCCTTGCGCACGACTACAGGATTGGCCAACCACGTAGGATGGAGCACTCCTCTGACGAGGCCTGCTACTTCCAACTTCTTGATTTCTTCTGCGATGAATTCTTGGCGCTCCACTGCTTGCTTCCTGACTTTCTGCTTGACGGACCGCGCGTGAGGACAGACGGCAAGATGGTGCTCAATTACTTTCCTGGGAACACCGGGGATGTCAGACGGTTGCCACGCAAACACGTCGACGTTCGCCCGCAGGAAAGCAATGAGCACGCTTTCCTATTTAGGGTCAAGCGTGGCACTGATGGTGAAGGTACCACCAGTGCTGTCCTCCTTGGCGGACACCTTCTTGGTCTCTGGCGGAGCTGCCATTGTCTTCTTACAATTGCCGGTGGAGCTCGATGGTGCGTCCTCGACGGTAGCGCAGCACTCCGAAGAGGTGCGCTTGCTGGAGTGGGCATCAGAACTCTTGCCGGACTTGGTCTTCTTCTTCCCCCCGGGAGCTTCAGCGGCAAGTGTCTTGCGATCTGTTGCGGCTGCTGCTTCCCGGTAGATCTTGTCGGCGCAGATAAGAGCATCCTTCTTGTCGCCAGGGACAGAGATGACGCTTATCGGGCCTGGCATCTTCAGCATGTTATATGCGTAGTGAGAGGCTGCCATGAACTTGGCGAGCGCTGGACGGCCGAGTATCCCATTGTAAGACAATGGAAAATCAGCAACGTCAAAAGTGACCCTCTCAGTCCTGAAGTTCAGCTCGCCGCCAAATGTTACTGGCAGCATGATCTTCCCCTTCGGCTTGCTCCTCCCTGGGTTGATTCCTTGGAATGTGCCGGTCTCTTCGAGCTCGCTGTCAGGGATCTGGAGTTTCTGGAGTACAGCGGAGGAGATCAGGTTCAAGCCGGCCCCGCCGTTGATACGTCCAAAACGTATCTATAATTTATGCTTGATCCATGTCTCTTTTGTGTGATATTGCTATGATATTGATGCACTTCCATACACTTTTGATCATATTTGGACTAACCTATTAACTCAGTGCACCACAGTGCCAGTTCCTATTTTCTGCTGTTTTTCTATTTCAGGTTTCCCCCATATTAAAAGTGCTCCAAAAATTCCGGGAAAATACAGGAAAAATCAGCGTACAGGAAGCTTCGAGAAGAACCAAAGCGGGGCCAGAGGGGAGCCAGGGGTGGCCCATGCGGCCACCTGGCGCGGCCCCACCCCTGGCCGCGCCAGGGGGGCGCCTGGGGCCCCGGCTTCGCCTCTGGTGACCCCCCTTCGCATATATATTCCTCTCGTCCCGAAACCCTCGCGGACGGAACCCTTTTTCGCGATCTCGCCTCTGTTCCGCCGCCGCAGTGCTTCCAAGATCGGGAGCATCAGGAGAACTCTTCCCGGCACCCTGCCGGAGGGGAGAACCACCACCGGGAGCTTCTCCACCACCATGGACGCTTCCCGGATGAGTCGTGAGTAGTCCCCCTTGGACCATGGGTCCATGATCAGTAGCTATGTGATGTTCTCCTCCCCTCTTTGCTCTTCATGGTTTAGACCTCGTGAGCTGCCCTACATGATCGAGGCACATATGTAATCTTTCTGCTGTTGCTTAGCTGAGTTTGCTGGGATCTGAATGATTATGAGACTATGTTCAGATTGTGTTTGAGTAATATATTTGATTAACCTCTTTTATATCTTTGTTCTTGAGTAATTCTTGCATGTTCTCCGTTGCTGTTTATTGCTTTGGCCAAGTAGTAAGTAGTAACTCCAAGAGGGAGCGTTATGCTTGATTGTGGGTTCATGCCCCCTGATGACTAGCTTGAGTGACAGAAACATGAGTCTAGGGGATGTGCTATTGCCACAAGGGAGAAAACAACGGTGCTTGTACTTGCGGGTGCAAGGATTGTTTACTTTACGCAAAGTTCTTTTAATGCAGTTGTCTGTTGCTTTGAGTTTACACTTTGGGTGGGATTCGCAACTTAATACCAGCGAGACGTTCTGGATAGATATCTCAAGGTGGATGATTAGTAGTAGATGCAGATGGATTTCGGTCTACTTGCCTTGGCGTACCGCCCATGTTTTTGAGCCTCTACCTTTCCTTGCAGCATAGTTAGCATTGGTTTGCGCACATAATCCTGTCAATTGCCCAGCTGTAATTTGTTTACCTCGCTTTGCTATTTTATCGTCTTTTGGGAGAGAGACATCACTAGTGAACATCATGGGACCCCGGTCCATATTACCACCGCTGATCACACCCGCTATTTACTTCCTGTCTTTATTTCCTAGTTGCAGTCATAGCTATCATTATTATCTCTTGTGTTTGATCCTTTGTAAACAACAAGGCCGGAGGGATTGGCAACCTCTCTGTACTCGTTGGGAGCAAAGTTATTTGTATCTGTGTGCAGGTCCTGTCAACCGCTAAGCTTCTGGCGCCGTTGACACCTACTTGTCGACCCTCGGAGTCTCACGGGATTCGATCCTTGGTATCTTTGCCAAGGGAAATTTGCCGCTACGCTACATCTCAACCTTCCACTTGGGGTAACCAACGAGGGGCGAGAAGCCATCAAGCAAGTTTCTGGCGCCGTTGCCGGGGACTCCACTCTTCAAGATAGGGGAGTTGCACGCTATCTTTTATCTTTGCTTTTTAGTCTTGTTAGTTTACCTTTCAGTTTTTGCTTTAGTGTCCTCTATCAAAAATCACAAAAAAAAATATTTGCTTTTCTGTTAGCAGTCCTTTCTGTTTAGTCAAGCATGTTAGGAGTTGGTACTTTGAGGGAATCAGAAGTTCTAGATTTCCATCAAAGGGATGGAGAAAATATGAAGAAGGCATGGGACAGAATTTTTGATGCACATAGGAGAATTATGCCTTGGATACCTATAAAAATTGTGCTTAGAAATTTTTACCATGGTCTTTTTAAATGGTGTAAACACTCTCTTGATATTATAGCTGAAGGAGATTTCCTAGAGTGTGATGAAGCTAGAGCTCTTGAAATTATACATGGTCTATCTAGTTACTTTGTTTATGATCATAGTTTTGATACTGTCATAGATAGACTTGCTACTATTGAGAAGAGAATGGATGCTCTAGACTTGATGAAGGTAGAGAAACCCAAACCCAAAAAGAGAGATATTTTGGAAATAGACAATGATTGGGAGCCTTTTGTTAGGATTAGCATCTCTAATCAAGACTTCCTTGCTTATTGTGATATTGGATCTATGGTTTCTACTATCACTAGTAGAAAACAGGGCATTGGTCCAGCCCATTAGCCCCGGTTCAATCTAGAACCGGGACCAATGGGGGTACTGGACCCGGTTCGTTAGCCCAGGGGGCCGGCCGGGCCACGTGGGCCATTGGTCCCGGTTCGTCTGGACCTATTGGTCCCGGTTGGAGCTAAAAACCGGGACCAATGGCTCTTGCTCCTGGCCCACCACTATTAGTCCCGGTTTGTTTTATGAACCGGGACCAAAGGCACCCCTTTAGCCCCGGTTTGTAGCACCAACCGGGACCAGTGAGTTGCCTATATAAACCCCCTCACTCAAGAGCAGAGCTCACTGCTCTGTTTTTTTTTCTGGCCGAGGGGGAGAGGGGTTAGTGGTGCTCTAGCTCACCTCCTATGCACACAACATGTTCGGTGGAATGCCCGAGCCACACTAGTTAAGCTTTTCTGCTCTCGAAGCTCTATTTTCTCCGAGATTTGTCTAGGTTTAGCGGTCCGTCACGTCCCGTCCCCGTCTTCGCCGCCGTCGATCGCCCCCGCCGATCTCGTCACCGGCACCACCGTGGTGAGCCTCTTGTTATGTCCATGCTTTTCTTACTTTTATTATTGCTTTAGATAGATATTTGTCTAATTTTCTTACGTTTATTATTGCTTGTTATTATATAGTGCGATGGTTTTGATATCCGCCCACGTGGGCCCTCGTCCGGTCTACGATTCGGATGTGGTATATTATCTTTAATTTATAACTATTTGTTTTAGTGCTTATGATAGTTGTGCCGACCAACCTGACATGCATAGATGTTTTATTATGTCTAGGAGGTAGTTGAACCGGAAATTCCAACCGACCCTCTTGTGGAGAGGTTAAATTTAGTTGAAGAGGAAAACATTTCGTTAAAGAAAAAATTGGAAAAAATGGAGGAGGAGAAGATGGAATTGGAGTTGCATGTTGCGGAAGTTATCGATGATCACAAGATCAAGATGGAACCTATTGTCGAGAGGTTAAATTTAGTTGAAGAAGAAAACAAATTCTTGAAGGAAAAAATAAAAAAAATTGTGGACGAGAAGATGATATTGGAGTTGCATGTTGCGGATGTCATCGATGATCACAAGATCAAGATGGATGCAATGCGGTTGAAGATTAAAAAGATTAGAAAATATGCCATTAATACCGAGGCTTGGTATCATTATGCCGTTGGATCAATTGTTACCTTGGTTGCGATTATGATAGCATTTGTTTTCGCGTTGAAATGTTTTACATAGTTTCGATGTGTATGGAGAGCTATATATGTTGTTAGATGAGAACTATATATATGTATGTACTTTGGTTTTAATGTGATGATGAACTTTTATCCATTTGGTCACTTAATTATCTATTTATGATGTTATGTAATGGTTTTTGACACACTTAATTATATATAAATGCACGCAGATGAACCGCCAATGGATGTACGGTGACAGACACACCTCCGAGTACATTAAGGGCGTGCGTGAGTTTCTAAATGTGGCAGAGGCAAACAAGCAGAATGGTTTTATGTGTTGTCCATGCACTCAATGTGTGAATACGATGTCTTACTCTAACCGAAAAATCCTTCACTCCCACCTGCTTTACAAGGGTTTCATGCCACACTATAATGTTTGGACAAGGCACGGAGAAATAGGGGTTATGATGGAAGACGGCGAAGAAGAAGAGTACGATGACAACTATGTGCCCCCTGAATACGGTGATGCTGCAATGGGGGGAGCTGGTGAAGATCAAGAGGAACCAGACGATGTGCCCAATGATGCTGCAACGGGTGAAGCTGCTGAAGATCAAGAGGAACCAAATGATGATCTTCGCCGGGTCATTGTCGATGCAAGGACACAATGCGAAAGTCAAAAGGAGAAGCTGAAGTTCGATCGCATGTTAGAGGATCACAAAAAAGGGTTGTACCCCAATTGCGAAGATGGCAACAAAGCTCGGTACCGTACTGGAATTGCTGCAGTGGAAGGCAGAGAATGCTGTGGCTGACAAAGGATTTGAGAAGCTACTGAAAATATTGAAGAAGAAGCTTCCGAAGGATAACGAATTGCCCGACAGTACATACGCAGCAAAGAAGGTCGTATGCCCTCTAGGATTGGAGGTGCAGAAGATACATGCATGCCCTAATGACTGCATCCTCTACCGCGGTGCATACAACGATCTGAACGCATGCCCGGTATGCGGTGCGTTGCGGTATAAGATCAGACGAGATGACCCTGGTGATGTTGATGGCGAGCCCGCCAGGAAGAGGGTTCCTGCAAAGGTGATGTGGTATGCTCCTATAATACCACGGTTGAAACGTTTGTTTAGAAACAGAGAGCATGCCAAGTTGATGCGATGGCACAGTGAGGACCGTAAGAAAGACGGGAAGTTGAGAGCACCCGCTGACGGGTCGCAATGGAGAAAAATCGAGAGAAAGTACTGGGAGGAGTTTGCAAAGGACGCAAGGAACGTATGGTTTGCTCTAAGCGCGGATGGCATTAATCCTTTCGGGGAGCAGAGCAACAATCACAGCACCTGGCCCGTGACTCTATGTATGTATAACCTTCCTCCTTGGATGTGCATGAAGCGGAAGTTCATTATGATGCCAGTTCTCATCCAAGGCCCTAAGCAACCCGGCAACGACATTGATGTGTACCTAAGGCCATTAGTTGAAGAACTTTTACAGCTGTGGAATGGAAACGGTGTACGTGCGTGGGATGAGCACAAACAGGAGGAATTTGACCTAAAGGCGTTGCTGTTCGTGACCATCAACGATTGGCCCGCTCTCAGTAACCTTTCAGGACAGACAAACAAAGGATACCACGCATGCACGCACTGTTTAGATGACACTGAAAGTATATACCTGGACAAGTGCAGGAAGAATGTGTACCTGGGCCATCGTCGATTTCTTCCGACCAACCATCAATGTCGAAAGAAAGGCAAGCATTTCAAAGGCGAGGCAGATCACCGGAAGAAGCCCGCCATGCGTACCGGTGATCACGTACTTGCTATGGTCAATGATTTACACGTAATCTTCGGAAAGGGCACCGGCGCACTAGCTGTTCCGAATGACGATGAGGGACACGCACCCATGTGGAAGAAGAAATCTATATTTTGGGACCTACCCTACCGGAAAGACCTAGAGGTCCGCTCTTCAATCGACGTGATGCACGTGACGAAGAACCTTTGCGTGAACCTGCTAGGCTTCTTGGGCGTGTATGGAAAGACAAAAGATACAGCTGAGGCACGGGAGGACCTGCAACGTTTGCACGAAAAAGACGGCATCCCTCCGAAGCAGTATGAAGGTCCTGCCAGCTATGCTCTTACGAAAGAAGAGAAAGAAATCTTCTTTGAATGCCTTCTCAGTATGAAGGTCCCGACTGGCTTCTCGTCGAATATAAAGGGAATAATAAATATGGCAGAGAAAAAGTTCCAGAACCTAAAGTCTCATGACTGCCATGTGATTATGACGCAACTGCTTCCGGTTGCATTGAGGGGGCTTCTACCGAAAAACGTCCGATTAGCCATTGTGAAACTATGTGCATTCCTCAACGCAATCTCTCAGAAGGTGATCGATCCAGAAATCGTACCAAGGCTAAGGAGTGATGTGGCGCAATGTCTTGTCAGTTTCGAGCTTGAGTTCCCACCATCCTTCTTCAATATCATGACACACGTCCTAGTTCATCTAGTCGACGAGATTGTCATTCTGGGGCCCGTATTTCTACACAATATGTTCCCCTTTGAGAGGTTCATGGGAGTCCTAAAGAAATATGTCCGTAACCGCGCCAGACCAGAAGGAAGCATCTCCATGGGCCATCAAACAGAGGATGTCATCGGGTTTTGTGTTGACTTCTTT
This sequence comes from Secale cereale, assembly GCA_902687465.1. Taxonomy (NCBI): domain Eukaryota; kingdom Viridiplantae; phylum Streptophyta; class Magnoliopsida; order Poales; family Poaceae; genus Secale; species Secale cereale. Next base: position 851,145,465 of record LR738714.1, on the reverse strand, counting down.
CCTGGCCTTAATAAGATAGGTCTCCCTAAATCGCGGTACGAGGGCAGACTGACTGGAAAAGGCACGCTTGGAAGGGACTCAATAATATGCAGGGACGGTTATTCTTGGTCTCAAGCACACTACACAGTTCTACAGAACTCTACATTGGTGACCCCGTATGTCGATGAACACAAGAACAGTCTGCGCTCCAAACACCCGGAGCAGTGCGACGACTGGATTACACGTGAACACATTAGGACTTTCAGCAGTTGGTTGGAAACACGTCTCAGAGGTGACAACACTGTTTGTGATGAGTTGTACTTGTTGTCCAGGGGACCATCTTCGACTGTATTGATTTACAAAGGATACGAGATAAATGGAAATACATTTTACACGATTGTCCAAGATCAAAAGAGCACCAACCAAAACAGCGGTGTCCGCTTTGATGCAACAACCGAGAGGGGAAAGGACACATATTATGGTTACATAGTGGACATATGGGAACTTGACTACGGACATGATTTTAAGGTCCCTTTGTTTAAGTGTAAATGGGTCAATCTGTCAGGAGGTGGGGTACAGGTAGACCCACAGTACGGAATGACAACAGTGGATCTGAAAAATCTTGGATACAATGACGAACCGTTCGTCCTAGCCAATGATGTGGCACAGGTTATCTATGTGAAGGACATGTCTACCAGACCGAGAAAAAGAAAAGATAAGGAAGCGAATACATCATACGATGAGCCAAACCGCCACATAGTTCTTTCAGGAAAAAGGGACATCCTGGGAGTGGAGGGCAAGACAGACATGTCTGAAGATTATGAAAAGTTTCATGAAATTCCTCCCTTCAAAGTCAAGGCTGACCCAAGCATCCTGATAAACGATGAAGATTATCCATGGTTACGGCGCAATAAGCAAATGACACAAGCGAAGAAAAAGTGAAGAGTTATTTCCGCAACTATTATGATGATACCATGCCAACTTTGTAACAAACGAGTATGATACCATTGTCCGTTTGTACTATTCAAATTTCAATACTACTTGCACTAACAAAACAAAACAAACTTGAAAAATAAATAGCAACAATAAGTATTTTGTTGTAAGTATAAACAAAATAAAATAAATAAAGCAACAAAGAAAATAAATAAAGAAAGTAAAATAAATAAAGCAACTCTAAATACAGCAAAAAACAACTTAGAAATAAACAAATAAAATAAAATAAATAAAGCAACTCTAAATACAGCAAAAAACAACTTAGAAATAAATAGCAACAATAAGTATTTTGTTGTAATTAAGTATAAACAAAATAAAATAAATAAAGCAACAAAGAAAATAAATAAAGGAAGTAAAATAAATAAAGCAACTCTAAATACAGCAAAAAACAACTTAGAAATAAACAAAGAAAATAAAATAAATAAAGCAACTCTAAATACAGCAAAAAACAACTTAGAAATAAATAAAGCAAAAAAGGAAAAAAAAAAATTGGGCGCTGCCCAGTGAGCCTGCAAGGCCTATAGCACAGGATCCACCTGTAATATAAGGCCCAGCAAGCTCACAGGGCAGCGCGCAGAGTTAGGCCCAGAAGGCTGCATTTGAGAGGAGCTCGAGATGGAGGGAGCAGCAGCCCTTATAAACCACTCTCGAGCTCCCTCAGCTAGCGAGGTGGGACTAAACATCCCACCGCACCCGCGCCAGCATAGTGCCTTTGGTCCCGGTTGGTGGCACCAACCGGGACTAAAGGGTGGCATTAGTCCCGGTTGGTGGCTGAAACCGGGACTAATGCACCCCTTTAGCCCCGGTTGCTGCCACCAACCGGGACTAAAGGCCCCACCTTCCCGCCCTTTGGGCTGCTGAAAAGGGACCTTTAGTCCCGGTTGGTGGCAGCAACCGGGACTAAAGGGGGGCATTAGTCCCGGTTTCAGCCACAAACCGGGACTAATGCCCCTCCTATATAACCAGGACTTGCGAAATTTTCGTCAGTTTCCTTCTTCTCCCCGCCCCGACGCCTCCCTCGATCTGCTCCGTCCCCGTCGCCGTCGCCGTCGCCCCCGTCGCCCCGTCGCCGTCGCCCCCGACGCCGCCTCGTCGCTCCGCCCCGCGCCGTCGCCGCGCCCCGCGCCGTCGCCCCGCCCCGCGCCGTCGCCGCGCCCCGGCCGGCCCGTCGCCCCGCGCCGCCGCGCGCCCCGCCCCGCCGCCGTCGCGCCGCCACGCCCCGACGCCGCCTCGTCGCCGCCCCGCCCCGCCGCCGTCGCGCCGCCCAGCCCTGCCGATGTGAGGGCCGGCTCCCTTTTTTTTTATATGTTTAATATTGCTGTATATATATATATATAGTTGCTGTGTATATATATGTATATATGTGTATATTTTTTTTATGTTTATATAAATTGCAGTATATATAGTTGCTGTATATATAGTTGCTGTATTTATATGTATGTGTATATCTTTTTTTTTCTTAGGAATTTGCTAAATATATATGTTAAATATATATTTATGTGTATATAAATATATTTTTTCTTAGGAAGTTGCTGTATATATGTGATGTGTGTATATGTGATGTATATATATGTGTATGTGGCTATATAGTTTTTTGTTTATATATGCTAAATATATATAGAAAGTTTTATATATATATGCAAAAGTTACAAATTTAGAAAAAGAAGGATAGGAAAGAAGAAAATAAGAAAGAGGAAAGAAAGAAGAAGAGGAGAGGAAGAAGAGAAGAAATAAATAAGAAGAAGAAAAAAAAGAAAAAGAAGGATAGGAAAGAAGAAAATAAGAAAGAGGAAAGAAAGAAGAAGAAGGAGAGGAAGAAGAGGAGAAATAAATAAGAAGAAGAAAAAAAGAAAAAAAGAGGAGAAGAAGAAAGGAATAGAGGAGAAGAAGAGAAATTTTCTCTTCTTCTCCTCTATTCCTTTCTTCTTCTCCTTTTTTTTCTTTTTTTTCTTCGATCTTCTCCTCTAGCGGTTCCTTTTTTCTTCTTCTTCCTCTTTTTTTATCGGATATGTATACACCCTCTCCCCGATAACTTCGACATTAGGGGGGGCCGGGGTCGAGGGTCGTCGAGGGACCGAGGCCGAAGGTCGAGGGGTCGAGGGTCGTCGAGGGACCGATCGAGAGGCCGAAGGGCGAGGGGTCGAGAGGTTGCCTAGCAGTCGGGGGTCTAGGGTTGTGGATCGCCGAGCAGTCGGGGGTCAAAGTATTGAAGAATTCCATGACTTCATCATTAGCCAGAAGTAACCGGGGCATTTTGGTACAAAGTTATGCAAAGATATTTTGGAACGGAGTTCCTGATAGAATAATCCGTCTTTTGTTACGAATTATCCTATCGGGGACTCCGTTCCAAAATAACTTTGGAGAGCTTCGTACCATCATGCTACTGTTACTTTCGCCTAATGATGAAGTATTGGTTTTGTTGAATCCTTTGACACTAGCTAGACAAAATGTGACATGAGGGGGTCTAGGGTTTGTGGATCGCCGAGCAGTCGGGGGTCGAGGGGTCGAGAGAGGTTGCCTAGCTAGTGTCAAAGTATTGAAAAATTCCATGACTTCATCATTTGCCAGAAGTAACCGGGGCATTTTGGTACGAAGTTATGCAAAGATGTTCTGGAACGGAGTTCCTGATAGGATAATCCGTCTTTTGTTACGGATTATCTTATCTGGGACTTCGTTCCAAAACAACTTTGGAGAGCTTCGTACCATCATGCTACTGTTACTTTCGCCTAATGATGAAGTATTGGTTTTGTTGAATCCTTTGACACTATAGCTAGACAAAATGTGACATGAGGGGGTCTAGGGTTGTGGATCGCCGAGCAGTCGGGGGTCGAGGGGTCGAGAGAGGTTGCCTAGCTAGTGTCAAAGTATTGAAAAATTCCATGACTTCATCATTTGCCAGAAGTAACCGGGGCATGTTGGTACGAAGTTATGCAAAGATGTTCTGGAACGGAGTTCCTGATAGGATAATCCGTCTTTTGTTACGGATTATCTTATCTGGGACTTCGTTCCAAAACAACTTTGGAGAGCTTCGTACCATCATGCTACTGTTACTTTCGCCTAATGATGAAGTATTGGTTTTGTTGAATCCTTTGACACTATAGCTAGACAAAATGTGACATGAGGGGGTCTAGGGTTTGTGGATCGCCGAGCAGTCGGGGGTCGAGGGGTCGAGAGAGGTTGCCTAGCTAGTGTCAAAGTATTGAAGAATTCCATGACTTCATCATTTGCCAGAAGTAACCGGGGCATTTTGGTACAAAGTTATGCAAAGATGTTTTGGAAAGGAGTTCCTGATAGGATAATCCGTCTTTTGTTACGGATTATCTTATCTGGGACTTCGTTCCAAAACAACTTTGGAGAGCTTCGTACCATCATGCTACTGTTACTTTCGCCTAATGATGAAGTATTGGTTTTGTTGAATCCTTTGACACTATAGCTAGACAAAATGTGACATGAGGGGGTCTAGGGTTTGTGGATCGCCGAGCAGTCGGGGGTCGAGGGGTCGAGAGAGGTTGCCTAGCTAGCTAGTGTCAAAGTATTGAAAAATTCCATGACTTCATCATTTGCCAGAAGTAACCGGGGCATGTTGGTACGAAGTTATGCAAAGATGTTCTGGAACGGAGTTCCTGATAGGATAATCCGTCTTTTGTTACGGATTATCTTATCTGGGACTTCGTTCCAAAACAACTTTGGAGAGCTTCGTACCATCATGCTACTGTTACTTTCGCCTAATGATGAAGTATTGGTTTGTTGAATCCTTTGACACTAGACAAAATGTGACATGAGGGGGTCTAGGGTTGTGGATCGCCGAGAAGTCGGGGGGGTCGAGAGGTTGCCTAGCTAGTGTCAAAGTATTGAAGAATTCCATGACTTCATCATTTGCCAGAAGTAACCGGGGCATGTTGGTACGAAGTTATGCAAAGATGTTCTGGAACGGAGTTCCTGATAGGATAATCCGTCTTTTGTTACGGATTATCTTATCTGGGACTTCGTTCCAAAACAACTTTGGAGAGCTTCGTACCATCATGCTACTGTTACTTTTGCCTAATGATGAAGTATTGGTTTTGTTGAATCCTTTGACACTATAGCTAGACAAAATGTGACATGAGGGGGTCTAGGGTTTGTGGATCGCCGAGCAGTCGGGGGTCGAGGGGTCGAGAGAGGTTGCCTAGCTAGTGTCAAAGTATTGAAAAATTCCATGACTTCATCATTTGCCAGAAGTAACCGGGGCATGTTGGTACGAAGTTTATGCAAAGATGTTCTGGAACGGAGTTCCTGATAGGATAATCCATCTTTTGTTACGGATTATCTTATCTGGGACTCCGTTCCAAAACAACTTTGGAGAGCTTCGTACCATCATGCTACTGTTACTTTCGCCTAATGATGAAGTATTGGTTTTGTTGAATCCTTTGACACTAGCTAGACAAAATGTGACATGAGGGGGTCTAGGGTTTGTGGATCGCCGAGCAGTCGAGGGTTGAAGCTAGTTCTACGTTTGCCATTAATATATCCATCTGTCATGTTTGAATAATAATTGGCATGTTGTAAATATTTGTAGAAACAATGGACGACAACACCCGAGACCTAGCACAAGAAGCGATGTTGATGGACATAATCGCAGACGGACAAAATGCCGTCAGGTCGTATCTCAACAACACCGATGAGCAGGTCGAACAAGAGCTGCGGCTGGAAGATCTAGGCTATGATATTGATGAATTCGGTGACCCAATGCACATGGAAGAAGTAGACCGTGAGGACGGCTCTGGTGACCCAATGCCGGTGCAAGAAGGAGACCGTGATGCTGGCTCCGGTGACCGAACCGAGTCCGGCCAGGAGGTATATATGTTAGTTAAGCATGTGCTGACTAGTTAATTGATTCATTCATTAACTCTCGTCTTTGTTCCTTTTCTAGCCCTCCGGATCGAGCAAATCTTCGGTAAAGAGACGAGGAGCGAAGAAAAAGTTGAGGCCGGATGAAAAGTTTGAGATCTCAGAAATCTCGCGCTCCGGCGAGCCGATTGCACCCATCCGCACAAAGAACGCATTTGTTAATCAGTGCGGGGTTCTGGTTAGGGACAAGATCCCGATCAGCATCCATCAATGGTTAAAGCCGGCTGCAAACGACGCTCAGGTGACTTATGTCACAGATATGCAGAAAGAAGATCTTTGGACTGAGCTGAAGTCAAACTTCGTCCTACCGCGAGAGGTTGATCCGGCCAAGCCAGTTAAAGAGGACTTAATCAAGTCTTATGCACTTTCGAAGATGGCAGACCAATTCAGGGCATGGAAGAAAAAACTGAATACGTTTGTCAGAGAGAAAACGACTCCAGAATTCGTGGGCATATATGAGAAGATCAAAGATGACTGGCCCGCATTTGTGGCCCATAAGAAGTCGGAAAAGAGTCAGAAGATGTCGGAGACAAACCGGATAAATGCTGCAAAGAAGATGCATCACCATCGCACGGGGTCGGGCGGCTACCTCGTAGCCCGGCCTAAGTGGGCCAGGGCTGAGAATGATCTGCTTCAGAAAGGGATCGAACCAGAGACAATGCACTGGCCAGAACGTTGCCGGACTTGGTTCTTCGGGGCTGGCGGATCCTTGGACCCTGTAACAGGGTGGTGCATTTGGACGGACAAGCAATTGGAAACACCACTCAGGAAGATGCGGCAGTATATCAAAGCAGCGCATGCAGGGACGTTCATCCACGACAGAGAGAACGACGAGCTGACAATGGCCCTCGGGAATCCTGAGCACCCTGGACGGACACGAGGCACGCCAGGCTCCCTTCCGTGGCGTGCTGGGTTTCCGGACGCAGGAGGCTACAAATGCCACGACAGGAGGAAGAAAATGGAGATGACCGAAATCCAGGCGCTGCGGGCCAGAATACAAGCGATAGAGGAACGGGAAGCAGATCGGGAAAGAATTGCCGAAGCTTCCCCCGAAGCTACCCCGCCATCTCAGCGGAGAAGCAGCGTGGCTTCCACCGAGCTGCTTCAGCCAGAGCTTGCCTTGACGGCTACTGCCAGGAATCCTGTGGATGCTATCACACAGGCACAAAATTGCCACCTTATGGCACAGTGGATGAATCTGAAGGTCAAGGCGGCTGCTGGCTCTGTTTATCCTTCTGGACCAGACGACACTTTTCACTGCCGGCCGATTCTAGAAGGATATGCTAGGGTGATGGTCGACGAAATAACAGAGGGATTTGAGGAGCTCCAGCTTGACCACCCTACCGGTGAAGGGGAGACTCGGCTGGGTTCTTCACTGAAGACTCCATGCCTATGGCGGAAGGACCTAATCAACATTCTGAACTGGACGCCTCCGCCTCCTCCTCCTCCTCCGACGAGTCAGGGCACTCCGCCTCCTCCACCGCCTCCTCCTCCGGCGAGTGACCATCAGGGCACTCCGGCTCCTTCTCCGGCGAGTGACCATCAGGGCACTCCAGCTCCTTCTCCGGCGCGTGGCGGCACACCGCCTCCTTCGCCGCCGGCGCGTGGCGGCACTCCGCCTCCTTCGCCGCCGGCGCGCCCGAGCAGACAGCCAGCTCCTCCTTCGCCTAATCAGCAAGGGCGGAAGAGACCTGCCGCCGCTCCGGCTGCTCCTGCTCCGGCGCCTAAGCAAGTAAAAAAGACAGCCGCTTCGTCTGGTCCGGCGACGTCTACCAGTACAGCCAGAGGCGGGAGGCGGTGCAGATTCGGTCCTTCTCTCACGCCTCTAGAGAAGTTACCGTATGAGAGGTCCGACGAGGAAAACACGAAGATCGCTGAAGGCGAAGTGAAGGACTTTTTTGAAGGGTTGAAAGCACCGAGACATCCACCTCCAGAGGAGAAGATAGATGCGGTGAAAGCAAAGCGCACTCTTGCTGCCCTGAAGCAACCAGCGAAAAGTAAGCCGAAGGGCAACTATGACCGCATTATTCAAAAGACATTTCAAGATGCCAAGCGGTCCGGAAGTACAAAAAGTGATCAGAGGTTAGCAGAAGGGCGAGCTGGGAAACAAATTGCCCAGCTCGGCGAACAAGCGAACCAATCGTGCCCCCCGCTCAAGGTGTCTAGCGACATGGTCGCTAATGATCCGAGGATGGTGCCCGGTTATACCAATCTTGCAGATTACGCGTCCGACGATGTAGACTATGATTTCATGGACGTGCAGATAGAAATATACGAGTACAAAAAGCCTCTCGTCAAAAATGAAAGATCTCTATCAACGAATATGCGAAGATTGCATGATTGGTACATGAAAATCTGCAGAGAGTCTGGGGGGATGAATAACTTGTATTTGAGAGTTAAACCGGAGCATGACCTCGTTGGAATTGAGCTGTTGCCTGTTCCATTTGAGGAGTTCTATCAATTTTTCAATCAATTGGCCCTCGATAAAACAACGATCACCTGCTACTGTCTGTAAGTAGTACTACTTCTGTCATTAAGTCTCTCTATATAGCTGATCTTCATTGCATGTATTTATAATTATCCTCACTATATTATGCAGATTGAAGATCGTCGAATTGAAGAAAAGACAAGTAGGTGATATTGGGTTTATTAACACATACCTCATAGATGCAACCGAGGTTAAATTGCGTCCCGGCGATACCGAGACCAACTTGCTACGAACGTTGGTGGTAAATGAAAACAAAGATATAATACTCTTTCCTTACAACTTCAAGTGAGTGTTAATGTCTTGTGCATATTTGGTTTCCCTTATATATATCAGTCAAGTTTATAGTGATGTAATGATCTCATGCATTCGTGCGCAGCTTCCACTATATTCTCTTAGAGATTAAGCTTGAGAAGGGAATAGTAACTGTCTTCGACTCTAAACGTAAAGATCCCGAGGAGTATGCGGACATGACTCAAATACTAGCCAGGTAAGTTAAATCGATCAATATTATCCACCATGCATATATATCAGCAACTTCATTTCTGATATCAACTAATTGTTTCCTTTGTCTGGCAGGGCTTGGAAAACATTCATCAAAAAAGCTCCGGGACTGCCGAAGAAGCTACAATTTAGATACCCGAAAGTAAGTACAATATAGTAGCATGTTTCGCGCGCGCATCTCCTATATCTTGATTCAAGCGCTAGCTAGTTTCATCAATACCAATTTGGCATTCTTGCTTATCAGTTTGATTGAGCTCTATTTCTTGTAAAGTGGTTGTGGCAGGAACCCGGGAATGATTATTGTGGATACTACATTTGCGAGTCCATCCGCCACACGACCTGTGAGCGGGGCTACACTGATGAACAATTTAAAGTGCGTAAGCAATCAATAATATTCATAAATTTATAGCATCATTTCATGTATTGACCCCCTACTTCAAATTAGATGTTTCGGATGCGGGATGAACTCCTAACACCAGATCGTCTGCGAGCAATTCAAGAGGAATTGGCGGCATTCTTCCTTGAACACGTGATCGCTGAAGACGGAGAATACTATGTGGACCCTGCATCCATGTGTTAGGAGATTATTTTTGTAAGAGATAATTATTGTATATATGTGCCCGGTAGTGTCGGATAGATATACGAGAACTTGTTGTTCGACCAATCTCTCGGAGAAGGAGAGGTGGTCGATATTATTACTTCTCTCTGTATGCATATATATATATATATATATATATGTTGATTATATATACGAGATCTTCTGTTCCTTCGTTTGCTTAGTAGCTAGCAGCTAGCTAGCTAGCTAGCGTGACTCTAGTCCATATATATACGTATGTGTAGTATGTAGCGTCGACCAAAAGCACGGACATAAGAGAGAACACTTCTCTCTATTAATTAGCTAGCTAACACAATATATCAAACACCTAAATTAACCCCCAAAACCTAAAACCCCCCCTCCCCTTTCAAAAAAAAAAAACAAAAACCACAGCCACAGAAATGCTGACACGTGGATGCCTTTTGGTCCCGGTTGGTACCACCAACCGGGACTAAAGCCCCTCCTGCCTAGACTCGGTGCACAGGCCACGTGGACACCCTTTTGCCCCGGTTCTGGATTGAACCGGGACTAAAGGGTCAGAGCATTAGTACCGACCCTCTTGCCCCGGTTCCAGAACCGGGGCTAAAAGGCCAAATGAACCGGGGCTAAATCCCCTTTATCTACTAGTGTATGCCAAAAATTGTTCATGATTCTTTAAAATTTAACATGGACAAATTATCACCCTATCATGAACATGCTAATGGAGATATTTCTGAGATCCAGGGAAGAATAAAAGACGTACCAGTTACATTCCTTAAAGGGATTGCAATGGTTGATTTCTTCATCATGAAGCCAAACCAAGGAAATATAGCGCTTGGAAGGGACTTCCTCCGAGCCGTAAAAGGCTTCATCGATATAGGTAAGGGAAAAATCCGCCTACGCGGGAAGGCAAAAGGTACATACCCCTTTCCTAGAAGGAACAAGGATGAACTTGTTGAGGAACCATTTGAAGCAATTTATAACTCCGATTATTATGATGACTTTTGATTCCTCCTTTTTGCATCATGCCTAGCTTAAAGGCATAAAAGAAAGCGCTTTTGGGAGGCAGCCCACAACGAATTAGGTTTTATTTTTTTTGCTTTTGTTGTGTCTTGATTTTTGTTACTACAGTAGCATCATCATTGTATCTTTTCTTTTCAGCTTTGTGCCAAGTTTAGCCTCCGATTGCAAGAAAGTTCAAAAGTTGTGACGTGCTGTCCAGGAAACAGATTCTGTCCTTGGACAGAAAAATTCGAATAAAATCACCAGATCTTCTTTTTGATCTGAATTGTTTTGACAGCGTGCTATATACAATTGGCTTTCGACCATCTGTTCTGAGTTTTTTGATTTGAGTTGCAGAAGTGCCCCGAAAAAATTATTTACTACCTGCTGGTCTGTTTTTCACAGATTCTGTCCTGTTTTGCCTTTTCTTCGTTTTGCAAACCTTGAGCTTGCTTTTTCTTTGCAAAAACCTTTTGGCAATCTTGAGAAACAGTAGCTCTTCAAGATTATCTTTATTTCCAGTAGGGAAAAATTATTTTATTGTGGGTACTAACCTCGCTAATCAGATTATGATGAGTTATGTATGAAGGGAGTTTTCAAGTGTGCGAGGGAAGATGATAAAAGAAGATTCAGGAGGGTCAAACGCTCAAGCTTGGGGATGCCCCCGTGCACCCCCAAGAAATATTCAAGAAGACTCAAGCGTCTAAGCTTGGGGATGCCCCCATGCATCCCCTTCTCCATCAACAATTATCAGTACGTCTTTCGTTCCACTATATTTTTATCACTTCATGCGTTATGTGCTATGCTTGGAGCGTCTTGCTCTTAGTTTCCTTTTTAGTTTTCTTTAGCTTTGCTTGCTGTTCATAACAAGTTAGAACCCAGCTTTCTTTGTGTGGGAGAGAAACACGCTTCACTTCAACCTAGAACACAACATAGGATTTTCATGCTTATCTTTGTTGTGTGTGTTCTTTGTCTTTTCTTAGCTGCTGTCATGTTTAGCTCTTAGTTTTCATGCTTTTCTTTTTAAAGAGCTTTTGTTTAGTTGGTTGCTGAACTCTCTTGAGTTTTCATGTTTATCTTGTTAAGAGAGTTTGCCTGTTGCACTGAGTTGTGTGTCTTAACTTAAAGTAGGTAATCGAGGTTGCTATTTAATTTTGGTAGTAACTTGCAATAGTTTTGAGGTATTGCCATGAGTAATGTCTGAACTTTTGGTGTCAAGAGCTTTAGCCTATTAGTGATAGATGTCGTATTTTGGGCAATCCGTTTTTATTTTCGAAAACCTACAAATAGTTGAGAACTTTAGCTACTAAATGGATCACTAATTTTTGGAGGGATCGAATATTAGAGTACACTCACGTACCATGAGCCGAGGATGCGCAAGGATAACCAAACCCCCATACACTCCTCCTCGGGGTACTTGTCTCTTTGTGAACCCCCTAATTAGATTGAGAGTTACCGATAATAAGTGCATGAGTTCTTCGGACTAATGTGAGTATTCGAGAGTTGACACTTCCACCTAGCCATATTTTTCTAGCCTCTTTGGTACCGTGCATTGCCCTTTCTCACCTTGAGAGTTGGCGCATACTTCGCCGGTGCATCCAAATCCTTGGCACGATACGCTCTGTCATCATAAGCCTCATTACATCCTTCCTCAAAACAGCCACCATACCTACCTATCAAGGCATTTCCATAGCCTTTCCGAGATACATTGCCATGCAACATCCATCTTCTCATGACTTGATCTTCATGTCATACATGCTTTTTGCTTGATCGATGAGCCGCGTGCTAGTTGGGCCTTGCCCTAATCATTGCTACATGACGCGCTAGTATCATTGCATATCCTGCTACATCGGCAAAGGCATACATTTGCATACATCATGATAGTTTCATTTTCTTTATGTTGAGTACTATTGTAAAGTGTGAAAGATCTTCTATACTTCTTGTAATTTGTAGAGTGTTGCCCCTAAAGTGAGGAAAAGATCCCAAAGAGGACAAATCAAAAGATCCCAAAGAGGACAAAATCAAAAGATCCCAAAGAGGACAAATGAGAGTTAAATAGAAAGAGCCATTGAGGCCACAAAAAAATAAAAAAAAAGAGAAAAAAGAGAAAAAGAAATAAAAAGAGAGAAGGGGGCACACTACTATTCCTTTTGAGAGATCCACACTCGTACTCCATCTTATACCTTGTACTCCATAGAGATTATCATTCATGCATATAGCTATGTGGGGACCTTCACACTATAGAACTTGGCTTGTATATTCCAATGATGAGCCTCCTCAAAAGAGCTCTAGGTCTTCTTGAGCAAGCAAGTTGGATGCACCCCCACTAGTTCCATTGGAGAGCTTACCTTAGCTCATATGTGCATCCGTTGCATGGCAATCCCTACTCCTCACATCATATCTATCATTTGGCTTTCTCTCGCCTATGATTGTCCTCATTGATGTGAGCCTTTCACATCTTTTTTGTCTTCCCCCTTCATCATTTTTCTCTCTTTGCCATCCTAAGTGTTAACTTTCTTGCTTACGCTCATCCATTGCATGAGTGCTCAAAATATCGAAAGGGAGTGGATCATTTTGACTTGTACCTGGCTGGTGGTCTGGGGATGAGTCAAGATAAGATTCCAAAGAAGACCAAGTGTGAAACTTTAGTAGATTAAGTTCTCAACAATAAAAAAACTATGTTTTACTCTCTCGTATATCCCTATCCCCTTTCTTGCACGCAAACACCATTTGGAGACATTCGAGTCACGGACAGCGAGAGCTCTTGCACCTTTATGTTCTTATGTTACTTGTTACAATGCTAATATAGACTCTTGCTTGTTATGACTTGAATTGAATCACATGCCTTGATTGCTTTACTTAAAAAGTTCTTATATGGTTGGTAGCATGTCACCACAGAAATTATGCTTGTTATCATTTACCTACTCGAGGACGAGCAGGAATTAAGCTTGGGGATGTTGATACGTCCAAAACGTATCTATAATTTCTGCTTGCTCCATGCCTCTTTTGTGTGATATTGCTATGATATTGATGCACTTTCATACACTTTTGATCATATTTGGACTAACCTATTAACTCAGTGCACCACAGTGCCAGTTCCTCTTTTCTGCTGTTTTTCTATTTCAGGTTTCCCGCATATTAAAAGTGCTCCAAAAATTCCGGGAAAAATACAGGAAAAATCAGCGTACAGGAAGCTTCGAGAAGAACCAAAGCGGGGCCAGAGGGGAGCCAGGGTGGCCCAGGCGGCCACCTGGCGCGGCCCCACCCCTGGCCGCGCAGGGGGGCGCCTGGGGCCCCGGCTCCGCCTCTGGTGACCCCCCTTCGCATATATATTCCTCTCGTCCCGAAACCCTCGAGGACGGAACCCTTTTTCGCGATCTCGCCTCTGTTCCGCCGCCGCAGCGCTTCCAAGATCGGGAGCATCAGGAGAACTCTTCCCGGCACCCTGCCGGAGGGGAGAACCACCACCGGGAGCTTCTCCACCACCATGGACGCTTCCCGGATGAGTCGTGAGTAGTCCCCCTTGGACCATGGGTCCATGATCAGTAGCTATGTGATGTTCTCCTCCCCTCTTTGCTCTTCATGATTTAGACCTCGTGAGCTGCCCTACATGATCGAGGCACATATGTAATCTTTCTGCTGTTGCTTAGCTGAGTTTGCTGGGATCTGATGGATTATGAGACTATGTTCAGATTGTGTTTGAGTAATATATTTGATTAACCTCTTTTATATCTTTGTTCTTGAGTAATTCTTGCATGTTCTCCGTTGCTGTTTATTGCTTTGGACAAGTAGTAGGTAGTAACTCCAAGAGGGAGCGTTATGCTTGATTGTGGGTTCATGCCCCCTGATGACTAGCTTGAGTGACAGAAACATGAGTCTAGGGGATGTGCTGTTGCCACAAGGGAGAAAACAACGGTGCTTGTACTTGCGGGTGCAAGGATTGTTTACTTTACGCAAAGTTCTTCTAATGCAGTTGTCTGTTGCTTTGAGTTTACACTTTGGGTGGGATTCGCAACTTAATACCAGCGAGACGTTCTGGATAGATATCTCAAGGTGGATGATTAGTAGTAGATGCAGATGGATTTCGGTCTACTTGCCTTGGCGTACCGCCCATGCTTTTGAGCCTCTACCTTTCCTTGCAGCATAGTTAGCATTGGTTTACGCACATAATCCTGTCAATTGCCCAGCTGTAATTTGTTTACCTCGCTTTGCTATTTTATCGTCTTTTGGGAGAGAGACATCACTAGTGAACATCATGGGACCCCGGTCCATATTACCACCGCTGATCACACCCGCTATTTACTTCCTGTCTTTATTTCCTAGTTGCAGTCATAGCTATCATTATTATCTCTTGTGTTTGATCCTTTGTAAACAACAAGGCCGGAGGGATTGACAACCTCTCTGTACTCGTTGGGAGCAAAGTTATTTGTATCTGTGTGCAGGTCCTGTCAACCGCTATGCTTCTGGCGCCGTTGACACCTACTTGTCGACCCTCGGAGTCTCACGGGATTCGATCCTTGGTATCTTTGCCAAGGGAAATTTGCCGCTACGCTACATCTCAACCTTCCACTTGGGGTAACCAACGAGGGGCGAGAAGCCATCAGCCGTCAACTAACATCTTAGTGACCTTGAGGTTGCGGATAGTTGGTGAAACCAACATCAGCAAGCACTCGACCGCAGTTATGCGATCAGGGTGGTCCTCAATGTCAAAGATGATAGGCGTGCTGGACCATTTCAGAAGCTTGCGCGATTCGACAGGTGGTTCTGCCGCATTGACTTCCCGCACCCACTGCTTGAGTTGGCGGTGTGAAGTATGCAGAGAAGCACCGCCGTCAACGCACAAGACTTCTGTGGCTTTCTGGAACTCCTGCTCACTGGTCTCAACATCATCCATGTCTTCGTCGCCGTCGTCGTCTTCATCCTTGTCGCGGCCGCGGGGAGGTCTGTCTCCTTGACGCTGCTTGGCCTTGCCGCGGCATCCTCCCCGGCCGGGGCGCTTCGTGCCGGATCCTCCGGTACCTCCTTGGGCCTTCTCCTTGTCGCGCCGCTCGTACTCAGCCTTTTGCTGCTCAACAAGCTGCTCGACCCTCTTGCAGTTCTGGAGGTCATGGCCCTTGGTGCGGTGGATCTTGCAGTACTGCTTGTCGGTGTCGTCCTGCTTGTCGGCGGCCGCCACAGCCTGGCAGTTGGTGCATGCGGCAATCTCCTTGCCGGAGCTACCAACTTTGGCTTTCTTGGCGCCACCTTCGTTGTCGGACTGCTCAACGACTAGCACATCTTTGCCTTTCTTCTTCCTGTTATTCCGCCGCCGGTTTTTCTTTGCCGGGGCAGCATCCTCACTGTCAGATCCTCCTGCTCCTGTATCCTCTCCGGGGAGTTTCCTCCCTTCCTCAGCACGTGCACACTTGTCGGCCAGGGCGTACAGCTCACTGACGTCCCTGATCTTGCACATCGCCATCTCCTCCCTTATCCTGCGGTTACGCACGTTCTGGTGGAACGCGCTGATGACCACGGTAGGGTGGACGTCTGGGATGTTGTGCTGTACACGGCTGAATCTCTGAATGTACTTGCGCAGGGGCTCTCCTTCCTTCTAGGCGAGCAGGTGAAGGTCACTCTCTTGGCCATGAGGCTTGTGGCCGCCTGTGAAGGCGCCGACAAACTGATGGCATAGGTCTGCCCAGGAGGATATGGAGTTGTCCGGCAAGTGCATGAGCCAGGACCTGACGTTGGGCTTGAGTACCAGCGGGAAGTAGTTAGCAAGGATCTTGTCGTCCCGCCCCCAGCAGCTTGCACCGCGATGGTGTAGATGTTGAGGAACTCCGACGGATGCGTCTTGCCGTCGTACTTCTCTGGTACGTCTGGCTTGAAATTCTTCATGCTGGGCCACTGGACTTGCCGCAGCTCACGAGTAAACGCAGGACAACCTACCACGTACGGCAAGTCGCCTGGTTCCCCTGGCGCATGCATGTCGACAGCGGGCCCAGCGCGCTGGTCTGATTGACGCCGCGCTTCTCTTCGGCGCTCGATGCGAGTACGAGCGTCCTCTTGCTGTCGTTCGTGAAGAACTTGGCGCTGATCGCGACGAGCTCGTGGATCCGATGACGCGGTGGAGTCGCTGTCGAGGTGGATCCGGTGAGTCGGCGATCTTGGCCTTCGGGGCGGAGAGTGCACGGTGGTTGCACCCCCACCGGTCTTGTCGCCATCGGCCCGTGCCTGGCTGACTTGCCGCGGCTGCGATGTACTCGGCTGCCGTGGAGTGTCGCCGTTGGCGAAGGCGATGAGACTCTGAATGGTGGCCCTCCAGTCGTCGATCTTGTCTGCAGCTGGAGGGTAGTCTAGGAGCAGTTGAGCTCGCGCCAAAGCTTCTGCTGGAGTGGCGGGTAATGGTGGCGAACGGTGTGAGGAGCGGGATATGCTCGGACTTCTAACTATGTTAGAAGGAGCAGTATCCCGTCCAAGCGACCGTGCCTTGCTCGTGTCGGCATGTTGGCGTGCATGCTGGTCTTGAGCGTTCCAAGATCCACCAGCTCGAACTTGGTCCAGCAAATGTATGGTACCGTGAGTACCATGACGCTGCCGGTCCCGCGCCTCCTGAAATGGGCGCGGTGCATGTACGGACGCCGAGGTCTTGGAGTGCGCCCGGTCGTTGTGGGAGTCGACTACGCCGCCGATGGGCAGCGCAGCTTTATCCTTGGACTTGGCGGCACCGTGAGCTCCCTCGTCGACGCCCGTTCTTCCGCCGGCGTCTACCCCACCAGCCGTTTGCTCCGGCGGTGGTGGGATCGACCTTGACGGGGCAGCCGCCTCCGAAGCCTTCTTCTTCGGCGGCATGTCGATGAAGATGATGAAGATCTAGCTCTTGTGAACGCCGGATCAGATTCACACAACCTCGACGCACCCTACCTGGCGCGCCAAGGATGTCGGGGAAACTGATCCACGAACACCTATGGGACCGGCGGGCCGAGTCCCTTTCGATTCGGCGGGGGCGAAGATCGCGCGAAGAGCAGATCGAGGCGAAGCACACGAGCAGTTTACCCAGGTTCGGGCCGCACGGATGCGTAAAACCCTACTCCTACTTTGTGGTTTGTATTGAGTTCTTGCTCAGGAGCGCTGAGTGCTACAGTACACTCTAGCAGCTAACGAGAATGAGCGTGAGAGTTCTTCTGCCTCGAACCCCCCTCTACGTTGCGCATGGGCCTCCTTTTATATGCTCAAGGGGTCACCGACAGGTGGCAACGCAGATGAGGGCAAAAATGGAAAGGTGTTGTAGTTGGTACAGCTACCTGTACAGTGTATCATACCTAACCCTGACGGCAGGGGACAAGGGCATTAAATGCCCGTCTGCGCCGCCCAAATAGTGCAAAAAGGGACCGTTAGGGGTGCCACCGCTCGCCACGATGGCGATCTTGTCAGCGTCGCTTGCCACCGCGTACCGCTGGCTGGACAGCCTCCCGCCACGTACGCCTGGAAGGGTCCCAGAGTGACACGTTGGCGGATGTGCTGGAGCGCAGGTACAGAGTGGAAGCTTGCCGCGGCAAGTGCCTTGCCGCGGTCGTTGTCTTGTCGCGTCCGGGAGCTTGTCGCTCACCAGGCCTTGCCGGGACGCGTGGCGCGTCGCGGCAAGTTCCTTGAGATGCTTTGAGTGGCCTTCCCGGCAAACTCCTCTTGCCGGGGCCTTGTCTCCTTGGCTTGAATACTTTGTTCTTGAATGGCTCCAAAGGAACCACGGAGGACCTTGGCGGCCACCCGGCAAGCCTTGCCGCGGGGTGCTGCGACTGCCCGTGCACAAGTTCGGGATACTAGGGTACCCCTATTCTAGTACACCGACAGTCGGCTTAGCGTCTTCCTCCATTGTTGTTGTTGTTGGAGATATGCCCTAGAGGCAATAACAAAAGTATTATTATTATATCTCCTTGTTCATTATAATTGTCTGTTATTCATGCTTGAATTGTATTGTACGGAAACAGCGATACATGTGTGAATACATAGACCACAATGAGTCCCTTGTAGGCCTCTAGTTACCAGCTCGTTGATCAACAGATGGTCACGGTTTCCTGACCATGGACATAGGATGTCAGTGATAACGGGATCACATCATTAGGAGAATGATGTGATGGACAAGACCCAAACTTGAGCATAACACGAGATCGTATAGTTCGTAATGCATAAGCTTTTCAGTGTCAAGTATTTATTCCTTAGACCATGAGGTTGTACAACTCCCGGATACCGTAGGAGTACTTTGGGTGTGCCAACCGTCACAACGTAACTGGGTGGCTATAAAGGTACGCATCGGGTATCTCCGAAAGTGTCTGTTGAGTTGGTACGAACCGAGACTGGGATGTTGTCACTCCGTATGACGGAGAGGTACCTTTGGGCCCACTCGGTAAGTCATCATCATAATGAGCTCAATGTGACTAAGTAGTTAGTCACGGGATGATGAATTACGGATCGAGTAAAGAGACTTGCCATAACGAGATTGAACAAGGTATCGGGAATACCGACGATCGAATCTCGGGCAAGTACCGTACCGATGGACAAAGGGAATAACATACGGGATTGAGTGAATCCTTGACACGGTGGTTCATCCGATGAAGATCATCGAGGAACACGTAGGAACCAACATGGGTATCCAGATCCCGCTGTTGGTTATTGACCAGAGAGTGGTCTCGGTCATGTCTACGTGTCTCCCGAACCCGTAGGGTCTACACACTTAAGGTTCGGTAACGCTAGGGTCGTAGAGATTAGTGCACGTGGAAACCCGAATGTTGTTCGGAGTCTCGGATGAGATCCCGGACGTCACGAGGAGTTCCGGAATGGTCCGGAGGTAAAGATTGATATATGGGAAGTCCAGTTTCGGCCAACGGGTGATCTCCGGGGGTCACCGGGAGCGTCCCGGGACCACCGGAGGGGCCCCGGGGGTCCACCGGGTGGGGCCACCCATCCCGGTGGGGCCCCTAGGCCGCAAGGGGATGTGTCCAGCCCTCTGGGCTGGCGCACCACAAGGGGGCCCCACCTCCCCATGCGCCTAGGGATAAAACCCTAAGGGGAGGGGGGCCACCACTTGCCTTGGGGGAGGGGGACTCCTCCCTGGCCGCCGCCCCCCCTTGCAGATTGGATCTGCAAGGGGCTGGCGCCCCCCTGGCCCCGTATATATATGTGGGGGGGGGGGAGAGGGCAGCCGCACCTCAGTTGGATCTTGGTGAAGACGTAGAATTTTTTTGAATTATGCTACGTTCCCCAACAGTGGCATCTGAGCCTAGGTTTTATGCGTAGCATCTTGCACGAGTAGAACACAAAGCAGTTGTGGGCGTATGATCTTGTTCAACTTTCTTACCGTTACTAGTCAATCTTGATTCGGCGGTATTGTGGGATGAAGCGGCCCGGACCGACCTTACACGTACGCTTACGTGAGACTGGTTCCACCGACAAACATGCACTAGATGCATAAGGTGGCTGGCGGGTGTCTGTCTCTCCTACTTTAGTCGGATCGGATTCGATGAAAAGGGTCCTTATGAAGGGTAAATAGAAGTTGACAAATCACGTTGTGGTTTTTGCGTAGGTAAGAAACGTTCTTGCTAGAAATCCTATAGAAGCCACGTAAAACTTGCAACAACAATTAGAGGACGTCTAACTTGTTTTTGCAGCATGTGTTTTGTGACGTGGTATGGCCAAGAACGAAGATGTGATGAATGATATATGTGATGTATGAGATTGATCATGTTTTTGTAATAGGGAATCACGACTTGCATGTCGATGAACTTGACAACCGGCAGGAGCCATAGGAGTTGTCTTTATTATTGTATGACCTGCGTGTCACTGAATAACGCCATGTAATTACTTTACTTCATTGCTAAACGTTAGCTATAGTAGTAGAAGTAATAGTTGGCGTGACGACTTCTTCGAGACACAATGATGAAGATCATGATGATGAAGATCATGGTGTCGAGCCGGTGACAAGATGATCATGGTGCCCCGAAGATGGAGATCCAAGGAGCAAGATGACATTGGCCATATCATGTCACTTTAATTGATTGCATGTGATGTTTATCATGTTTATGCATCTTGTTTACTTAGAACGACGGTAGTAAATAAGATGATCTCTCACTAAAATTTCAAGTAATGTGTTTCCCCTAACTGTGCACCGTTGCTAAAGCTCGTTGTTCCGAAGCACCACGTGATGATCGGGTGTGATAGGTTCTAACGTTCACATACAACGGGTGTAAGACAGATTTACACACGCGATACACTTAGGGTTCACTTGACGAGCCTAGCATGTACAGACATGGCCTCGGAACACGGAAGACCGAAAGGTCGAACACGAGTCGTATAGAAGATACGATCAACATGAAGATGTTCACCGTTTTTAACTAGTCCGTCTCACGTGATGATCGGACACGGACTACTCGATTCGGATCGTGTATCACTTAGATGACTAGAGAGATGTCATTCTGAGTGGGAGTTCATTATAATTTGATTAAGATGAACTTAATTATCATGAACTTAGTCTATATTCTTTACAATATCTCTTGTAGATCAAATGGCCCACGCTCAGGTTTCCCTCAACTTCAACGCATTCCTAGAGAAAACCAAGCTGAAAGACGATGGTAGCAACTATACGGATTGGGTCCGTAACCTGAGGATCATCCTCATAGCTGCCAAGAGAACTTATGTCCTAGAAGCACCGCTAGGTGATGCACCCGTTCTCCCAGCGACCCAAGACGTTATGAACGCCTGGCAGTCGCGTAGTGATGATTACTCCCTGGTTCAGTGCGGCATGCTTTACAGTTTAGAATCGGGGCTCCAAAAGCGTTTTGAGCATCATGGAGCATATGAGATGTTCGAAGAGCTGAAAATGGTTTTCCAAGCTCATGCCCGAGTCGAGAGATATGATGTCTCCGACGCATTCTACAGCTGTAAGATGGAGGAGAACAGTTCTGTCAGTGAGCACATCCTCAAGATTTCAGGATTGCACAACCGCTTGTCTCAGCTGGGAATGAATCTCCCAGATGAAGCGGTCGTTGACAGAATCCTCCAGTCGCTCCCACCAAGCTTCAAGAGCTTCGTGTTGAACTTCAATATGCAGGGGATGGAGAAGTCCATTCCCGAGGTGTATTCGATGCTGAAATCAGCGGAGGTAGACATCAAGAAAGAACATCAAGTGTTGATGATCAATAAAACCACTAAGTTTAAAAAGGGCAAGGGTAAGAAGAACTTCAAGAAGGACGGCAAGGGAGTTGCCGCGCCTGGCAAGCCTGTTGCCGGGAAGAAGCCAAAGTATGGACCCAAGCCTGAGACTGAGTGCTTTTATTGCAAGGGAACGGGTCACTGGAAGCGGAATTGCCCCAAATACTTAGCAGACAAGAAGGCCGGCAACGTCAAAGGTATATATGATATACATGTTATTGATGTGTACCTTACCAGCACTCGTAGTAGCTCCTGGGTATTCGATACCGGTGCAGTTGCTCACATTTGTAACTCAAAACAGGAGCTGCGGAATAAACGGAGACTGGCGAAGGATGAGGTGACGATGCGCGTCGGGAATGGTTCCAAGGTCGATGTGATCGCCGTCGGCACGCTGCCTCTACATCTACCCTCGGGATTAGTTTTAAACCTCAATAATTGTTATTTAGTACCAGCTTTGAGCATGAACATTGTTTCTGGATCTCGTCTTATGCGAGATGGATATTCTTTCAAATCGGAGAATAATGGTTGTTCTATTTATTTGAGAGATATGTTTTATGGTCATGCCCCGCTGGTCAATGGTTTATTTTTGATGAATCTCGAACGTAGTAATACACATATTCATAGTGTAGATGCCAAAAGATGTAAAGTTGATAACGATAGTCCCACATACTTGTGGCATTGCCGCCTTGGTCGTATTGGTGTCAAACGTATGATGAAGCTCCATTCGGATGGACTTCTAGAGTCTCTTGATTATGAATCATTTGACACGTGCGAACCATGCCTCTTGGGCAAGATGACCAAGACTCCGTTCTCCGGAACAATGGAGCGAGCAACCAACTTGTTGGAAATCATACATACCGATGTGTGCGGTCCAATGAGTGTTGAGGCTCGCGGAGGCTACCGTTATGTTCTCACCCTCACGGATGACTTGAGTAGATACTGGTATATCTATTTGATGAAACACAAGTCTGAGACTTTTGAAAAGTTCAAGGAATTTCAGAATGAGGTTGAGAATCAACGTGACAGAAAAATAAAGTTCTTGCGATCGGATCGTGGGGGTGAATATTTAAGTCATGAATTTGGCACACACCTAAGGAACTGTGGAATTGTTTCACAATTGACACCGCCCGGAACACCTCAACGTAACGGTGTGTCCGAACGTCGAAATCGTACTCTGTTGGACATGGTGCGATCTATGATGTCCCTTACCGATTTACCGCTATCTTTTTGGGTTATGCTTTAGAGACTATCGCATTCACTTTAAATAGGGCTCCGTCAAAATCCGTTGAGACGACTCCATATGAACTTTGGTTTGGCAAGAAACCGAAACTGTCGTTTCTGAAAGTTTGGGGTTGCGATGCTTATGTCAAGAAACTTCAACCTGAAAAGCTCGAACCCAAATCGGAAAAATGCGTCTTCATAGGATACCCAAAGGAAACTATTGGGTACACCTTCTACCACAGATCCGAAGGCAAAGTCTTTGTTGCCAAGAATGGATGCTTTCTGGAGAAAGAGTTTCTCTCGAAAGAAGTGAGTGGGAGGAAAGTAGAACTTGATGAGGTGACAGTCACCACTCCTGTACCGGAAAGTAGCGCAGCGCAGGAAACTGTTCCTGAGGTGCCTGCACCGACAAGGGAGGAAGATAATGATAATGATCATGAAGATACAGATCAAGTTACTACTGAACTTCGAAGGTCCACAAGGGCACGTTCCGCACCAGAGTGGTACGGCAACCCTGTACTGGAAATCATGTTGTTAGACAACGGTGAACCTTCAAACTATGAAGAAGCGATGGCGGGCCCAGATTCCAATAAATGGCTTGGAGCCATGAAATCCGAGATAGAATCCATGTATGAAAACAAAGTATGGACTTTGGTGGACTTGCCTGATGATAGGCACGCCATAGAAAATAAATGGATATTTAAGAAGAAGACAGACGCGGATGGTAATGTGACCATCTATAAGGCTCGGCTTGTCGCTAAAGGTTATCGACAAGTTCAAGGGATTGACTACGATGAGACTTTCTCTCCCGTAGCGATGCTGAAGTCAGTCAGAATCATGTTAGCTATTGTCGCATTCTATGATTATGAGATATGGCAAATGGACGTCAAAACAGCATTCCTTAATGGCTTCCTCAAGCAAGAGTTGTATATGATGCAACCGGAAGGTTTTGTCGATCCAGAGAACGCTAACAAGGTATGCAAGCTCCAGCGCTCGATTTACGGGCTGGTGCAAGCATCTCGGAGTTGGAATATTCGCTTTGATGAGGTGATCAAAGCGTTTGGCTTTATACAGACTTATGGAGAAGCCTGTATTTACAAGAAAGTGAGTGGGAGCTCTGTAGCATTTCTCATATTATATGTGGATGACATATTGCTGATGGGAAATGATATAGAATTCTTGGAAAATGTAAAGGCCTACTTGAATAAAAGTTTTTCAATGAAGGACCTTGGTGAAGCTGCTTAAATATTAGGCATCAAAATCTATAGAGATAGATCGAGACGCCTCATTGGTCTTTCACAAAGTACATACCTTGACAAAATATTGAAGAAGTTCAATATGGATCAGTCAAAGAAAGGATTCTTGCCTGTTTTGCAAGGTATGAGATTGAGTAAGACTCAGTCGCCGACCACGGCAGAAGATAGAGAAAAGATGAGTGTCATTCCCTATGCCTCGGCAATAGGTTCTATCATGTATGCCATGCTGTGTACCAGACCTGATGTGAACCTTGCCATAAGTTTGGTAGGGAGGTACCAAAGTGATCCCGGTACGGAACACTGGACAGCGGTCAAGAACATCCTGAAGTACCTGAAAAGGACTAAGGATATGTTTCTCGTTTATGGAGGTGACGAAGAGCTCGTCGTAAAGGGTTACGTCGATGCTAGCTTCGACACAGATCTGGATGACTCTAAGTCACAAACCGGATACGTGTATATTTTGAATGGAGGGGCAGTCAGCTGGTGCAGTTGCAAGCAAAGCGTGGTGGCAGCATCTACATGTGAAGTGGAGTACATAGCTGCTTCTGAAGCAGCACAGGAAGGAGTCTGGATGAAGGAGTTCATCACCGACCTAGGAGTCATTCCAAGTGCGTCAAGCCCGATGACTCTCTTCTGTGACAACACTGGTGCTATTGCTATTACCAAGGAGCCCAGGTTTCACAAGAAGACCAAGCACATCAAGCGCCGTTTCAACTCCATCCGGAATTATGTTCAGGATGGAGACATAGATATTTGTAAAGTGCATACGGATCTGAATGTCGCAGACCCGTTGACTAAACCTCTTTCACGGGCAAAACATGATCAACACCAGAACTCTATGGGTGTTCGATTCATCACAATGTAACTAGATTATTGACTCTAGTGCAAGTGGGAGACTGTTGGAGATATGCCCTAGAGGCAATAATAAAAGCATTATTATTATATCTCCTTGTTCATGATAATTGTCTGTTATTCATGCTTGAATTGTATTGTACGGAAACAGCGATACATGTGTGAATACATAGACCAAAATGAGTCCCTGGTAGGCCTCTAGTAACCAGCTCGTTGATCAACAGATGGTCACGGTTTCCTGATCATGGACATGAGATGTCAGTGATAACGGGATCACATCATTAGGAGAATGATGTGATGGACAAGACCCAAACTTGAGCATAACACGAGATCGTATAGTTCGTAATGCATAAGCTTTTCGGTGTCAAGTATTTATTCCTTAGACCATGAGGTTGTACAACTCCCGGATACCGTAGGAGTACTTTGGGTGTGCCAACCGTCACAACGTAACTGGGTGGCTATAAAGGTACGCATCGGGTATCTCCGAAAGTGTCTGTTGAGTTGGTACGAACCGAGACTGGGATGTTGTCACTCCGTATGACGGAGAGGTACCTCTGGGCCCACTCGGTAAGTCATCATCATAATGAGCTCAATGTGACTAAGTAGTTAGTCACGGGATGATGAATTACGGATCGAGTAAAGAGACTTGCCATAACGAGATTGAACAAGGTATCGGGAATACCGACGATCGAATCTCGGGCAAGTACCGTACCGATGGACAAAGGGAATAACATACGGGATTGAGTGAATCCTTGACACGGTGGTTCATCCGATGAAGATCATCGAGGAACACGTAGGAACCAACATGGGTATCCAGATCCCGCTGTTGGTTATTGACCAGAGAGTGGTCTCGGTCATGTCTACGTGTCTCCCGAACCCGTAGGGTCTACACACTTAAGGTTCGGTAACGCTAGGGTCGTAGAGATTAATGCACGTGGAAACCCGAATGTTGTTCGGAGTCCCGGATGAGATCCCGGACGTCACGAGGAGTTCCGGAATGGTCCGGAGGTAAAGATTGATATATGGGAAGTCCAGTTTCGGCCAACGGGTGATCTCCGGGGGTCACCGGGAGCGTCCCGGGACCATCGGAGGGGCCCCGGGGGTCCACCGGGTGGGGCCACCCATCCCGGTGGGGCCCCTAGGCCGCAAGGAGATGTGTCCAGCCCTCTGGGCTGGCGCACCACAAGGGGCCCCACCTCCCCATGCGCCTAGGGATAAAACCCTAAGGGGAGGGGGGCCACCACTTGCCTTGGGGGAGGGGGACTCCTCCCTGGCCGCCGCCCCCCCTTGCAGATTGGATCTGCAAGGGGCTGGCGCCCCCCCTGGCCCCCTATATATATGTGGGGGGGGGGAGAGGGCAGCCGCACCTCAGCCCTGGCGCCTCTCCCCCTCCCGTCACACCTCCCAACTCCCACGCAGGGCGCCCGGCGAAGCCCTGCTGCGATCTCCACTGCATCTGTCATCACGCCGTCGTGCTGCCGGATCTCTGACGACTTCTCCTTCCCCCTTGCTGGATCAAGAAGGAGGTGACGTTGCTGCACCGTACGTGTGTTGAACGCGGAGGTGCTGTCCGTTCGGCGCTAGATCATCGGTGACGAAGAACGTGAAGAGTACGACTACTTCATCCTTGCTTCGTTGAAAGCTTCCGCACGCGATCTACGTAACGGTATGTAGATGCACTCTTACTTGCTCGTTGCTAGATGTCTCCATAGTTGGATCTTGGTGAAGACGTAGAATTTTTTTGAATTATGCTACGTTCCCCAACAGTTGTACAATCGTATTCATGGAACCCATGGCTAGGGTAGCTGTCGTCATCCTCTTCTTATTCATTCTCATCCATTAGGACCACTCTTTCTCCGTGCTTGGTCCAACAGTTATAGCCAGACATGAAACCGGACTCAAACAGGTGGACGTGAATGGTTCTTTAGTTAGACTAATTTCGATCATTCTTATAGTCAGCACATGGACAACACATAAAATTATTCACCCGCTTGTTTGCCTCAGCCGCAAGCAGAAAAGTATGCACGCCATTAATGAACTTGGGAGAGCATCGCTCATCGTACATCCATTGCCGGCTCATTTTCATTACACAACACCGAAAAGACCAAATTAATACAAGTTCATACACACTTATTCTCATAAAACAACATATAAATTCTCTAGCTAAAGTATTTAAATGCAACAACAAATGCGATCAAAATCGCAACTAAGGTAACAATTGATCCAACGACATAATGATACCAAGCCTCATTATCAATGGTATATTTTCTAATCTTACGAATCTTGAAGCGCATTCCATCCATCTTCAAGCGTATTGCATCCATCTTTATCTTGTGATCATCGACGACATCGGCAACATGCAACTCCAAATACATCTTCTCCTCCTCAATTCTTTTCAGTTTTTCTTCAAGTAATTATTTTTTCTTCAACTAAATTTAACCTCTCGACAAGAGGGTCGGTTGGAATTTCCGTTTCACATACCTCCTAGGTAAAAATATATATGTCAACTTCCCCCTATGATCATCGATGGGCATAATTTTTCATAAACATGAAATGCAACAAATAGTTATATAAGAGAGGTATACCACATCCGAATCATAAACCGGACGAGGGCCGACGAGGACGGATATCAAAACCATGACACTATGTAACAAAGAACGTACGGATAAGAAAATTATACAAGTAACTATCTAAATCACACAAACATGATTTTTTAAATATAAAAACGATAAGAAACAAGAGGCTCACCAAGGTGGTGCCGGCGCCGGGATGGTGCGGGCGATCGACGGTGGTTAGGACGGGGATGGAAATGCACTAAGTAAACCAAACCTACGTATGCAAACTAAGAACTTATTTTGAGCTCAGATTGCATATAAGTCAAATAAACTACCACATATAAATACTCCCAAATTAAAACCCACAAATCACTATACTTATAGAGTATTGCAAGAGCAAAGTTGGTAATCTTTGTGAACACTTGGATGGATGGGGTGCCTTCAAATTTTGACAAATTTTGACAAAAATGAAGGATGAGCTCGAGGAAGAGGGGAAGAACAGAGGAGACGGAAGGGGAAGAACAAAGAGCTCGCGGGCTGGACGAAGGGTTAATATAGGACCATCTTTAGTCCTGGTTGGTTATACAAACCGAGGCTAAAGGTTAGCCTTTAGTACCGGTTCGTGACACGAACCGGTACTAAAAGTGTTCGTGGGCCCCAGCCTACCACCAGGACTTTAGTTCCAGTTCGTGTCACGAACAGGTACTAGAGGTTCAACACGGACCGAGACTAATGATTCACGAATACCGGTCCGATTACAAATCGGGACTAATAAGGTGAACGTGAAGTTCACACGTCTGCCTGTAGATGCTGCAGTCCTTAGGTGAATCATTTTCGAAGTACAAATACCGAGCCACCGACACCAGAATAATTATCATCGACGTGCCACTGCCCATGATTGCTTGTCCGATCAACGTTCAATCTCAGATTTCTAAGCTCCCATTCATTTCGCGGGGTCAAGTCCTCAGCTGGATATGATATTTTATCCGACAACCGCCGGCGGTGGTTTGCTCTGTTCGTTGCACATCTAGCATCAACAGCAGCTACAAAACTTGTTTGCTGGCAGCTCACAGGTCGCAACGTATCCTGCGTGCTTTGCCGCCATGGTTGCCACCGGTCTGCTGCCCATGAAACACCAGTCTCCCGGCTCGCAGCCCAGCTTTGCAACCATGGACATCGACATCGGCACTCCCTCCTCCTCCCCGCGCGGCCGCTCCTCATGCGCCGGCTTCAACCTACGGTGCGTGCTCTCCGTCATCGCCGGGGGCATCTTCACCGTGATCCTCCTCGCGGCGTCAGAGGCCGCGCTCCCTTCTGCCTCACTCTTCCTTCAGCGGTATTCCCATGCCACCCAGCGGCCGTCGCCCCCGCGATTCGCCTACCTCGTGTCCGGCTCGGCGGGCGACGCCGGCAGGCTGCGCCGCTGCCTGCTCGCCCTCTACCACCCGCGGAACCGCTACATCCTCCACCTGGACGCGGAGGCGCCGGACAGTGAACGCGCGGAGCTGGCTGCCTTCGTGGCGGCGCACCCGGTCGTCGCCGCGGCCGGCAACGTGCGCGTGGTGGAGAAGGCCAACCTGGTGACCTACCGGGGCATCACCATGGTCACCACCACGCTGCACGCCGCGGCCGCCTTCCTGCACGGCCCCGGCGCCGCCGACTGGGACTGGTTCATCAACCTCTCCGCCTCCGACTACCCGCTCGTCACGCAGGACGGTCAGTTCATACATATCCATCTCCATATTTCCCTGCCTTGCATAGTTGCATTGCATGCATGGCTCAATACATGAGTGCTTCCATTCCTGCTGATGATTTCGTTCGCCATGGCAATGTCAACTTCTGCAGATCTGATGGACGTGTTCTCGCGGCTGCCGCGCGACCTCAACTTCATCGAGCACACGAGCGACATGGGCTGGAAAGCGTACGTAGGCGTTCTCGTTACCAAATCTGCGGCTAGCTAGCATTGACGACACGAACGACCGAGTGGTGTAGCATTGACGGACGTTGTTATCATGGCAGGCATGCGAGGGCGATGCCGTTGGTGGTCGACCCGGGGCTGTACCTCAAGACGAAGCGCGATCTCATGTGGATGAACACCGAGACCGAGAAGCGGGAGCTGCCCACCGCCTTCACGCTCTTCACCGGTATGCATCGTTCGTTCATGCCCTCCGCCGATCCAAGCTCTTGAATGCTCATGAATTTTAATGCTTGCGCGTGGTGGATGGATCAATCCGTTGTCTCCTTTGTGTTGAAAAGGAAAAAACAAGGTTTTTGGCCAGCCAGCTAGGTTAGGTTAGGGACATGCACATATGCAGTTCAGGTCTTAATTAGAATAAAAACACACGTCCGGATATCTGCAGATAAGTCGCAGGGCACGTCGTCTGTGCGACGCCTAGGCTCCACGTCTGTGCTTCTTCCTAGTTGCTACCATTTTTCAATAATCTTCAACAGCTAGTGCTTCGTAGTGGGACGGCACTTCTCCCCACCAGCAATACGAACCTGGCCAAACTTTATAAAGTTTGACTTACATTAAAACTAATATGCGGAGTAAATAAAAATGGAGGGAGAGCACCTTTCATGTTTGAATTCCTGTATGTTTTATGTGAAGTCAAAGGTTGTTGAGTCTCATCATGTCTATGAAAAATTACCAATTACTATTGTAATACAAAATGATAATTATTATCATAAATAAATATAAAAATATATTTCATAGTACATCTATTTAGTGTTTCAATTATTGATAATAACCAGGTTCTGCTTGGACGGTGTTGTCGCGGCCCTTCGTGGAGTACCTCATTGGGGGATGGGACAACCTGCCGCGCAACCTGCTCCTCTACTATGGTAACTTCGTCTCATCGCCGGAGGGGTACTTCCAGACGGTGGCCTGCAATGCCGACGAGTTCCGGAACACTACCGTGAACCACGACATGCACTACATCTCCTGGGGGGAACCACTGGGGCAGCACCCGGAGCTCATCAACAGCACGCACTGGGACAGGATGCTCGGCAGCAACGCCCCCTTCGCGCGCAAGTTCGGCAGAGATCCGTACGACCCAGTGCTTGCAAGAATTGACGTGGAACTCCTTTCACGCCAACCTGACATGCTCATCCCAGGTGGTTGGTGCCCGGACAATGTTGGTAGAAGCGGCGGTGGTGACCCTTGCTCTGCCATCGGGGACATGTCACGCTTGCATCCAGGTCCTAGAGCTATACAACTGCAACGGCTCGTCGAGTCACTTTTGTTGGAGGACAACTTCCGACCGAAACAATGCAAGATAGCCGAGCACAACGACTAAGGTTGATCGACGGGCGCGAGGAGCTATTCTTGTTGCCACACCAACGGCCGGCGGTGCACTATTTTTTTCCTTTAGAACAAGCAAAGTTGGAAAATGATCAATCAATTTTTTTAGGTAGAAAATGATCAATATCAATCTGTGGAAACGAGTGAGATCTCTCTTCTCAGCATGTCATGTAAGTGGTGATCACATGATCCTAGGCTATGTATGCACACGATTGGAATACTCGTCGACTCCCCTATATGCGGGACCTGGCCGGCCTCGCTGTGGTTGACCCTTTAGTTTGGTGAAAACTTTGTCTTTTTCTTCACCGGTATGTATTATGTACGCTGCTCCGATTGCAACATCCATCGTTCGTTCATGTCCTCCGCCAATACATGAATCATCTAATATGCCGACGGTTTTAGGCCTTAAACCGTTGGCATAGCTTATGCCGGCGGTGACTGCCGGCATAGCCCCGTCCGCATAAATAGCGTTGGCATAGCTTCCCTGCCCGTCGGCACATATACCTGTCGACATATATAATTGACGATTCGTCCGTCAAGTGCCATATGCGCACGTGCATGCCCCAGACGCCGCCACGTGGCCTATATATACCGATGATTTAACGATGGGTATATATAGGCCATGTGGCAGCGTTTGGTGCCTCCGGTGGCAAACCATTGGCATATAAAAGCCATGTGGCAGCGTCTGGTGCCTTTCTTGGAGTAAATTGCATAAAACCACTACTTTAAAGTCTAGGTTTGCAGAAAACACTACGAAACCACTATCTTTGTTGCAGAAGATACTATGTCTAGAGTAATCTTTTTGCTGGCGGATTTGGCTTTGTTAAGCGAATTTACGACAGATGGGGCCTGTTTTCTGCTTACGTGGTGTAACTGTTTGTGCCAGATGGGTTTTAATCTAATGTTACAAACTAGTCTCTAAAATTTTACATAGACGCCCCTAAATAAAAAATGCAAAATGCAATTAGCTCCGGACATGCATACAACATGTAGCACATCGCCCCCTGGGCTCTCTTCGTTGGCCTGGGGAGCCACCCATGGAGGCTTGGACCGGCAGTGGACCTCATCGGCGGACGGAGGCAATGGGAGAAGGTGGATGACCACACGGGCGAGCCCAGTCTGGATCTTGGCGACGATTAGAGTGAGCCGCTGCAAGTGCACGCTGTCCCGCTGCATCAGCGGCCGCCGGACCGTCAAGGATCGACAACTCTTCTTTCCCAGGTCGTCTCCCGCGCCCTCTCAAGCTCTTCTTCCCTAGGACGACCATGCTGCTCCGGTTGCCGCCCCTCTGCCCCCGTCATAGCGCCCCTGTCGAGGAACGACAATGGCGACACCCTGTGGCAGTCTTCCTACCGGTGCGGGGGTACGGCACGGACCCTGGCCTTCTCTTCTTCACTCCGGCAAAATCCCATGGTCAAAGGGGCCGTGGACGCTTTAGCCCCGAACGCTCACCACGCCGAGCTAGCTAGGGCATTCCCGCCGAATCCAGTGCTGGGCAGGGATGGTGCTGGCTGATGTGGTCAGATCTGGCGCACTGGGGCACAACGGCGACGACCAGAAGAGGGAGCGGCGGCACCGAAATCGTGGGCATGCTTGCCGATTGCGGTGGGAGGGAGGGTTGGGATCGAGGGGAAGGACCGTCGTGTGGTTCGAGTGCCTGGGAAGCAGGGAGGAGAGAGTTGGGAGTGTTTTTGCATTAAACCTAAACTGTTGTGCCACGTAAGCAGAAAATGGGCCCCATCTGTCATAAACGCGCTCAGGAGAGCCAAATCCGCAGATCAGTGTTTTTTTTCAAAAAAAATTACGTTAGACACGGTATCTTCTGCAACAAAAAATTAGTAGTGTTTCTATAAATCTAGCCTTCAAAGTGGAGGTTTGCTGCAATTTACTCCCTCCCATGACATGTGGCAGTGTCTGGTGCCTCCCATGTGAGGCCATATGCGCGCTGATCCAAGCTCTTGAATTTTAATGCTTGCGCGTGCATACATCTATCTGTTGTCTCCTTTCCTTATAAAAAAGTTTTTGACCAGACAGCTACTCCCTCCGTTCGGAATTACTTGTCGCAGAAATGGATGTATCTAGACGTATTTTAATTCTAGATACATCCATTTCCGAGACAAGTAATTCCAAACGGAGGGAGTAGTTGATAGGTTCATGCAACTATGCAGTTCGGGTCTCAGTTGAAAATGCACGTTCGGATACGTGCAGATCAGTCGCATGCCACGTCTGTCCCACGCCTAAGTTCCATCTCATTATTATAACAACGAGAGTACGTACGGACGCAGGGCTGTACGATCGAGTACGTAGGTGTGCTTCTTCCTGGCTGCCAATATCATTTGTCAACAACCTTGGACTAATCTGCTCGTGCTTCGTAGTGGCAGGATGCATGCAGGGCACTTCTATGTCTATCTGGGAAACCGAACTTGCTGTGTTTTTTAATAGATTTACCAACTAACTTGGGAGAGTCTAGAATTCGGGTTAGAACCGTCTGTATGAATTTTGTCTCAAGTCAAATGCTGTAAAGTTTGACGCATATTATAGAAAAATTACTATGAACCATTATTCAATATCATATTAGTATCACTAAATACACATTATTTTTCCATATTCTATCTACTCTTTCCGTTCCTAAATATTTGTCTTTCTAGAGATTTCAACAAGTGACTACATACGAAGCAAAATGAGTATTTTGAAATATATCTACATACATTCGTATATTATAGTCCACTTGAAATGTCTAGAAAGACAAATATTTAAGAATGGAGGGAGTATGTTGTAGTTGTTGATAATAACCAGGTTCTGCTTGGACGGTGTTGTCGCGGCCCTTCGTGGAGTACCTGATCGGAGGGTGGGACAACCTGCCACACACCCTCCTCCTCTACTACGGCCACTTCGTATCCTCCCCAGAGGGCTACTTTCAGACGGTGGCCTGCAACGCCGACAAGTTCCGGAACACCACCGCAAACCCCTGGGGCAGCACCCGGAGCTCATCAATGCCACTCACTGGGGTAGGATGCTCGGTAGTGACGCCCCCTTCGCGCGCAAGTTCGGTTGAGACCGCAACGACCAAGTGCTCGCTAGGATTGATGCGGAACGGCAAACCAGCATGGTCACCACAAGGTGGCTGGTGCGCGGGAAATGTTGGTGCAGAGGGCGGCGATGATCATTGTTTGGCCGTCGGGGACGCGGCACTCCTGGATTCTGGCTCTGGAGCTGCGCGGCTGCAGCGGCTCGTCGAGTCGCTCCTGTAGGACGACAACTTTTGGCCTAAACAATGCAAGATAGTCGAGCACAACGACTGAGTTGCTACTGCTACTCACGGCGGTCCTCAATTTTTCCATTTTGGAAATGAGCGAGACATCTCTAATGGAATTTGATCACTTGTTTTTAGGTTGGGGTCACTTGATCAGTTTCTTCTCCTTTTTAGCTACTATTGGAGCCCAGCACTTGAGAATCGAGATATAGATGCAGTGTCCGTTTGGTTTCTGCCAAAGCTTTGCTGAGCTTTTGCTTGCAAATGGATTCGTCAAGTTTGGATCGAAGAAGGGAGTTTGCGCCAAGGGGACCCTTCATCTCCATGCCTCTTCTTGATTTGTGCAGAGGAATTTTCATCATTGTTGAATAAGGCAAAAACGGATGGAACACTGGAAGGTATTCAGATTTGCAATGCGGCTCCGAGATTTAACCACCTATTGTTTGCAGACGACTCACTAGTACTCATTAAAGCTTCGAGTGAGAGTGCTACGTCCCTGCAAAACGTGCTAAATCTTTATGAGGTGTGCTCTGACCAAATGGTGAACTATGAAAAATCTTCAGTAATGTTTAGTAAGAATACCAAACTGGGACAGAAAAAGGAGGTTTTGGATGCACTTAATATCAAGTCAGAAGCTCGAACAGAAAGATATTTGGGTCTTCCGGTCTATGTGGGGCAGGCTAGAAAACATGTTTTTGAGTATTTGAAGGATCGGATTTGGAAATTAATTCAAGGGTGGCAGGAAAGGTTACTGTCCAAGATGAGTAAGGATGTGCTTATTAAAGCATGTGCGCAGGCCATTCCTACCTTCGCAATGTCATGTTTTGACCTCACAAAATTTTTATGTGAAGAGATTGGCAAGATGATTTGTAGATTCTTGTGGGCCAAACAAGAGAAGTCAAAATATCATGCATTGGCTGAGTTGGGAGCTCATGACCAAACCGAAGAATGAAGGAGGAATGGGGTTCAGAGACATATACGGATTTAATATGGCTATGCTTGCGAGGCAGGGGTGGCGTATGCTGATGCACCCTGATTCGTTGTGTGCTCGGGTTCTTAAAGCGAAATATTTCCAGAACACTTCTATTCTGGAGGCCGAGGTACAACCAGGAATATCCTATACGTGGAGAAGTATACTGAAAGGCATTGCACTTCTTAAGGAGGGTCTAATTTATAGAGTGGGAGATGGAACTACTGTGAAAATATGGTCGGATCCGTGGTTGGCTAGGGATGGCATAAGGACGCCAATTACACCAAGAGGACAATGTCTTTTGACCAGGGTATGTGAATTGATCGATCCTGACACCCTGAACTGGGACGAACATTTGATTAGAGACATCTTTGTCGAGGAGGATGCTCGAATTATCCTGTCTACACCGACCAGCGATGATGTGGATGATTTCTATGCTTGGCACTTTGACTCTAAGGGTGTGTTCTCAGTTAAGTCAGCTTACAAGGTGTACATCCGGGGAAGAGATGAGAACAGGCCGGGTAGCTCTAATCCAATTCCAAACCTGTGGGAATGGAGAGAGATTTGGGGATTGCCTTGCCAACCAAAGATTCAACAGTTCATGTGGCGGCTGGCACATAATAGTCTCCCTGTTAAGTTATCCTTGAAGCGACGAGGCATTAAATGTGAAACATTATGTGTATACTGTAAGAGATTAGATGAGGATGGGGCACACTTGTTCTTGAGATGTAAGATGGTGAAAGGAGTGTGGCGTGCTCTACAGCTTGAGGAGGAGCGTCATCGCATGTGTGTAGGCGAGGATGCTATGGAGGTCATGCATGCAATTCTTCGATTGCCAGAATATAAAAAAGTGCTAGTGACTTGTTTGCTCTGGAAGTGGTGGTGCTGGCGAAATAAAATAAACGCCGGAGAGAAACATGTACCAGTGGAGCGGCTTGTTGCAGAAATAAATCAGTTGGCTACGAACTCAATCAATTTGTATGGAAAACAGCTCTCGGAGAGGATACATAGATCTATAGCAGTCTGGAAGAAACCTGAGGGAGACATGCTTAAAATAAACTGTGATGGAGCTTTTATTTCGTTCGTTGGAACGGGAGGTTGGGGTTTTGTCGTCCGCGACAGTGAAGGCGATGTCCGAGCCTCGTAAGCGGGTCATATTAAAAACGCTGCATCAGCATTACATGCAGAAGCTGAGGCATGTGTGGAGGCTCTAAAGCTGGCGTCTGATTGGGGCATGACTGATATTGAAGGTGAATCCGATTGCCAGGAGTTAATCAAAGCGGTTCGTGGATCTGAAGCGGATCTCGCGTGAAGGAGTTCTATTTAGGGAAATTCGAGCTTTTGCACACTTGAACTTTAGTCATTTTTCTTTCAATTTTGCCCCTCGGGTATGTAATAAATTAGCGCACGTTCTAGCGGCTTTCGGTGCTAGCCAGCTGATTGCTCAGCAAGTTTGGACTGATGACTTACCAGATGATGTAAACGTTCGGAGGGCCAGCATGGTAGCTGTGCCAGTGTGATTTATGGAATCGGGGTGTTCCATTAAAAAAAAAACGGCCCTTTGATTTTTTATCTTGTTTGAGCCGTTTTTTCTATCAATCCCATGAAGACACGTGTTTGTGCAGAGTACTCGGAACAACAAAAAAACATCTGTTTTCATTCTGAGTTCTGGTCGAATTTGTGTAACAATTGTGCGGCGGGCTATCCCTTACGGCCCCGGCTGACAAACCCGTTAACGCTCAAAACACACAGTCCCCCGTGCCTCTTCCCTGGCTTCCTGCTTCCGGGCAGTGTAGCTTGCACAAGACCTTTGCTACATTAAATTCAGGGGGATTACGAGGCTGGGCGGCACGCCCACCATTAAATTCAGGGTGTTGTTAATTCGGAATTACTATGCGGACAATAGTATCCCAACCGAACGGTGGACGATGTTGTATTGAACGGCGTTGTTTAGTTTAGGGTCCGTTTGATTTCAATAAGTCACCTGATTTATAAGTCAGGTGACTTAAAACAGTGACTTATAAGTCACGCTTGTTTAATTGTCACCTGACTTATAAGTCACCTGACCTCATCTTCCCACACTGTTTTTTGAAACCAAAAGTCGAAAAGATGGTGGGACCCACGTAAAAGGGGGTGACTTATAAGTTTTAAGTTGGGATGGAGCAACTTATAACTTATAAGTTGGGGTGACTTATAAGTTGGGTCTGTTTGGTAAAATAAGTCGTTTTTTTTTCACTTTACGACTTATAAGTTGGTGACTTATTTGAAACCAAACAGGCCCTTAGCTCTACTCATGAACGGCTTGATATGAGATGTGTTACATCATCTAAAAATCATCCACCGTTGTCGTCTGTCTAGCAACGCCCGTTATTAAATTTTTTTAGGGAACGCCCGTTATTAATTAGAAGAAGGAGATTAATTAGACCATTTAAAACAAGACAAAGCAGGTCCGTGAAGTCCGCGAGCCGAAGTCCGTGCGTGTAGCATTTTTGCTTGCAAAACACCAGCCACCCATATGTAGCGATGTTTCCTTCCACCTTACCGATCCTGCCATCCTGGTCTTCTTTTAGAGCATCTCTAGCCGCGCCCCCCAATAGGCCCCCCAGGCCACTTTTTCGGTGCCGGCGTCGAAAAAACGGCCCAGTCGCGCCCCCAGGACGCCGAAAATCGCCGGTTCGGACCTTTTTTCCGTCCGGCGGTCACAGGCCGAACCCGGCGCGCTGGGAAGCAGTTGGGGGCTCCGGCGCTAGGGAAAAGCGCGCCTGGCCCACACCGACAGGGGAAAAGTCAAGGTTTTCATCCCCGACTCACCTCCCACCCCCCGCGCCCTCGGCCACCACTAGCTATATCCCGGCGACGGCCGCCGCCCTACTCCACTACATAGCCATTCCCCGCCAGAAAATAGCAGCACTTCGCCGCGGCAGCCCCTCCCACAGCAGCTGGGCGTTTCCGGCCGCCGTTTCCGGCCGCGGAGGCGCAGTTTAGCGGCGGGTACACGCCCACCGAGCGCAAGGTGTTCGGCGTTTTGCCTGTCTCGGCGATGGACTCGGATGATGAGGAAGAGCTCGCCGCGCTGCTGGAGGAGGAAGTCGCGGCCGACATCCAGGAAGAAGAGCATCTCATGGTGCTCGCCGCCCTCGCCCAGCTGCTGGCAAGCCATGAAAAGCCACGGCGAGGTGGCTCGGTGCCTGGGCGGTTGAAAGCAAAGAACCGGCTTCGTCTTGAAGGCTACTGCATGCTCTACTCCGACTACTTCGCTGATGCTCCACTTCACGACGAGTTCGGCGCCGTTATCGGATGAGCCGAAAGCTCTTCCTCAGGATTGTGAATTCCATCCGGTAGTTCGACAACTACTTCAAGTGCAAGATGGATTGCACTGGCGCTCTTGGATTCACCTCCATCCAGAAGTGCACGACAGCGATGAGGATGCTTGCATATGGAGCTCCCGGTGATTCACTCGACGACTATGGGCGCATGGCCGAGTCCACCAGCATAGAGTGTTTCTACAAGTTCTGTCGGGCAGTGGTGGCAGTGTTTGGGCCACAATACTTGAGAACACCCAATGCGGAAGACACTGCTCGGATCCTAGCCAAGAATGCAGCAAGAGGATTTCCTGGGATGCTTGGAAGCATCGACTGCATGCATTGGAAATGGAAGAATTGCCCATTTGATTGGCAGGGGATGTACAAAGGCGCCAAAAGCGGTTGCAGTGTGGTGCTTGAGGCGGTAGCCACACAGGACCTCTGGATTTGGCACTCCTTCTTTGGTATGCCAGGAACTCACATTGACATCAACGTGCTGCAGTGCTCTCCTGTTTTTGCCAAGCTCGTTGAGGGCCATTCTCCTCCGGTGAACTTCGAGATCAATGGGCACCAATACAACAAGGGGTACTACCTAGCAGATGGCATCTATCCGAGATGGCCGACATTTGTGAAGACGATCTCAAACCCTGCGGCAGGAGGCAAGAACGCCTGGTTTGCGAAAGTTCAGGAGGCTTGCAGGAAGGATGTCGAGCGGGCATTTGGTGTGCTCCAATCTCGATTTGCTGTTGTTCGGTACCCCGCTCAGACCTGGTCCAAAGATCAAATATGGGAGATTATGACTTGCTGTGTCATCTTGCACAACATGATCATCGAGAGCGAGCAAGAAGACCCAGTGTTTGACACTGAACCATACTACAGGCAGGGTCCTCTAGCCGAAGTTGATCATCAGCTACCGACAACTTGGACTGCCTATCTCAATATGCGTCAGGAGATCTGAGACCCACAGGTGCATCATCAACTGCAAAAAGATCCGATTGTGCACCTATGGAGGCTCAAGGGGGACGCCGTGTGATGAAATACGATTTTTATTTGTTGAACTATATAATTTGTATTGTACTATTTGTTATTGTACTATTTTGTTGAGGTATTTGTTTTTTAATGAAATATGTGATAAGAAATAATAGTGTAGACAATTGAACGCCGAGACACGGTGAAACCACGCCGAATATGGGCCTATTCTCGCCCATATGAGCCCTTTATTCGCCGAAATGTGGCTTACAAAATGGGCCAATTTCGACGCCTGAGGGCGACGACTAGACGCAAAACCGCCTCAGCGCTGATTGTATCGCCGGCTCGCCCCCAGGAGGCGATTTTTACGGGTCCTGGGGGGCCAACGGCTGGAGATGATCTTACCAAGTAAAAATACAAAGCGCACTGCACACCGGCGGCTAGAGGGGGAAAGAACGCAAGCCCTCCTCCGTACTCAACCGACGCCAGCATTTGCTCACGACACGCATACGCCCTACATCCCGGTGTATATTACATTATGGGACAGGGTGAAGTAAGGTAATCGTAAGAAGACATGCCCCTTCCACTCCCTATTATCCTCACCATTCACATTGTCCACATCAGCGGTGTGACCCCACTACCTCATTTCTCCGAGCTCTCATGCGTCCACGTCATCGCTCTACCCGTGTGGTGGAACGCTCGCTGCCTTCCCGGATGGTTCTCTTGCCTTCCCCGAAACATTTTGCACTTTGGTCGTCTTAGCCAAGCTTCAGCCGTGGGCTGCAGCTGACTCCCTTTATTTTTGTGTGTGACTCTCTTCATCCGATGATTCAGCCTGAAGAAATGAAAAGTGGCCCATGCAGTCACTCACCACTTCGTTTCTTATTCCCAAGCGAACATTAACCCTCCTGCAGCAACGATTGATGCTCTGCCCGGGGCCCGCTGCTACTAGCCATTTGGCCTCAATGGGCATACCATAATAAATTCACAGATTGGTTCATCCTCCCCCCAGCGGCTCTAATTGCTTCCACTACCCCGTCCGTGCCTATACAACAGACGCTCCTCCGGTTAAAAATGCACGTGAAACGGCACCACTGCATTCATAACCTCTGATTATCTCGCCCTCACCTACAAATGCTGAACTCAGCACCGCATTTGCCTTTTAAGTATATGTATGCACTGCCATCTTCATCCCGCAGGCACGTCTGCTTGCCTTTGATTTGCACCTTCTCCTAATTTATACCCCTGCATCCTCTCAACTACTCCCTCCGTTCGGAATTACTTGTCTCGGAAATGGATTTATCTAGAACTAAAATACGTCTAGATACATCCAATTCTGCGATAAGTAATTCCGAACGGAGGGAGTACATATGCTGCAGCAATTCATTTTGATATGTCCAGCTGATTCTGTGGGATAAATTCTGGTATGCAGCTAGCTAGGTCGGTCATTCCTTTTTGTTTTGGTTTATGCAGCAAGTACCAGAACACCTTATGTTGCGCGAGTCTATATAATTTAACCCCTATCCTTCTTGGTTGATATTCTTTTTACTCTGATGACAAGGCATTTGATGCAGGGTCAAGTTTGTTTGTGTCTACAGAATATCTTTTATCTAAATTGACAAGATGTTTGTCTATTTGTTCACTCTCCTGTACCGCTTTTACAGACCCCACATGTCACTATTTGTCCTAGCAATTGATCCATGGGGAATGCTTCATAAGCTCACAACAAGATATGTTTTTGCCACTGATAGTAAGATCTGAAGGGGGTAAAGTTTGAGTCTGATGCCTGTTATGGTAATCAATTGTCCACGAAAGTAGTATTTCTCTTATAGAAGTTGTATTGTTTGCATGAAAATGGGGACATTCTGTTTGCTAATTTGTCAATTGTATTCATGCCAATGTCGATGTAATTTTTGATAAAATTGTATTTGTAACCATTATCTTACATCAGTACATTAACATGAATTTTTGTTCTAGTGAACTGATGTTGACAATTAGTTTTGATGCTTACCATTATCTTCGCAACTCATACACTTTCTTTGTGTTTATCAACTAAGTGCCATCTCGGAATTTGGATCCCACAAAATTTATCCCATGTGAGTAGTAGTATTAACTTTTAACATCCAAATCAAAGGTTTCTGCTCTTCTCATTTGCTTAATTTCACCTTTCACTAGGTTTGAGAACCATGGAACATCGTATTAATAAATCCACCTCTTTTTTTCCCTCTGTCGGCCCTCAAGCATAGCTGACATAACAAGCTCTTCATGATATAGTTGTTGTAGTGACAGTACATGTCATTATCGACCATACTGTTGCACTTGCCGAGTTGTGTTTGATATATTTGATTTAGATTGTACTATAGAGGTGCATGCTAACAAACATGAAGAGAGGTAATCAACTGCAATCTGCATGCAACATTTTATTTTATTGGCAACACCGATGCGTGCCTTCGTCCACGACGTGTCTCCGGGCCTGGCAAGCCTGGTCCGACGCTTCGTCAACTTCGTCTTCGTCCATCTACACATGCCCGGTGCTGGCAACACCAACGCGTTCCTTCGTTTACGATGTATCCCCGGGCTTGGCAAACCCCGTGCGACACCTCGTCAACATCGTATTCTTTCCGGTGCACCACTACTTCGACACCAATGCGCCCATGACTAACTCAGCGCCCCTTGCACCAGCGGTTCCATGACAACTTCCTCGACACCGGCTACCCTGACTCGACATCAACCACGACGTTCTTTGCACGGCTACCTCGACCATGGCTACAACACCCCACGCTCTCGGCTACATCGACAATGGCACATAGGGTTATCATCCGCTTGAGCAACTCGTCGGCTTCCTCTACAGTCAACGCATCCGCGACGCTCCCGCTACGACTGCGGGGATGTCAGCCCGCCGGCTGCTATTCTCTCGAGTCACGCTCCCGCTACGACTGCGGGGATGTCAGCCCGCCGGCTGCTATTCTCTCGAGTCTGACCGTCCACGACGCTCCTATTGTTCGCAACGCTACCGCTACGACTGCGGGCGATGTTGGAGATATATTTGGGATACATGTATTTTGTAGTCTAGGATTTATAATCCGTCTCCTACCTTATCTCTAGAAGAGGTGTCTTGCGCTCTAAGTCTTGTATTCAATATATACTAACCCTCGAGGCTCAATAATAGATCCATCATATTCCGCAACAATCCCTCTATCTCTCTTCTAACACTCTTAAAATAAAAAAAGTTCGCAATAAGAGGCGGTCATGACGAGGGGCACGAACATGGAGAGTAAGTTGCAAGCCCAAACGAATCCCACACCCCAACTCTTGAGCTCTCCGTAGCTGGAGTGACAAGCGTGCACCACCACGCTCGGCCGATGTAAATAGCGAGTGCTAGGTATATAAGCTAGTGGGAGTCGCAGCTGTCTAGCGAGGTGGTACTATTATCGGTGGGACATCTGGTCTGATTTTTTTCTTTTTCTTTTTGCGGGAAACATCTGGTCTGATTAGCCTTATTATCCCCTCTGCGTGCATGAGGCATGCGTGAGTCGTGCACAAAGTGATGTCCCAGCCAGTCACTACTCAATTGCTAGGACTATGCCAATAGAGTATTACCTCCGTCCTGATTTATTGGTCTCCTTAGCCGTTTGTACCAAAATTTCTCCATGTAGCAAAAGATATTTGCAGTATTAAAATAAGTACAATTGAATCGTCTATTATGTCCAATCGACAAATTCAAATGCTCACTGGGCGTGGTGAAGAAATGTGTGGTTAGATGATTAGGAAGATAGTTGTTTCCTCAGCTCACCAGGGTTCAACTCCAAAACTTGATACTGATGCTCGCATTTCCCTGGATTTATTGCAGGTCTTCCAGTGATATGCGCTCTGTGGAAGGAGATGTTCATGTCGACTACAAATGTGTCAGTGATGACTTTGTCAATCTCAAGATGATGTGCCGGCTCAGTCTCTCGGATGTGTTCATAGCGGTAGGATATCTACACGTTCATAGATGTGAGTGTGTATGCATGTGTATGTATGAGCGCTTGCATATGTAATATGTCAAAAAAATGCTAACTGGCATGCGTGCATTTTTTTTATTTGTTCTCCGAGCGCACTCGTGCATGCAATGCATCTCCCGGCATGGGATAAGAGAATACAACCATAGCTCCCATTTCCGCCGCAAAGGTCCAGGCGGCCTCCCTGGCCGCTGCCCGCAAAGGACCTGGTAAAATCGGCCCAAGCATTCGGGCTAAGCGACATTCCACATATCCAGCCCACATCTGAGATTGATATGGGTGTTAATATATTAGCAATTCATCATATGGTTTAATCTGAAATATCATAAAATTAATCATGACAGAAGCAACTAAAGCGAGCATGCAAATATCTAGTACAATGGGGAAACAGATCCAATCTACGGCAAGTACTAGACATAGAAATTATAGCGAGATCTAATACAGATGAGAGAGAGAGATGCATACGTTGCAGCAGCTGTAGTAGCGGCTGTGTTGTCCCCGGTCTGGGCCATGTCGTCGTCGAGGAAGAGGTTGCCGATGTCGGGGAAGAAGTCGTCGTTGGGGAAGTGATCGCTGTCAGCAGTCGAGCGAGAGCTCTTCCCAAAAACCTGATCGCCCCTCTCCCGTACAGGATCGCAAGAGGCGGGGTTCCGGAGGCCTGCTGTCCCTTCTTCTGGTGCACGCCGGAAGGAGGGATGGAGAAGGCTTAAGTGGCGGCACAATATTTTGGAACGGTGAGAAACCATACGAAAACAACCTACTCCCAAGGCTGGCTTGGTACGGGTTTATATAGTGTATGTTGGGAGTCAAAGTAGCCGCCATAAACGCGCCCGTTTATGATTTAGAAACTGCCGTACTTAACACGCCCGTTTATGAAATAGAAACAGTAACAATAAACGCGTTTGTTAATGAGTCAGAAACGGTCGTAATAACCGCGTCTGTTAATGAAATAGAAACAGCCCCAATAAACGCGACCGTTACTAATTAATCAATGGCTCATTAATTTTCCCAATTAACAAAATAATAATGTGTCAATGAGCATTTCTGAATTTATTTGGACTAGTAAATACTAGTAAATTCCAACAATCCCCCACAAAATCTCATAGACACATCTCCTCATTTTTAAGTTCCAAAGCATTGTTTATATACCGGTACTTAGTGGAGACTGTTAAGTTGAACTTCCACCTAGAATGTTATGTTACACTGATTCACAACTTGGATAGTGGACTATGCCTTGAACTACAACACTAGTAGATAAAGGGTATTTAGCCCCGGTTCATTTGGCCTTTTAGCCCCGGTTCTAGAACCGGGGCAAGAGGGTCGGTACTAATGCTCTGACCCTTTAGTCCCGGTTCAATCCAGAACCGGGGCAAAAGGGTGTCCACGTGGCCTGTGCACCGAGTCGAGGCAGGAGGGGCTTTAGTCCCGGTTGGT
This sequence comes from Secale cereale, assembly GCA_902687465.1. Taxonomy (NCBI): domain Eukaryota; kingdom Viridiplantae; phylum Streptophyta; class Magnoliopsida; order Poales; family Poaceae; genus Secale; species Secale cereale. Next base: position 851,100,743 of record LR738714.1, on the reverse strand, counting down.
GGTACCAACCGGGACCAAAAGGCATCCACGTGTCAGCATTTCTGTGGCTGTGGTTTTTGTTTTTTTTTTTTGAAAGGGGAGGGGGGTTTTAGGTTTTGGGGGGTTAATTTAGGTGTTTCATATATTGTGTTAGCTAGCTAATTAATAGAGAGAAGTGTTCTCTCTTATGTCCGTGCTTGGTCGACGCTACATACTACACATACGTATATGGAGAGGACTAGAGTCACGCTAGCTAGCTAGCTAGCTGCTAGCTACTAAGCAAACGAAGGAACAGAAGATCTCGTATAATCAACATATATATATATATGCATACAGAGAGAAGTAATATCGACCACCTCTCCTTCTCCGAGAGATTGGTCGAACAACAAGTTCTCGTATATCTATCCGACACTACCGGGCACATATATACAATAATTATCTCTTACAAAAATAATCTCCTAACACATGGATGCATGGTCCACATAGTATACTCCGTCTTCAGCGATCACGTGTTCAAGGAAGAATGCCGCCAATTCCTCTTGAATTGCTCGCAGACGATCTGGTGTTAGGAGTTCATCCCGCATCCGAAACATCTAATTTGAAGTAGGGGGTCAATACATGAAATGATGCTATAAATTTGTGAATATTATTGATTGCTTACGCACTTCAAATTGTTCATCAGTGTAGCCCCGCTCACAGGTCGTGTGGCGGATGGACTCGCAAATGTAGTATCCACAATAATCATTCCCGGGTTCCTGCCACAACCACTTTACAAGAAATAGAGGTCAATCAAACTGATAAGCAAGAATGCCAAATTGGTATTGATGAAACTAGCGCTTGAATCAAGATATAGGAGATGCGCGCGCGGAACATGCTACTATATAGTACTTACTTTCGGGTATCTAAATTGTAGCTTCTTCGGCAGTCCCGGAGCTTTTTTGATGAATTTTTTCCAAGCCCTGCCAGACAAAGGAAACAATTAGTTGATATCAGAAATGAAGTTGCTGATATATATGCATGGTGGATAATATTGATCGATTTAACTTACCTGGCTAGCATTTGAGTCATGTCCGCATACTCCTCGGGATCTTTACGTTTAGAGTCGAAGACAGTTACTATTCCCTTCTCAAGCTTAATCTCTAAGAGAATATAGTGGAAGCTGCGCACGAATGCATGAGATCATCAATTACATCACTATAAACTTGACTGATATATAAGGGAAACCAAATATGCACAAGACATTAACACTCACTTGAAGTTGTAAGGAAATTATTATATCTTTGTTTTCATTTACCACCAACGATCGTAGCAAGTTGGTCTCGGTATCGCCGGGACGCAATTTAACCTCGGTTGCATCTATGAGGTATGTGTTAATAAACCCAATATCACCTACTTGTCTTTTCTTCAATTCGACGATCTTCAATCTGCATAATATAGTGAGGATAATTATAAATACATGCAATGAAGATCAGCTATATAGAGAGACTTAATGACAGAAGTAGTACTACTTACAGACAGTAGCAGGTGATCGTTGTTTTATCGAGGGCCAATTGATTGAAAAATTGATAGAACTCCTCAAATGGAACAGGCAACAGCTCAATTCCAACGAGGTCATGCTCCGGTTTAACTCTCAAATACAAGTTATTCCTCCCCCAGACTCTCTGCAGATTTTCATGTACCAATCATGCAATCTTCGCATATTCGTTGATAGAGATCTTTCATTTTTGACGAGAGGCTTTTTGTACTCGTATCTTTCTATCTGCACGTCCATGAAATCATAGTGTACATCGTCGGACGCGTAATCTGCAAGATTGGTATAACCGGGCACCATCCTCGGATCATTAGCGACCATGTCGCTAGACACCTTGAGCGGGGGGCACGATTGGTTCGCTTGTTCGCCGAGCTGGGCAATTTGTTTCCCAGCTCGCCCTTCTGCTAACCTCTGATCACTTTTTGTACTTCCGGACCGCTTGGCATCTTGAAATGTCTTTTGAATAATGCGGTCATAGTTGCCCTTCGGCTTACTTTTCGCTGGTTGCTTCAGGGCAGCAAGAGTGCGCTTTGCTTTCACCGCATCTATCTTCTCCTCTGGAGGTGGATGTCTCTGTGCTTTCAACCCTTCAAAAAAGTCCTTCACTTGCCTTCAGCGATCTTCGTGTTTTCCTCGTCGGACCTCTCGTACGGTAACTTCTCTAGAGGCGTGAGAGAAGGACCGAATCTGCATCGCCTCCCGCCTCTGGCTGTACTGGTAGACGTCGCCGGACCAGACGAAGCGGCTGTCTTTTTTACTTGCTTAGGCGCCGGAGCAGGAGCAGCCGGAGCGGCGGCAGGTCTCTTCCGCCCTTGCTGATTAGGCGAAGGAGGAGCTGGCTGTCTGCTCGGGCGCGCCGGCGGCGAAGGAGGCGGAGTGCCGCCACGCGCCGGCGGCGAAGGAGGCGGTGTGCCGCCACGCGCCGGAGAAGGAGCCGGAGTGCCCTGATGGTCACTCGCCGGAGAAGGAGCCGGAGTGCCCTGATGGTCACTCGCCGGAGGAGGAGGCGGTGGAGGAGGCGGAGTGCCCTGACTCGTCGGAGGAGGAGGAGGAGGCGGAGGCGTCCAGTTCAGAATGTTGATTAGGTCCTTCCGCCATAGGCATGGAGTCTTCATTGAAGAACCCAGCCGAGTCTCCCCTTCACCGGTAGGGTGGTCAAGCTGGAGCTCCTCAAATCCCTCCGTTATTTCGTCGACCATCACCCTAGCATATCCTTCTGGAATCGGCCGGCAGTGAAAAGTGTCGTCTGGTCCAGAAGGATAAACAGAGCCAGCAGCCGCCTTGACCTTCAGATTCATCCACTGTGCCATAAGGTGGCAATTTTGTGCCTGCGTGATAGCATCCACAGGATTCCTGGCAGTAGCCGTCAAGGCAAGCTCTGGCTGAAGCAGCTCGGTGGAAGCCACGCTGCTTCTCCGCTGAGATGGCGGGGTAGCTTCGGGGGAAGCTTCGGCAATTCTTTTCTCCCGATCTGCTTCCCGTTCCTCTATCGCTTGTATTCTGGCCCGCAGCGCCTGGATTTCGGTCATCTCCATTTTCTTCCTCCTGTCGTGGCATTTGTAGCCTCCTGGGTCCGGAAACCCAGCACGCCACGGAAGGGAGCCTGGCGTGCCTCTTGTCCGTCCAGGGTGCTCAGGATTCCCGAGGGCCATTGTCAGCTCGTCGTTCTCTCTGTCGGGGATGAACGTCCCTGCATGCGCTGCTTTGATATACTGCCGCATCTTCCTGAGTGGTGTTTCCAATTGCTTGTCCGTCCAAATGCACCACCCTGTTACAGGGTCCAAGGTTCCGCCAGCCCCGAAGAACCAAGTCCGGCAACGTTCTGGCCAGTGCATTGTCTGTGGTTCGATCCCTTTCTGAAGCAGATCATTCTCAGCCTTGGCCCACTTAGGCCGGGCTACGAGGTAGCCGCCCGACCCCGTGCGATGGTGATGCATCTTCTTTGCAGCATTTATCCGGTTTGTCTCCGACATCTTCTGACTCTTTTCCGACTTCTTATGGGCCACAAATGTGGGCCAGTCATCTTTGATCTTCTCATATATGCCCACGAATTCTGGAGTCGTTTTCTCTCTGACAAACGTATTCCGTTTTTTCTTCCATGCCCTGAATTGGTCTGCCATCTTCGAAAGTGCATAAGACTTGATTAAGTCCTCTTTAACTGGCTTCGCCGGATCAACCTCTCGCGGTAGGACGAAGTTTGACTTCAGCTCAGTCCAAAGATCTTCTTTCTGCATATCAGGAACTCCGTTCCAAAACATCTTTGCATAACTTCGTACCAAAATGCCCCGGTTACTTCTGGCAAATGATGAAGTCATGGAATTTTTCAATACTTTGACACTAGCTAGGCAACCTCTCTCGACCCCTCGACCCCCGACTGCTCGGCGATCCACAACCCTAGACCCCCTCATGTCACATTTTGTCGAGTGTCAAAGGATTCAACAAAACCAATACTTCATCATTAGGCGAAAGTAACAGTAGCATGATGGTACGAAGCTCTCCAAAGTTATTTTGGAACGGAGTCCCCGATAGGATAATTCGTAACAAAAGACGGATTATTCTATCAGGAACTCCGTTCCAGAATATCTTTGCATAACTTCGTACCAAAATGCCCCGGTTACTTCTGGCAAATGATGAAGTCATGGAATTATTCAATACTTTGACACTAGCTAGGCAACCTCTCTCGACCCCTCGACCCCCGACTGCTCGGCGATCCACAACCCTAGACCCCCTCATGTCACATTTTGTCGAGTGTCAAAGGATTCAACAAAACCAATACTTCATCATTAGGCGAAAGTAACAGTAGCATGATGGTACGAAGCTCTCCAAAGTTATTTTGGAATGGAGTCCCCGATAGGATAATTCGTAACAAAAGACGGATTATTCTATCAGGAACTCCGTTCCAGAATATCTTTGCATAACTTTGTACCAAAATGCCCCGGTTACTTCTGGCAAATGATGAAGTCATGGAATTATTCAATACTTTGACACTAGCTAGGCAACCTCTCTCGACCCCTCGACCCCCGACTTCTCGGCGATCCACAACCCTAGTCCCCCTCATGTCACCTTTTGTCTAGTGTCAAATGATTCAACAAAACCAATACTTCATCATTAGGCGAAAGTAACAGTAGCATGATGGTACGAAGCTCTCCAAAGTTGTTTTGGAACGAAGTCCCAGATAAGATAATCCATAACAAAAGACGGATTATCCTATCAGGAACTCCGTTCCAGAACATCTTTGCATAACTTCGTACCAACATGCCCCGGTTACTTCTGGCAAATGATGAAGTCATGGAATTTTTCAATACTTTGACACTAGCTAGGCAACCTCTCTCGACCCCTCGACCCCCGACTGCTCGGCGATCCACAAACCCTAGACCCCCTCATGTCACATTTTGTCGAGTGTCAAAGGATTCAACAAAACCAATACTTCATCATTAGGCGAAAGTAACAGTAGCATGATGGTACGAAGCTCTCCAAAGTTATTTTGGAACGGAGTCCCCGATAGGATAATTCGTAACAAAAGACGGATTATTCTATCAGGAACTCCGTTCCAGAATATCTTTGCATAACTTCGTACCAAAATGCCCCGGTTACTTCTGGCAAATGATGAAGTCGTGGAATTATTCAATACTTTGACACTAGCTAGGCAACCTCTCTCGACCCCTCGACCCCCGACTTCTCGGCGATCCACAACCCTAGACCCCCTCATGTCACATTTTGTCTAGCTATAGTGTCAAAGGATTCAACAAAACCAATACTTCATCATTAGGCGAAAGTAACAGTAGCATGATGGTACGAAGCTCTCCAAAGTTGTTTTGGAACGAAGTCCCAGATAAGATAATCCGTAACAAAAGACGGATTATCCTATCAGGAACTCCGTTCCAGAACATCTTTGCATAACTTCGTACCAAAATGCCCCGGTTACTTCTGGCAAATGATGAAGTCATGGAATTTTTCAATACTTTGACACTAGCTAGGCAACCTCTCTCGACCCCTCGACCCCCGACTGCTCGGCGATCCACAAACCCTAGACCCCCTCATGTCACATTTTGTCTAGCTAGTGTCAAAGGATTCAACAAAACCAATACTTCATCATTAGGCGAAAGTAACAGTAGCATGATGGTACGAAGCTCTCCAAAGTTATTTTGGAACGGAGTCCCCGATAGGATAATTCGTAACAAAAGACGGATTATTCTATCAGGAACTCCGTTCCAAAATATCTTTGCATAACTTTGTACCAAAATGCCCCGGTTACTTCTGGCTAATGATGAAGTCATGGAATTCTTCAATACTTTGACCCCCGACTGCTCGGCGATCCACAACCCTAGACCCCCGACTGCTAGGCAACCTCTCGACCCCTCGCCCTTCGGCCTCTCGATCGGTCCCTCGACGACCCTCGACCCCTCGACCTTCGGCCTCGGTCCCTCGACGACCCTCGACCCCGGCCCCCCCTAATGTCGAAGTTATCGGGGAGAGGGTGTATACATATCCGATAAAAAAAGAGGAAGAAGAAGAAAAAAAGAACCGCTAGAGGAGAAGATCGAAGAAAAAAAAAGAAAAAAAAAAGGAGAAGAAGAAAGGAATAGAGGAGAAGAAGAGAAAATTCTCTTCTTCTCCTCTATTCCTTTCTTCTTCTCCTCTTTTTTTCTTTTTTTCTTCTTCTTATTTATTTCTCCTCTTTCTTCCTCTCCTTCTTCTTCTTTCTTTCCTCTTTCTTATTTTCTTCTTTCCTATCCTTCTTTTTCTAAATTTGTAACTTTTGCATATATATATAAAACTTTCTATATATATTTAGCATATATAAACAAAAAACTATATAGCCACATACACATATATATACATCACATATACACACATCACATATATACAGCAACTTCCTAAGAAAAAATATATTTATATACACATAAATATATATTTAACATATATATTTAGCAAATTCCTAAGAAAAAAAAAAGATATACACATACATATAAATACAGCAACTATATATACAGCAACTATATATACTGCAATTTATATAAGCATAAAAAAAATATACACATATATACATATATATACACAGCAACTATATATATATATACAGCAATATTAAACATAAAAAAAAGGGAGCCGGCCCTCACATCGGCAGGGCTGGGCGGCGCGACGGCGGCGGGGCGGGGCGGCGACGAGGCGGCGTCGGGGCGGGGCGCGCGGCGGCGCGGGGCGACGAGCCGGCCGGGGCGCGGCGACGGCGCGGGGCGGGGCGACGGCGCGGGGCGCGGCGACGGCGCGGCGCGGGGCGACGAGGCGGCGTCGGGGGCGACGGGGGCGACGGCGACGGTGACGGGGACGGAGCAGATCGAGGGAGGCGTCGGGGCGGGGAAGAAGAAAACTGCCCAAATTTTCGCAAGTGTTGGTTATATAGGAGGGGCATTAGTCCCGGTTGGTGGCTGAAACCGGGACTAATGCCACCCTTTAGTCCCGGTTGCTGCCACCAACCGGGACTAAAGGTCCCTTTTCAGCAGCCCAAAGGGCGGGAAGGAGGGGCCTTTAGTCCCGGTTGGTGGCAGCAACCGGGACTAAAGGCTCCCTTTAGTCCCGGTTGGTGCCACCAACCGGGACCAAAGGCCCTGTGCTGGCGCGGGTGCGGTGGGATGTTTAGTCCCACCTCGCTAGCTGAGGGAGCTCGAGAGTGGTTTATAAGGGCTGCTCCTCCCACCCTCTCGAGCTCCTCTCAAATGCAGGCTTCTGGGCCTAACTCTGCGCGCTGCCCTGTGAGCTTGCTGGGCCTTATATTACAGGTGGATCCTGTGCTATAGGCCTTGCAGGCTCACTAGGCAGCGCCCAATTTTTTTTTCCTTTTTTGCTTTATTTATTTCTAAGTTGTTTTTTGCTGTATTTAGAGTTGCTTTATTTATTTTATTTTCTTTGTTTATTTCTAAGTTGTTTTTGCTGTATTTAGAGTTGCTTTATTTATTTTACTTCCTTTATTTATTTTCTTTGTTGCTTTATTTATTTTATTTTGTTTATACTTACAACAAAATACTTATTGTTGCTATTTATTTCTAAGTTGTTTTTTGCTGTATTTAGAGTTGCTTTATTTATTTTATTTTCTTTGTTTATTTCTAAGTTGTTTTTTGCTGTATTTAGAGTTGCTTTATTTATTTTACTTTCTTTATTTATTTTCTTTGTTGCTTTATTTATTTTATTTTGTTTATACTTACAACAAAATACTTATTGTTGCTATTTATTTTTCAAGTTTGTTTTGTTTTGTTTTGTTTTGTTAGTGCAAGTAGTATTGAAATTTGAATAGTACAAACGGACAATGGTTTCATACTCGTTTGTTACAAAGTTGGCATGGTATCATCATAATAGTTGCGGAAATAACTCTTCACTTTTTCTTCGCTTGTGTCATTTGCTTATTGCGCCGTAACCATGGATAATCTTCATCGTTTATCAGGATGCTTGGGTCAGCCTTGACTTTGAAGGGAGGAATTTCATGAAACTTTTCATAATCTTCAGACATGTCTGTCTTGCCCTCCACTCCCAGGATGTCCCTTTTTCCTGAAAGAACTATGTGGCGCTTTGGCTCATCGTATGATGTATTCGCTTCCTTATCTTTTCTTTTTCTCGGTCTGGTAGACATGTCCTTCACATAGATAACCTGTGCCACATCATTGGCTAGGACGAACGGTTCGTCAGTGTATCCAAGATTTTTCAGATCCACTGTTGTCATTCCGTACAGTGGGTCTACCTGTACCCCGCCTCCTGACAGATTGACCCATTTACACTTAAACAAAGGGACCTTAAAATCATGTCCGTAGTCAAGTTCCCATATGTCCACTATGTAACCATAATATGTGTCCTTTCCCCTCTCGGTTGTTGCATCAAAGCGGACACCGCTGTTTTGGTTGGTGCTCTTTTGATCTTGGACAATCGTGTAAAATGTATTCCCATTTATCTCGTATCCTTTGTAAATCAATACAGTCGAAGATGGTCCCCTGGACAACAAGTACAACTCATCACAAACAGTGTTGTCACCTCTGAGACGTGTTTCCAACCAACTGCTGAAAGTCCTGATGTGTTCACGTGTAATCCAGTCGTCGCACTGCTCCGGGTGTTTGGAGCGCAGACTGTTCTTGTGTTCATCGACATACGGGGTCACCAATGTAGAGTTCTGTAGAACTGTGTAGTGTGCTTGAGACCAAGAATATCCGTCCCTGCATATTATTGAGTCCCTTCCAAGCGTGCCTTTTCCAGTCAGTCTCCCCTCGTACCGCGATTTAGAGAGACCTATCTTATTAAGGCCAGGAATGAAGTCAACACAAAACCCGATGACATCCTCTGTTTGATGGCCCATGGAGATGCTTCCTTCTGGCCTTGCGCGGTTACGGACATATTTCTTTAGGACTCCCATGAACCTCTCAAAGGGGAACATATTGTGTAGAAATACGGGCCCCAGAATGACAATCTCGTCGACTAGATGAACTAGGACGTGTGTCATGATATTGAAGAAGGATGGTGGGAATACAAGCTCGAAACTGACAAGACATTGCGCCACATCACTCCTTAGCCTTGGTACGATTTCTGGATTGATCACCTTCTGAGAGATTGCATTGAGGAATGCACATAGCTTCACAATGGCTAATCGGACGTTTTCCGGTAGAAGCCCCCTCAATGCAACCGGAAGTAGTTGCGTCATAATCACATGGCAGTCATGAGACTTTAGGTTCTGGAACTTTTTCTCTGCCATATTTATTATTCCCTTTATATTCGACGAGAAGCCAGTCGGGACCTTCATACTGAGCAGGCATTCAAAGAAGATTTCTTTCTCTTCTTTCGTAAGAGCATAGCTGGCAGGACCTTCATACTGCTTCGGAGGGATGCCGTCTTTTTCGTGCAAACGTTGCAGGTCCTCCCGTGCCTCAGCTGTATCTTTTGTCTTTCCATACACGCCCAAGAAGCCTAGCAGGTTCACGCAAAGGTTCTTCGTCACGTGCATCACGTCGATTGAAGAGCGGACCTCTAGGTCTTTCCAGTAGGGTAGGTCCCAAAATATAGATTTCTTCTTCCACATGGGTGCGTGTCCCTCAGCGTCATTCGGAACAGCTAGTGTGCCGGGGCCCTTTCCAAAGATTGCGTGTAAATCATTGACCATAGCAAGTACGTGATCACCGGTACGCATGGCGGGATTCTTCCGGTGATCTGCCTCGCCTTTGAAATGCTTGCCTTTCTTTCGACATTGATGGTTGGTTGGAAGAAATCGATGATGGCCCAGGTACACATTCTTCCTGCACTTGTCCAGGTATATACTTTCAGTGTCATCTAAACAGTGCGTGCATGCGTGGTATCCTTTGTTTGTCTGTCCTGAAAGGTTACTGAGAGCGGGCCAATCGTTGATGGTCACGAACAGCAACGCCTTTAGGTCAAGTTCCTCCTGTCCTTGCTCATCCCACGCACGTACACCGTTCACTAGTAGATAAAGGGGATTTAGCCCCGGTTCATTTGGCCTTTTAGCCCCGGTTCTGGAACCGGGGCAACAGGGTCGGTACTAATGCTCTGACCCTTTAGTCCCGGTTCAATCCAGAACCGGGGCAAAAGGGTGTCCACGTGGCCTGTGCACCGAGTCCAGGCAGGAGGGGCTTTAGTCCCGGTTGGTGGTACCAACCGGGACCAAAAGGCATGCACGTGTCAGCATTTCTGTAGCTGTGGTTTTTGTTTTTTTTTTTGAAAGGGGAGGGGGGGGTTTAGGTTTTGGGGGTTAATTTAGGTGTTTGATATATTGTGTTAGCTAGCTAATTAATAGAGAGAAGTGTTCTCTCTTATGTCCGTGCTTTTGGTCGACGCTACATACTACACATACGTATATATATGGACTAGAGTCACGCTAGCTAGCTAGCTAGCTGCTAGCTATACTAAGCAAACGAAGGAACAGAAGATCTCGTATATATAATCAACATATATATATATGCATACAGAGAGAAGTAATAATATCGACCACCTCTCCTTCTCCGAGAGATTGGTCGAACAACAAGTTCTCGTATATCTATCGATCCGACACTACCGGGCACATATATACAATAATTATCTCTTACAAAAATAATCTCCTAACACATGGATGCAGGGTCCACATAGTATTCTCCGTCTTCAGCGATGGTGATGCATCTTCTTTGCAGCATTTATCCGGTTTGTCTCCGACATCTTCTGACTCTTTTCCGACTTCTTATGGGCCACAAATGCGGGCCAGTCATCTTTGATCTTCTCATATATGCCCACGAATTCTGGAGTCGTTTCATCTTTGACAAACTTATTCAGTTTTTTCTTCCATGCCCTGAATTGGTCTGCCATCTTCGAAAGTGCATAAGACTTGATTAAGTCCTCTTTAACTGGCTTCGCCGGATCAACCTCTCGCGGTAGGACGAAGTTTGACTTCAGCTCAGTCCAAAGATCTTCTTTCTGCATATCAGTGACATAAGTCACCTGAGCGTCGTTTGCAGCCGGCTTTAACCATTGATGGATGCTGATCGGGATCTTGTCCCTAACCAGAACCCCGCACTGATTAACAAATGCGTTCTTTGTGCGGATGGGTGCAATCGGCTCGTCGGAGCGCGAGATTTCTGAGATCTCAAACTTTTCATCCGGCCTCAACTTTTTCTTCGCTCCTCGTCTCTTTACCGAAGATTTGCTCGATCCGGAGGGCTAGAAAAGGAACAAAGACGAGAGTTAATGAATGAATCAATTAACTAGTCAGCACATGCTTAACTAACATATATACCTCCTGGCCGGACTCGGTTCGGTCACCGGAGCCAGCATCACGGTCTCCTTCTTGCACCGGCATTGGGTCACCGGAGCCGTCCTCACGGTCTACTTCTTCCATGTGCATTGGGTCACCGAATTCATCAATATCATAGCCTAGATCTTCCAGCCGCAGCTCTTGTTCGACCTGCTCATCGGTGTCATTGAGAAACGACCTGACGGCATTTTGTCCGTCTGCGATTATGTCCATCAACATCGCTTCTTGTGCTAGGTCTCGGGTGTTGTCGTCCATTGTTTCTACAAATATTTACAACATGCCAATTATTATTCAAACATGACAGATGGATATATTAATGGCAAACGTAGAACTAGCTTCAACCCTCGACTGCTCGGCGATCCACAAACCCTAGACCCCCTCATGTCACATTTTGTCTAGCTAGTGTCAAAGGATTCAACAAAACCAATACTTCATCATTAGGCAAAAGTAACAGTAGAATGATGGTACGAAGCTCTCCAAAGTTGTTTTGGAACGGAGTCCCAGATAAGATAATCCATAACAAAAGACGGATTAACCTATCAGGAACTCCGTTCCAAAACATCTTTGCATAACTTCGTACCAACATGCCCCGGTTACTTCTGGCAAATGATGAAGTCATGGAATTTTTCAATACTTTGACACTAGCTAGGCAACCTCTCTCGACCCCTCGACCCCCGACTGCTCGGCGATCCACAAACATTTTTTGCTGTATTTAGAGTTGCTTTATTTATTTTACTTCCTTTATTTATTTTCTTTGTTGCTTTATTTATTTTATTTTGTTTATACTTAATTACAACAAAATACTTATTGTTGCTATTTATTTCTAAGTTGTTTTTTGCTGTATTTAGAGTTGCTTTATTTATTTTATTTTCTTTGTTTATTTCTAAGTTGTTTTTTGCTGTATTTAGAGTTGCTTTATTTATTTTACTTTCTTTATTTATTTTCTTTGTTGCTTTATTTATTTTATTTTGTTTATACTTACAACAAAATACTTATTGTTGCTATTTATTTTTCAAGTTTGTTTTGTTTTGTTTTGTTTTGTTAGTGCAAGTAGTATTGAAATTTGAATAGTACAAACGGACAATGGTATCATACTCGTTTGTTACAAAGTTGGCATGGTATCATCATAATAGTTGCGGAAATAACTCTTCACTTTTTCTTCGCTTGTGTCATTTGCTTATTGCGCCGTAACCATGGATAATCTTCATCGTTTATCAGGATGCTTGGGTCAGCCTTGACTTTGAAGGGAGGAATTTCATGAAAATTTTCATAATCTTCAGACATGTCTGTCTTGCCCTTCACTCCCAGGATGTCCCTTTTTCCTTAAAGAACTATGTGGCGCTTTGGCTCATCGTATGATGTATTCGCTTCCTTATCTTTTCTTTTTCTCGGTCTGGTAGACATGTCCTTCACATAGATAACCTGTGCCACATCATTGGCTAGGACGAACGGTTCGTCATTGTATCCAAGATTTTTCAGATCCACTGTTGTCATTCCGTACTGTGGGTCTACCTGTACCCCGCCTCCTGACAGATTGACCCATTTACACTTAAACAAAGGGACCTTAAAATCATGTCCGTAGTCAAGTTCCCATATGTCCACTATGTAACCATAATATGTGTCCTTTCCCCTATCGGTTGTTGCATCAAAGCGGACACCGCTGTTTTGGTTGGTGCTCTTTTGATCTTGGACAATCGTGTAAAATGTATTTCCATTTATCTCGTATCCTTTGTAAATCAATACAGTCGAAGATGGTCTCCTGGACAACAAGTACAACTCATCACAAACAGTGTTGTCACCTCTGAGACGTGTTTCCAACCAACTGCTGAAAGTCCTGATGTGTTCACGTGTAATCCAGTCGTCGCACTGCTCCGGGTGTTTGGAGCGCAGACTGTTCTTGTGTTCATCGACATACGGGGTCACCAATGTAGAGTTCTGTAGAACTGTGTAGTGTGCTTGAGACCAAGAATAACCGTCCCTGCATATTATTGAGTCCCTTCCAAGCGTGCCTTTTCCAGTCAGTCTGCCCTCGTACCGCGATTTAGGGAGACCTATCTTATTAAGGCCAGGAATGAAGTCAACATAAAACCCGATGACATCCTCTGTTTGATGGCCCATGGAGATGCTTCCTTCTGGTCTGGCGCGGTTACGGACATATTTCTTTAGGACTCCCATGAACCTCTCAAAGGGGAACATATTGTGTAGAAATACGGGCCCCAGAATGACAATCTCGTCGACTAGATGAACTAGGACGTGTGTCATGATATTGAAGAAGGATGGTGGGAACACAAGCTCGAAACTGACAAGACATTGCGCCACATCACTCCTTAGCCTTGGTATGATTTCTGGATCGATCACCTTCTGAGAGATTGCATTGAGGAATGCACATAGCTTCACAATGGCTAATCGGACGTTTTCCGGTAGAAGCCCCCTCAATGCAACCGGAAGCAGTTGCGTCATAATCACATGGCAGTCATGAGACTTTAGGTTCTGGAACTTTTTCTCTGCCATATTTATTATTCCCTTTATATTCGACGAGAAGCCAGTCGGGACCTTTATACTGAGAAGGCATTCAAAGAAGATTTCTTTCTCTTCTTTCGTAAGAGCATAGCTGGCAGGACCTTCATACTGCTTCGGAGGGATGCCGTCTTTTTCGTGCAAACGTTGCAGGTCCTCCCGTGCCTCAGCTGTATCTTTTGTCTTTCCATACACGCCCAAGAAGCCTAACAGGTTCACGCAAAGGTTCTTCGTCACGTGCATCACGTCGATTGAAAAGCGAACCTCTAGGTCTTTCCAGTAGAGTAGGTCCCAAAATATAGATTTCTTCTTCCACATGGGTGCGTGTCCCTCATCGTCATTCGGAACAGCTAGTGCGCCGGGGCCCTTTCCAAAGATTACGTGTAAATCATTGACCATAGCAAGTACGTGATCACCGGTACGCATGGCGGGCTTCTTCCGGTGATCTGCCTCGCCTTTGAAATGCTTGCCTTTCTTTCGACATTGATGGTTGGTCGAAAGAAATCGACGATGGCCCAGGTACACATTCTTCCTGCACTTGTCCAGGTATATACTTTCAGTGTCATCTAAACAGTGCGTGCATGCGTGGTATCCTTTGTTTGTCTGTCCTGAAAGGTTACTGAGAGCGGGCCAATCGTTGATGGTCACGAACAGCAACGCCTTTAGGTCAAATTCCTCCTGTTTGTGCTCATCCCACGCACGTACACCGTTTCCATTCCACAGCTGTAAAAGTTCTTCAACTAATGGCCTTAGGTACACATCAA
>LR738714.1:851069415-851085163 GCA_902687465.1 Secale cereale | reverse complement strand
GGACGAACGGTTCGTCAGTGTATCCAAGATTTTTCAGATCCACTGTTGTCATTCCGTACTGTGGGTCTACCTGTACCCCGCCTCCTGACAGATTGACCCATTTACACTTAAACAAAGGGACCTTAAAATCATGTCCGTAGTCAAGTTCCCATATGTCCACTATGTAACCATAATATGTGTCCTTTCCCCTCTCGGTTGTTGCATCAAAGCGGACACCGCTGTTTTGGTTGGTGCTCTTTTGATCTTGGACAATCGTGTAAAATGTATTCCCATTTATCTCGTATCCTTTGTAAATCAATACAGTCGAAGATGGTCCCCTGGACAACAAGTACAACTCATCACAAACAGTGTTGTCACCTCTGAGACGTGTTTCCAACCAACTGCTGAAAGTCCTGATGTGTTCACGTGTAATCCAGTCGTCGCACTGCTCCGGGTGTTTGGAGCGCAGACTGTTCTTGTGTTCATCGACATACGGGGTCTCCAATGTAGAGTTCTGTAGAACTGTGTAGTGTGCTTGAGACCAAGAATATCCGTCCCTGCATATTATTGAGTCCCTTCCAAGCGTGCCTTTTCCAGTCAGTCTCCCCTCGTACCGCGATTTAGGGACACCTATCTTATTAAGGCCAGGAATGAAGTCAACACAAAACCCGATGACATCCTCTGTTTGATGGCCCATGGAGATGCTTCCTTCTGGCCTTGCGCGGTTACGGACATATTTCTTTAGGACTCCCATGAACCTCTCAAAGGGGAACATATTGTGTAGAAATACGGGCCCCAGAATGACAATCTCGTCGACTAGATGAACTAGGACGTGTGTCATGATATTGAAGAAGGATGGTGGGAACACAAGCTCGAAACTGACAAGACATTGCGCCACATCACTCCTTAGCCTTGGTATGATTTCTGGATCGATCACCTTCTGAGAGATTGCATTGAGGAATGCACATAGCTTCACAATGGCTAATCGGACGTTTTCCGGTAGAAGCCCCCTCAATGCAACCGGAAGCAGTTGCGTCATAATCACATGGCAGTCATGAGACTTTAGGTTCTGGAACTTTTTCTCTGCCATATTTATTATTCCCTTTATATTCGACGAGAAGCCAGTCGGGACCTTCATACTGAGCAGGCATTCAAAGAATATTTCTTTCTCTTCTTTCGTAAGAGCATAGCTGGCAGGACCTTCATACTGCTTCGGAGGGATGCCGTCTTTTTCGTGCAAACGTTGCAGGTCCTCCCGTGCCTCAGCTGTATCTTTTGTCTTTCCATACACGCCCAAGAAGCCTAGCAGGTTCACGCAAAGGTTCTTCGTCACGTGCATCACGTCGATTGAAGAGCGGACCTCTAGGTCTTTCCAGTAGGGTAGGTCCCAAAATATAGATTTCTTCTTCCACATGGGTGCGTGTCCCTCATCGTCATTCGGAACAGCTAGTGCGCCGGGGCCCTTTCCGAAGATTACGTGTAAATCATTGACCATAGCAAGTACGTGATCACCGGTACGCATGGCGGGCTTCTTCCGGTGATCTGCCTCGCCTTTCAAATGCTTGCCTTTCTTTCGACATTGATGGTTGGTCGGAAGAAATCGACGATGGCCCAGGTACACATTCTTCCTGCACTTGTCCAGGTATATACTTTCAGTGTCATCTAAACAGTGCGTGCATGCGTGGTATCCTTTGTTTGTCTGTCCTGAAAGGTTACTGAGAGCGGGCCAATCGTTGATGGTCACGAACAGCAACGCCTTTAGGTCAAATTCCTCCTGTTTGTGCTCATCCCACGCACGTACACCGTTTCCATTCCACAGCTGTAAAAGTTCTTCAACTAATGGCCTTAGGTACACATCAATGTCGTTGCCGGGTTGCTTAGGGCCTTGGATGAGAACTGGCATCATAATGAACTTCCGCTTCATGCACATCCAAGGAGGAAGGTTATACATACATAGAGTCACGGGCCAAGTGCTGTGATTGCTGCTCTGCTCCCCGAAAGGATTAATGCCATCCGCGCTTAGAGCAAACCATACGTTCCTTGCGTCCTTTGCAAACTCCTCCCAGTACTTTCTCTCGATTTTTCTCCATTGCGACCCGTCAGCGGGTGCTCTCAACTTCCCGTCTTTCTTACGGTCCTCACTGTGCCATCGCATCAACTTGGCATGCTCTCTGTTTCTAAACAAACGTTTCAACCGTGGTATTATAGGAGCATACCACATCACCTTCGCAGGAACCCTCTTCCTGGCGGGCTCGCCATCAACATCACCAGGGTCATCTCGTCTGATCTTATACCGCAACGCACCACATACCGGGCATGCGTTCAGATCGTTGTATGCACCGCGGTAGAGGATGCAGTCATTAGGGCATGCATGTATCTTCTGCACCTCCAATCCTAGAGGGCATACGACCTTCTTTGCTGCGTATGTACTGTCGGGCAATTCGGTATCCTTCGGAAGCTTCTTCTTCAATATTTTCAGTAGCTTCTCAAATCCTTTGTCAGCCACAGCATTCTCTGCCTTCCACTGCAGCAATTCCAGTACGGTACCGAGCTTTGTGTTGCCATCTTCGCAATTGGGGTACAACCCTTTTTTGTGATCCTCTAACATGCGATCGAACTTCAGCTTCTCCTTTTGACTTTCGCATTGTGTCCTTGCATCGACAATGACCCGGCGAAGATCATCATTTGGTTCCTCTTGATCTTCAGCAGCTCCCCCCATTGCAGCATCACCGTATTCAGGGGGCACATAGTTGTCATCGTACTCTTCTTCTTCGCCGTCTTCCATCATAACCCCTATTTCTCCGTGCCTCGTCCAAACATTATAGTGTGGCATGAAACCCTTGTAAAGCAGGTGGGAGTGAAGGATTTTTCGGTTAGAGTAAGACATCGTATTCACACATTTAGTTCATGGACAACACATAAAACCATTCTGCTTGTTTGCCTCTGCCGCATTTAGAAACTCACGCACGCCCTTAATGTACTCGGAGGTGTGTCTGTCACCGTACATCCATTGGCGGTTCATCTGCGTGCATTTATATATAATTAAGTGTGTCAAAAACCATTACAGAACATCATAAATAGATAATTAAGTGACCAAATGGATAAAAGTTCATCATCACATTAAAACCAAAGTACATACATATATAGTTCTCATCTAACAACATATAGCTCTCCATACACATCGAAACTATGTAAAACATTTCAACGCGAAAACAAATGCTATCATAATCGCAACCAAGGTAACAATTGATCCAACGGCATAATGATACCAAGCCTCGGTATTAATGGCATATTTTCTAATCTTTTTAATCTTCAACCGCATTGCATCCATCTTGATCTTGTGATCATCGACGACATCCACAACATGCAACTCCAATATCATCTTCTCGTCCACAATTTTTTTTATTTTTTCCTTCAAGAATTTGTTTTCTTCTTCAACTAAATTTAACCTCTCGACAATAGGGTCCATCTTGATCTTGTGATCATCGATAACTTCCGCAACATGCAACTCCAATTCCATCTTCTCCTCCTCCATTTTTTCCAATTTTTTCTTTAACGAAATGTTTTCCTCTTCAACTAAATTTAACCTCTCCACAAGAGGGTCGGTTGGAATTTCCGGTTCAACTACCTCCTAGACATAATAAAACATATATGCATGTCAGGTTGGTCGGCATAACTATCATAAGCACTAAAACAAATAGTTATAAATTAAAGATAATATACCACATCCGAATCGTAGACCGGACGAGGGCCCACGTGGGCGGATATCAAAACCATCGCACTATATAATAACAAGCAATAATAAATGTAAGAAAATTAGACAAATATCTATCTAAAGCAATAATAAAAGTAAGAAAAGCATGGACATAACAAGAGGCTCACCACGGTGGTGCCGGTGACGAGATCGGCGGGGGCGATCGACGGCGGCGAAGACGGGGACGGGACGTGACGGACCGCTAAACCTAGACAAATCTCGGAGAAAATAGTGCTTCGAGAGGAGAAAAGCTTAACTACTGTGGCTCGGGCATTCCACCGAACACGTTGTGTGCATAGGAGGTGAGCTAGAGCACCACTAACCCCTCTCCCCCTCGGCCAGAAAAAAAAACAGAGCAGTGAGCTCTGCTCTTGAGTGAGGGGGTTTATATAGGCAACTCACTGGTCCCGGTTGGTGCTACAAACCGGGGCTAAAGGGGTGCCTTTGGTCCCGGTTCATAAAACAAACCGGGACCAATAGTGGTGGGCCAGGAGCAAGAGCCATTGGTCCCGGTTTTTAGCTCCAACCGGGACCAATAGGTCCAGACGAACCGGGACCAATGGCCCACGTGGCCCGGCCGGCCCCCTGGGCTAACGAACTGGGTCCAGTACCCCCATTGGTCCCGGTTCTAGATTGAACCGGGGCTAATGGGCTGGACCAATGCCCTGTTTTCTACTAGTGCAAGTTTGCTGTGATACCAGTTTCACACAACGTCTAGACCGATACTAGGCTGCCGCAAGGCTTCCCCGCGGTTGGAGCTTATGCGTCATACTCCGAAGGCCTTTCATGAGTTTATTAGAGAACACCCAATTCTCACAGATTGCGACGTTCAACAATCAAGCTCATATAGGTGAGTTCCTCAAGAGATGCTCTGTAGGACACATCTCCGCTTATATAAGTAAACCACTTGGAACACATTAAGACAAATGTCAACCTACCATACAGATTAGGAGAATATTGCATCTTCACGGAGTGGGATAAAATATAAGAATACTCTCCTCTCAGCTGACCAACAGCTTGTCTCTTACTTCTAATTCACGGGATCTCCGATCACATAGAGTAGGTTACCACTGTGGACAACTCATACCGTGGGTCTCAAACCCATCTCCCTCGATGCATTATCTATCACATTACGTGATAAACCCTTTGTGAAGGGATCTGCCAAGTTCATAGTCGTTTGGATATAATCCACTTTAATAACTCCGGAGTTTTTCAGTTTCCTGACAGATTTCAATCTCCTCTTCACATGCCTTGATGACTTCATATTATCCTTAGAACTGTTCACTTTGATGATCACGGTTTGATTATCATAGTTCATTAGGATCGCGGGTATTGGTTTTTCAACCACAGGCAAGTCCATCAAAAGCTCACGAAGCCACTCTGCTTCAACAGTGGCTGTATCTAATGCTGCGAGTTCTGCTTCCATAGTTGACCTCGTTAAGATGGTCTGCTTGCAAGACTTCCAAGAAACAGCGCCACCACCAAGTGTAAATAAATAACCACTAGTGGCCTTAATCTCATCAGCATCAGATATCCAATTAGAATCACTATAGCCTTCCAGAACCCTCGGGTTTCTGGTATAGTGAATTCCATAGCTCGCTGTGCCTTTTAAATAGCGCATAACTCTCTCAAGCGCACGCCAATGATCATCTCCCGGATTGGAAACAAACCGGCTCAATTTGCTCACAGCAAAAGAGATGTCAGGCCTCGTGGCACTCGCCAAATACATAAGCGAGCCTATAATCTGAGAATATCTCAGTTGATCTCTAGCAATCCGTCGATTCTTTCGAAGCAACACACTAGGATCATATGGAGTTGGAGAAGGCTTACAGTCGCTATACCCGAAGCGACTCAAGACCTTTTCCACATAGTGAGATTGAAGCAGTGTAATCCCACCATTATCATCTCTCAGCAGCTTGATGTTCAAGATAACATCAGCCACTCCTAGATCCTTCATCTCAAAACAACGAGATAAGAAATCCTTAACTTCCTTAATTAAGTCAAGATTGGTTCCAAATATCAGTATGTCGTCGACATATAGACAAAGAATAACTCCCTCGCCCCCACCATGGCGATAGTACACACAGTTGTCAGCTTCGTTTACAACAAAGCCTTCAGAAGTCAAAGTCCTTTCAAACTTCTCGTGCCATTGCTTAGGAGCTTGCTTGAGGCCATATAATGACTTTAATAACGTACACACTTTTCCTTCCTGACCGGGCACTACGAAACCGTCTGGCTGCTCCATATAAATTTCCTCATCCAACTCTCCATTAAGGAAAGCTGTCTTAACGTCCATTTGATGAACGAGAAGACCATGCGAGGCAGCCAAAGATAGTAGCACTCGGATAGTGGTCAATCTAGCCACAGGTGAGTAAGTATCAAAGAAGTCTTCACCTTCTTTCTGAGTATAACCCTTGGCCACAATCCTTGCCTTGTATTTTTCAATTGTACCATCAGGCCTAAGCTTTTTTCTTGAACACCCACTTACACCCTACAGGTTTACACCCATAGGGACGATCGGTGATCTCCCAGGTTCCGTTAGCCAGGATGGAATCCATCTCCCAACGGACAGCCTCTTTCCAGTAGTCAGCATCAAGAGATGCATAGGCTTATGAAATAGTCCTAGGTGTGTCATCCACGAGGTACACAATGAAATCATTACCAAAGGACTTTGCAATCCTCTGTCTCTTGCTCCTAACAGGAACTTTATTGTCATCCTCCAAGGGATTCTCAACGTGTTCTATTGGAATGGTGGGTTCAGGAATCTCAGTTATTTCCTGACTCGATAAAATAGGTATTTCCTGATTTGATGAGCTAGCCATATCCTTCATAGGAAATATGTTCTCAAAGAAAGTCGCATCATTCGACTCCATAATCGTATCGACATGCATGTCGGATACCTCAGATTTTACTACCAAAAATCTATAACCGATGCTATTAAAAGCATAGCCCAGAAGAACACAATCTACGGTTTTAGGTCCAAGCTTGCGCTTCTTGGGAATTGGTATATTGACTTTCGCCAAACAACCCCAAGTACGTAAGTAAGAGAGTTTCAATCTTTTCCTTTCCCATTCCTCAAATGGAGTAATGGTTTTATTCTTTGTGGGAACTCGGTTTAGGACATGACATGCAGTCATTAGCGCCTCCCCCCACCATGCCTTGGAGAGACCCGAAGTGTCTAACATGGCGTTAACCAAATCAGACAGAGTTCAATTCTTTCTGTCAGCCACCCCATTTGACTGAGGTGAATAGGGAGGCGTCCTCTCATGTATAATACCATGTTCCGCACAAAACGAATTGAATTCATTTGAAAAATACTCTCCACCACGATCAGACCTAAGCCGTTTAATTTTACGATCAAGTTGGTTCTCTGCTTCGGCCTTATAGTTTTTGAAGTAAGTTAAAGCCTCATCTTTTGTTTTCAGAAGATACACATAACAATATCTAGTGGAGTCATCAATGAGTGTCATAAAGTATTTCTTTCCACCCTTTGTCAACACGCCATTCATCTCACAAAGATCGGAATGTATAAGCTCCAGTGGTGCTAAATTTCTTACCTCTGCAGTCTTATGGGACTTGCGAGGTTGCTTAGCTTGAACACACACTTGACATTTGGAACCTTTCACAGTAGTAAATTTCGGAATTAAACTCATATTTGCTAACCGCGTCATGCAACCAAAGTTAATATGACAAAGTCGTGAATGCCAAATATCAGATTCATTATCGTGGCAAACATGATTAATAACTTTAGTGCATAAGTCTGACAAAGATAGGCGGAACAAGCCTCCGCACTCATAGCCTTTACCAACAAATTGTCCATACTTGGAAATTACAACTTTATTGGACTCGAAAACCAACTTATAACCATCTCGACATAAACGCGAACCGCTGACGAGATTCTTATTGATGAAGGGCACATGATGCACGTTCTTCAGTCGCACGATCTTCCCCGAAGTAAACTTCAGATCGACCGTACCAACACCACGAACAGTGGCATGTGACCCGTTCCCCATCAGCACGGGGGAAGTCCCTGTGACCTGGTAAGAAGAGAACATGGAGGCATCAACACAAACATGTACATTGGCACCTGTGTCAATCAACCAATCAGGAGAATGACAAATTGAAAGAATGGTAGGAATTATACCTTACCCAATATCCTTCATCTCGGTGTCAGCCATGACAACATTAGCGGTCTTGCCGCTATTCTCCAGCTGCTGTAGCTCATGCCGTTTGGGGCATCTCGGAGCCCAATGGCTCATGTCGCCACAAACGTGGCATGATCCCTTCTTCTTCTTAAAGTTGGTAGAGGACGATGGCTTAAACTTGTTGTCAGGCTTGCCTTTACCCTCGTATTTCTTCTTGTTATATTTAGGCTTGTTGGGCTGGTAGTTTTTCTTCTGCACCATGTGCGCAGCAGAACCTACCTCAGCAACCCGAGCACGTGTATCCTTTGCTCTCGCCTTCTCTTCCACATCAAGAGATCCGATGAGGTCCAAAACGGAAAACTCCTGTCTCTTGTGTTTCAGAGAAGTAGCAAAGGTGCCCCACGAAGGTGGAAGCTTGGCAATGATGCCACCGGCCACAAATTTGTCCGGTAAATTACACTTAAAGTGCTCAAGTTCCTTAGCGAGTGACTGTATCTCATGAGCTTGTTGAACAACAGAACGCTCATCAGTCATCTTGTAGTCATAGAATTGCTCCATGACGTACAACTCGCTACCAGCGTCCGAGACCCCAAACTTGGCGTCGAGCGCGGCCCACATGTCCTTGCCATTATCAAACGACATATAAGGATCCACAATGGAATCATCAATAATACCGAGGAGGGCTGTCTTAAACATAATATCAACCCTTTCAAAGGCTTCCCGCTGTGCAGGTTCAAGATCGCCCTCAGGCATGCCCTTGGTGGCCGCATAGCAGTTCATGGATTGAAACCACAACACTGCTCTCGTGCGCCACCTCTTATAGTTCACACCCTTGAAACGATCGGGCTTTGTCGACGTAAGAAAAGCAGGTGTAGCAAATTGCCTATAATCAGGTTTTTGGATTGTTGAATATATTAGCAATTCATCATATGGTTTAATCCGAAATATCATAAAATTAATCATGACAGAAGCAACTAAAGCGAGCATGCAAATATCTAGTACAATGGGGAAACAGATCCAATCTACGGCAAGTACTAGACATAGAAATTGTAGCGAGATCTGATACAGATGAGAGAGAGAGATGCATACGTTGCAGCAGCTGTAGTAGCAGCTGTGTTGTCCCCGGTCTGGGCCATGTCGTCGTCGAGGAAGAGGTTGCCGATGTCGGGGAAGAAGTCGTCGTTGGGGAAGTGATCGCTGTCAGCAGTCGAGCGAGAGCTCTTCCCAAAAACCTGATCGCCCCTCTCCCGTACAGGATCGCAAGAGGCGGGGTTCCGGAGGCCTGCTGTCCCTTCTTCTGGTGCACGCCGGAAGGAGGGACGGAGAAGGCTTGAGTGGCGGCGCAATATTTTGGAACGGTGAGAAACCATACGAAAACAACCTACTCCCAAGGCTGGCTTGGTACGGGTTTATATAGTGTATGTTGGGAGTCAAAGCAGCCGCCATAAACGCGTCCGTTTATGATTTAGAAACTGCCGTACTTAACACGTCCGTTTATGAAATAGAAACAGTAACAATAAACGCGTTTGTTAATGAGTCAGAAACGGTCGTAATAACCGCGTCTGTTAATGAAATAGAAACAGCCCCAATAAACGCGACCGTTACTAATTAATCAATGACTCATTAATTTTCCCAATTAACAAAATAATAATGTGTCAATGAGAATTTCTGAATTTATTTGGACTAGTAAATACTAGTAAATTCCAACAATGGGCACGCTCGGACACATGCTCCACGTCAGATCCGACATACCTGACCCACCCTAAATCTGCTCTAAATTGACTAGTCCGCCAAATTGATCACACTCGTCCAGCGTTTATCCTCCATTTCCCGAGTCTGCGCAGCTGTCCTTGTATTTTGTTGTAAATGTCGTCACCGACTACCCTGTTGGCCACCATCGGCATGGATGATGCATCCACGGAAGTGGTGGGGCCTGACTATGGTGGTCAGTTGCAAGGAGGAGAACGTCGCCTGGAGGGAGCGCCGCCGGAAGGAACGTGAGTGTGAAGCGGTGGGGGAGGTAGGTGAAGAGAGGATCGAGGCGGATATGGCCGGTGATGATGAGACGGACTTGGGAGCAGGTGGTCTGGCAACCATGATCGATCCGTCCATCCTAGCCATATGGAAAAACAACTCATCGACAGGGCCCGACTCCGTTCCAGCCACCCATTGGGCGGACATCATGGATAGCTTTCTGGAAGACGCCACCACGAAGGATATGATGGCTAACTCGCCGCAATTCCAAAGGCACATGACAACGTTGATGATCATGTTGACTCTTGCAAGAGAGATGGATGAGACGAGGATCATGTTGCTAGACACTAGCCTCTTGGATGATGAAGGCAAGAGGTGGTTCACCGACACGAAGAAGAGGATTAACGACCACAACAGTGGAGGTGTTTGATTCATTCTTGTATTGCCAATCTATTTATGAATTGTTGAATTTTATTTTGTCATGTAATGAATTGTTGAATTATCGTTTGTTTTGTATCGTCAAATGGTTGAATTGGCGATGAATTTGTGCTACATGATGGGCATGCATGGAGTTACATGGATACGAGGATTGACATATGGAGAGTGTGGTTATCCGGGAGGACATATGATGACCCAGCAGGCGCATGCGCGGGCGCATGCGTGGACGTATGCCCAGATTTGCCCATTCGGATTGTAGATGCTCTAAATAGCCAAAAAAACATAATACCACATACAGACGAAATATTTAGAGCAAAAGAGTAGTGTCACCGTAAATAATTGACGAAATATATTATTGACGTATAATTGTATAAATGTCAAATATGAGGTTGGGCTCCTCCCTTTTGCTCTCTCTCTCACTCACTCACTCATGCCAGCTTCAGCTAAAAGTGGCGTTCCTGGTGGGTAGACCGGGACTAGGGGAAACCCTAGGTCGCCAGGTACGGCTCCGCGGTGGCCGTCCTTCCTCCTTGGAGGCATGGCTCTGATCCCTTCTATCCATCCTCGACGCATCTCCCGGAAGAAAGTCCAAAATCAGCTGACTAGGTGGCGTCGACGCATTGCGCGTTTTGTCCTCCTTGGAGGCACCGCTTTGGTAAAGATTGGATCTCAGGATAAGGGAGCAGTAGTTGTGAGCTTTGGGTAGCTCCGCTTCTCGAGCAGCAGCAGAGTTTTAGTGTTTGGCGTGGCTGGCATCATCCTTTTTTCACATTGGTGGTTCCATTCAGCGGAGTGTGTCTCTGTTCGGGCTGTGCGGGGCGCCTTCGATCCAACAGGAGGAGCTAGGGTTCGCCTTCCCGACAGAAGTTGCTCGCTGCTTGCTGTGGGCGCTTGGTTCCTACTCTTTGGTGGTCGTTGTGCCTGGTTCTTCAACATCCCACTGCCTCGTTCCGGTGGTATGCCGCCCCTTCCTCTGCAGTTGCGCGAGGTGGTTTTCCAGCTACTCTTGCTTTCCCAAGGGCTAGGTCGGGGTGGCCATTGTGGTCTGCTCTCATGTCAATGTCGTTGTGTTCTAGGGCTTCTCCATGTCTTGATGAGTTCAAATTATGTGATGTTTTTACCTTTATTTTGTGCTTATATTGTAGGTTTTTTGGAATTTTAATTCGTTCGCGCACGTCTCATTAAGGAGAAAACTTCAGGAAATGATGATAAAACCACGACCATAAATGTGATATTTTATTACCATAAAAAAATGAAGCACTTTGGAAGAAATAGGCGGGCACGAGGCACCTCTAGAGTGCAAAATGGCATCTTGTACGAGCACACACGCTCATAGCAGTGGTCGTAGCGGCTCCCGTTGCCGCCTCCTGGGCGACTACTTCCACCCTGTGCCAGCGGACCAGGGATCAAAGGTCCACAACTTTCAAAAACGCATCCAGTGTTGCTCTACCAGCTTCATCCACACGCCTCACCTTGCTGTCATGGCAGACCACTCCGTTGTCGCTCTCCTAGTACCCTTTCCTTGGGTTCCACCTTCATTTTTGTAGATCGCAGACTAGACTCATTTTAATGGTGTTGTAGAAGGAGCATTCCTAAAGACTTGGTGCATACTCCAAGACTTGGGGTCGTCTAAAACACATTTACCATCTACGTGGCCGACCTAATTGTAACCCTAGACCACCTCGCACCTATATAAACTGAAGGGTAGGACTCATAGATGACACAACGTTCTTGTTGTAGATGAACCTGTATTTTGTACTCTATCCAAATAAATGCAACACAAGTAGGATGTAAGGTTTTATCTCCTACGAGAGCCCCAACCTGGGTAAAATCTCGTGTGCTTGTTATATAACATCTAGACTACTAACTCAGGAAACCCCTACCCGAGATATGTCGGAATCGACTCCATCAATTTTCCCTGGCCCCTGCGGTGGTTGACAATGCACTGGCGATTGTGCTAAAAAAACGTAACTTGGCCCATATCTCTGTGGAAGTCCAATAATGCAACCTGCATATTGGTATTTTTTGGATCCGAATATCCCGGGAATGTTAGATTTTTAGGGACGACAAATCAAACATCAAGGTAGGTTGTCTTCATCGTGGATGGCAAATTTTGTTGGCGACCATGGCAAATCCACTTCAGTTCATTTTTTGCAACAAAAATTGTTGTGCTTGCAAACTAAAATTGCCGTCCTCATGCCAATGTAAATTGACAAGCAAGTTGTCTTTATCGAGCATGTCCAATTTTGTTGCGAGGATAGCAAATCCGCTTCAGTCTTTTTTGCCAGAAAAAATGTCATGCTTGCTGACTGAAATTGCCATCCTCATGCCAATATAAATTAACATGAAAACCATTTGATTTGCCATGTCTAAAAATCTGATGTTAGATTTTTTTGTCTTTTTATTTTTTATTTATGAAAAAATGGATATATAAGGGCATCTCCAAAGGAAACCTGCAAAGCTCCGTTATATGTTGTCCGGACCACTTTTATTAAAAAAAATCCATTCAATGCAGACCCCTATGAGTCCGCAGAGTGGTCTTGACGTCCTTTTTTCGTAAATTGGAAACAGTGGGGGAGGTATGCGGAAGTCCAGACAAGCACTCGACCAACACAAAACATTCGCGTGGTTCGCCTCTCTTTTCCCACTCTCTTAACATGCATGGTCCCCTCTCATCTCTCTCCTCTCTCGTCTTCCATCCAGACACCATACCACAATATCACATCACATGCATGCCCCCTGTATACTCTCTCCTCCCAACTGGATTAATTTGTGAATATCATTGGATGCCTCACTCCCGCATCATGTCCGCGGACCATGTCCGGATATAAAAATATTTTTTTCATGTCCAATAAAAAATACTAAAAAATAAAAAATTTGGTATATGGACTTCTGTTAATTTTTGACATTCAATGAGGACCCCATGAGTTCGCGCAGCGGTCCGGATGTCTGTTTTTCGCAAATTAGAAATAAAGTGGGGAGCTATCTGGCAGTCCGAACATGCGCTTGACCAACACAATGCCTCCATATGGTTCTCCTCTTTTTTCTCTCTCTCTCTTCACATGCATGGTCCCCCTCTCCACTCTCTCCACCAAATCGGACACCACACCACAATATCTTACCACGTGCATGGTCTCTCTTTACTCTCTCTTCCCAACTGGATTTATTTATGAATAGCATTGGATGGCTCCCTCACGCATCATGTCCACAGACCATGTCCGGATATAAGATCAGACATTTTCCTTGTCCATTTGGGGGTCAGCTTTGGAGATGCCCCAAGTAAACTTTGAAAAATAATAAAAATAAAAATAGTTGGTATATAGAATTTGAGTGGGCGAACCCATGCACCATCAAAGTAGGCATCACCAAAATGGATATATAAGAGCATCTACAACCGGACATAGCAAATATGACCCCTTAAACGCCTGCGCAGTCACACTCCTCATTTCCTTCTCATATGTCCGGTCACTTGCACGTGGTTGATGGAGATTAAGAGAGAGAAATAAAAGAATGAATAAAGAAAGAGAAAATGTGGTCCGGAGTGGGACCACGTCAGTGAGCCATCATATATCCTACTCATATTTGAGATGGATATGAGGGTTCGCGGACAGCCCATGCTTATAGGGGTGATATGAGGACGGTTAGGTCATGTTTTTCCTTCTCTCCTGCCCGGTCACTGACCGTGCGCATCCGTGGGAATATGAGGGATGGTTTGAGGCGTCCTGCTACTGATGCTCTAAGTTTACTTTCAGAAAAGGACGATACTACATAGCGCCCTCGCGCTATACGGAAGAATAGCGCGGCTGGCATTTTAGGAAAGATTCCACCCCGTCGGCCCCTCATGTGCTAAACAAGGAAAGTTGCCATCCTCGCTCACGTGCCCCGCGTCTCCTCCGAAAAGAAAAGCGAAAAGAAACGGCAACCCTCCCCTCACGTCATCTCCCACCCCACCCACCACGAGGGAAACCTTACTTCCCCACATACCTCGCGGCAGCTCTCTTCTTCCCCAGCCGCCGCCGCACGCCATGTCCTAGCAGTGGGGATCTCCCCCTCCCGCAGCAAAAACACAGTAAAGAAAGGGTGTGTGAAAATCAAAGTCAAAAGGATCGTGGAAAATTCGTGAAGAAGACAACCTTGTCTGCAACTATTTGTGTTAAGCAACAACCTGAAGAAAACGTGGGATTTTTTTTTGCCAGAACTGGGCAAGTTTCTCCTGGTGAAAAACAACAAAGGTAACAGGTCCATTCAAATTCTTTTCAGTTCTACTAGAGCTAGTGGAACTCCCCCTCTGCACGTACGTACCCCATGCTCTACTACTTGCATACTTGCCTCCTGTAGCCAAGTGTTGCGAAAACCTGACTTGAATCTTGCCCATCTGGTCCCCTGTCCTTGCCTCCTGTACAACCATGATACTTCATAAAAGTTGTGGGTTCTTGAATTGTTTCTTGCCCATTGTCTTGCACCTTGCTTCTGCAAAAAAGAAAGAAAGAGAGAACTAATTAGTTGTAGAATCATGGTTGTTTGTTTGTATGAGAAAAATGTTAATAATCCGGGTATAATAAACTTCTGTAGTTGCTTACAAAAGGTCCAGCTTCTTACAAACTGGGCAATAATAAGTAAGGTATAAGTAAGAAAAAAAAGGCCGGTTTCTTACAAAATCAAAAAAGGGATGAGCTAAAAAAAGTAAAAGTATAGCTGCTTACAAACACACACAAAAAGGCCAGGTATCTAAACCTAGCAATGATTCCGAAAGAAAATGCCCTCTGCTCATTGATATTACTTGCGTGATAGAAAATAGAGAGGGAAAAAATGCTACTGTTTCATTCACATTATGTCGCTTGCAGTATTGATTCATTTCCCTATTTTGTCTTCTAAAATGTGCAGATGGGCGGCTTTGATCTCAGTGAGCTCCCCGGCGACTTTGTTGATTGTGATGGTGGTCCCCTGTACTGCACACAAGCCCAACCTGAAAATGTCCCTATCTCTATCGAGGGGGTGGGCGAGTCGCCGGATTTGTGTTCTGCTCCTGTCCAAGATGTCGTCGGTGCGGGTTTTCGTGTTGCGGCGGTTGCTGCTACTGGTGTGTCTGATGCGATGGCAACTGCTGAAACTATTGCGCCCGCCCCTGCCGTGTTCAGCTCGGCTTGAACTCTGCCTAGCAATGGTGGACAAGGTCGCACATGTGACACTAAGTCAACGAGGGGGGTAGGCGAGTGTGTTCTTTGGGTTAGGCGACTTGGTGTGGGTGTTCGTCTGGTTTTGGGCGACTTTGTTTGTCGGGTGAGGCGACACTAGGTCACCGAGGCGGGTAGGCGAGTGTTGCGTCCTTCGGTTTAGGCGACTAGGTGTGGGTGTTTGTCTATTTCTGGGCGACTTGGTTCGTCGGGTGAGGCGACACTAGGTCACCGAGGGGGTAGGTGAGTGTCGTCCTTCATGTTAGGCGAATTGGTGTGGGTGT
>LR738714.1:851020706-851047454 GCA_902687465.1 Secale cereale | reverse complement strand
GCAGACAGCAAACAGAAATCACAGCCCACGGATCGATCCCACGGATCGATGACGTGGCAATAGATCCACCGCGATGCACAACCCAGACTGTGATCTCTCTCTGCCCGTTGCTGGGCCCACCCCGACCACCTGCAGCCCACCTCTCCCTTATCCACCTAACGCCCCCACGATCCTTTCTCTGCTCACGATCCCCTCTCTCTCTCTTATCTCTCTCTGCTCCAGATTCGATCCACAGCTCGCCTGTGCCATTGCCCCAACCTCGCCAGCCACCTCGTCCTCAGATCCTCCCATGGCGCCCCATTCCCGAGCTCCTCTCGTCCGCGCCCGCGCCCTGGATGGCTGGCTTGCTGCTCGGCCGGAGCTCGCTGGACGAAGCCAGTGACCAGGCCAGCTGCACCTCGCCGGCCCCGGTCACATCCCCGTCGCCTCGGCAACTAGGCCAACCGCACCTCGTCGGCCCCGTCTCCTTGCGCGCCTCGCCGGCCTCGACTCCATCGCCGCCGCCGGCCTCGGCCCGACCCCGACCGCATCGCCCCCGATGGCGCCGGCCCTGGCCCCGACTGCATCGCCCCGCCCCCGCCGACCCCACGCAGCGCCGCCTCGCGTGCCGCGCCGCGCGCCGTGCTACACCGGTCGCCGCTAGCCATGCTGGCCATGGGGTTACTCCGGTTCTAGTAGTGCTCCATAGTTTTTTAAGGAAAATTCTTCATAGATGATTGTCATATTTCCTGTCTGTATGATCTAGTACGTGATGATTTGAGTATGCGATTCTGGTGTTCCATTCGTTCTCGGAACGGCAAGGATTTTGTTCTCCGAACGGCAAAGTATATTGTTTTTTATTCATAGAAGATTGTCAGACTACTAGAATATGGCACAAGTGAGCTATTATCATACTATAAAAAACACAAGTGATGATTTTGCCAACGCTTTTGAACATATCTGGCCACTGCAATTGTACAGTTAGTCCTGTTTTTTAATATATACAAATACTTTGCCGGCTGGGATGTTTCTGGCTGACGGCAAAGAACTTAACGCCGTCCGTTTCGTGCGTTGCCATTTTTTGCCGCCTAGTTTACCCGCTGACGGCAAATAGCCTAGACTGACGGCAAAGTCTTTGCCGTCATCTCAAAAAAATAGCATACGGCAAAGTATTCTTTGCCGATTTATCATTGCCGTCTGACTTTGCCGTCTACTTCCTGACGGCAAACTCTTTGCCGTTTGGATTTACTTCTTTGCCGTCTGTAATCAACAGACGGCAAATTACCTGTTTCCTGTAGTGGGGATGAACTCCTAGCACCAGATCGTCTGCGAGCAATTCAAGAGGAATTGGCGGCATTCTTCCTTGAACACGTGATCGCGCCAGACGGAGAATACTATTTGGACCATGCGTCCATCATATAGGAGATTATATTTGTAAGAGATAATTATTGTATATATGTACCCGGTAGTGTCGGATAGATATACGAGAACTTGTTGTTCGACCAATCTCTCGGAGAAGGAGAGGTGGTCGATATTACTTCTCTCTGTATGCATATATATGTTGATTACGATCTTCTGTTTCCTTCGTTTGCTTACTAGCTAGCTAGCTAGCGTGTCTAGTCCTCGCTATACGTATGTGTAGTACGTAGCGTCGACCAAGCACGGACAAAAGAGAGGACACTTCTCTCTATTAATTAGCTAGCTAACACAATATATGAAACACCTAAATTAAACCCCCAAAACCTCCAACCCCCCTCCCCTTTAAAAAAAACATAAACCACAGCCACAGAAATGCTGACGCGTGGATGTCTTTTGGTCCCGGTTGGTGCCACCAACCGGGACCAAAGGCCCTCCTGCCCGGGCTCCACGCACAGGCCACGTGAAGACCCATCTGCCCCGGTTCTGCATTGAACCGGGACTAAAGGGCCAGGGCATTAGTACCGACCCTTTAGTCCCGGTTCAAGAACCGGGGCTAAAGGCCCTAACCAACCGGGTCAGATGTCCCTCACTATGGGAAACAGGTAATTTGCCATCAGGGGGCGTCTTTGCCGTCAGCTTTTTGTCGGGCAGACGGCAAAGAAACGGTTTGCTGTCATCAACAGACGGCAAAGAAACACTAACGGCGAAATATACTTTGCTGTCAACAAAAAACAAATACAGACGGCAAAAAGCTCACTTTGCCATCTTCAACGAGAAATATAGACGACAAAGTTCTTCGCCGTCTGTGTTTTTTATTATAGACGGCAAAGTATGCTCTTTGCCGTCTGTAATAAAAAACGCAGACATCAAAGAGAAAACACAGCCCACGGATCGATCCCACGGATCGATGACGTGGCAATAGATCCACCGCGATGCACAACCCAGAGCGTGATCTCTCTCTGCCCGTTGCTGGGCCCACCCCGACCACCTACAGCCCACCTCTCCCTTATCCACCTAACGCCCCCACGATCCTTTCTTTGCTCACGATCCCCTTTCTCTCTCTTATCTCTCTCTGCTCCAGATTCGATCCACAGCTCGCCTGTGCCATTGCCCCAACCTCGCCAGCCACCTCGTCCTCAGATCCTCCCATGGCGCCCCATTCCCGAGCTTCTCTCCTCCGCGCCCGCGCCCTGGATGGCTCGCTTGCTGCTCGGCCGGAGCTCGCTGGACGAAGCCGGTGACCAGGCCAGCTGCACCTCGCCGGCCCCGGTCACATCCCCGTCGCCTCGGCAACTAGGCCAACCGCACGTCGTCGGCCCCGTCTCCTCGCGCGCCTCGCCGGCCTCGACTCCATCGCCGCCGCCGGCCTCGGCCCGACCCCGACCGCATCGCCCCTGATGGCGCCGGCCCTGGCCCCGACTGCATCGCCCCGCCCCCGCCGACCCCACCCAGCGCCGCCTCGCGTGCCGCGCCGAGCGCCGTGCTACACCGGCCGCCGCTAGCCATGCTGGCCATGGGGTTACTCCGGTTCTAGTAGTGCTCCATAGTTTTTTAAGGAAAATTCTTCATAGATGATTGTCATATTTCCTGTCTGTATGATCTAGTACGTGATGATTTGAGTATGCGATTCTGGTGTTCCATTCGTTCTCGGAACGGCAAGGATTTTGTTCTCCGAACGGCAAAGTATATTGTTTTTTATTCATAGAAGATTGTCAGACTACTAGAATATGGCACAAGTGAGCTATTATCATACTATAAAAAACACAAGTGATGATTTTGCCAACGCTTTTGAACATATCTGGCCACTGCAATTGGACAGTTAGTCCTGTTTTTTAATATATAAAAATACTTTGCCGTCTGGGATGTTTCTGGCTGACGGCAAAGAACTTAACTCCGTCCGTTTCGTGCGTTGCCATTTTTTGCCGCCTAGTTTACCTGCTGACAGCAAATAGCCTAGACTGACGGCAAAGTCTTTGCCGTCATCTCAAAAAAATAGCAGACGGCAAAGTATTCTTTGCCGATTTATCAATGCGGACTGACTTTGCCGTCTACTTCCTGACGGCAAACTCTTTGCCGTTTGGATTTACGTCTTTGCCGTCTGTAATCAACATACGGCAAATTACCTGTTTCCTGTAGTGGGGATGAACTCCTAGCACCAGATCGTTAGCGAGCAAGTCAAGAGGAATTGGCGGCATTCTTCCTTGAACACGTGACCGCGCCAGACGGAGAATACTATATGGACCATGCGTCCATCATATAAGAGATTATATTTGTAAGAGATAATTATTGTATATATGTACCCGGTAGTGTCGGATAGATATACGAGAACTTATTGTTCGACCAACCTCTCAGAGAAGGAGAGGTGGTCGATATTACTTCTCTCTGTATGCATATATATGTTGATTACGATCTTCTGTTTCCTTCATTTGCTTACTAGCTAGCTAGCTAGCGTGTCTAGTCCTCTCTATACGTATGTGTAGTACGTAGCGTCGACCAAGCACGGACATAAGAGAGGACACTTCTCTCTATTAATTAGCTAGCTAACACAATATATGAAACACCTAAATTAAACCCCCAAAACCTCCAACCCCCCTCCCCTTTAAAAAAAACATAAACCACAGCCACAGAAATGCTGACGCGTGGATGTCTTTTTGTCCCGGTTGGTGCCACCAACCGGGACCGAAGGCCCTCCTGCCCGGGCTCCACGCACATGCCACGTGGAGACCCATCTGCCCCGGTTCTGGATTGAACCGGGACTAAAGGGCCAGGGCATTAGTACCGACCCTTTAGTCCCGGTTCAAGAACCGGGGCTAAAGGCCCTAACGAACCGGGTCAGATGTCCCTCACTACGGGAAACAGGTAATTTGCTATCAGGGGGCGTCTTTGCCGTCAGCTTTTTGTCGGGCAGACGGCAAAGAAACGGTTTGCTGTCATCAACAGACGGCAAAGAAACACTAACGGCGAAATATACTTTGCTGTCAACAAAAAACAAAAACAGACGGCAAAAAGCTCACTTTGCCGTCTGCAACGAGAAATACAGACGACAAAGTTCTTCGCCCTCTGTGTTTTTTATTACAGACGGCAAAGTATGCTCTTTGCCGTCTGCAATAAGAAACGCAGACATCAAAGAGAAAACACAGCCCACGGATCGATCCCACGGATCAATGAGGTGGCAATAGATCCACCGCGATGCACAACCCAGACCGTGATCTCTCTCTGCCCGTTGCTGGGCCCACCCCGACCACCTGCAGCCCACCTCTCCCTTATCCACCTAACGCCCCCACGATCC
Organism: Secale cereale; assembly: GCA_902687465.1. Taxonomy (NCBI): domain Eukaryota; kingdom Viridiplantae; phylum Streptophyta; class Magnoliopsida; order Poales; family Poaceae; genus Secale; species Secale cereale. Next base: position 851,042,767 of record LR738714.1, on the reverse strand, counting down.
TTTCTCTGCTCACGATCCCCTCTCTCTCTCTTATCTCTCTCTGCTCCAGATTCGATCCACAGCTCGCCTGTGCCATTGCCCCAACCTCGCCAGCCACCACGTCCTCAGATCCTCCCATGGCGCCCCATTCCCGAGCTCCTCTCCTCCGCGCCCGCGCCCTGGATGGCTGGCTTGCTGCTCGGTCGGAGCTCGCTGGACGAAGCCGGTGACCAGGCCAGCTGCACCTCGCCGGCCCCGGTCACATCCCCGTCGCCTCGGCAACTAGGCCAACCGCACCTCGTCGGCCCCGTCTCCTCGCGCGCCTCGCCGTCCTCGACTCCATCGCCGCCGCCGGCCTCGGCCCTACCCAGACCGCATCGCCCCCGATGGCGCCGGCCCTGGCCCCGACTGCATCGCCCCGCCCCCGCCGACCCCACCCAGCGCCGCCTCACGTGCTGCGCCGCGCGCCGCGCTACACCAGCCGCCGCTAGCCATGCTGGCCATGGGGTTACTCCGGTTCTAGTAGTGCTCCATAGTTTTTTAAGGAAAATTCTTCATAGATGATTGTCATATTTCCTGTCTGTATGATCTAGTACGTGATGATTTGAGTATGCGATTCTGGTGTTCCATTCGTTCTCGGAACGGCAAGGATTTTGTTCTCCGAACGGCAAAGTATATTGTTTTTTATTCATAGAAGATTGTCAGACTACTAGAATATGGCACAAGTGAGCTATTATCATACTATAAAAAACACAAGTGATGATTTTGCCAACGCTTTTGAACATATCTGGCCACTGCAATTGGACAGTTAGTCCTGTTTTTTAATATATAAAAATATTTTGCCGTCTGGGATGTTTCTGGCTGACGGCAAAGAACTTAACGCCGTCCGTTTCGTGCGTTGCAATTTTTTGCCGCCTAGTTTACCTGCTGACGGCAAATAGCCTAGACTGACGGCAAAGTCTTTGCCGTCATCTCAAAAAAATAGCAGACGACAAAGTATTCTTTGCCGATTTATCATTGCCGTCTGACTTTGCCGTCTACTTCCTGACGACAAACTCTTTGCCGTTTGGATTTACGTCTTTGCCGTCTGTAATCAACAGACGGCAAATTACCCGTTTCCTGTAGTGGGGATGAACTCCTAGCACCAGATCGTCTGCGAGCAATTCAAGAGGAATTGGCGGCATTCTTCCTTGAACACGTGATCGCGCCAGACGGAGAATACTATGTGGACCATGCATCCATCATATAGGAGATTATATTTGTAAGAGATAATTATTGTATATATGTACCAGGTAGTGTCGGATAGATATACGAGAACTTGTTGTTCGACCAATCTCTCGGAGAAGGAGTCGTGGTCGATATTACTTCTCTCTGTATGCATATATATGTTGATTACGATCTTCTGTTTCTTTCGTTTGCTTACTAGCTAGCTAGCTAGCGTGTCTAGTCCTCTCTATACATATGTGTAGTACGTAGCGTCGACCAAGCACGGACATAAGAGATGACACTTCTCTCTATTAATTAGCTAGCTAACACAATATATGAAACACCTAAATTAAATCCCCAAAACCTCCAACCCCCCCCCCCCTTTAAAAAAACATAAACCACAGCCACAGAAATGCTGACGCGTGGATGTCTTTTGGTCCCGGTTGGTGCCACCAACCTGGACCAAAGGCCCTCCTGCCCGGGCTCCACGCACAGGCCACGTGGAGACCCATCTGCCCCGATTCTGGATTGAACCGGGACTAAAGGGCCAGGGCATTAGTACCGACCCTTTAGTCCCGGTTCAAGAACCGGGGCTAAAGGCCCTAACGAACCGGGTCAGATGTCCCTCACTACGGGAAACAGGTAATTTGCCATCAGGGGGCGTCTTTGCCGTCAGCTTGTTGTCTGACAGACGACAACGAAACGGTTTGCTGTCATCAACAGACGGCAAAGAAACACTAACGGCGAAATATACTTTACTGTCAACAAAAAACAAATACAGACGGCAAAAAGCTCACTTTGCCGTCTGCAACGAGAAATACAGACGACAAAGTTCTTCGCCGTCTGTGTTTTTATTACAGACGGCAAAGTATGCTCTTTGCCGTCTGCAATGAAAAACGCAGACATCAAAGAGAAAACACAGCCCACGGATCGATCCCACAGATCGATGACGTGGCAATAGATCCACCGCGATGCACAACCCAGACCGTGATCTCTCTCTGCCCGTTGCTGGGCCCACCACGACCACATGTAGCCCACCTCTCCCTTATCCACCTAACGCCCCCACGATCCTTTCTCTGCTCACGATCCCCTCTCTCTCTCTTATCTCTCTCTGCTCCAGATTCGATGCACAGCTCGCCTGTGCCATTGCCCCAACCTCGCCAGCCACCACGTCCTCAGATCCTCCCATGGCGCCCCATTCCCGAGCTCCTCTCCTCCGCGCCCGCGCCCTGGATGGCTGGCTTGCTGCTCAGCCGGAGCTCGCTGGACGAAGCCGGTGACCAGGCCAGCTGCACCTTGGCAGCCCCGGTGACATCCCCGTCGCCTCGGCAACTAGGCCAACCGCACCTCGTCGGCCCCGTCTCCTCGCGCGCCTCGCCGGCCTCGGCCCGACCCCGACCGCATCGCCCCCGATGGCGCCGGCCCTGGCCCCGACTGCATCGCCCCGCCCCCGCCGGCCCCACCCAGCGCCGCCTCGCGTGTCGTGCCGCGCGCCGCGCTTCACCGGCCGCCGCTAGCCGTGCTGGCCATGGGGTCACTCCTGTTCTAGTAGTGCTCCATAGTTTTTTAAGGAAAATTCTTCATAGATGATTGTCATATTTCCTGTTTGTATGATCTAGTACGTGATGATTTGAGTATGCGATTCTGGTGTTCCATTCGTTCACGGAACGGCAAGGATTTTGTTCTCCGAACGGCAAAGTATATTGTTTTTTATTCATAGAAGATTGTCAGACTACTAGAACATGGCACAAGTGAGCTATTATCAGACTATAAAAAACACAAGTGATGATTTTGCCAACGCTTTTGAACATATCTGGCCACTGCAATTGGACAGTTAGTCCAGTTTTTTAATATATAAAAATACTTTGCCGTCTAGGATGTTTCTGTCTTACGGCAAAGAATGATTCTGGCTGACGGCAAAGAACTTAACGTCGTCCGTCAGTCCATCCGTTTCGTGCGTTGCCATTTTTTGCCGCCTAGTTTACCTGCTGACGGCAAATAGCCTATACTGACGGCAAAGTCTTTGCCATCATCTCAAAAAAATAGCAGACGGCAAAGTATTCTTTGCCGATTTATCTTTGCCGTCTGACTTTGCCGTCTACTTCCTGACGGCAAACTCTTTACCGTTTGGATTTACGTCTTTGCCGTCTGTAATCAACAGACGGCAAATTACCTGTTTCCTGTAGTGCCTTTATCTACTAGTGTCACAAGTCGTGTGGCGGATGGACTTGCAAACGTAGTATCCACAGAAATCATTCCCTTGTTCCTGCCACAACCACTTTACTAGAAATAGAGGTCAATCAAACTGATAAGCAAGAATGCCAAATGGTATTGATGAAACTAGCGCTTGAATCAATAGGAGATGCGTGGAACATGCTACTATAGTACTTACTTTCGAGTGTCTAAATTCCAGCTGCTTCGGCAGTCCCGGAGCTTTTTTGGTGAATTTTCTCCAAACCCTTCCAGACAAAGAAAACAATTACTCCCTCCGTCCGAAAATACTTGTCATCAAAATGGATGAAAAGAGATGTATCTAACACTAAAATACATCTAGATACGTCTCCTTTTATCCATTTCGATGACAAGTATTTCCGGACGGAGGGAGTACTTGATATCAGAAATGAACAAAGTTGCAGATATGCATGGTGGATAATGATCAAGTTAACTTACTTCTCGAGCATTTGAGTCATGTCCGCATACTCCTGGGGGTCTTTTCATTTAGAGTCCAAGACAGTTACTACTCCCTGCTCAAGCTTAATCTCTAGGAGAATATATTGGTACCTGCGCACGCACGCATTAACTCATCAATTACATTACTATAACCTTGACTAATATATAAGGGCAACCGAATATGCACAACAGAGTAACACTCACTTGAAGTTGTAAGGAAAGAGTATTATATCTTTTTTTTCATTTATTACCAACGATCGTAGCAAGTTGGCCTCGTTATCTGCGGCATGAAATATAACCTCAGTTGCATCTATGAGATATGTGTAAATGAACCCAATATCACCGACTTGTATTTTCTTCAATTCGACGATCTTCAATCTGCATAATATAGTGAGGATAATTATAAATACATGCAATGAAAGAGCTGAGCTATATAGAGAGACTTAATGACATAAGTAGTACTACTTACAGACAGTAGCAGCTGACCGTTGCTTTATCGAGGGCCAATTGATTGAAAAACTGAAAGAACTCCTCAAATTGAATAGGCAACAGTTCAATTCCGATGAGGTCATACTCCGGTTTAACTCTCACATACAAACCATGCCTCCCCCAGACTCTCTGCAGATTTTCAAGTACCAATCATGCAATCTTCGCATCATCGCTGATAGAGATCTTTCATTTTTGACAAGAAGCTTCCTGTACTCGTATCTTTGTATCTTCACCTCCAAGAAATCATAATGTACATCGTCGGGCAGGTAATCTCCAAGATTGCTATAATCGGGCACCATCCTCGGATCATTAGCGACGATGTCGCTAGACACCTTGAGCGGGGGCACGATTGGTCCGCTTGTTCGCCGAGCTGGGCAATTTGTTTCCCAGCTCGTCGTTCTGCTAACCTTTGATCACTTCTAGTACTTCCAGACCGCTTCGCTTTGTGAAATGACTTTTCAATAATGCGGTCATAGTGCTCTTTCGACGGAGACTTTGGTGGTTTCTTCAGGGCAGCCAGAGTGCGCTTTGGTTTCACCGGATCTATCTTCTCCTCCGGAGGTGGATGTCTCTATGCTTTCAACCCTTGAAACCAGTCCTTCACTTCGGCTTTAGCGATATTCGCGTTTTCCTCGTCGGACCTCTCGTATGGTAACTTCTCTAGAGGCGTGAGAGAAGAACCGAATCTGTATTGCCTCCCGCCTCTGGCTGTACTGCTTGACGCCGGTAGAGCAGACGGAGCGGTTGTCTTCTTTCCTTGCTTACGCGGCGGAGGAGAAGGACTACGACATGCCGGAGCAGCCGGAGCGGCGGCGGGTCTCTTCCGCCCTTGTTGACGAGGCGAAGAAGGAGGAGGCTGGATGCTCGGGCGCGCCGGCGCAGGCGGAGAAGGAGGCGGAGTGCCGCCACGCGTCGCAGAAGGAGCCGGCCGAGTGCCCTGATCGTCACTCGCCGGAGAAGGAGGCGGTGGAGGAGGTGGAGTGCCCTGACTCGCCGGAGGAGGAGGCGTCCAGTTCAAAAGGTTGATGAGGTCCTTCCGCCATACGCTTGGAGTCTTCAGAGCAAAACCCAGTCGAGTCTCCCCTTCACCAGTAGGGTGGTCAAGCTGGAGGTCCTCAAATCTCCCTGTTATTTCATCCACCATCACCCTAGCATATCCTTCTGGAATCGGCCGGCAGTGAAAAGTTACGCCGGGTTCAGTAGGAAAAACAGAGCCAACAGCCGCCTTGACCTTCAAATTAATCCATTGCGTCATATGGTGGCAATTTTGAGACTCCGTGATAGCATCCACGGGATAGCTGGCAGGAGCCGTCAAGACATGCTCCGGTTGAAGCAACTCGGTGGAAGCCACGCTGCTTCTCCGCTGAGATGGCGGGGTAGCTTCGGGGGTTCTTTTGCTGCGATTTGCTTCTCGTTCCTCTATCGCTTGTACCCTAGCGTGCAGCGCTTGCAATTCGGTCTGTTGCACTTTCTTCCTACTCTCGTGGCATTTGTAACCGCCTGCGTCCGGAAACCCAGCCCTCCACGGAACAGAGCCTGGCGTGCCTCGTGTCCGTCCAAGGTGCTCAGGATTCCCGAGGGCCATTGTGAGCTCGTCGTTCTCTCTGTTTGGAACGAACGTCCCTTGCTGCAATGTAGAGATATAGTGCCGAAGCTTCTTGACTGGTATTTCTAATTGCTCGTCCGTCCAAATGCACTTCCCTGATAGAGGGTCCAAGGTTCCGCCAGCCCCGAAGAACCAAGTCCGGCAACGGTCTGGCCAGTTCATTGTCTCTGGTTCGACCCCTTTATCAAGCAGATCATTCTCAGCCTTGGCCCACTTGGGCCGGGCTTTGAGGTAGCCACCTGACCCAGTGCGATGGTGATGCTTCTTCTTCGCAACATTTTGCATGTTTGTCGCCGACATCTTCTTACTCTTTTCCGATGTCTTGTAGGCCACAAATGCGGGCCAGTCATCTCTGATCTTCTCATATTTGCCCTTGAATTCTGGTGTCTCTTTTTTGTCGACAAACCTATTCAGGTCTTTCTTCCACCTCCTGAATTGGTCTGCCATCTTCGTAAGAGCAAAAGACTTGATTACTTGCTCTTTAACTGGCTTCTCCGGATCATCCTCTGGCGGTAGGGTGAAATTTGACTTCAGCTCAGTCCAAAGATCATTTTTCTGCATAACATTGACGTAAGACACCTCAGGGTCTTCTATAGCCGGCTTTAACCATTGCTGGATGTTGATCGGGATCTTGTCCCTAACCAGAGCCCCGCACTGAGCAACAAATGCGTTCTTTGTCCGGATGGGTTCAATCGGTTGGCCGTTACGCGCGATTTCTATGATATCAAACTTTTCATCCGAGCTCAACTTTTTCTTTAGGCCTCGTCTCCTTACCGAAGTTGTGCTCGATCGGGATGGCTAGAAAAAAGAATAAAGACGAGAGTTAATTAATATGTGTACATACCAAAACAATGAATGCATCAATTAACTAGTCAGCACAGGCTTAACTAATGTATATACCTGGCCGGACTCGGTTCGGTCACCGGAGCCGTCATCACGGTCTCCTTCTTGCACCGGCATTGGGTCACCGGAGCCATCCTCACGGTCTACTTCTTGCACCTGCATTGGGTCACCGGAGCCATCATAATCATAGCCTGCTTCTTCACCCTCTCTTTCCAGACCATCGGTCTCGTTGAGAAACGACAAGATGGCATCACTTACATGTGCGATTATGTCCCCCAACAACGCTTCTTGTGCTTCGTCTCGGGGGGTGTCCATAGTTTCTACAAATATTTACAACATGGCAATTATTATTCAAACATGACAGATTTATATATTAGTGGCAAACATAGAATTAGCTAGCTAATCACAGTAAGGAATCATATTAATTTGTGGCCTCGACGCTGCTTCTCTAGTGTTTCGGGTGGTCTCGACAACGCTTCAAGGGTTAGGGGTGGCCTCGAGAACGCTTCGAGGAGGGGGTAATATCGACAACGACGAGATACATACACGGGAAAATAATGTTATCGGGGAGGGGGTATATCGACGACCACAGACCCCCCCTCCCCCACATGTTGAAGTTATCGGGAGGGGGTATATCGAGCCCCCCTCGTGTTGAAGTTATCGGGAGGGGGTATATCGACCCCCCCAGGTGTTGAAGTTATCGGGAGTTTATATCGACACGACATACGTACATGGGAAAATAATATATATTATCGGGGAGGGGGTATATCGACCCCCCACGTGTTGAAGTTATCGGGAGAGGGTATATCGACCCACCCCCACGTGTTGAAGTTATCGGGAGTTTATATCGGCACGACATACATATGTACATGGGAAAATAATATTATTGGGGAGGGGGTATATCCACCCCCCTCGTGTTGAAGTTATCGGGACGGGTATATCGACGACGACAGACCCGATAAAACATAACAAAACGAAGGAGAAATAAAAAGAGGAGAAGAAGAAAGGAATAGCTAGAGGAGAAGATCGCATAAAAAAAGAAGAAAAAAAAGAGGAAAAGACGAAAGGAATTAATAGAGGAGAAGAAGAAAAAATAGAAGATATTCTATTTTCTCTTCTTCTCCACTATTCCTTTCTTCTTCTCCACTTCTTTTTCTTCTTTTTTCTTCTTCTTATATTTATTTCTCCTCTTCTTCTTTCTTTCCTCTTCTTATTTTCTTCTTTCCTATCCTTCTTAATATCACTTAGCAAATTTTGCAACGATAGGGAGGGGGTGCTCCCGTGGTCTAAAATCCGTCTATGCACGACAGAAAATTCTGAAAAAATACATCTATGATCCCTCAACGTCCCCGCCTCTCTCATGAACAAAAAAAATCTGTGAATTAAAAAAACATCATGTTCTATGAACAAAAAAACATCATATTTCATCCACATTCGTGCATACATCATATATGTGATCATCTATGAAAGAAACATCATATTCTATAAAAAAATCATTACATATATATATAAAAAAACAAGCATATATATATATATATATATATATATATATATATATATATATATATATATATATATATATATATATATATATATATATATATATATATATATATATATAAAACAAGCATATATATATAAAACAAGCATACATATTTATGAAAAAAAAATTGCAAAGGGAGGGCGCCGGCGGCCGTCGGCGGCGAGGATGGCGTCGGGGCAGGGGCGCGGGTGATGGCGAGGTCGGGCCGGGGCGGCGCGCGTCGCGGCAGGGGTGTGGGCGACGGCGACGGGGCGGGCTGGGGCGGCGCGCGTCAGGGCAGGGGCGGGCCGGGGCAGCGCGCGTCGAGGCAGGGGCGCAGGCGACGCCGGGCGACGGCGAGTGCGCGGGCGATGGCGACGACGGGCACGGGCAAGGCGACTGCGACGGCGGGGGCACCGGTCGGCGTTGGGGCATCCTGGCGGCGTCGGCGTCGGGGCGGCAACTGCGAGAGATGAGACTGAAATTTTCCGAAGTGTGAACTTATGTAGTAATGCATTTAGTCCCAGTTTGTGCCACAAACCAGGACTAAAGGTGGGCATTAGTCCCGGTTGGTGCCACCAACCGGGACAAAAGGACTTTTTGAGTAGCCCAAAGGGTTGGAAGTGGCGGCCTTTGGTCCCGGTTGGTGGCACCAACCGAGACTAAAGGGGGGCATTGGTCCAACCTCGCTAGTTGAGAGCGGCCAGCACCTGTTTATAAGCTACGATGCCTCTTTCCTCTCGAACTCCTCTGAAATGCAGGCTTACGGGCCTAATTGGACACTACAATGCTAGTGGGCCTACTGGGCCTGCTGCGGGCCTAAATCCTGGCCCATGGTTGGGTTTCTAGTCGTATTCAGGCCGTGCAGGCCCAGTAGGTGGCATTTTTTTTCTTTTTTTCTATTTTTTTTCATTTCTAGTGATTTCTTTTTTTCTACTTAGAACTAAATACTTATAGTTTTTTAGTGATTTCTTTTTTTTTAGGTCACAAAAATTATAAACTTTCTGTTAGTGCCATTAGTTTCAAAATTTGAATAGTTTAAATTTGAATTTTTTTAAAATTTGTGTGAATCACAAGTTTGTGATTAACTTTACTAAAAAAATGAACATAGATGCACCTATAGAGAAAATTCAACCTAAATTCATAATCAATTTCTATGAATTTCAGAGAAATTCATTATAAAATTAGGTTAAATTCCCTGTATAGGGGCATCTATTTTCACTTTGAGAGGAGCTCAACAAGGCAAAGAGGGACGGGCTTATAAACCGATGTGGGCGCCCTTCGGTTGGCGAGGTGGGACTAAACTCTAAGCGCAACAGGACCAACCCTTTAGTCCCGGTTTGTGGCACAAACTGGGACTAATGGTCATGGGCCAGGGGCGAGCCCTATTTATTTTTCCAGTTTTTTTGTTTTGTTTTCTGCATTATTTATGTTCTTTTGTTTTTTGCTTTATTTTTTAATTCTTTTTGCTTTTAGTTTATGAAAAATTATAAACTTTCTGTTAGTGCCATTAGTTTGCAAATTTGGAAACCCTTTTTTAGTTTTTTCTTATTTTCTTTGTTGCTTTATTTATTTTATTTTGTTTCTACTTACAACAAAATACTTATTGTTGCTATTTTTATTTTTTTCCTAGTTTTTTTGTTTTGTTTTTTGTATTATTTATTTTCTTTTGTTTTTTGCTTTATTTTTTAATTCTTTTCGCTTTTAAGTCAGAAAAATTATAAAATTTATGTTAGTGCCATTAGTTTTAGAAAAAAAATCTAAACTTTCTGTTAGTGCCATTAGTTTTCAAATTTGAATAGTTAAAATTTGAATTCTTTGAAATTTGTGTGAATCACAAGTTTGTGGTTAACTTTACTAAAAAAATGAACATAGATGCACCTATAGAGAAAATTCGACCTAAATTCATATTTTTCAAATGAACTCTGAAAAAGTTGGCATAGCATGTGCATGTACAAAACGGACAATGGTATCATACTCGTGTGTTACAAAGTTGGCATGGTATCATCATAATAGTTGCGGAAGAAAGTCTTCACTTTTTCTTCGTTTGTGTCAGTTTCTTATTGCGCCGTAACCATGGATAATCTTCATCGTTTATCAGGATGCTTGGGTCAGCCTTGAACTTGAAGGGAGAAATTTCATGAAACTTTTCATAATCTTCAGATATGTCTATCTTGCCCTCAACTCCCAGGATGTCCCTTTTTCCTGAAAGAACTATGTGGCGCTTTGGCTCATCGTATGATGTATTCGCCTCCTTATCTTTTCTTTTTCTCGGTCTGGTAGACATGTCCTTCACATAGATAACCTGTGCCACATCATTGGCTATGACAAACGGTTCGTCAGTGTACCCAAGATTTTTCAGATCCACTGTTGTCATTCCGTACTGTGGGTCTACCTGTACCCCGCCTCCTAACAGATTGACCCATTTGCACTTAAACAAAGGGACCTTAAAATCATGTCCGTAGTCAAGTTCTCATATGTCCACTATGTAACCATAATATGTGTCCTTTCCCCTCTCGGTTGTTGCATCAAAGCGGACACCGCTGTTTTGGTTGGTGCTCTTTTGATCTTGGTCAATCGTGTAAAATGTATTCCCATTTATCTCGTATCCTTTGTAAATCAATACAGTCAAAGATGGTCCCCTGGACAACAAGTACAGCTCATCACAAACTGTGTTGTCACCTCTGAGATGTGTTTCCAACCAACTGCTGAAAGTCCTGATGTGTTCACATGTAATCCAGTCGTCGCACTGCTCCGGGTGTTTGGAGCGCAAACTGTTCTTGTGTTCATCGACATACGGGGTCACCAAGGTAGAGTTATGTAGAACTGTGTAGTGTGCTTGAGACCAAGAATATCCATCCCTGCATATTATTGAGTCCCTTCCAAGCGTGCCTTTTCTAGTCAGTCTTCCCTCATACCGCGATTTAGGGAGACCTATCTTATTAAGGCCAGGAATGAAGTCAACACAAAACTCGATGACATCCTCTGTTTGATGGCCCATGGAGATGCTTCCTTCTGGCCTAGCGTGGTTATGGACATATTTCTTTAGGACTCCCATGAACCTCTCAAAGGGGAACATATTGTGTAGAAATACGGGCCCCAGAATGACAATCTCGTCGACTAGATGAACTAGGACGTGCGTCATGATATTGAAGAAGGATGGTGGGAACACCAGCTCGAAACTGACAAGACATTGCGCCACATCACTCCTTAGCCTTGGTACGATTTCTGGATCGATCACCTTCTAAGAGATTGCATTGAGGAATGCACATAGCTTCACAATGGCTAATCGGATGTTTTCCGATAGAAGCCCCCTCAATGCAACCGGAAGCAGTTGCGTCATAATCACGTGGCAGTCATGAGACTTTAGGTTCTGGAACTTTTTCTCTCGCATATTTATTATTCCCTTTATATTCGATGAGAAGCCAGTAGGGACCTTCATACTAAGCAGGCATTCAAAGAAGATTTCTTTCTCTTCTTTCGTAAGAGCGTAGCTGGCAAGACCTTCATACTGCTTCGGAGGCATGCCGTCTTTTTCGTGCAAACGTTGCAGGTCCTCCCGTGCCTCAGGTGTATCTTTTGTCTTTCCATACACACCCAAGAAGCCTAGCAGGTTCACGCAAAGGTTCTTCGTCATGTGCATCACGTCGATTGAAGAGCGGACCTCTAGGTCTTTCTAGTAGGGTAGGTCCCAAAATATAGATTTCTTCTTCCACATGGGTGCGTGTCCCTCAGAGTCATTCGGAACAGCTAGTGCGTCGGGACACTTTCCAAACATTACGTGTAAATCATTGACCATAGCAAGTACGTGATCACCGGAACGCATGGCGGGCTTCTTCCGGTGATCTGCCTCGCCTTTGAAATGCTTGCCTTTCTTTCAACATTGGTGGTTGGTCGGAAGAAATCGACGATGGCCTAGGTACACATTATTCCTACATTTGTCGAGGTATATACTTTCAGTGTCATCTAAACAGTACGTGCATGCGTGGTATCCTTTGTTTGTCTGTCCTGAAAGGTTACTGAGAGCGGGCCAATCGTTGATGGTCACGAACAGCAACGCCTTTAGGTTAAATTCCTGCTGTGTGTGCTCATCCCACACACGTACACTGTTTCCATTCCATAGCTGTAAAAGTTCTTCAAATAATGGCCTTAGGTACACATCAATGTCGTTGCCGGGTTGCTTAGGGCCTTGGATGAGAACTGGCATCATAATGAACTTCTGCTTCATGCACATCCAAGGAGGAAGGTTATACCTACATGGAGTCATGGGCCAGGTGATGTGATTGCTGCTCTGCTCCCCGAAAGGATTAATGCCATCCGCGCTTAAAGCAAACCATATGTTCCTTGGTTCCTTTGCTAACTCCTCCCAGTACTTTCTCTCGATTGTTCTCCACTGCGACCCGTCAGCGGGTGCTCTCAACTTCCCGTCTTTTTTACGGTCCTCACTGTTCCATCGCATGAACTTGGCATGCTCTCTGTTTCTGAACAAACGTTTCAACCGTGGTATTATAGGAGCATACCACGTCACCTTCGCAGGAACCCTCTTCCTGGCGGGCTCGCCGTCAACATCACGAGGGTCAGCTCGTCTCATCTTATACCGCAATGCACCGCATACCGGGCATGTGTTCAGATCCTTGTATGCATCGTGGTAGAGGATGCAGTCATTAGGGCATGCATGTATCTTCTGCACCTCCAATCCTAGAGGGAATACGATCTTCTTTGCTGCATATGTATTGTCCGGCAATTCGTTATCCTTTGGAAGCTTCTTCTTCAATATTTTGAGTAGATTCTCAAATCCTTTGTCAGCCACAGCATTCTCTGCCTTCCACTGCAGCAATTCCAGTACGGTACCGAGCTTTGTGTTGCCATCTTCGCAATTGGGGTACAACCCTTTTTTGTGATCCTCTAAAATGCGATCGAACTTCAGCTTCTCCTTTTGACTTTCGCATTGCGTCCTTGCATCGACAATGACCCGGCCGAGATCATCATCGTCGGGCACATCGTCTGGTTCGTCTTGATCTTTAGCAGCTTCATCCGTTGCAGCATCATTGGGCACATCGTCTGGTTCCTCTTGATCTTCACCAGCTCCCCCCATTGCAGCATCACCGTATTCAGGGGGCACATAGTTGTCATCGTACTCTTCTTCTTCGCCGTCTTCCATCATAACCCCTATTTCTCCGTGCCTCGTCCAAACATTACAGTGTGGCATGAAACCCTTGTAAAGCAGGTGGGAGTGAAGGATTTTTCGGTTATAGTAAGACATCGTATTCCCACATTTAGTGCATGGACAACACATAAAACGATTCTGCTTGTTTGCCTCAGCCGCATCAAGAAACTCATGCACGCCCTTAATGTACTCGGAGGTGTGTCTATCATCGTACATCCATTGCCGGTTCATCTGCGTGCATTATATATAATTAAGTGTGTCAAAAACCATTACAGAACATCATAAATAGATAATTAAGTGACCAAATTAATAGAAGTTAATCATCACATTAAAACCAAAGTACATACATAGTTCTCATCTAACAACATATAGCAGTCCAGAGCATCTAATTAATTTTCACCATGCATTGAAACTATGTAAAACATTGCAATGCGAAAACAAATGTGATCATAATCGCCACAAAGGTAACAATTGATCCAACGGCATAAAATACCAAGCCTTGGTATGAATGGCATATTTTCTAATCTGTCTAATCTTCAACCGCATTGCATCCATCTTGATCTTGTGATCATCGACGACATCCGCAACATGCAACTCCAATATCATCTTCTCCTCCTCAATTTTTTTATTATTTCCTTCAAGAAATTGTTTTCTTCTTCAACTAAATTTAACCTCTCGACAATAGGGTCCATCTTGATCTTGTGATCATCGACGACTTCCGCAACATGCAACAACAATTCCATCTTCTCCTCCTCTGTTTTTTCTAATTTTTTCTTCAAGGAAATGTTTTCTCTTCAACTAAATTTAACCTCTCCACAAGAGGGTCGGTTGGAATTTCCGGTTAAACTACCTCCTAGACATATAAAAACATATATGTCAGGTTGGTCGGCATAATTGTCATAAACACTAAAACAAATAGTTATAAATTAAAGATAATATACCACATCTGAATCGTAGACAGGACGAGGGCCCACGTGGGCGGATATCAAAACCATCGCACTATATAATAACAAACAATAATAAACATAAGAAAATTAGACAAATATCTATCTAAAGCAATAATAACAAGCAACAATAAAAGTAAGAAAAGCATGGACATAACAAGAGGCTCACCACGATGGTGCCGGTGACGAGATCGGCGGGGGCGATCGACGGCGGCGCAGACGGGGACGGGACGTGACGGACCGCTAAACCTAGACAAATCTCGGAGAAAATGGAGCTTGGAGTTCGAGCTTCGAGAGGAGAAAAGCTTAACTAGTGTGGCTCGGGCATTTCATCGAACACCTCATGTGCATAGGAGGTGAGCTAGCTAGAGCACCACAGCTCCCCCCGACGGCGGTGAAGACGGGGACGGGGCGTGACGGACCGCTAAACCTAGACAAATATTGAGGAAAATGGAGCTTGGAGGTCGAGCTTGGAGAGGAGAAAGCTTAAGTAGTGTGGCTCGGGCATTCCATCGAACACGTTGTGTGCATAGGAGGTGAGCTAGAGCACCACCAAGCCCTCTCCCTCTCGGCCAGAAAAAACATAGCAGTGTGCTCTGCTCTTGCACGAGGGGGTATATATAGGCACCTCATTGGTCCCGGTTGGTGACATGAACCGGGACTAAAGGGGAGCCTTTGGTCCCGGTTCAAGTCACCAACCGGGACCAATGGTGGTGGGCCAGGAGCAAGGCCCATTGGTCCCGGTTCGTCCCACAAACCGGGACCAAAAGGTCCAGACGAACCGGGACCAATGGCCCACGTGGCCTGGCCGGCCCCCCTGGGCTCACGAACCGGGTCCAATGCCCCCATTGGTCCCGGTTCTGGACTGAACCGGGACTAATGGGCTGACCCGGGTTGGACCTTTGCCCCTTTTTCTACTAGTGAAGGATTGGCTCCAGGATCACAAGGCAGCGACTTATGGCTACCTCTAATGGTACATGATTGGGTTTTGTTGTCAACTTTTTTTTGTTATTTTTTCAGCTAGGTGGCAAATAAAGATAGTGGATATCCGGAGGCTTTTCAAGATTTTGTGCTGACGAGATAGTGCGGGAATCCAACGTAATTTGCGACTCTGGTAATTTTTTGAGACAAGGAAGGAATTGACTTCTTTTTTCACCGACTCTTGATATGCATGAGAAGTTGTTTGAAGGATAGCCTCTTGACTCTTCATTGGATATTAAGCATAACGATTTTGGGTTCGAGTAAGGTACCGCTAAATGGAATCCATGTACAATCGTCTGCTATAGTGTGGTTTACCTCCGAGTAAGATGCACGTGCATTGCATGCAGTTGCATAGCCAGGTTGGAGACACGCCTCAGGCCAACAGCCTAAATAGTATCAAATAGTGTTCCTATTGCTACAGTCAATGACGGATGAGCTGCGACTCTCCAGACCATCTCTTAGAGAAAAAAAATCTAAGTGAAAACAAAAGAATGTTATGAAAACTTATGGTTTCCATCTTGATTTGTGAAAATTTAGGTGGCCCTACCATTGTTATAAATAGTTGTCCATCATATATTATAAGGAATTGTAGAATCTTTCGTAGAGAAACAATGAGCTGAAACATCACGAACTTATAGATTTTTAATTTACATGATAGGGACTCTGCGATGATATACTAATATATTGAATTGTTTGTAGCCAACCCATTATTGTGGTTTACTATGTGTTTACAGAGATAACTAGCGGTTGACAACTAGTACTCATAATTATAAAAGAAAAAGAAAAACATAATACATGTAGGACTCGCATATAAAGGGATTGCAACCACTCAATGCAGAAGAAAGTCATGTGATTAAAAAAGTGACCTGATACTTTCACATTCACTGGTTAGCATGACATTTTCAACTATATATATCAACCATCATCATCGGCAGGACAAAATCGTCCAACAGATGGTTAGGCTACCCTTGAGATCTAGCGAAACCATCACAAAACCCAAAATATTAGTCGTGCAATACAATGTATTTGTAGATGCAATAAAAGTCTGTATTAATAGGATAATATTTATAGCGATCATATGTCGTTTCTCCCTGAAATAATATGTAAGCAACCAGATTATAGAAAATTGGATTAAGCAAGCCTCATTAATTATTACATAATTGACTTCAGGGTTCATGGTTTGTCTTTCATGTTATTAAACTTATTCCTTCACCCTAATGGGTATATTAATTACTTTATTTGTAACCCCAAAATTTCCTTGGCCTGACATATGACATTGACTTTCATAAACATGTACATGATTTTTGAAATAATTCTAAGGAAGCTATGACTTTATTTATCACATACTTCGAAAGCACGCCGTTTGTTTATCGGAGATCATAGTGTTTTCACCACAAGAAAGACCATATTCTTGTCTGTATATGGAAGTGTTCGCCCATTGTACAATCCTTAACAATGCAAACATTGAAATGTATCAAAGAAAAGGGCAGTCAAAGGGTGGAACAATAAATAAATGCATCATGTATCTCGATCAAGCCTATGGAGGCACTAAATAGTACCCCTTCACCCGGAAATATTTGTTAGAGAAATGGATAAAAATGGATTATTTAGAACTAAAATACGTCTAGATACATCTATTTATTTGAAAAGTATTTCCGAAAAAAGGGAGTATATGTTACCATCAATAAAAAAAGAATGTATTGAAACAAGTCTAATGATAAGCTTAGATAAAATATTGATATGTTTTCTAATATCTTTTTTAGGATGAAAGGAAAGACGGAGAATGGGGAAACATTTAGTGGTTATCTATTCTTATTATGCTTTGGAGGAAGAGAGACCAATAAGTGTTGGTCCAGATTATGTGAAAGTGGAGAACGAAAGATACAAAGAAACGGTGCAAAGTATGGTATAAACCCGATTTAATATATACCCCATTACCCATAAATATTACAAGCAATACAAGCTAGGACTACTTAATTATACATAATTCAAAATGCCAGAAAGCTTCTTAACCACATTGTCACGGGATTAACAGATCAACTTGTTAATGTAGCAACTAACATGATGGTTAACCATTTAGTTATAAGGTTAATAGATAAACAAGCTAACCTATAGATCAACTAAAATATAACTTAAAAATCTACTTTACATTTTACTAAACTAAAATTAGCAGACAAATTAATAAGCTAACAAGCATCTTAAAATTTTGTTTATATAAAAAATAGGATTAAGACATCATAAATCTATTATATAAAGTAATATGTAGCTTAACTTTTGTATTAGGATTATCAAAACAGTAATCTTGGGTAATACTAGCAATTAAGCACAACTAACATATGAATAAACCATTTATTACAGGGATGATTTACTGTTCAACAATGACCGAAGCACCTCCATGCCTACGCTAACAAGCGGCTCCCTTTTATGTTTGTTTGTTTGATTGTACTGTACATATTAATACGATACTAAACCGGTAATTAGAGGAGGAGAACATAGATGGGTAAGCTACTAGCATCACGGACTACTTGCCTACTAGATTAGAGATGCAAGCAGCCGAATGAGTGTATGGTTGAGAATATAGCCTACTGCTGGCTATAGCATGTGGCCATGTCATCTATAGTCGGTGAATAGTCAACATCTTATATTTACTAATTGGATGCACCATAGAAGGCTCCACGTTAATCCACATCGGCAATATAAATTAGGTAATTAGATTGCAACTTTAGTGGTCAAGATCTCTTAGTTGGCTCTGCCATAATTTTGGATAGGAAAAGTAACGTGTAGATACAACAAAAATAACGGAAATGCTAATTTTCATCCAGATGAAATCAATTCACTTTCATCCATTTTGTGAGCCGTGTGATCTATGTTCCAAGATTTGTGGTTTTTTGGTCACCCAGTTACCGTATTTACATATCAGGCATGCTTAATTTCCCCGGAGGTCTGATACGCTGTCCCTCGCTCTCGCCCGCGAATTGCCTTTGTCATTTCCCCTTATTATTTCAAAGACGCAACCGGAACAGAGGCGAGAGAGAGCGACAACCATGGCGATTTGGAGCTCCACTCGCGGCTCGATTCAATAGTAGGTGGTCAGGCATCCGGCGTTCTCCATCCGGTTGCCCGCTCTATTTTCTCGCCGGAGGTCGCCCGCATCTCCCCCCGCCCATCGCGGGCTCCTTTTTTTTCCACCAGCGCTTCTGTTCGTCTGATTTGGTATTTTCATTGATTTGCTTTGTTCCTCAAATCTGTTTGTTAGCTGTGTATAGAGTTTTCTCAGTCAAATCTATTGGTTGTGAGCGTGTGTTAATCCCCCACAACTATTTGTGTACATCTACTTGGTTGTCTGGTTCCTTGGATTAAAATTCGTCTGCCATGTGAAGAGAGTTTAGGGTTTTCGTTGTAGGGTATTTTGATCTGTTAGTGGTTAGTTGTTGGAATTCGGCTAGTAGTTTGATTAGGGTGGCTCGTTTAGTTGTAGTAGTACGCGAAAATGGTCAATTCGAACAAGCAGGAATGCCTCAGTCCCCTGTTTGTTTGGATTAGTTGGGTTGGATGTGTGCAAATGCTCAATTCGAATGGTCATTTTGATCTATTAGAGTTTTCTAGGTGTAATTCTCACTATATTTTTCATTGATTTGTAATGTACTTTCCACTCAAACTCATAGTCAGAACTTGTGTTCATGTGAGATTCCTGCAGAGTTTCCTCTACTTTATAACTAGATTTACACTATAAATCTTAATTTTTGCAATTGCTTGCAAGCAAGATCATAGTGTTTTTGTTAGTGTAATCAGAGTCACTTTACGTTGCAGGTGAAATTACAGTGCAAATCATACTGTAATTTTACGTCATTTTATTTGTATTCATTAGTGGATGTACACTTTAGTGACTCCATCTAATCTTTGAATATATTATGGTAATTCATAGTGGATGTTTTTAGTGTAATTACTTTGTCTTTTTAGTGTAATTAGTGTTTCAATTTTAGTGTAATTCAATGTAGTTTATTTTACTCTATCTTGGTAGTGCATTTACAATCGTAGTGGAATTTTAATGTGTTATCCTCGTAATTTTAGTGGTCTCTTTTGGTATTGAGTTTTGTATTTGCAACAGCCAGCATGGGTTTGTTGGGTTCTTCCGTAGGGTGCGTCGACTGCAAATTAAAATTTCCTATGCCCATAACATCCAGGAACATGCTAAGGGAGATGGATCACAGATCATTACCACTAGACACGCAGTGCCGTGCATTGAAAGTAGAGTTGGGGCAGCGCGTTCCCAGAGTTGTCTCCTTCTCGTTGATCTCCCACGTAGCCGATCGGATCCCGCGAATAGGTTCACAGGAGCGGCGCAAGTGCACCGCATCTAACGGTATCCGCGCGTGCAGGAGGAACATCGTGCGCCGGACTGCTAGGTCCGATCACACAACCAGCGGCGAGTGGAGGTGGCTATTCGCAACACATGCAAACCCTAATGACTGCACCGAAGCGATCAACCGAATGAGTGTGCCGCACCTCCACTATATATAGGCATCCGTCTCGGGCTCAACACTTGGGCCACGCACGGACCGTAAAACCCAAAGTCTGTTCGGTCTGTATCCGAGTGCGAGTAGGACCAAGTCTGACTCGTAGAGTCGGATCCAACCTCACAGGTTCCTTCCCTTAAGCGCGCGACCCCTTAGGTTCAAGTCGGCTTGCTCACAGTTCGGTTCACCTCCGACCTGTACGGTTGGTAGCAGCCTCTAGCAAGGCGTGCCAACCACCAAGCAGACTATGAAGCTGGTTAGCGAACCTGTACAACATGTCACACTTCCATTCCCTTTGCCACACAATATCTGTTGTCGGGCTCAAGGCGAGTCTGTCATCCTTGTGCTAGCCCGACCTCTTTTTCGTTCCAGTGATGTCGACCCAAACCGGATTATCTCATAATCCTTGTCGCATGGCCATGCTTATCCTGGTCGGATCACACGAGGGGACCAGAGTATATCTCTCCTGATCAGAGGGCAAATCCTATCTTGCTCGACCATGTCTTGCAGCATGGGTGTGGACAAGCCCGAAACCTACCTTTGTAACTACCCAGTCACGGAGTAGCGTTTGGTCGGCCCAATGCAAGTCTGTCACCATTCCGAGTACATGCGTCAACTCAAGTATTAGGACATAGAACGTACACTAGTAGAAAAAGGGTCAAATGTAGAGCTAATTAGTCCCGGTTTGCAAATAAACCGGCACTAATGGGACCATTAGTGCCGGTTCCAGAGGCTAGGCCGGCGGCGATCATTAGTACCGGTTCGTGGTGAACATTTAGTATCAGTTCTTGGCACGAACCGATACTAAAGAGGCTGTTGCAGGTTGTGGTTAGGCTGGGGGCCCACCAGAACCTTTAGTACCGGTTCATGCCATGAACCGGTACAAAAGGGTTCTACTCACTTCGATCTACAGCGCTTTTTTAGTCCCACCTCGCTCGTCTAACAGAGATTTTACCACCGTAAATATGTTATTTCTCAAACTATCACAACCACTTGATCTTCATTGAACTCTATGTGTAGGATTTGTGGCCGCAATAGGAGTCATCACTAGTTCCTAAACTGGTGAGGACTCCTATTGACAATTTAAATTGTACACAAAAAGATCAATTATGTTCAATGCATTTTTTAACATCATTTATGCTAGGCACCTTTAGTACCGGTTCATGGCATGAACCGGTACTAAAGTATCTTAGTAAGCTGATTTTTAGTCCCACCTCGCCAAGAGAGAGGCACTAGGAGCGGTTTATAAGCCTTGAGTGCACAGACAATGTGGGAGAGGCGCAATGTTCACCTGCATGTTGCTTAGCTTCAAACCTTGAGGAATAGTGTAGACTGTACGGAGCTATATATGTGCAGTCCTTTGTACACTTCTCCGAAAGGCTTGAAGCTAATTAACGAGCATTGCGCCTCTTTTTGCACGACTGACTTTTTGTGTGTTCAAAATGCACCATTCAAATCCACATCATCAATTATCAGCCCTTTCTAAATTCATTTGGTACTTTTCATTCATTTACTGATTTGTTTTGAGAGAGCTAAAAATGACCGTGAAATTGAAAAGCAGTACAAATTGATCTCTAAAAAGGTTGAAACTTGGCATGATATCATCATTTCACCCACATGGCATGTGCAAAAAAGTAGAGAGGGTCACGGCAAAAACTAGATGCACTTCGTGTACATAATGGACAATCTCTTTCGAGGTATCAAGGTTTAGGACGAAAACTCATATGATACAAAGGCATTGCATTTTTTTGAACTCCAGAGTTTTTGTGTGTTCAAAATGCACCATTCAAATCCACGTCATCAATTATCAGCCCTTTCTGAATTCATTTGGTATTTTTCCTTCATTTACTGATTTGTTTTGAGAGAGCTAAATGACCGTGAAATTGAAAAGCAGTACAAATTGAACTCTGAAAAGGTTGAAACTTGGCATGGTATCATCATTTCACCCACATGGCATGTGCAAAAAAGTAGAGAGGGTCACGGCAAAAACTGGATACACTTCGTGTAAAAATGGACAATCTCTTTTGAGGTATCAGGGTTTACGACGAAAACTCATATGATACAAAGGCATTGCATTTTTTGAACTCCAGAGTTTTTGTATGTTCAAAATGCACCATTCAAATCCACATCATCAATT
>LR738714.1:851006259-851020648 GCA_902687465.1 Secale cereale | reverse complement strand
TATCAGCCATTTCTGAATTCATTTGGTATTTTTCATTCATTTACTGATTTGTTTTGAGAGAGCTAAATGACCGTGAAATTGAAAAGCAGTACAAATTGAACTCTGAAAAGGTTGAAACTTGGCATGGTATCATCATTTCACCCACATAGCATGTGCAAAAAAGTAGAGAGGGTCACTGAAAAAACTGGATGCACTTCATGTACAAAATGGACAATCTCTTTCGAAGTATCAGGGTTTAGGACGAAAACTCATATGATACAAAGGCATTGCATTTTTTTGAACTCCAGACTTTTTGTGTGTTCAAAATGCACCATTCAAATACACATCATCAATTATCAGCCCTTTCTGAATTCATTTGGTATTTTTCGTTCATTTACCGATGATTTCTTTTTAGAGAGCTAAATGACCGTGAAATTGAAAAGCAGTACAAATTGAACTCTGAAAAGGTTGAAACTTGGCATGGTATCATCATTTCACCCACATGGCATGTGCAAAAAAGTAGAGAGGGTCACGGCAAAAACTGGATGCACTTCGTGTACAAAATGGACAATCTCTTTCGAGGTATCACGGTTTAGGATGAAAACTCATATGTTACAAAGGCATTGCATTTTTTTGAACTTTTTTGAAACCCATACTTGTTGTGTGTTCAAAATGCACCATTCAAATCCACATCATCAATTATCAGCCCTTTCTGAATTCATTTGATATTTTCAATTCATGTGCTGATTTGTTTTGAGAGAGCTAAATGACCGTGAATTTGAAAAGCAGTACAAATTGAATTCTGAAAAGGTTGAAAATTGGCATGGTATCATTATTTCACCCACATGGCATGTGCAAAAAAGTAGAGAGGTTCACGGCAAAAACTGGATGCACTTCATGTACAAAATGGACAATCTCTTTCGAGGTATCACGGTTTAGGACGAAAACTCATATGATACAAAGGCATTGCATTTTTTGAACTCCCGAGTTTTTGTGTTTTCAAAATGCACCATTCAAATCCACATAATCAATTATCAGCCCTTTCTGAATTCATTTTGTATTTTTCATTCATTTACTGATTTGTTTTGAGAGAGCTAAATGACCGTGAAATTGAAAAGCAGTACAAATTGAACTCTGAAAAGGTTGAAACTTGGCATGGTATCATCATTTCACCCACATGGCATGCAGGCTTACGGGCCTAATTGGACACTGCAATGCATGTGGGCCTACTGGGCCTGCTGCGGGCCTAAATATTGGCCCATGGTTGGGTTTCTAGTCGTATTCAGGCCGTGCAGGCCCAGTAGGTGGCATTTTTTTTCTTTTTTTTCTATTTTTTTCATTTCTACTTAGAACTAAATACTTATAGTTTTTTAGTGATTTCTTTTTTCTTTTAGGTCACGAAAATTATAAACTTTCTGTTAGTGCCATTAGTTTTAAAATTTGAATAGCTTAAATTTGATTTTTTTTAAATTTGTGTGAATCACTAGTTTATGAATAACTTTACTATAAAAATGTATTTTTGAGTCAATCTTTTTCATGCTATTTAATATTATTGTGTTTTATCATTATACTCAATTTGATAATTTTAGTTAGTCATAACAAATCTTATAGGCATTTTTTTGTTATTTATTTTTTCATTTCTACTTAGAACTAAATACTTATAGTTTTTTAGTGATTTCTTTTTTCTTTTAGGTCACAAAAATTATAAACTTTCTGTTAGTGCCATTAGTTTTAAAATTTGAATAGTTTAAATTTGAATTTTTTAAAATTTGTGTGAATCACAAATTTTTGATTAACTTTACTAAAAAAATGAACATAGATGCACCTATAGAGAAAATTCAACCTAAATTCATAATCAATTTCTATGAATTTCAGAGAAATTCATTATGAATTTAGGTCAAATTTCCTGTATAGGGGCGTCTATTTTCAATTTGAGAGGAGCTCAACAAGGCAAAGAGGGACGGGCTTATAAACCGATGTGGGCGCCCTTCGGTTGGCGAGGTGGGACTAAACTCTAAGCGCAACAGGACCAACCCTTTAGTCCCGGTTTGTGGCACAAACCAGGACTAATGGTCATGGGCCAGGGGCGAGCCCTATTGATTTTTCCAGTTTTTTTGTTTTGTTTTCTGCATTATTTATTTTCTTTTGTTTTTTGCTTTATTTTATAATTCTTTTTGCTTTTAGTTTATGAAAAATTATAAACTTTCTGTTAGTGCCATTAGTTTTCAAATTTGAAAACACTTTTTTAGTTTTTTTTCTTTGTTGCCTTATTTATTTTATTTTGTTTCTACTTACAACAAAATACTTATTGTTGCTATTTTTATTTTTTTCCTAGTTTTTTTGTTTGTTTTTTGTATTATTTATTTTCTTTTGTTTTTTGCTTTATTTTTTAATTCTTTTCGCTTTTAAGTCAGCAAAATTATAAAATTTCTGTTAGTGTCATTAGTTTTAGAAAAAAAAATCTAAACTTTCTGTTAGTGCCATTAGTTTTCAAATTTGAATAGTTAAAATTTCAATTCTTTGAAATTTGTGTGAATCACAAGTTTCTGGTTAGCTTTACTAAAAAAATGAACATAGATGCACCTATAGAGAAAATTCGACCTAAATTCATAGTTTTCAAATGAACTCTGAAAAAGTTGGCATAGCATGTGCATGTACAAAACGGACAATGGTATCATACTCGTCTGTTACAAAGTTGGCATGGTATCATCATAATAGTTGCGGAAGAAAGTCTTCACTTTTTCTTCGCTTGTGTCATTTGCTTATTGCGCCATAACCATGGATAATCTTCATCGTTTATCAGGATGCTTGGGTCAGCCTTGACTTTGAAGGGAGGAATTTCATGAAACTTTTCATAATCTTGAGATATGTCTGTCTTGCCCTCCACTCCCAGGATGTCCCTTTTTCCAGAAAGAACTATGTGGCGCTTTGGCTCATCGTATGATGTATTCGCTTCCTTATCTTTTCTTTTTCTCGATCTGGTAGACATGTCCTTCACATAGATAACCTGTGCCACATCATTGGCTAGGACGAACGGTTCGATAGTGTACCCAAGATTTTTCAGATCCACTGTTGTCATTCCGTACTGTGGGTCTACCTGTACCCCGCCTCCAGACAGATTGACCCATTTGCACTTAAACAAAGGGACCTTAAAATCATGTCCGTAGTCAAGTTCTCATATGTCCACTCTGTAACCATAATATGTGTCCTTTCCCCTCTCGGTTGTTGCATCAAAGCGGACACCGCTGTTTTGGTTGGTGCTCTTTTGATCTTGGTCAATCGTGTAAAATGTATTCCCATTTATCTCGTATCCTTTGTAAATCAATACAGTCAAAGATGGTTCCCTGGACAACAAGTACAGCTCATCACAAACAGTGTTGTCACCTCTAAGATGTGTTTCCAACCAACTGCTGAAAGTCCTGATGTGTTCACATGTAATCCAATTGTCGCACTGCTCCGGGTGTTTGGAGCGCAGACTGTTCTTGTGTTCATTGACATACGGGGTCACCAAGGTAGAATTCTGTAGAACTGTGTAGTGTGCTTGAGACCAAGAATATCCATCCCTGCATATTATTGAGTCCCTTCCAAGGGTGCCTTTTCCAGTCTGTCTCCCCTCATACCGCGATTTAGGGAGACCTATCTTATTAAGGCTAGGAATGAAGTCAACACAAAACCCGATGACATCCTCTGTTTGATGGCCCATGGAGATGCTTCCTCCTGGCCTAGCGCGGTTATGGACATATTTCTTTAGGACTCCCATGAACCTCTCAAAGGGGAACATATTGTGTAGAAATACGGGCCCCAGAATGAGAATATCGTCGACTAGATGAACTAGGACGTGCGTCATGATATTGAAGAAGGATGGTGGGAACACCAGCTCGAAACTGACAAGACATTGCGCCACATCACTCCTTAGCCTTGGTACGATTTCTGGATCGATCACCTTCTAAGAGATTGCATTGAGGAATGCACATAGCTTCACAATGGCTAATCGGACGTTTTCCGATATAAGCCCCCTCAATGCAACCGGAAGCAGTTGCGTCATAATCACGTGACAGTCATGAGACTTTAGGTTCTGGAACTTTTTTTCTGGCATATTTATTATTCCCTTTATATTCGACGAGAAGCCAGTAGGGACCTTCATACTAAGCAGGCATTCAAAGAAGATTTCTTTCTCTTCTTTCGTAAGAGCGTAGCTGGCAAGACCTTCATACTCCTTCGGAGGCATGCCGTCTTTTTCGTGCAAACGTTGCAGGTCCTCCCGTGCCTCATGTGTATCTTGTGTCTTTCCATACACGCCCAAGAATCCTAGCAGGTTCACGCAAAGGTTCTTCGTCACATGCATCACGTCGATTGAAGAGCGGACCTCTAGGTCTTTCCAGTAGGGTAGGTCCCAAAATATAGATTTCTTCTTCCACATGGGTGCGTGTCCCTCAGAGTCATTCGGAACAGCTAGTGCGTCGGGACCCTTTCCAAACATTACGTGTAAATCATTGACCATAGCAAGTACGTGATCATCGGAACGCATGGCGGGCTTCTTCCGGTGATCTGCCTCGCCTTTGAAATGCTTGCCTTTCTTTCAACATTGGTGGTTGGTCGGAAGAAATCGACGATGGCCCAGGTACACATTCTTCATGCATTTGTCCAGGTATATACTTTCAGTGTCATCTAAACAATGTGTGCATGCGTGGTATCCTGTGTTTGTCTGTCCTGAAAGGTTACTGAGAGCGGGCCAATCGTTGATGGTCACGAACAACAACGCCTTTATGTTAAATTCCTCCTGTCGGTGCTCATCCCACACACGTACACCGTTTCCATTCCATAGCTGTAAAAGTTCTTCAACTAATGGCCTTAGGTACACATCAATGTTGTTGCCGGGTTGCTTAGGGCCTTGGATGAGAACTGGCATCATAATGAACTTCTGCTTCATGCACATCCAAGGAGGAAGGTTATACCTACATGGAGTCATGGGCCAGGTGATGTGATTGCTGCTCTGCTCCCCGAAAGGATTAATGCCATCCGCGCTTAAAGCAAACCATATGTTCCTTGGTTCCTTTGCAAACTCCTCCCAGTACTTTCTCTCGATTGTTCTCCACTGCGACCCGTCAGCGGGTGCTCTCAACTTCCCGTCTTTTTTACGGTCCTCACTGTGCCATCGCATGAACTTGGCATGCTCTCCGTTTCTGAACAGACGTTTCAACCGTGGTATTATAGGAGCATACCACATCACCTTCGCAGGAACCCTCTTCCTGGCGGGCTCGCCGTCAACATCACGAGGGTCATCTCGTCTCATCTTATACCGTAATCCAC
The DNA here is from genome assembly GCA_902687465.1 of Secale cereale. NCBI lineage: Eukaryota > Viridiplantae > Streptophyta > Magnoliopsida > Poales > Poaceae > Secale > Secale cereale. Next base: position 851,015,359 of record LR738714.1, on the reverse strand, counting down.
CGCATACCGGGCATGCGTTCAGATCCTTGTATGCACCGCGGTAGAGGATGCAGTCATTAGGGCATGCATGTATCTTCTGCACCTCCAATCCTAGAGGGCATACGACCTTCTTTGCTGCATATGTTCTGCCGGGCAATTCGTTATCCTTTGGAAGCTTCTTCTTCAATATTTTCAGTAGCTTCTCAAATCCTTTGTCAGCCACAGCATTCTCTGCCTTCCACTGCAGCAATTCCAGTACGGTACCGAGCTTTGTGTTGCCATCTTTGCAATTGGGCTACAACCCTTTTTTGTGATCGTCTAACATGCGATCGAACTTCAGCTTCTCCTTTTGACTTTCGTATTGCGTCCCTGCATCGACAATGACCCGGCCGAGATTATCATCGTCGGGCACATCGTCTGGTTCCTCTTGATCTTCAGCAGCTTCATCCGTTGCAGCATCATTAGGCACATCGTCTGGTTCCTCTTGATCTTCACCAGCTCCCCCCATTGCAGCATCACCGTATTCAGGGGGCACATAGTTGTCATCGTACTCTTCTTCTTCGCCGTCTTCCATCATAACCCCTATTTCTCCGTGCCTCGTCCAAACATTACAGTGTGGCATGAAACCCTTGTAAAGCAGGTGGGAGTGAAGGATTTTTCCGTTAGAGTAAGACATCGTATTCCCACATTTAGTGCATGGACAACACATAAAACCATTCTGCTTGTTTGCCTCAGCCGCATCGAGAAACTCATGCACGCCCTTAATGTACTCGGAGGTGTGTCTGTCATCGTACATCCATTGCCGGTTCATCTGCGTGCATTATATATAATTAAGTGTGTCAAAAACCATTACAGAACATCATAAATAGATAATTAAGTGACCAAATTAATAGAAGTTCATCATCACATTAAAACCAAAGTACATACATAGTTCTCATCTAATAACATATAGCACTCCAGAGCATCTAATAAATTTTCACCATACATTGAAACTATGTAAAACATTTTAATGCGAAAACAAATGCGATCATAATCGCAACCAAGGTAACAATTGATCCAACGGCATAATGATACCAAGCCTTGGTATGAATGGCATATTTTCTAATCTTTCTAATCTTCAACCACATTGCATCCATCTTGATCTTGTGATCATCGACGACATCCGCAACATGCAACTCCAATATCATCTTCTCCTCCTCAAATTTCTTATTTTTTCCTTCAAGAAATTGTTTTCTTCTTCAAATAAATTTAACCACTCGACAATAGGGTCCATCTTGATCTTGTGATCATCGACGACTTCCGCAACATGCAACTCCAATTCCATCTTCTCCTCCTTAGTTTTTTCTAATTTTTTCTTCAAGGAAATGTTTTCCTCTTCAACTAAATTTAACCTCTCCACAAGAGGGTCGGTTGGAATTTCCGGTTCAACTACCTCCTAGACATATAAAAACATATATGTCAGGTTGGTCGGCATAATTGTCATAAACACTAAAACAAATAGTTATAAATTAAAGATTATATACCACATCCGAATCGTAGATAGGACGAGGGCCCACGTGGGCGGATATCAAAACAGTCAAACTATGTAATAACAAGCAATAATAAACGTAAGAAAATTAGACAAATATCTATCTAAAGCAATAATAACAAGCAACAACAAAAGTAAGAAAAGCATGGACATAACAAGAGGCTCACCACGGTGGTGCCGGTGACGAGATCGGCGGGGGTGATCGACGGCGGCGAAGACGGGGACGGGACGTGACGGACCGCTAAACCTAGACAAATCTCGGAGAAAATGGAGCTTGGAGTTCGAGCTTCGAGAGGAGAAAAGCTTAACTAGTGTGGCTCGGGCATTTCATCGAACACCTCATGTGCATAGGAGGTGAGCTAGCTAGAGCACCACAGCTCCCCCCGGCGGCGGTGAAGACGGGGACGGGGCGTGACGGACCGCTAAACCTAGACAAATATTGAGGAAAATGGAGCTTGGAGGTCGAGCTTGGAGAGGAGAAAGCTTAAGTAGTGTGGCTCGGGCATTCCATCGAACACGTTGTGTGCATAGGAGGTGAGCTAGAGCACCACCAAGCCCTCTCCCTCTCGTCCAGAAAAAACAGAGCAGTGTGCTCTGCTCTTACGCGAGGGGGTATATATAGGTACCTCATTGGTCCCGGTTGGTGACATGAACCGGGACTAAAGGGGAGCCTTTGGTCCCAGTTCAATTCACCAACCGGGACCAATGGTGGTGGGCCAGGAGCAAGGCCCATTGGTCCCGGTTCATCCCACCAACCGGGACCAAAAGGTCCAGACGAACCGGGACCAATGGCCCACGTGGCCCGGCCGGCCCCCTGGGCTCACGAACTGGGTCCAATGCCCCCATTGGTCCCGGTTCTGGACTGAACCGGGACTAATGGGCTGACCCGGCCTGGACCTTTGCCCCATTTTCTACTAGTGAAGGATTGGCTGCAGGATCACAAGGCAGCGACTTATGGCTACCTCTAATGGTACATGATTGGGTTTTGTTGTCAACTTTTTATTGTTATTTTTTCAGCTAGGTGGCAAATAAAGATAGTGGACATCCGGGGGCTTTTCATGATTTTGTGCTGACGAGATAGTGCAGGAATCCAACGTAACTTGCGACTCTGCTAATTTTTTGAGACAAGGAAGGAATTGACTTCTTTTTTCACCGGCACTTCCTTTTCTTGTTGCTGACTCTTGATATGCATGAGAAGTTGTTTGAAGGATAGCCTCTTGACTCTTCATTGGATATTAAGCATAACGATTTTGGGTTCAAGTAAGGTACCGCTAAATGGAATCCATGTACAATCGTCTGCTATAGTGTGGTTTACCTCCGAGTAAGATGCACGTGCATTGCATGCAGTTGCATAGCCAGGTTGGAGACACGCCTCAGGCCAACAGCCTAAACAGTATCAAATAGTGTTCCTATTGCTACAGTCAATGATTGATGAGCTGCGACGCTCCAGACCATCTCTTAGATATAAAAAATCTAAGTGAAAACAAAAGAATGTTATGAAAACTTATGGTTTCCATCTTGATTTGTGAAAATTTAGGTGGCCCTACCATTGTTATAAATAGTTGTCCATCATATATTATAAGGAATTGTAGAATCTTTCGTAGAGAAACAATGAGTTGAAACATCACGAACTTATAGAATTTTAATTTACATGATAGGGACTCTGCGATGATATACTAATATATTGAATTGTTTGTAGCCAGCCCATTATTGTGGTTTACTATGTGTTTACAGAGATAACTAGCGGTTGGCAACTAGTACTCATAATTATAAAAGAAAAAGAAAAACATAATACATGTAGGACTCGCATATAAAGGGACTGCAACCACTCAATGCAGAAGAAAGTCATGGGATTAAAAAAGTCACCTGATACTTTCACATTCACTGGTTAGCATGACATTTTCAACTATATATATCAACCATCATCATCGGCAGGACAAAATCGTCCAACATATGGTTAGGCTACCCTTGATATCTAGCGAAAACATCACAAAACCCAAAATATTAGTCGTGCAATACAATGTATTTGTATATGCAATAAAAGTTTGTATTAATAGGATAATATTTATAGCGATCATATGTCGTTTCTCCCTGAAATAATATGTAAGCAACCAGATCATAGAAAATTGGATTAAGCAAGCCTCATTAATTATTACATAATTGACTTCAGGGTTCATGGTTTGTCTTTCATGTTATAAACTTATTCCTTCACCCTAATGGGTATATTAATTACCTTATTTGTAACCCCAAAATTTCCTTGGCCTGACATATGACATTGACTTTCATAAACATGTACATGATTTTAGAAATAATTCTAAGGAAGCTATGACCTTATTTATCACATACTTCTAAAGCACGCCGTTTGTTTATCGGAGATCATAGTGTTTTCACCACAAGAAAGACCATATTCTTGTCTATATATGGAAGTGTTCGCCCATTGTACAATCCTTAACAATGCAAACATTGAAATGTATCAAAGAAAAGGGCAGTCAAAAGGTGGAACAACAAATAAATGCATCATGTATCTCGATCAAGCCTATGGAGGCACTAAATAGTACCCCTTCACCCGGAAATATTTGTCAGAGAAATGGATAAAAATGGATTATTTAGAACTAAAATACGTCTAGATACATCTATTTCTTTGAAAAGTATTTCTGAATGAAGGGAGTATATGTTACCATCAATAAAAAAAGAATGTATTGAAACAAGTCTAATGATAAGCTTAGATAAAATATTGATATGTTTTCTAATCCCTTTTTTAGGATGAAAGGAAAGACGGAGAATGGGGAAACATTTAGTGGTTATCTATTCTTATTATGCTTTGGAGGAGGAGAGACCAATAAGTGTTGGTCCAGATTATGTGAAAGTGGAGAACGAAAGATACAAACAAACGGTGTAAAGTATGGTATAAACCCGATTTAATATATACCCCATTACCCAAAAATATTACAAGCAATACAAGCTAGGACTACTTAATTGTACATAATTCAAAATGCCAGAAAGCTTCTTAACCACATTGTCACGGGATTAACAGATCAACATGTTAATGTAGCAACTAACATGATGGTTAACCATTTAGTTATAAGGTTAATAGATAAACAAGCTAACCTATAGATCAACTAAAATATAACTTAAAAATCTACTTTACATTTTACTAAACTGAAATTAGCAGACAAATTAATAAGCTAACAAGCATCTTAAAATTTTGTTTATATAAAAAATAGGATTAAGACATCATAAATCTATTATATAAAGTAATATGTAGCTTAACTTTTGTATTAGGATTATCAAAACAGTAATCTTGGGTAATACTAGCAATTAAGCACAACTAAAATATAAATAAACCATTTATTACAGGGATGATTTACTGTTCAACAAAGACCGAAGCACCTCCATGCCTGGGCTAACAAGCGGCTCCCTTTTATGTTTGTTTGTTCGATTGTACTGTACATATTAATACGATACTAAACCAGTAATTAGAGGAGGAGAACATAGATGGGTAAGCTACTAGCATCACAGACTACTTGCCTACTAGATTAGAGATGCAAGCAGCCAAATGAGTGCATGGTTGAGAATATAGCCTACTGCTGGCTATAGCATGTGGCCATGTCATCTATAGTCCGTGAATAGCCAACATCTTATATTTACTAATTGGATGCACCATAGAAGGCTCCACGTTAATCCACATCGGCAATATAAATTAGGTACTTAGATTGCAACTTTAGTGTTCAAGATCTCTTAGTTGGCTCTGCCATAATTTTGAATAGGAAAAGTAACGTGTAGATACAAAAAATTAACGGAAATGCTAATTTTCATCCAGATGGAATCAATTCACTTTCATCCATTTTGTGAGCCGTGTGATCTCTGTTCCAAGATTTGTGGTTTTTTTGTCACCCAGTTACCATATTTACATATCAGGCATGCTTAATTTCCCCCGAGGTCTGATACGCTGTCCCTCGCTCTCGCCCGCGAATCGCCTTTGTCATTTCCGCTTATTATTTCAAAGACGCAACCGGAACAGTGGCGAGAGAGAGAGCGGCAACCATGGCGATTTGGAGCTCCACTCCCGGCTCAATTCAATAGTAGGTGGTCAGGCATCCGGCGTTCTCCATCTGGTTGCCCGCTCTATTTTCTCGCCAGAGGTCGCCCGCATCTCCCCCGCCGATCGCGGGCTCCTTTTTTTTCCACCGGCGCTTCTGTTCGTCTGATTCGGTATTTTCATTGATTTTCTTTGTTCCTCAAATCTGTTTGTTAGCTGTGTATAGAGTTTTCTCAGTCAAATCTATTGGTTGTGTTACTTGCGTGTGTTAATCCCCCACAACTATTTGTGTACATCTACTTGATTGTGTGGTTCCTTGGATTAAAATTCGTCTGCCATGTGAAGAGAGTTTAGGGTTTTCGTTGTAGGGTATTTTGATCTGTTAGTGGTTAGTTGTTGGAATTCGGCTAGTAGTTTGATTAGGGTGGCTCGTTTAGTTGTAGTAGTACGCGAAAATGGTCAATTCGAACAAGCAGGAATGCGTCAGTCCCCTGTTTGTTTGGATTAGTTGGGTTGGATGTGGGCAAATTCTCAATTAGAATGGTCATTTTGATCTATTAGAGTTTTCTATGTGTAATTCTCACTTTATTTTTCATTGATTTGTAATGTACTTTCCACTCAAACTCATAGTCAGAACTTGTGTTCATGTGAGATTCCTGCAGAGTTTCCTCTATTTATATCTAGATTTACACTATAAATCTTAATTTTTACAATTGCTTGCAAGCAAGATCATAGTGTTTTTGTTAGTGTAATCAGAGTCACTTTACGTTGCAGGTGAAATTACAGTGCAAATCATACTGTAATTTTACGTCATTTTATTTGTATTCATTAGTGGATGTACACTTTAGTGATTCCATCTAATCTTTGAATATATTCTGGTAATTCATAGTGGATGTTTTTAGTGTAATTACTTTGTCTTTTTAGTGTAATTAGTGTTTCAATTTTAGTGTAATTCAATGTAGTTTATTTTACTCTATCTTGGTAGTGCATTTACAATCGTAGTGGAATTTTAATGTGTTATCCTCGTAATTTTAGTGGTCTCTTTTGGTATTGAGTTTTGTTTTTGCAACAGCCAGCATGGGTTTGTTGGGTTCTACCGTAGGGTGCGTCGACTGCAAATTAAAATTTCCTATGGCCATAACATCCAGGAACATGCTAAGGGAGATGGATCACAGATCATTACCACTAGACACGCAGTGCCGTGCATTGAAAGTAGAGTTGGGGCAGCGCATTCCCAGAGTTGTGTCCTTCTCGTTGATCTCCCACGTAGCCGATCGGATCCCGCAAATAGGTTCACAGGAGCGGCGCAAGTGCACCGCATCTAACGGTATCCGCGCGTGCAGGAGGAACATCGTGCGCCGGACTGCTAGGTCCGATCACACAACCGACGGCGAGTGGAGGTGGCTATTCGCAACACATGCAAACCCTAATGACTGCACCGAAGCGATCAACCGAATGAGTGTGCCGCACCTCCACTATATATAGGCATCCGTCTCGGGCTCAACACTTGGGCCACGCACGGACCGTAAAGCCCAAAGTCTGTTCGGTCTATATCCGAGTGCGAGTAGGACCAAGTCTGACTCATGGAATCGGATCCAACCTCACAGGTTCCTTCCCTTAAGCGCGCGACCCCTTAGGTTCAAGTCGGCTTGCTCACAGTTCGGTTCACCTACGACCTGTATGGTTGGTAGCAGCCTCTAGCAAGGCGTGCCGACCACCAAGCAGACTATGAAGCTGGTTAGCGAACCTGTACAACATATCACACTTCCATTCCCTTTGCCACACAATATATGTTGTCGGGCTCAAGGCGAGTCTGTCATCCTTGTGCTAGCCCGACCTCTTTTTCGTTCCAGTGATGTCAACCCAAACCGGATTATCTCATAATCCTTGCCGCATGTCCATGCTTATCCTGGTCGGATCACACGAGGGGACCAGAGTATATCTCTCCTGATCAGAGGGGCAAATCCTATCTTGCTCGACCACGTCTCGCAGCATGGGTGTGGACAAGCCCGAAACCTACCTTTGTAACTACCCAGTCACGGAGTAGCGTTTTGTCGGCCCAATGCAAGTCTGTCACCATTCCGAGTACATGCGTCAGCTCAAGTCTTAGGACATAGAACGTACACTAGTAGAAAAAGGATCAAATGTAGAGCTAATTAGTCCCGGTTTGCAAATGAACCGGCACTAATGGGACCATTAGTGCCGGTTCCAGAGGATAGGCCGGCGGCGATCATTAGTATCGGTTCGTGGTGAACATTTAGTACCGGTTCTTGGCACGAACCAGTACTAAAGAGGCTGTTGCAGGTTGTGGTTAGGCTGGGGGCCCACCAGAACCTTTAGTACCGGTTCGTGCCATGAACCGGTACAAAAGGGTTCTACTCACTTCGATCTACAGCGCTTTTTTAGTCCCACCTCGCTCGTCTAACAGAGATTTTACCACCGTAAATATGTTATTTCTCAAACTATCACAACCACTTGATCTTCATTGAACTCTATGTGTAGGATTTGTGGCCGCAATAGGAGTCATCACTAGTTCCTAAACTGGTGAGGACTCCTATTGACAATTTAAATTGTACACAAAAAGATCAATTATGTTCAATGCATTTTTTAACATCATTTACGCTAGGCACCTTTAGTACCGGTTCATGGCATGAACCGGTACTAAAGTATCTTAGTAAGCTGATTTTTAGTCCCACCTCCCCAAGAGAGAGGCACTAGGAGCGGTTTATAAGCCTTGAGTGCACAGACAATGTGGGAGAGGCGCAATGTTCACCTGCACGTTGCTTAGCTTCAAACCTTGAGGAATAGTGTAGACTGCACGGAGCTATATATGTGAAGTGCTTTGTACACTACTCCGAAAGGCTTGAAGCTAATTAACGAGCATTGCGCCTCTTTTTGCACTCCAGAATTTTTGTGTGTTCAAAATGCACCATTCAAATCCACATCATCAATTATCAGCCCTTTCTGAATTCATTTGGTATTTTTCATTCATTTACTGATTTGTTTTGAGAGAGCTATAAATGACAGTGAAATTGAAAAGCAGTACAAATTGAACTCTAAAAAGGTTGAAACTTGGCATGGTATCATCATTTCACCCACATGGCATGTGCAAAAAAGTAGAGAGGGTCACGGCAAAAACTGGATGCACTTCGTGTACAAAATGGACAATCTCTTTCGAGGTATCAGGGTTTAGGACGAAAACTCATATGATACAAAGGCATTGCATTTTTTTGAACTCTAGAGTTTTTGTGTGTTCAAAATGCACCATTCAAATCCACATCATCAATTATCAGCCCTTTCTGAATTCATTTGGTATTTTTCCTTCATTTACTGATTTGTTTTGAGAGAGCTAAATGACCGTGAAATTGAAAAGCAGTACAAATTGAACTCTGAAAAGGTTGAAACTTGGTATGGTATCATCATTTCACCCACATGGCATGTGCAAAAAAGTAGAGAGGGTCACGGCAAAAACTGGATGCACTTCGTGTACAAAATGGACAATCTCTTTCGAGGTATCAGGGTTTAGGACGAAAACTCATATGATACAAAGGCAT
>LR738714.1:850980024-850997598 GCA_902687465.1 Secale cereale | reverse complement strand
ATATATATATATATATATATATATATATATATATATATATAACGTGTACAATGTGTAGTATCGTAAAATACCAGCAAACGAAAAAAATTAAATGGAAAACACAAAATTAAATGAAAAAGAAATCACAAAACCAAAAACCCCCCAAACCTTTTAGTATCGGTTGGTTTTACCAACCGGTACTAAAGGGCTCCCGGCCCATGGAGCTGGCTCGTGCCACGTGGTTGCCCTTTAGCACTGGTTCGTGCTGAACCGGTACTAAAGGGAGGGGGGGCCTTTAGTGACCACACTTTAGTGCCGGTTATGGAACCGACACTAAAGGGCCTTACGAACCGGTGCTATTGCCCGGTTCTGCACTAGTGGTATGTTGTACTAGAGACTCACATATGACATATCGCTGCGTCTTATAGTTGGGCCTATCCGAGTCGGGCCTTATCTCGACTCGGATCCGACTATGTCGAATCCGACCAGACCTTTCCAAGTCCATATTATCCGGTTAGCATCTAATGCTCCATGGCTAGTGAGACCGAGCCATCCATCGTGTCATATGCTAGTCTAGTCTGACGTGTGTCCACACATCACTTACGACTAGGGACCATTTAGGATGTATCATACAACACAAGATCTCACAGACAAGTCACGTACTTGCCAACAAGCATCATTGATTACATCCAAGGACTATCTTTATTCATAAACACATAGGAAATATCATCATACATGGTTGCCTTTAGAGCATATCTCCAACAGGGTTGCAACTGGTAGTCGCCATTTTTTCTGCTTATTCCAAGTAGGGTTTGAGATGTAGTGGAATTACAGGTTAAGTTGTGGAATTTAAATGGAATTATATAAGAATTACAATGTATGAGGTGTGTATTTTACAGTGTAAGTTTAGTCGAATTATGGTGGATTCCGGTGTATGAGTTGTGCATTTTACAGTGTCAATTTGGTGTAACATTTGTATAGTCTACTATAATTTTATCTGTAACTGTAATTTTTGTTTAATTTTCAGTGTAATTCCCGTTCCTTATTATTGAATTTACACACCGGAGTTTTTAGCGTGATTACCCTGTGCAAGAGCCTGTCATTTTCTCGACCTCACTAAGACTACATGAGGTTGAATCTTGGTTTGTCTTGGTTTTGGTCTGTCTTGGTCTGTTACTTACACTGTGGTTGGTTTTGGCTTGCAACCGCAAGATTATTTTAGTTCGTTATTGTTTCATGAATTCCTGGATTAGATTAGTTAGCTACCTCACTAGAGTTTTAGTTAGCTTACCCAGAGCTTGCGCCTGGTTTTGTAGGTTTTATTTTAGTCTTTTATGCTTATCATTGCTAATCGAGTTTTTTATTCTATTTTGCAGGGTGTTGGAGTGTTGCATGCTCATTTGTATTAGTTCCTTTTCTCTAGTCATGTCTAATTTCTCTTGGTAGGCACCTTAGGTTTTTGTTCAATATTCAATGTAACAATTTACACTCAATTTATTTTTCTAGTTCAGTTGGTTTGTTGGCAGTGTTGTATCTTCTACATTTCCTGGTTGCTCCATTTTTATTCAATCTAGTATTGTATATAATTTTGTTTCCTAGTTTCTTCATTTCCTGGCTGCTCGTGCATTTCATGTGTTGTTTTAGTTCATCAACAGTGCTTTTGGTGATTAGTCATTATGCACTACTCAGCATTTTTATTGTCCATTTGGTTTATCCTTATATCCATGTTTGGCCCAACTTCTGCATAATTTTGCTGGTCAAAAAAGAACATGTCTTTTTGCATTCGCAACTGATTTTTTTGCAGGATTTCTTTCCCGGCTGTTTTATATGTAAATATCACAATTGATAGTACCTTGTACATCAATTGCCCCTGAAGTAGTTGAGTAAAAGAGTATGATCTACTGTCTTATTTTGTCAAGAATCAAGTTAGAAAAGCATGATTGAATATGATTGTTCATCATTTTCCCCAGGTTTTGTTAATTCTATAATAAATTCATACGTTAAGGAAATCAACTTCATGTTCAAGGTATGGCTCCTCCCCTTTCATGCTGGATTGAATTCCCTTTGATCCCATTGCAGGCACCTGTACATTTTATATAAAAAAGAATACACAGTGAACTGTTATTGAATAAACAAGAACTTTCTAGCTGTGCATGTTTGTCCCATTTATTTCCCCGACCTTCAGAATATAGATTTCTTCTTTGTACTAATTAGTGTAAGTGCAGAGCCGATTTTGAACTGGTAATTATCATTTTTAGTTTTGAGTGTACTCATTTGATTTTACAAGTAAAAGATTGTAGCTTTTCGAAGTTAAAGTACAATTAAAAGGTATTAGTATAATGTACCACAGATTAAAAAATTCATTGCATTTTCTTAACAGAAGTATATTTGTAAACATCGTCATAGTGATTAATGTACAATTTTTGTGAGTGCCAGAGTTTTTTAAAATACAGTCATAGCTCTCTGAAATTACGGCATGCCTATCCTTTTTTGTTCAAGTCTTATTTCCTAAAGGATCCACTCTTTTTTAACCATGTATTGTAACTGTATGTTAAGTTTGACCATGTGTTGTAATTGTATTTCTATCGAAGACTGTGAGCTCAATTTTGACCTTGTGCTCAAACTGTATTTGTCACACATAAGGAAGACTGTGAGCTCAATTTTCTGAGTGCTAAAGGATCCACTCACGATTGTTTATTTCAGAAACTTGCAAGTAGTCTATGTTGATGTTTCCCTACACTACTTTGGTCCTAGTGTTTATAGTGTGTTATTAGTGACACGTAAGTACAGTTCCAGAGCTCTTCTTTTGCCCCTTGCAGCAACTAAGTGTGGATTTGACCCGTGAACAATTTTTTTTAAAAGGGAATATATTAATATCGTGAAGATATCAATTACACCCGGCCTGTGTACCAACAAGATGTCCAAAGACATCAAGGATAAACACAGCCAAAAAATAAAATAAAGAGAACAGAGAAAAAAGCCCCTGCCATGGAGATCAATCACTAGCAACAACAACACTCTAACCACCACCAAAAACAACACTCATATTACAAAACGGTTCTCCAAAAGCAACGCCTTTAGCAAGGAAACAATGCACAAGCGTTGTTACCTGATTGAAGATCTTGGGTTTTCACCCTGGAGAAAGTCCGAATTCACATAAAAACAATGCCTTCAACAAGGTCATTGCCAAGAACAACCAGCAAAGGCTAGACCTTGGGTTTTCACCCTAGGAACCGAAACACGATACTCGAGAAGCACCACCAATGCTTCAAGACCTCCAATCGCAGTCGCCATGACTTTCTTTGCCTCTGTCATTCCTTGGGAATCTTGACTTAGACATGTCCCATGACTCAGATAGTAAAGCGATTTTTCGCGCCGCACCCCTTGAAGCCATGATGACTGGTAATGTGAGCACGCGTGACCATAATATTCTGATCTAGATATCCAGGGACACCAATCCGTATAGATCTCCAATGACGAAGACCGAAGAAATAATGTCGCTTTGGCCTGCGGCCATCCCGTGGTGGCACCATACACGAGACCAATTTGTACGTCCATCGGGCGGCATCGAACCACGGGAGAAGGTCACCAACAGTACAGGGGGCGTGGTGCGCCGGCCGCTGATTTCTCCATGCAGGCACTGAGTGCATGTGCATGGCCCTGATGGTTGAGCGACATGCATCCAATCCAGCAGTGATACATGCGTTGCATGCTTAGCATTGATGAGGCGTGGACGAACGCATCTTGGTGCGAATCTTGTACGACGCAGTCGCGATCCTCAGAGATAACTGCAGATCATGCCAGATCATGAGGCTACTGGCGGCTAGATCGCCATGCCGCCGATATAGAATGGCCGCAGCCAGATCGGTAGGCTGGGATGCAGGACGACAATGACCAGATCGAAAGAAATCTTGATAGGATTGAGTTGAAGACCGAAAGGCTAGAGAAAGAAGAAAAACAAGTGGGCATGCCGTCACCGTCGTCCACGTGGGATGGCCTCCTCCGGCGGCACCGCGGCAACATGGTGAATGGGGAGGCGGGGAAGGGCCTTCGAAGGTCCCGGCAGCGGCGGCTCCGGAGCCGCCCTCATGACCTGTGAACGATGGGTGTGGCTGCCTCCCTCCCTCCCTTTTTGTTCCCATTTTCTTTTAGGGTTTGGAAAAGGAGTGGGTGGAACCGTTAGAGTTTCTATTTGGGTTTAGAAAAGGGCAGTGATAGACGCCGGCGCACCGGCCCAATTTTCGGCCGGTCGCGTCCCGTGCGTCCGAAGTGGCAATTTCCAACCACGAGATCTAGCCTCTAACTTCATCCCCAACCTCTAACTCTCACATACCTTTGACTTTTACCAAACAAATCTGGCCAACGCACCCCTTGCGGGAAGACGACGAGGCAGCGAGCCACCGGCCCGAACCATGGACGCGCAGGCAACCAGCCACCGCCGGTGAGCTCGCGGTGGTCCCTTGCCTCGGTTCCAATATGCCCTTCCAGCTTGCCTCCTCCCATTGTCGCAGCTCTGACGCCCACCGGTTCGAGCTCGTGGCCACCATGGTGTTGTAACATCTCTCGCGGCGCCGGCACCGGCTCACCGTCGTCTAGAACCATCGTGTTCCAGCCGAAAAACCCAGTGGACAGAAATCTCCCGATGGTCAGTTGAAGCAAAAACAGTAGTTGTTTCCAGCCATAATTAACAATGGCTCCAGCACAAAAAAGTTACAGTAGCAAACTTCAAAAACTCATTGTAGCAAACGAACTAACCGATTCCAGCAAAAACTTATGCTAGTTCCAGCAAAAAATATTGTCCATTTCAGCAAAAACACACCGCGGCCGTCGGTCACACCAAAAACTCTCACTTGTCATCGCAACCAAAAATCTTGCCGGTACCAGCAAAAAAAATTGCCGGTTCCAGCAAAAATGATCTCGACGACGTCTGATTCCAGCACCGGCCAATAGTGGTTGCAACTTTCCTCCCACCTGGTTCCAGCAAAAAAAATGTGGTTGCAGCACCGGAGCCGGTCATCTTTGCCGCCAACATCTGCTGGTTCCAGCCTCTGGTTCTAGCATCCTTGGACTCCAGTTCCAGCAAAAAAAACCGGTTGCAGCACCGGAGCCCTCCCATCTCCACCATGCCCGCTGGTTCCAGCATCGCTGAACTCCGCAAGGCACAAAAGTGGAGAGGAGCAGACAGTACTGGGAGCAGGGAGGGGGCCGGAGGGTAACACCACAAGGACAGGATGGGGAGGCGGGTACCGGCTACGGCCACCACATGGTGGAAGGGAAGGGTGTCGTGGTTCTTAGTCTGACAGTATGAGTATGGGGTATGAATGGAGAGGCAAGGCCCTAGCTATGGTGGAGTTGTACACAAGGTGTTTTACGAGTTCAGGCCCTTCTCGGAGGAAGTAACAGCCCTACGTCTCGGTGCCCAGAGGCGGTCGACTGGTATATGTATATGTGAGTTACAAAGGTGTGAACCCTTGAACTAGAGGAGGGGGTGGCTTATATAATGCGCCAGGACCCCAGCCATGCTCCACATTACCAAGGGTTCAATGTACATTAAGGCAGGCGTTACTGATAACGCCTGTAGTAAAGAGTAATTAAGGTATTTACTACGGCGAGTAAATACCAGACCGTTGTTGTCCTAAGGGACACTTGACCTTCGGGGGTCGAGTGCCTTGGGTTGGTCGAGTGGAGTTGAGTCGTCTTGTAGGTGATGTCCAGTCGAGTGGGTGTCCTCTTGGACCGTCCCAGTCGACTATCTCTGTCATCATAAGTTTACTCTTTTGATCTTCTAGGGTAGTGACCTTGGGTGGGGTACCTTGGTCGGGCCTGTGACCCTACCCTAGGTCTGTAACCTCGTCAGTAGCCCCCGAATGGATTGAGGCTTGAGCAAGAGAGTGCCGAGGAAAGCTCTGGTTCTGGCTCGACGTCCCTGGGGTAGTCTGCTTCTAAGCTCGGGACTAGGCTGTCTTCCTCAGTCTTGTCTTGGTCGCCTTGATCGATTCTGGAACCGTCGAGTGTGTTGGTCGCTTCTTCCGTCGACTTCACTTTGCGCTAGGCGTCGGGTGCCATTGGCGTGTGCAGTTTTCGGCAGGGTTGGTTGCTCTTTGGTCGCCGGATTCTGCGGGGTTTCGAAATTGGGGGAAGCGCGGGGGACGGGACGTGCCGCAGCAATCGGAGGGATATGCTTGAGACGCCTCGATCCTCGCGCCACCTTTTTCGCCACGTATCACGCCTGCGCGTGTTGCGGGATTTGATAAGGTCGCCCGGGGCCACCGGTCAGCCACTCGACCGGGGCGCTATAAGTGCGCGCCGAGCCCGAAGCAGGGGCACTGTGCGCCCAATCCTCGTTCTTCTGCCTCCGCTTCTTTGTCGTGCCTCTGCTCCTTCTTGCCTCTCTCCACAGCGACCGCCGGCGCGCATGCCATGGGCAAGGACAAGACCGCGGCGATGGAGCGTTCGAAGAAGGCGGCGACGGGGAAGGGGAGGCGGTCCGGCCGGAGCGGATCGTCGTCGACCTCTGGGCTCCCTGCTGGTTGGATCCAGGGGGACAGGATCCGGTCCACCTTCGTGGCGGAGGATCTGGAGGAGATGGAGGAGGAGGGACTGATTGCCTGCGGCTCCTGGCGGGTGCCGGAGGGCGAACTCGAGCCCCGGCCGCGGGAGGGCGAGTGCGTCCTCCTCGCGACCCACGTCGACCGTGGATTCTCCATGCCTCGGCATCCCTTTTTTCGCGCTTTCTTGATTTTCTTCGGCGCCTAGTTGCATTAATTCACGCCCAATTCCATCGCTTTCCTTTCCGCGTTCGTTTCCATGTGTGAGAACTTCCTCGGTTGCCGGCCGCACTGGGTCTTGTTCAAGCATATCTTTTCCTGCCGCTCGCAAACTATCAAGAAGGCGAATCCGAGCGACGATAAGACGCACGTCCTCCAGGCGTGTGGCGGGCTCGGAATCCAACTTAGGAATAGGAGCGCCTTTCCCCCCATAATCTTTCTGGAGTCGATTCGGGGCTAGCAGTCGACTTGGTTCTATTATAAGGATAGTCCGACCCTGGGTCAGTCGACTGGTCTTCCTCCTTTCTCTCTGGGTCGAGCCAGCCAGCCTCCTTCAATGATAGTGGGTAAGGCCGAGAGAGCCGAAGTGAACATGTTGGTGGAGCGGGTCGTCCAGTTGGTCCGCGAGGGTGTAACAGGGATGGATCTATTTGAGGTGTACCTCATGCGGAGGATCCAACCGCTCCAGGCTCGGGACCACCCGATGTGGTTGTATTCCGGCACCGACGACTCGTCGTGAGTCCACCCGGAGGCGGCCGACGTGAAGTACGTGGCGCAGTGCATGAAGTGCATCACGGGGAACAAAGATAACCCCAAGGGGTCTAGGAGGGTCCTCCTATTCGACACTGACCATCTGCCCGATAAGGTTCGTCTTTGGCTCCCGAGTGATGTTTCTGTCGTTGGCTTGCAATTTGTCTTGACTGATCCGACTGATATTTAGTCAATCTTCCCTTTTTGCAGATCTATACTGAGATGTACTCGCCGCCCAATGGGTATTTTGTCCAGGAGGGCGAGGATGGCGTGGGCCACGCCACTGAGTGGAAGTCAGAGGAGGAGACCGAGGAGGAGAGCGAGGACTACAGCAGCGGGGAGGAGGTCGAGTCACCTCCCCGTGATGAGCGGTGGTCCAAGAAGAAGCACGACCCAGGGGCTGCGCGCCCTCGGACGGGTCCCTCAGGCTCCCGAACGCCCAAGCGCGCTCGCACGGCCACTCCTAACCCCTCTGATAAGGTGCCCAAGCAGCCCAAGGTTACCACCACCAAGCCCCGGAAGGCCCTGCCCAGGATTAAGGTGGATGTTCCCATCGCCTCCACGTAAGTATCATCCGGTTTTGTTTCTTTCTGTCCTTTGGAGGTCGACCGTATCTTTCGTCGACTCATCTTCGAGGGATCCCTTCAGCGCCGCTGCTTCCATGACCTCAATGGACATTGACAAGGATCGGGACGACGAGGAGATCGCAGATGCCGCGACATCCCGCGCAGGTGTGGGTTATAGATCGTGTCTTGTTTTTCTTTCGTCGGTTGGGGGTGATGGTCGACTGAACTTTGCTATTGTTTGTCCTGAAGTGTCGCGCCACGTCATAGAGCTCCCAGATGACGATGATGATGTTGATGAGGAGCGCTTGGGAGGAGATCGACGACGCACAGGGAAGAAGGGCCGGAAGGCGCTTTCTGGCTCGGAGGCCCAACAACTGGAAGATGCGGCCCCACTACAAGAAATATGTCAACTTATGACCTTCTGTCAGTGACCCTGGGAGAATTGGTCATAAATCTATGACCATTTGAGACCAATTGGTCAAAAGCTGTTCGGGGGGCTCCAAACCCTAAACTATAACGACCATTTTGGTCAAAAAGGTCATATTTCCTTACACGAAATGGTCATAAAGCAAACAACACTGGTTCACTTCCTTATTTCTTGCTTATCATGACCAATATATATGGTCATAACCTTGTAAGTTGTGGTGGATTGCTATGACTAGGCGCCACCTCATCAGTTTTGCCTATGTGTCATGTCCATGTGGTAGTTTTTGCCCTAGGTTGTGAAGCAACCTATATTTCTGTCATTCCCAAAAATCCCCAAAAAATCGCATAAATTCTTTGGGTCATATCTTCGTCAAATATGCAAAAAAACCTTCCTTGCCTAGTTCAAACATAATTCAAAAATATTCATTTTCCTATTCTGTTCAAAAAACACTTTGTGAAGAAAGTACCACTTTGGCATGTCCAAATGTTATCCATTTTCTACAGTGCTTTCCTATGCCCAAATATCTATCCTCCACCAAACTCCAGCTCAATCCATTCATTATTTTGAGCCCAGCTTCAACATTCGTATTTATGACCAGTGTGGTACTTTGCAAAGCAAGTACCACCTAGACTCCTCATTTTGAGCTGAAAATTTGTGAAGACGGTCTTCTTAGTAACTGATCATCCTTAACCAAAACTCACGCCCATTAGCCATGTGCATTTCCCGTACCGCTAATCAAACACTTGGCTGCTAATTCATGTTTGAGCAGTCATCGGTCTCCTCGTGAGAATCTTATGTTGTAATTTTCTTACTAGCACCTACCTGGGGAGTGCCCAACCCACTAGACATGCATAGGCCTCCCAGAACACATGGCAACACCACAATCAAGCGGTGACCACGCGGCGAGCATGCGAGTTTACGCGCTCTAGAGTTGGGGCCCTCGACCACCGCCCAAACCTCAACGTATCGCCACCAAACCATGTATTTATGATTAAATAGGTACTTATGTAACTAGAAATTATTTTTGGAAAAAATAAATAGCAAACTATGAGGCAGCTGCAGTTCAAATTTGACCCGCTTCCAACTGAATCAGTGGAAATTTGTCTTTTTCACGAGAGGTGGATCAAAACTTTTTACACCCAACCATTTTGTCAATTGTGCATTAAATATGTCCTAGTATTTTAGGAAATTGATTTGGTCCAATTTTGCAACAATTATTTGGGAGGTCCTTCACAAAAAAAACTCCTTTTGGGCACTCGAAAAATGGAAAATGAATTTTTCGTCCAAAGAAAAAAAACTCCTTAGGGAACATTGTTTGCCATTCCAAGATGCACCCTTGTGCACAATTTGAGATCATTTGAACAAACTATGCCATGAATGTGGCCATAGGATTGATCATTTGGCTTGAAAGCCATGAATCTTCACGCATGATAGCTCATTTCTGAGAACACTTTTTAAAAAGATTGCCGTATTACAAGTTTATTATTTTTCCAGGTAACTTGGTCATATATAATGACACAATGCGAAGGTCTTCGAATTGTCTGAATTTTTTTGAATTTTTTATGCCCATTTCAAAATGCGGTCAAAACAACGGTGTCGGTGTACTAAGATAGGGGTACCTTAGTACCCCAACTTGTGCACGGGCAGTAGCAGCTCCCCGCGGCAGGGTCTACCACGTGCTTGCCGGAAACCTCTCTTGTCCTTATTAAGCCATTCAAAAACAAAGTATACAAGACAGAAGATCAAGACCCCGGCAAGTGGAGCTTGCAGGGAAGGCCGTCCCAGACTCAAGACTAACACATTAACTCAAGCCCCTGGCAAGGGGAGCTTGCCAGGAAGACCCGAAGACTGCATTTCAGAAGACACGCCTCGGCTCACCCTGCGCCCCGGCAAAACCCGGGGAGCGACAAGCTTCCCGGCCCGACAAGATCAAGACCCCGGCAAGGTGCTTGCCGGGGGAAGCTTGCACTGTGTGCCCACGCTCCAGCTCATCGGCCCACGCGTCGCCCTGGGACCCTTCCAGGGACGCGTGGCGGATGGCTGTGCAGCCTGGGGGACACGGTGGCACTCCACGGTGACGATGCTACCGCCGTGGCGAACGGAGACGCAAGGGCGGGCGCTTTTGGGGTCGACGGTGACGGGCATTTTATGCTCTTGTCCCCCACTGTCAAAGTAGGTGATGACCACTGTTCATCCACTGTTCACGCACTGTTCCCGCACTGTTACAACTACCACCAAAGTTACATTCTTGCCCCTTCTCCTACGTTGACACCTGTCGGTGACCCCTTGGGCTATAAAAGGAGGCCCATGCACAACGTAGAAAGGGTTCGAAATCTTGATAGCCCTCTGGCATGGTGTAGCTAATTCTTCAAGCTCCCGAGCTCTCAAATTCAATACAAACCAAGCAGGAGTAGGGTTTTACGCGTCCGTCGCGGCCCGAACCTAGGTAAACTGCCCGCGTGTGTTCTACGATCTGCTCTTTGTGCTCCCTCCGCTCCCTTACCGCACGAACAAGGGGCTCCGGTCCCATAGGTGCTCGTGGTGGACAGTTTCCCCCGACATCTTTGGCGCGCCAGGTAGGGGGCGTCGAGGTTGTGCGAACCTGATCCGGCGCTCACGCGGGCGCAATCTTCATCAACCTCTCCAGCTTCATCAACTTCATCAGCAACAGCATGGCCCCGAAGAAGAAAGCTTCGGAGGTCGCAGGCCCGTCTGCGTCTGTTCCACCGCCACCAGAACCAACGGTGGGTGGAGGAGACGCCGGCGGAAGGGTGGTCGCCGGCGAGGAAACTCACGGCGCCGCCAAATCCAAGGACAAGACGGACGACCGAGCCTCGGTCTCCGTGGACGCGCCACGTCCATCTCAGCAGACGACAACCCAGCAGCGCCGTGGTACGGGAGGTACCATCCGCTTGCTGGGGCAAGGACAAACTGGAGGTTCGCGGGAGGCTCCGGGCCACCGGGCTGGCACGAGCAAAGTGCGGTCGCCGGGGCGGGAAACTGCTCCTTCTAACCCTGTTAGGAGTCCGAGCATATCCCGCTCCTCGCACCGCTCGCCCCCGCTCCCCTCCTCTCCAGCAGAAGCACTCGCAAGAGCGCAACTGCTTCTTGACTTCCCTCCAGCGGCAGACAAAGCCGAAGACTGGAGGGCGACAATCCAGAGTCTCATCGCCTTCGCCAACAACGACACGCCGCAGCAGCCGGCGACATCGCGGCCGCGGCAAGTCGAGAAGACGAAGGCCGATGGCGACAAGACCGCCGGGGGTGCAACAACCGTGCACTCCCCGCCGCGGAAGCAGAAGACGCCTCCCCGCCGGATTAACGTCGACGATGACTCCACGGCGTCGTCGGATCCGCGGGCTCGTCGGGACCAGCGCCAAGTCCTTGACGACCGGCGACAAGAAGATGCTCGGACTACAATCGAGCGCCGCCGAGAAGCCCGGCGACAATCTGATCAGCGAGCTGGGACCGCTGTCGATACGCACGCGCCCGGTAAGCCAGGCGACTTGCCGTACGCGGCAGATTGCCCTGTGTTCACCCGCGAGCTGCGGTGCGTCCAGTGGCCCAGCATGAAGAACTTCAAGCCCGACGTACCGGAGAAGTACGACGGCAAGACGCACCCCTCGGAGTTTCTCAGCATCTACACCATTGCGGTGCAGGCTGCCGGGGGGCGCGACGAGAAGATACTGGCGAACTACTTCCCGCTGGTGCTTAAGCCGAACGTTCGTTCGGGGCTTATGCACTTGCCGGAAGGCTCCATTTCTTCATGGGCAGATCTTTGCCATCAGTTTGTTGGCGCCTTCACGGGCGGCCACAAACCCCACGGCCAGGAGAGTGATCTCCACATCTTGGCCCAGAAGGAAGGAGAACCCCTGCGCAAGTACATCCAACGGTTCAGCCGCGTGCAGCACAACATCCCCGACGTCCACCCTGCCGCGGTTATCAGCGCGTTCCACCAGAACGTGCGTAACCGCCGCATGCATGAAGAAATGGCCATGACCAAAATACGGGATGTCAGCGAGCTCTACGCTCTAGCTGATAAGTGCGCGCGCGCCGAAGAGGGGAGGAGACTCCCCGGGGAGGATGCTGGCGCAGGGGGAAGCGACAGCGAGGATGCCGCCCCGGCAAAGAAGAGCCGGCGGCGGAATAACAGAAGAAAGAAGAACAAGGAAGTGCTGGTCGTCGAGAAGTCCGGCAAGGAGGCTCCCGCCAAGCAAGTACAGGCTGGCGGCTCCTGCAAGGAGCCTGCCCCTGTAGCGGCAGCCGACAAGCAAGACGGCTCCGACAAGCAATATTGCAAGGTCCACCGCACCAAGGGCCACGACCTCTCCAACTGCAAACGCGTCGAGTACCTCGTCGAGCAGCAGAAAGCTGAGTACGAGCGGCGCGACAAGGAGAAGGCCCAACGTGGCGGAGGAGAGCCCAGCAAGAAGCGGCCATTCAATGGCCGGGGAGGACGCCGCGGCAAGGCCAAGCAGCGGCAAGGTGATCGACCTCCCCGGGGCCGCGACAAGGATGAAGACGATGACGATGACATGGAGGAAGGTGATGACAGCGAGCAGGAGTTCCAGAAGGCCACAGAAGTCCTGTGTGTTGACGGAGGCGCCTCTCTGCATACTTCCCACCGCCAACTCAAGCAGTGGGTGCGGGAAGTAAATGCAGCTGAGCCGCCCGTTGAGTCACGCAGGCTCCTCAAATGGTCCAGCACGCCCATCATTTTTGATCTTGAGGATCACCCTGACCACACCACTGCGGTCGGGTGCTTGCCGATGTTGGTCTCACCAACTATCCGCAACCTCAAGGTCACCAAAATGTTGGTTGACGGCGGGGCTGGCCTAAACTTGATCTCCTCTGCTGTGATCAAGAAACTCCAAATCCCAGATGGCGAGCTCGAAGAGACCGGTTCGTTCCAAGGAATAAACCCGGGGAGGAGCAAGCCCAAGGGGAAGATAACTCTGCCAGTGACCTTTGGCGGGGAGCTCAACTTCAGGACGGAGAGGATAACCTTTGATGTTGCTGATATCCCATTGCCATACAATGGGATACTTGGACGTCCTGCCCTCGCCAAGTTCATGGCAGCTTCCCACTACGCCTACAATGTACTCAAGATGCCGGGGCCGATAAGCGTCATCTCTGTCCATGGCGACAAGAAGGACGCGCTTATCTGCGCCGACAAGATCTACCGGGATGCAGCAGCCGTGGCGGAGAGCAACACACTTGCCGCTGAAGCTCCCGGGGGGAAGAAGACCAAGACCAAGTCCGGCAAGTGCTCTGGGACCCACTCCGGCAACCGCACCTCTTCGGAGTGCTGCGCTGCCGTCGAGGACGTTCCATCGAGCTCCACCGGCAAGTGCAAGAAGGGGATGGCCGCTCCACCGGCAACCAAGAGGGTGTCCGCCAAGGAGGACGGCACTGGTGGTACCTTCACCATCAGTGCAACACTTGACAGCAAATAGGAAAGCGCGCTTGTTGCCTTCCTGCGGGCGAATGTCGATGTGTTTGCATGGCAACCATCTGACATCCCCGGTGTTCCCAGGAAGGTAATTGAGCACAAGCTTGCTGTTTGTCCTCATGCGTGGCCCGTCAAGCAGAAGGTCAGAAAGGAAGCCGTGGAGCGCCAAGAATTCATTGCCGAAGAGATCAAAAAGCTAGAAGAAGCAGGCCTAGTTAGAGGCGTGATCCATCCGACGTGGTTAGCAAATCCAGTTGTCGTGCGTAAGGCCAACGAGAAGTGGAGACTGTGTATAGACTTCACCGATGTGAATAAAGCATGTCCCAAGGATCCATTTCCCTTGCCGCGCATTGACCAGATTGTTGACTCCACTGCTGGATGTGAGCTGCTTTCCTTCCTTGATGCATATTCAGGCTACCACCAGATTTTCATGGCCAAGGAAGATGAAGAGAAGACTGCGTTTATCACTCCATGCGGCACATATTGCTTCATACGCATGCCCTTTGGATTAAAGAATGCAGGCTCCACATTTTCAAGGGTAGTATACACTGCTTTTCAGCCACAGATCCACAGAAATGTAGAAGCCTACATGGATGACATAGTGGTCAAGAGCAAGAGCAAAGATACACTGATCCAAGATTTGGAAGAGACATTTGAGAACCTGCGCAAGATCCAGCTTAAGTTGAACCCCGAGAAGTGCGTCTTTGGAGTCCCCTCCGGCAAGCTTCTCGAGTTCTTTGTGTCCCAGAGGGGGATTGAAGCCAATCCCGACAAGATTAAAGCCATCGAGCAGATCGAAGCCCCGAAGCGCGTCAAGGACGTAAGGAGGCTTGCAGGTTGTGTGGCTGCCCTCAGTAGGTTCATTTCAAAGTCTGCAGAACGCGCCCTTCCTTTCTTCAAAATCTTGAAGAAGGCAGGTCCTATGAAATGGACTCCGGAAGCGGAGGCAGCGCTGCAAGGCTTGAAAGCATACCTAACCTCCACTCCAATACTTGTCGCACCTAAACCACAAGAGAAGTTGCTATTATATCTAGCAGCAACCAATCAAGTGGTTAGTGCTGCGTTAGTAGCCGAGAGGGAGGCCAACGAGGAGCCTACACCACCGGCAAGCGAATCCAGCGACAAGCAGGGGGTTGCTCCGACAAGCTCTGGCCCCGACAAGGACAACTCAGCGCAGGAACAAGGTCAGGTGCGGAAAAAGATGGTGCAGCGCCCAGTGTATTTTGTGAGTTCCCTCTTGCAGGGGGGCTAGATCAAGATACTCTGGGGTGCAAAAGTTGCTTTTCGGTCTCCTCATGGCCTCGAGAAAGCTGCGCCATTACTTCCAAGCAAATGAGATAACAGTGGTCACTCGCTTTCGGTTGAAGAGGATATTGCACAATCCAGAAGCAACGGGCAGGATTGTCGAGTGGGCACTGGAGCTGTCAAGCTTTGGCCTCAAGTTTGAGAGTACTTCAACTATACAGAGCCGAGCTTTGGCAGAATTTATAGCCGAATGGACCCCAACGCCCGATGAAGAAGTTCCAGAAACAAGCGCTCCCGTACAAGAAGCGACAAGTGAATGGGTAATGTACTTTGACGGTGCCTTCTCGCTGCAAGGCGCCGGTGCCGGCGTGGTACTCATCGCGCCCACCGGAGAGCACCTCAAGTACGTTATCCAGATGCACTTTCCCAGGGAGCAAGCGACAAACAATACTGCTGAGTATGAAGGCTTGCTCGCCGGCCTCAGGATTGCGGCCGAACTTGGGATCAAGAAGTTGATTATGCGGGGAGACTCTCAATTGGTGGTCCGACAAGTGAACAAGAGTTATCAGAGCCCCTTGATGGAAGCTTATGTAGATGAGGTGAGGAAGCTTGAAGAGCACTTCGAAGGTCTGCAAATGGAGCACGTCCCGAGAGCTCAGAATGATATCGCAGATGGCCTTTCAAAGTGTGCTGCAATGAAGTTACCTGTGGAACCAGGGACCTTCCTGCTCAAGCTGACTCAGCCATCCGTTACACCATCTATTGGGCAGCATAAGAAGAGAAAGTTGGTCTCCGACGACTACTTGCCGGCGGATCTCCCTGAGGCCGCCGCCAAGGTCCCCAGGATCAACGATCAGAACGCTGAGGAACAGTTTGCTCCTGCAGATCCAAGGGTCTGTACAGTTGTAGGAAACGTTCCCGACAAGTCTTGCTCCGGCGAGCTTGCCGGGGGACCATCAGCTCCGGCAGAACCAGAGGTTCTTGCCGTAGAAGCTGGGGTTCCCGCAGCGGCCCTCATGCCTTTAGTCCTTGCCGTCGAGCCACGCGCTCCGGCATGGGCACAGCAGATTGTCTGTTTTCTACAAACTGGAGAACTTCCCGACGACCCAGAAGAAATAGAGAAGATAACCAGGCAGTCAAGTATGTACCAGTTCGTGGATAATGAGCTGTACAGAAGAAGACTCAATGGTGTCAGGTTGAAGTGCATTTCCAGAGAAGATGGACAGAAGCTATTGGCAGAGATACACGGAGGCATATGTGGCCACCACATAGGCGCAAGGGCA
Organism: Secale cereale; assembly: GCA_902687465.1. Lineage (NCBI taxonomy): Eukaryota > Viridiplantae > Streptophyta > Magnoliopsida > Poales > Poaceae > Secale > Secale cereale. The sequence continues at coordinate 850,981,348 of LR738714.1, read as the reverse complement.
CTTGCCGGAAAGGCATTCCGGCAAGGGTTCTTTTGGCAAGAAGCCCTCCAAGATGCAACTGCACAGGTAACCAAGTGTGAAGCGTGCCAGTTCCATGCCAAGCAAATTCATCAGCCAGCTCAGGCTCTCCAGACGATCCCTTTGTCCTGGCCCTTCTCGGTCTGGGGGCTCGATATCCTCGGCCCTTTCCCCCGTGCTGTCGGAGGCTTTGAGTACTTGTACGTTGCAATCGACAAGTTCACAAAGTGGCCAGAAGTGGAACCAGTGAGAAAGGTGACAGCACAGTCAGCAGTCAGGTTCTTCAGGTCAATTGTTTGTCGTTTCGGAATCCCTAACAGGATCATCACCGACAACAGCACACAGTTCACTAGTCGCACCTTCATGCAGTACGTCCAAGACCTTGGCGCCAAGGTCTGCTTCGCTTCTGTTGCTCACCCGAGGAGCAATGGTCAAGCGGAGAGGGCCAATGCTGAAGTGCTGCATGGACTCAAGACAAGAACCTTCGACAGGCTGCACAAGTGCGGAAGAAACTGGATAGAGGAGTTGCCGGCGGCTCTTTGGTCAATCAGGACGACACCAAGTCGAGCCACCGGACAGACACCCTTTGCTCTTGTCTATGGAGCAGAGGCAGTTCTCCCCACGGAACTCGTTTACGGATCTCCTCGAGTGCTCGCTTATGATGAGCTCGAGCAAGAGCAACTGCGACAAGATGATGCATTGCTCCTCGAGGAGGAACGTCTCCAGGCTGCTGTACGAGCTGCTCGATACCAGCAAGCCTTGCGTCGCTACCATAGCCGCAAGGTCAAGGCCAGGAGTCTCGAGGAAGGCGACCTTGTTCTTCGGCGTGTTCAGTCCGCCAAGAATTCCAACAAGTTGACGCCGAGGTGGGAAGGCCCTTATCGGGTGAGACAAGTCACAAGGCCCGGCGCTGTCCGCCTTGAGACCGAAGAAGGCTTACCGGTGAGCAACTCCTGGAACATAGAGCATCTTCGCAAGTTTCACCCATAAGGCGCGGTTGCCGCGATCCGCTCCGGCAACCACCTTTTGTACAAGTTTTGCCGCCGTTGCATGTAATCCTTTGTACAAAGCCGGGCGCAGATCCCGTGCATCAGTAAAGCTTTTGTGTTTCGCACTATTTGCCTTTTCCATGCTTTTCGTTGTTATTTGCATGCATTGTTTGGCATCTTGTGCAACACACTTATCCGGTAAGCATTAGCACGCTGGGAGGCCCTATACTTGTTTTTCCCTCCTCTTTTTCTTTTCCTCTTAAGCAGAAGGAATGTTCCTCGCGCACAAGTTTGCCGGGGGGGGGGGGGGGGGGGGG
>LR738714.1:850965583-850979913 GCA_902687465.1 Secale cereale | reverse complement strand
GGAGGAGGTGAAGGACGAACCAAGTGAACCAAGTGCTGTTCAAGAAAGAGAAGCTTGCCGGAGAACGAACATATTATTAAAGCTAAGTTACCAGAATTTGATCATATTCAAATTTTTAAATTTTAGTTGTCTTCCTTGAACAACCACACTTTGTATGGAAAACCTGTGCGCGGAGGAACCTACCCGTGGCTAGCCGCACCCTTACCTTGTTTTCGAGTACGCTCAACGATTTAAGTGAGCTGCGACAAGTGTCGCGCCCTTGCTTCGTTTTCGAGTTCGCTCAGCAAGCTAAGTGCGTTGCGACTAGCTGCGGCTAGGTTGCTTGCCGGTGAGGACCTTTGCCAGCAGGCTGCTCAGAGTTCAGTACTCAGCGCTCGCGGCAAGGGCCCCTTGCCGGCAAATCCCCTAAAAGCGTAAGGTTAAAAGCATACAAAGTAAAGGACCAAAGCAAGGAAGATAACATTGCATCAATTGCCCAGAAATAACATAATATATTACAGGGATAACTTGTCGCAATGGCTAATAGGTTCATGTTCATGACATACTTTGCAGCAACAAAGGAAATAAAAAGAGGGAGGCCTAATCTACGCGATCGCCTTCACGCCTGGAGATCTTGTTCACCTTGGCGATGATGTGGGCGACCTGCGCCTTCAGTGCCTCCTGATCTGCATCGGCCGGCAAGCTGCGGAGGACGTTGACAAGATTTACACCAGGGTTGCGGTAGACAATCTTGGTCAAGACGCGCTCCAAAGTACCCGCGCAGAGCTGTCGCGACTCCTCGGCCAGCTGCGCGGGAAGCTTCTCCTGCAGCCGTGCAAGCGCCGGCGCGATCCCCCTGAAGAAAAGACTGAGCTTTGCGCTGTGGGGGAGATTTGGATCCGGAGAATATATGAGGTGCACCACCCTCAGCGCCATCAGCTCCTTATCGATGTTGGAAGCAGAAGCCACCAGATCTTCAGTCCATATCTCGACGGTCCGGCGGAAGTTGTTGGCTGAGGTGGCGGCGCTCTCCACCAGGCCTTGTTCCTTGCGGACCTCCTCCTTCAGCTTGGTCTCGCGGTCCCGGGCGGCGTCCAGCGAGCTGGTCAGCGTGGAGACCTTCAACTCCAGATCAGCAATTGAGTCCTTGGCGGCCTTGAGCTCGTCGCCCTGCTTGGAGAGGCGTACCTGGAGTTCTGAGTTGGTATGGGCGTCCTTCTCGCGCTCTATGTTGAGCGCGGTGACCCTCTCCGTGCTCGCCTTCAGGAACTCCTCCAGCTGCGCCACCTTAGCCTCAAGGTCTTTCTTGGCGGTCTCCGCGGTGGCTGCGGCGGCCTTTGCTTCCTTCAGCTCTCCGCCAAGGGCCTGCTCCCGGGCGGTAAGGTCTTCCTCGTGGGCGTCGAGGTCGACCTTCCGCTGGGTGAGCTCTCCTTCTCGCCGGGACAGCTCTTTGCCGACCAGCCGCTGCTGCTCCTCGGCCTCAGCCTTCTCCAGGAGGAACTCCTGCTGCTCTCCGGCAAGCCTCTCGCGCTCCTCCGCCAAGTCGCGGAGGGCCGCCTGGTTGGCGGCGCGGAGTTCAGCAGCGCGCTTCTCCAACTCTGCTGCAGCCTTGGCGGTGAGGACTTCCCGAGATTCCAGTTTCGCCTGTCTGGCCCGGTAAAGGGCCAGGAGCCGGTGAAGCAGCTTCTCCTCCTCGGGTTCGTCGCTCCCGCCAGGTGCTTCGACGATCTTCAACCCCGCGGAGGCGAGGACCTCTCCATCAAAGGCCTCTCCCTCCTCGGGGGCTCGCGACGAAGACCCCCACAGCACTTGTATGAATACGCCGTTGGGGGCCTCAAGATAGAAACCCGACTGCTCCTTGCCGGCGGAGGGATTGGCGGCCGGCGCAGCACTAGACGCTCCTGCCGCCTTCGGGCCGGCAGTGTGGCCGCCGTCCCCCTCCCCGGCCGCTGCGTCCGCAGTCGGGGCAGTCTCCTCAGCGACGGGCTCGTCGGCTCCTGCCATGTCTTCGACGACAGTGGCATTGCCGGCGTCGCCTTGCGCGCCCTCCTCCTCGTTGGTGACCTCCATCTCCATCTGCTCCGGGGGAGGAGGATCTAGCAGAAGAAGAAGAAAAGAAAAAGATCAAGCAAATATCCAAAAAAGACAAGTCCAAGAAGACAAGGCTACAAGACTTACCTTCGCGGACTTCCTCGACGACTAGCTCCCTCGCCGGGGAGTTCACCCTTGGCGGGGTAGCCACCCTCGTCGGGCTACTCGCCCTCGGCGGGGTACTCGCCCTTGGCGGAGTACCCGTCCTTGGCGGGGCGTTTTCCCTCGCCGGGGAGCCCGTCCTTGGCGGGGAGGGTGGAATCTGCTGCTCCTCGGGAGTGGCCTCCGGTTGCCCCTGCGGCTGCGGCTCCACCTCTGCACAAGACAAGGAAGACAAACAGAGCAACAAGATGATTAGTACAAGTAAAAACCTCAAGCGCGCCCGATGAGCGGAAAATTCAAGACCAGACTTACGCTGGGGGCTGCGCTGGGGGCTGCTCCTCGGAGCAGCAGTTGGGTCCGGCAAGTTCGTCGCCGGCGCGTCCCCTGTCGCCGCGACGGGCGAGTCGTCCTCGACCACTACCACGGGAACCTTGGCCTTCTTCGCCACCCGCTGGGCCAGGGTCCTGAAATAAAAGCAAGAAGCAAGATCAGAATCGTCAAAGAAAGAATCAAGACTGGATCAAAGAAGTCACAAATTGCAAACACTTACTCCTCTTCCTCGTCGTCGTCGCAGAGGGCGGAGAAGTCGAACTCCACCTGAGGCGCTTCCGCGCGAGGAGCAGGAGGAGAAGGATCCCTCGGGCGCTTGGCGGTCCCCGGGGCTGGGGGCTGCGAAGACCCAGCTTCTGTTGACGCCGAGGCCCGGGGAGCAGGCGGAGCAGCCGCTCCGCTCTGGGAGGATCCCCCTCCACTTGGCGCTGGTGCGCGGGGCGCCTCCGTCGCAGTTTGGCTCGCTCTGGTGACACGCGTCGCCCGGCGAGCAGGCTGTTGTCGGGGCGCCTGCGTCCCCGTCGCCGTAGCAACCTTGTGGAGGCGCTTCAGCGGTGTTCGCTTGGGACTCGCCCGTGGCGGAGAGTTCTCCGAGGACGAGGAGACCTCGTCGTCGAGCCCCAGAGATCCACCAGAATCCTCGTCGGCTCCGGCGTCCTCCTCCTCCTCGGCGGGCTCGCTAGGCCCGGCACCTTGCCCTGCGGCCCTGCTCTCTCCGGCGGCTCCGCTCCCTCTAGCACCTCTGCTCCCTCCGGCAGCCTCGCCCCTTGCCACGGCCTCACTCACAATCCCGGGGATCCCAGCATGCCTCAGAGAAGGGACCCCGGCGAGCTCGTCGGGCGGGAGCTTGAGCAGTCTGCGGATCTCTGCCTCCTCCGCTTGGCACGATGCGTCATCAGCCTCTGCCTCCTCAACAGTGAATCCGAAGTCTCCTGCTGCTGCGGCTGCGGCGGCCTCTTCCATCCGGGAAGCAATATAGGCCAAATCCCGCTCCGTGGTGTCCCGAGTGAGACCCTTGATCTCCTCGGAGTTCTTCGGCACCTCCACCAAGTTATCAAAGAAGCTCATGATGACATCCGGCTTGGGCACTATCCAAGTGGGGTCGACGCCATGAGAGTCACACGCAGGCATCATTGCGCGCAATGCGTCCCGGGCGGTGCTGTTGCATAGTGGTACTACTCCCCGGGGAGGTCTAAACCACTCCGGGTGAGCCGGGTCGTGCTTGAAAAGCTCCCGGAGCATCCCCTTCAGCTCCAGCGCCGTGAAGTTGTAGTTCAGCCCCGGGCGCAACCTCATTATGTCCGCCGCATTGCCAAACTCCCATGCTGGCCTTTTCCTCTCTTGTAGAGGGGCGATGCGGCGGCGGAGGAAATCTGCTCCTACCTCTTCGATGGTCAACTTGGCTACCCGGAGACGAAGTATCCTGACAAGGGCAGCGTTGAGCTTGACATCGTCCGGGGCCAACTCGCTCCAGTCCCTGCCGCGCACTATGGCTGTTGTGCGCGGCGCGGTGAAAGGCTCCGGCTGTTCCTCAACTATCCAACACCAATCTGCGCGCCACTCCTCCCACTTGCCGCGGAGCTCTCCTTTCAGATATGACTCCTTCTTGTTCAAGCGGAAGACCCAAGAGATACCTCCGGAGAGGGGAGCGCCGGCCTCTGCTCTAGGCATGAAGAAATGCCGAAAGAGCGCTACGTTTGGATAGATCCCTATATAGTTTTCGCACAGATGTGCGAAAACCGCCATCGTAAGGATGGCGTTGGGGGTGAAGTCTAAAAGATGGAGGTTGTACGTGTTCATGACGTCGCAGAAAAACTCAGAAAATGGAGGACACAGGCCGCAGTGGAAGAAGACAGCAAAGAAGAAATACCCGCTGGGGTACAGATCTCTGGCGGCGGCCGGGTAGACTCTGGTGCGGGGATGCGCCTTGGTCTCCTTGGCCCAGAACAGATAGTACTTGTTCTAGAGCTCCCTCGCGCTGAGCCTCGGCGCGAAGACGACGTTCCTCTTCCGCAGGGCGACAAGCTTTGCCGCCTGCTCGGATTTCTCCCTCTTGGTCTTCTCCGCTTTCGCCTTCTCGGCCTTCGGAGCCATGGTGGAGGCGGCGGAGGAAGGGGGCGAGAAGCTCGACGGCGCCGTGGATGCGGAAGAGGGCGGAGGAGATGAGTAGGCGGAGCGCAGAGGGGGATTTCTGGAGGTGGAAGAAGCAATGAAGACGAAGTAAGGTAACGGCCCCTGCTTCCTCTGCTTTTAAGGGGGGAAGTGGGGGACGCTCCGCATTTCCCATTAAAGAACGTGGCCACGATCCCTCCCACGACGCCGCAATCGGCGCGTGCCGTTAGGGAGGGACGCAGCGGATGCGGAAGGGGAATTACGGCTCGCCGTGGGCCGCGCGTGCCCGTGCACTGTTTTGGGCCTGGCCCAACAGCGCTCGGCACCGTGTGTGGCCCAGGCCCGGGGGCTCCTGTCGGTGTACTAAGATAGGGGTACCTTAGTACCCCAACTTGTGCACGGGCAGTAGCAGCTCCCCGCGGGAGGGTCTACCACGTGCTTGCCGGAAACCTCTCTTGTCCTTATTAAGCCATTCAAAAACAAAGTATACAAGACAGAAGATCAAGACCCCGGCAAGTGGAGCTTGCCGGGAAGGCCGTCCCAGGCTCAAGACTAACACATTAACTCAAGCCCCTGGCAAGGGGAGCTTGCCAGGAAGACCCGAAGACTGCATTTCAGAAGACACGCCTCGGCGCACCCTGCGCCCCGGCAAAACCCGGGGAGCGACAAGCTTCCCGGCCCGACAAGATCAAGACCCCGGCAACGTGCTTGCCGGGGGAAGCCTGCACTGTGTGCCCACGCTCCAGCTCATCGGCCCACGCGTCGCCCTGGGACCCTTCCAGGGACGCGTGGCGGATGGCTGTGCAGCCTGGGGGACACGGTGGCACTCCACGGTGACGATGCTACCGCCGTGGCGAACGGAGACGCAAGGGCGGGCGCTTTTTGGGTCGACGGTGACGGGCATTTAATGCTCTTGTCCCCCACTATCAAAGTAGGTGATGACCACTGTTCATCCACTGTTCACGCACTGTTCCCGCACTGTTACAACTACCACCAAAGTTACATTCTTGCCCCTTCTCCTACGTTGACACCTGTCGGTGACCCCTTGGGATATAAAAGGAGGCCCATGCACAACGTAGAAAGGGTTCGAAACCTTGATAGCCCTCTGGCACGGTGTAGCTAATTCTTCAAGCTCCCGAGCTCTCAAATTCAATACAAACCAAGCAGGAGTAGGGTTTTACGCGTCCGTCGCGGCCCGAACCTGGGTAAACTGCCCGCGTGTGTTCTACGATCTGCTCTTTGTGCTCCCTCCGCTCCCTTACCGCACGAACAAGGGGCTCCGGTCCCATAGGTGCTCGTGGTGGACAGTTTCCCCCGACAAACGGGAATGACCGTTCCTAGCTAGTGGTTGAACCTTGGTATTTTTTGGTGTTTCTCTGATTAAATAGATACTTATGTACCTAGAAATGATTTTTGTACAACATAAAGAGAAAACTACAAGGTAGCTATAGTTCAAATTTGACCCGCTTCCAACTGAATCGGCGGAAAATTGTCTTTTTCACCAGAGGTGGATCAAAATTTTTTACACCCAACCATTTTGTCAATTGTGCATTAAATATGGACTAGTATTTTATAAAAATGATTTGGTCCAATTTTGCAACAATTGTTTGGGAGGTCCTTCGCAAAAAAACCTCCTTTTGGGCACTCGAAAAATAGAAAATGAATTTTTCGTCGAAAGAAAATGAAAACTCCCTTAGGCAACATTGTTTGCCATTCCAAGATGCACCCTTGTGGACAATATGAGATCATTTGAACAAACTATGCCATGAATGTGGCCATAGGATTGATCATTTGGCTTGAAAGCCATGAATCTTCACGCATGATAGCTCATTTTTGAGTACACTTTTTTTAAAAGAATTGCCGTATTACAAGTTTATTATTTTTCCTGGTAACATGGTCATATATAATGACACAATGCGAAGGTTTTCCAATTTTTTGATTTTTTTTTGAATTTTTTATGCACGTTTCAAAATGCGGTCAAAACGGCGGGAATGACCGTTCCTAGCTAGTGGTTGAACCTTGGTATTTGTTGGTGTTTCTCTGATTAAATAGATACATATGTACCTAGAAATGATTTTTGTAAAAAATAAAGAGCAAACTACAAGGTAGCTATAGTTCAAATTTGACCCGCTTCCAACTGAATCGGCGGAAATTTGTCTTTTTCACCAGAGGTCGATCAAAACTTTTTATACCCAACCATTTGGTCAATTGTGCATTAAATATGGCCTAGTATTTTATAAAATGGATTTGGTCCAATTTTGCAGCAATTATTTGGTAGTTCCTTCACAATAAAACCTCATTTCGGGCACTCAAAAAATGGAAAATGGTTTTTTTGTCCAAAGAAAATGAAAACTTCCTTAGGAAACATTGTTTGCCATTCCAATATGCACCCTTGTGCACAATATGAGATCATTTGAACAAACTATGCTATGAATGTGGCCATAAGATTGATCATTTGGCTTGAAAGCCATTGATCTCCACACGTGATAGCTCGTTTCTGAGAACACCTTTTTATAATAATTGTTGTATTACAAGTTTTTTATTTTTCCTGGGAACTTGGCCACATATGATGACACAATGCGAATGTTTCACAATTTTTTGATTTTTTTTTGATTTTTTTGTGCCCGTTTCAAAGTGCGGTCAAAACGGCGGGAATGACCGTTCCTAGCTAGTGGTTGAATCTTGGAATTTTATTGGTGTTCTCTGATTAAATAGATACTTATGTACCTAGAAATGATTTTTGGAAAAAATCAAGAGCAAACTAGAAGGCAGCTACAGTTCAAATTTGACCCGCTTTTTGCTGAATCGACGGAAATTTGTCTTTCTCACGAGAGGTGGATCAAAGCTTCTCACACCCAACCATTTGGTCAATTTTTCATTAAATATGTCCTAGTATTTTAGAAAATTGATTTGGTACAATTTTGCAACAAATATTTGGTAGGTCCTTCACAAAAAAGCTCATTTCGAACACTTAAAAATGAAAAAAATGATTTAAAAGAACTCATTTCTCATAACTCTTTAAAAATATTTATCTTATTTCAATTTATGATTATTCCTGAAAACAATAGTCCAATTTGCTGACACAATAAAAAGTTTTTTTTTTCAAATTTTCAGGTCATAATAAAATAGCTAACATGATTTCACACATAATTTTAGTCGATTATGACCAATTTAAATGGTCAAAATATCATACGTGTATACTGCGTTCTGACTGGTCCAGGGGCCTCTCACACGGATCATGGGTAAATCACCGTTGGATCCCCTGGATCCAACGGCCCGCACCAAACATGGATGTGTCCCCGAAACCCTAGCTCTGTCCTGTGGTCATTTTCCATCCACACCCCCCCCCCCGCCTCCTTTCTTTCCCTCGCTCTCTGCTCCTCCTCTCCCCTTCCAGATCCGGCGGAGCTCCTCTCGATCCCCTCCCCTTCCTCCCCGCCAGCCGCCGCACCCATTCTCTCTAGATCCAATCCAATCCCCCCTCGTCCACCGTCCCCTTCCTCCGCCCTCGACGTTCGCGCTCAAGGCCTCCGCCTCACCCGCCCTCGCCATTGCCTCCTCGGCGGGGTTGCCCTTCTTGGCGTCCGCCTCCGCGGCGCCGAGGGCCGCGCCACCGCGGCCAGGAGGGTCTCTCTCCGCGGGGGCGCACCCGCGAACTGCTCCACCCGCCGCTGCCGCCCCGGCGCCGGCGCTAAGGCCATCCTCGCCCACCAGGTCTGGGATCCCGCCGCGGGGTTCGTCGTCAAGGTCCACGCCGTCTCCGAGTTCTTCGTCAAGGTCCCCGCACATCCTCTCCTCACCCCCTAGATCGGAATCGGCGCCTCCCTCCGCCGCCGGCCGCCATGTCGCCATCTCTGCTCGGGGTCAGCTCTCCTCCCTCCCCCTCTCTCCTCTCTTTCTCGTTGCACGGCGCGGGTGGAGGTTGCTGAATTGACCTTGTTTTTTCGCTTGGTTCCTTCCTGCTGCAGGGGCTCACCGAGTCGCTGGCCATGACCGTGCTCTCCAAGGTCGGCGACAAGACCTTCTTCACCGCCGCGATACCCCACCCTACCTCACCTCCTCTCGCTCATGTTCCGCTGCTGTACAAGAGACGCTGGACTGCTGTCGTCCTCCGCTCCTACTGGGCTGCTGAGGTACTCCCGGATCTCGTCCATGAATCTCTTTCCCCGCTCCGGCCCTCCCCCTTGACAGATATCCTCACAATTCATTCTGCAGTACAGGTGTTCGTTCGTTCTTCCTGCTCTAGGAATCCGGTGGCCGTCCTCCTCTTCTCCACGCCATCCATGGCCACAACAGAGGTAACACTCTGATCCGGTTTGTGTGTATTCTGCTATTGTGCAGCCTGTTTGTGGGGTTGTCAGCAAGCCATGGTGTAGATTAGGATGTGCCCATTCAATCTAAATTGATGTGTTATGACTACTGGTTTCAGATCTGTTCCTCTTGTAGTCTGTCTCATGTATGATGTAATGCTTTGTGTTGGTTAGTGCTTCTTTGTTGTATTGATGATGTATGAAATTCACTCTTGTGCTAGTTGCAAGTGCGAGAATCTGAAAACTAGTGTGATGACAGTGACCGTTCAGAATGCGAGTCTCTGATGCGGGCAGGTAGAGCATGAGGGGATAAAATCCTTCTGTTTGCACACTCTAAATTAGTAGTATCATATTGTTTACTTTTTTACATCATATTTATGTACGGCAAATGTCGTCTCATCAACTATGAAGAGAATTGGTGGTGGTTAGGGTGTTCTGTTTCTAGTTTTAGGTTGGGATGAGATGCATGTTTGCATGCTTGTCCTTGATGTTGATCATCTGGTGCATTAGTATGTAGTTCTCATTGTCAGTTCTTGTTTTCTTGATTCATTTATACTATATAATTCAGATTTTATACTTTGCCAGTAGGTAGCTCATACTGCCCGCTTGCTTCTGCTTTGAATATTGTGGTCTGCATGCTTTAGTCACTGTGCCCTTAGTTCTTTTTTTGTAGGGAGCTATGCTTATCATCAGAAACTCTTGGTGATGATGGTATTTCTCTTTTGGTTCATGTGTTGCAATTATATACCACATATTTCTACACCATGTGGTGGACTTAAGTATCTTAGTGACTTCATTTGAGTGTGTATTTCTGTTAATTCTAAGCTTCTGTTGCTGTGAAATTGTACCTCACTGACCGTCTGTCTATTTATTGTGTACTTCTTGCATGATGAGGTGACTAGTGATGCGGCGCGCCAAGCAGCAGCAGGGGAAGGGGGTCTCCTACTCGAGGAGGCGGAGGAGTAGGGGCGTGCCCAACCGGAAGCCCTATCCTGCTTGTGGGGAGGGGCGGGAGGGATCTGCTCCTCTGCTTCCATTGCGATCGCGGCAGGTAGCTCCTCCATCTCCGTCCCCCTCTTCCTGTGCTCACTACTTTTGCTGCAAAGTTGACGAATATGTGATGCACTTGTCCCAAGGAATTTTAGAGGGATCTGTATGAACAAGTCATGTTTTTTATTTTATTTTATTTAGGTTGTTAGTTACCAAACAGAGAGAGAAGATGAGCTCATGCTTGGATTTTTTTCTGCCAGCACATGATTTGTATGTATGCAATCATCATCTTGCGTGTGCGAGCTGTTTTCTTGCTTGGGCATCGCGTCGATGACCAAGTGTTAGTGCCGATTTGTTGTAGTGGTGCTCATCTGGCCATTGATTTCTTGATGATAATTTGTCTACTCCACTTGTTTGTTTTTACTGAAACCTTTGTTTGCATCTTTGTAAAATACAGAGAAGAACACCATGTTTTCTGGTAAAATATTTGTTGGCTATGATATGAAATTCCATGATGTGTGTGTTGTTTCAGTTTCTGTAGCTGCAACAAAGTCCCAGTTTACTCTGTACTTGCTGCTGATGATTGCTAGCTAAATTTACAGCGGCGGTGTCCAGGAGGAGAGCAGCGGGCTGGAGCAGCCGCCGCTAGTTTTCTTACTGGTTTTTTTAAATGTCACAATTTACTATGCCGCTACCTAGTAAAAACCAACTTACTATGCCGCTACCTAGTAAAATGATTTATGTGTTTGATGCCTGGCCTATCTTACTTCGTGCTTATACATTCTGTTCTGTACCTAACTTATATTGGAAGCTGACTATTCTGTAAGATGGATCTAACCATCATTAAGTGCACAAGTTTTCAGGATAATTCGCAACTGCATTAAAATATTCTAGTGGGAGTTATACATGTTTTCTCATGATAGATTGATTTGGACTGAAACATGATTTTGCATCCCGTTTTCCGTCGACAAATATACAAGTTATACAAGTTATATCAGCAAGTTACTGTATGTGTTAGAGAAATCAGTGTTGATTTATTTGTTGTTCTTTTTTTCTAATTTTTGCATGAGAGCAAACTGGTGTAGCTAGCTGGATTATGCAGCCATGAATCAGGAAGTAGCATATTCAGTTTTGCTAATAGAAAATAAATGTATTAAAAACCTTAAAAACTGCATAATAAGTGCTTGTTCATGTTTGGTTTTCTCTAAACTTTGTTTGTATGATTGAGGGCAAATTTACCTGGTTCTTTTCCCTAAATTGTGCTTGGAACATTCGTTTTTATGATCTAAAATTGCCTTCCTGTGATGATGCAGGTGCCCGGTTTGTGCTCGCTACCGAAGGAGCTCCATGTTGAAGAAGATTGAAGACATTTGTAGAGCTACAGGGTTAACACCAGGGCACCGTATCACGTGTAGAGCTTGTAGAGCTTGTATATGTTAGAGCTTATTATGTGTAGAGCTTGTAAAGTATATGTTATTTGTACAATAGGAGCTCTGTACTGAATCTGGCTGATAATATTTGGAGTATTATGTGTGTGTTTTGTTTGTGCCAATTTAAATACTGGTTATTTATTTACTGTTAAATTGAAATATGAAGAATATGAACTTGCTAGCTGGGACCCACGTACCTGAACCTGACATCTGGGACCCATTTGACTAGTGGACCTTTTTTATTACAAAAAAACTAAAACTTTCTAGCGGAAAAGGCCACGGCCCAAAAATGAGAAGGCTTAATTGTTGGGCTTGGCCCATCTACCTAGCCAAAATTAATATGAGAAAAAACACTAATAGGTTGAATTAATGGGCTCGGCCCATGTAGAACACCGAATTGGACCGGGCTGAATGTTGTGCCACATCATCTTGCCACGCTGGATGCCTACATGGTCTGGGGAGGCTGATAGTGACCAAAACACGACAGTAGGCATATTTTGGTCATAAGCGTCTATGACCTTCTCACAGAGAAGGTCGCTAATGTCAGTTTATGACGGCCAGCTTTTGACCTTATGTTTTTGGTCACAAAAAGGTCACAAATGGAAATTTGTGACCATTCAGTGACCAATAGTGGTGGTCACAAGTTGACATATTTGTTGTAGTGCCCGAGCCACGGTCTCCTTTGCAGACCCCGTGTCGACCGTACGCCCCTCTTCGTCAGCTGGAGGGGCCGTCGGCCCGGTGCTTGCCCCAGCCGTCGACCCAGCGCCTGCTCCAGTCGTCAACCCAGTGCCTTCTCCAGCCGTCGACCCAGCATCCGCTCCAGCTGTCGACCCAACACCTGCCTCTTTGTCCGTTCTCTTCTCCTCCTACGGCCTCCCGGAGGATCCTGTGGGAGCGGCTCAAGAAGCCGTTCTCCAGGCGGGGTTCATGACGGAGAAGGCGAAGGCTGCGTACGAGGCCAGCATGGCCGCTTATGACGCTAGTTCTGCTCTTCGTGCCAACGTCCAGGTTCGTTATCTCCACTGGTTGGTTTGCTGCGCTGGAATAGTCTTTGGCTTTGAGAGAATCTTTCGCTTTGTTCATAAGATGATGTCACACCCACTGGGCGAGTTCTTGACATGTTTGCTTTCGACTTCCCTTGAACTCGAGCGAGACTGACCCTGGTCGAGTGAGAACCGATGGGGGCACGCTCAGTGCACCCACTGGGTGTAGTCCCCGAGACCGTGGTCGACTGCTGGCGGTCGGCCATGGTCTGATGATATAACTTTTCTTCCTTGCTGTTTTTTTTTTGAGCTTGGTCCGGACTGATCTCGGCCGAGTGAAACCAGTGGGGGCACGCTCAGTGCACCCACTGGGTGTAGTCCCCGAGACTGCGGTTGAGTGTTTGACTCGACTGTAGTCTTAGAATCTTGTTTTGTTGTGTTGATGCAGAAATCATGCGAGTTTGGGGCCAAATTTGCAGTCCTTGAGAAGAAGCAAATCCAGCTCAATCTCGACTTGCAGTTGGCTCGGGACCATCTGAAGGGGACGCAGGATGATGCGGCCGGTAACTGACGCTAACCATTTGTCGACTGACTTTTGATAAATGTGCCTTGTGTTTCCTCATGTTCATCTATCCAGTGACGTCTTTGGTAGGTCAACTGAAAGCAGCCTTGGAGCAGAAAGATCTCGACCTGGCGGCGGCGCAGCAGGCGGCTCAAGAGAAGGCAGAACTGGCGGCGCAGAAGCTGGCTTCTGTAGGCGCGCTCGAGGCGGAGATCATCAGGCTGAGAGGCTCACTCGACGCAGCTAATCAAGAGGTGACTCGGCTGAAGAACTCCAAGACCGTCCTGAACAACAAGTACGAGGCTCTTTTCCGGAAGAGGGTTGATCTTGAGGCCTATCTGGGCGACCTTACCAAGAAATGGTACCTTGTGCTCGAAGGTATGTCTCTTTTGGCTCGGGTTAAGCTGGATCGGGCGACCCATGTTTTGCTTGCTGACTCTACTTGCTATTTTCGGTGCAGAATTCTGTCGCAACTTTGAAGAAGAGACTGGGCGGGTCGAGCCCGGCCTGGACCCAGCCAATTCCATCGTGAAGGACGAGGTTGCCATGAACATCTTGAGGCTGGAGTCCCGCCTTACTGCGGCCACAATTTATCTGGGACGGCTGAAAGCGGTGATGGCTCGGATCGACACCGCGCTCTGGAGGGGAGTTGTGCAGGAGAACGACCTCGAGTCTCTGATGACTCGACTCAACGAGATCCCCAACCGAGTGCAGGAGTGGAAGAAGTCGTCCGCCCGGAGTGGAGCCGACGTGGCGCTGTCCTTAGTCCGCGTGCACTGCAAGGAGGTGAAGGAGAGAAGGCTCGCGGCGCTCAAGGTCGCCAACACGAAGGAGCTCCAATTCCAGTCGTTCATGGAGACTTTCCTGGAAGCCTCCACCCGCATCGCCGACGGGATCAACCTGGACGAGTTTGTCACACCCGCGAGCCCGCCTCCTCCTGAGGAATGACTTTGATACTTTAATCCAATTTGCCTCGGAATGTCGAGTGATCTTGTACTCGTTAAACTCTGGTGGGTCCGTGACCCAGGTACTCTTGCCCGAATCTTGCGGGATTTTTATCTGGATTTGACCTTTTGGTTTGCGGCTCTTTTCTGATCGCTTGAATCTTTGAGTCGACGTCCGCAGCTAAGCTTCCGAGTGAGAGGGTTGCTCTTCACTCGGAGTGGGCGTTTGAAACATAGGCGAGTCACGGGGTCACAGCTAAGCCCCCGAGTGAGATGGTTGCTCTTCATTCGGAGTGGATGTTTGAACTTGGGCGAGTCACGGGGTCGCAGCCAAGCCCCCGAGTGAGAGGGTTGCTCTTCACTCGGAGTGAATGTTTGTAACTTAGGCGATTCCATGCTACGTTGTTTTTGTGGCGGAGCTCGGAAGACAGAGCCACGTTATACTTATGACGTAGCTCGGAGGACCGCAGCTAAGCCCCCGAGTGAGAGGGTTT
>LR738714.1:850908503-850965338 GCA_902687465.1 Secale cereale | reverse complement strand
GATTCCAAGCTATGTTGTACTTGTGGCGGAGCTCGGCAGACAGAGCCACATTATAATTATGACATAGCTCGGAGGACCGCAGCTAAGCCCCCGAGTGAGAGGGTTGCTCTTCGCTCGGAGTGGGCGTTTGAAACTTAGGCGAGTCACGGGGTCGCAGCTAAGCCCCCGAGTGAGAGGGTTGCTCTTCACTCGGAGTGGATGTTTGTAACTTAGGCGATTCCAAGCTACGTTGTATTTATGGCGGAGCTCGGAAGACAGAGCCACATTATACTTATGACGTAGCTCGGAGGACCGCTGCTAAGCCACCGAGTGAAAGGGTTGATGTTCACTCGGAGTGAGCGTTTGAAACTTAGGCGAGTCGGGTTCGCAGCTAAGTACCCACTGGGGGATTTTGGAGACCAACATTTTTAGAAAGCATTAATCATTAGAGGACCATTTCTAACTTGTCTTTGAAACAAATTGGGAAATCTTTTACTACAACTCGACCGTCGAGTGTCTCAACTGTAGAAGCGGCGGAGCCGGTCCGCGTTCCACGAACGAGGTTCGTCTTTCTTCTTGGCAACATTGTAGAGGTGGTATGCTCCATTGTGCAGTACCTTGGTGATGATGATTAGACCTTCCCAGGCCGAGGCGAGCTTGTGTGAACGTGATACGTGCAAAACGTATATATAATTTCCGCTTGCTCCATGCCTTTTTTGTGTGATATTGCTATGATATTTATGCACTTCCAAACACTTTTGATCATATTTGGACTAACCTACTAATGGTTGCAAAAGTGCGCAATGTTCTTGTTTTACACTTTATTGTGTAGGAATTACTTGGAAATTGACAAAAACGCAAAAGAAGTCGTATTGGAGTAGGACTCTGACTTTCCTGAAATCTGTCTGACAACGTTTTTTAAAGATGGTCACGTTCTGTCCCGAAGACGACGTCAAACGGAAAAAGTCTAGTTGCGAAAGTTGTGGGGAATTTCGAGGCGATGCTTCTGGATATAAAATTCGTCCAAATCGGAGTCCGGACAGCCGAGTAAAGCCCGTTTTACCGAGGCCCAAAATCTGATGACGGGAATCCGAGAGTCTATATAAAGAGAGGAAACCTAGGTCACCAAGGGCCACGAATTTTCCTCCTACCAAGCCGCCGTCTTGGAGGGGAGGACCAGCACCATTGCAGCACCATCCACAAGGAAGAAGGGGGGCCAAGGAGCCGCTGCCCCCTAGGGCCGCCGCCGCCGCGCCCCCAAGGGCCGCCGCCGCCGCCTCCGTGGCTGCCGCCGGCCGTCTCCTCCTCGCGGGGCTGCACCTCTCCATCA
This sequence comes from Secale cereale, assembly GCA_902687465.1. NCBI lineage: Eukaryota > Viridiplantae > Streptophyta > Magnoliopsida > Poales > Poaceae > Secale > Secale cereale. Next base: position 850,964,029 of record LR738714.1, on the reverse strand, counting down.
ACACCATCATCAACCCCCTCCTCACCATGTCCATGCGTGAGTAGTTTCCTCCGGGGCCGAGGGCTCGTACGTGTAGCTATGTGGTTATCTCTCTCTCCCATGATGTGATCTTCGTTGTGATCATAGGCTATGTTAATCTAGGGTGATCCCATGACATTTCCCCTTCCTCTATGTATTGGATTGATGTACTCACTTGTCTTTATCTAGTATAATCCCCGAGACCAAGGTGACAGCGGTCTATTGGACATGGATTAGAAAAATATTTTCATGAGTGATTTCCTCTCTTGTGTGTTGATTGAAGATTGAGAGTCTTTTGGTGCTTGTCTTTGACTATCCTTTAGATATGTTGTGGTGATTGTGGGACTCTCTTTGGATGGCCGCGGTGACATTAGGAAATCCTTAGATTGAGAACTACAAACTTTGAGGTGTGCTTTTGTAGCCCTACATAATTCTCGTCCTCTCTTGACCACGAAGGAATGACCTCCGGGTGCGTCTTCATTGCATGTTTCATGGGAAATATCATGTGATTCGATTATGTTAATGTTGTTGGGAGTTGCCACTAGTGAAAGTATGATCCCTAGGCCTTGTTTCCACCATTGCAATACCATTTGTGCTCACGTTTACCACTTGTTTGCTTGCTGCACTTTTTATTACAGATTTATATTACTTTGCTTTGCCACTCATATCATCCATATTTTACCATCTCTTCGCCGAACTAGTGCACCTATACAACTCCTAGTTGTATTAGGTGTGTTGGGGACAAAAGAGACTTCTTGTATCTTAGTTGCAGGGTTGCTTGAGAGAGACCATCTTAAACCTCTACTTCCCTGAGTTCGATAAAACTTAGGTCACCCACTTGAGGGAAATTGCTGCTGTCCTACAAACCTCTGCGCTTGGAGGCCCAACATAGTCTACAAGAGTAGAAGCGTGTGTAGACATCAAGCTATTTCTGGCGCCGTTGCCGGGGAAGTGAGTGCTTGAAGGTATATCTTTAGATCTTGCAATTAAATCTTTTTGTTTCTTGTTTTAATTTCACTAGTTATGTTTATGGAAAACCGCATTCTTAGTTCGTTGCTTGTGGGAAGACGCTCCACACCTGTGGTGGTTGCTCCTCCTCCTACTGAAATTGTGCCCTATAAAATACCGGCTGGTATTATCGATTATATTTTGGCTAATCATTATGCAGGAGACAGACATCCCGGTGAACACTTGCTATATCTGTCACAACTATGTTCATTATTTAAGCTTGTTGGTGTATCAAGGGAGTTTGTCATGAGGAAACTGTTCGCCGTATCACTTATAGATAAAGCTTCAGATTGGAACTATATCTATAACTTTAGGTCTCGTGACGGAGAGAGCGTAGCTCAAGCTTGGGGGAGACTCAAAACGTTAATGCTAAAATGTCCTAACCATGGGCTCCCCAAAGATGCTTATGTGGAGAGTAAGAGTACCTTTTTGCATGTGGATCATGGTAACAATGCTTTATGTGATGCTTATATTGTTGAGTTTATTCGTGATCCCACTGAAAATTATTATGAGAAGGGAACATATGCTTATAGATATTTCAATAATATTAAATTCCCTCTCTTTATGTTGAAGGTTTTGAAGCTGCACTTGTTTTCTCTTCCTATGCTTATTGCTTTGTGCTTCAATGAATTATTCCATTGCAATATTCCTATGCATAGGAAGCATGTTAGGCTTAAATGTATTTGGTATTTGCTTCTTGATGCTCTCTTTTGTTCTTCAACTCTATTCCTATGAGAGCATCATTAAAGTCTTAAGCCTATCTTTATGGCTATAAAGAAAGAGCTCTAGGGAGACAACCCTTGTTATCTTTGCTTTCAGTTTTAGTGGTCTTGATGTTTGTTACTACTGTAGCAACATCATTGTATCTTTGTTTTTCAGCTTTGTGCCAAGTTTAGCCTCTGATTGCAAGAAAGTTCAAAAGTGTGATGTGCTGTCCAGGAAACAGATTCCATCCTTGGACAGAAAAAATCGTATAAAATCACCAGATCATCTTTTTGGTCTGAATGTTTTTCGACAGCGTGCTCTATAAAATTGGCTTTCGGGCGTCTGTTCTGAGTTTTTTGATTTGAGTTGCAGAAGTGCCCCGAAAAAATCATTTACTACCTGCTGGTCTGTTTCTCACAGATTATGTCCTGTTTTGCCTTTCCTTCGTTTTGCAAACCTTGAGCTTGCTTTTTCTTTGCAAAAACCTTTTGGCAATCTTGAGAAACAGTAGACCTTCAAGAATATCCTTATTTCCAGCAAGGAACAATTATTTTATGAAGGGTACTAACCTCGCTAATCAGATTATGATGAGTTATGTATGAAGGGAGTTTTCAAGTGTGCGAGGGAAGATGATAAAAAGATTCAGGAGTGTCAAACGCTCAAGCTTGGGGATGCCCCCATGCACCCCCAAGAAATATTCAAGAAGACTCAAGCGTCTAAGCTTGGGGATGCCCCCGTGCATCCCCTTCTCCATCAACATTATCAGTTCGTCTTTCGTTCCACTATATTTTTATCACTTCATGTGTTATGTGCTATGCTTGGAGCGTCTTGCTTTTAGTTTCCTTTTTAGTTTTCTTTAGCTTTGCTTGCTGTTCATAACAAGTTGGAACTCAGCTTTCTTTGTGTGGGAGAGAAACACGCTCCACTTCAACCTAGAACATAACATAGAATTTTCATGTCTATCTTTGCTGTGTGTTCTTTGTCTTTCAATAGCTAATATCATGTTCATCTCTTAGTTTTCATGCTTTACTTTTTAAAGAGCTTTTGTTTAGTTGGTCGCTGGAAGTCTCTTTAGTTATAATGCTTATCTTGTTAAGAGAGTTGGCTTTTGTTGCACTTGTTGATATGTCTACGATAAAAACGCTACGTGCATAATGGTGCTTAGTAGTTCATGTTTTCTTATGGTTAGTCTCAAATAGCTGGGGGGTTCTCAATGTGTTATTGGAGTACCAACATGATTTGTTTGCCTATGATGTGGTATGGTTTAGTGATATCTTCCTCCAGGAATTTATTTTGATTCTCTTGGCGTATGCTCACGCATATTTAAGACTGTAAAGAAAGTCTATCAAGCCTTGATGATCTTTAATTTCTGAGTAGCGATATAACTTCCATGCCCGATTCAATGTTGCTTTGTCGCTCTGCATGATTATGACCATCATTGCTCTCTTAGTTGGTCGCTCCCGGTCTTTTGCTAACCTTCGCCTGTACTAAGCGGACTGACTACTTGTGCATCCAAAATCCTTTAAACCAGTTATGCCATATGAGTCCACCATACCTTCCTATACATGGTATTTACCTGCCATTCCTAACGAAGACTTTCATGTACCATCTCGAAATTATTCAAAAAAAGCATTTCTCTTTTGTGCCTCTGTTTTAGCTCATGAGGAAGTAGTAGTTAATTCATGATCTTTTTAAGTTGGATAAGCTTCACCCCGGGATTGCATGTCTAATGTGCAAACCCATAATACGAGAAGGAACTGGCATAGAGTGCGCCCGGCTCATTAAAAAATTATACAACAAACAAACCCTCCTTCACGCTTTGTTCATGAGAAATCAGAAAACTTTGGCAGTGATAAACAAAGGAGATTAAGAGGATGTGATCGTCCTCATTCGGAAGCCGTTCCTCGAAACTTGTCCAGCTCGAGAAGTAATTGAGTTATCTGCTAGCATTCATTGACGAAATATGCATAATCTAAAAAGAAAAATTATTACCTCTGTTTTTAAAACCAAGAGCTCTGGTACATGATTAGTTTTTGTTTTCGACCACGGGTTTTCAACCTTGCCAACAAAAGCCACGGTTCGAGAGTCTCCACCTTCTTTAAAGCACCAACTATTGAGAGCATGATTGTCATTCTGAGTGTAATGTGCATTGTCCCAAAGTACCATTGTCTTTTGCATGATTATGATATCGTTTATTCTGAAATCATTGTATCTAGTCGTCACTTAAACCTTGGAGGTGCCTCTGCATTTATGTTTTGCTTCACTAAAGGGGGCAAGCGAGATATCACTTTGTCATATTTGCACACCATGCTCACTACAAATCTATTGAGTGTTTCAGTATCATATTGTAAAACTTTCAGTTCTTTGTGATTTTCTCATGAGGCAACTTAATTACTACAGATTCATTGTCTCAGTAAGCACTTGTCATGTGACTGTGAAAAGTTCTAATATGGTTAATAGCATGTCACCACAGAAATTATGCTTGTTATCATTTACCTACTCGAGGACGAGCAGGAATTAAGCTTGGGATGTTGATACGTCCAAAACGTATCTATAATTTCTGATTGCTCCATGTCTTTTTTGTGTGATATTGCTATGATATTTATGCACTTCCATACACTTTTGATCATATTTGGACTAACCTACTAATGGTTGCAAAAGTGCACAATGTTCTTGTTTTATACTTTATTGTGTAGGAATTACTTGGAAATTGACAAAAACGCAAAAGGAGTCGTATTGGAGTAGGACTCTGACTTTCCTGAAATCTATCTGAGAACGTTTTTTAAAGATGGTCACGTTCCTGCCCGAAGATGACGTCAAACGGAAAAAGTCTAGTTGCGAAAGTTGTGGGGAATTTCGAGGCGATTCTTCTGGATATAAAATTCGTCCAAATCGGAGTCCGTACAGCCGAGTAGAGCCCGTTTTACCGAGGCCCAAAATCTGATGACGGGAATCCGAGAGTCTATATAAAGAGAGGAAACCTAGGTCACCAAGGGCCACGAATTTTCCTCCTCCCAAACCGCCGTCTTGGAGGGGAGGACCAGCACCATTGCAGCACCATCCACAAGGAAGAAGGGGGGCCAAGGAGCCACTGCCCCCTAGGGCCGCCGCCGCCCCGAGGGCCGCCGCCGCCGCCTCCATGGCTGCCGCCGGCCGTCTCCTCCTCGCGGGGCTGCACCTCTCCATCAACACCATCATCAACCCCCTCCTCACCATGTCCATGCGTGAGTAGTTTCCTCCGGGGCCGAGGGCTCGTACGTGTAGCTATGTGGTTATCTCTCTCTCTCCCATGATGTGATCTTCGTTGTGATCATAGGCTATGTTAATCTAGGGTGATCCCATGATATTTCCCCTTCCTCTATGTATTGGATTGATGTACTCACTTGTCTTTATCTAGTATAATCCCCGAGACCAAGGTGACAGCGGTCTATTGGACATGGATTAGAAAAATATTTTCATGAGTGATTTCCTCTCTTGTGTGTTGATTGAAGATTGAGAGTCTCTTGGTGCTTGTCTTTGACTATCCTTTAGATATGTTGTGGTGATTGTGGGACTCTCTTCGGATGGCCGCGGTGACATTAGGAAATCCTTAGATTGAGAACTACGAACTTTGAGGTGTGCTTTTGTAGCCCTACATAATTCTCGTCCTCTCTTGACCACGAAGGAATGACCTCCGGGTGCGTCTTCATTGCATGTTTCATGGGAAATATCATGTGATTCGATTATGTTAATGTTGTTGGGAGTTGCCACTAGTGAAAGTATGATCCCTAGGCCTTGTTTCCACCATTGCAATACCATTTGTGCTCACGTTTACCACTTGTTTGCTTGCTGCACTTTTTATTACAGATTTAAATTACTTTGCTTTGCCACTCCTATCATCCATATTTTACCATCTCTTCGCCGAACTAGTGCACCTATACAACTCCTAGTTGTATTAGGTGTGTTGGGGACAAAAGAGACTTCTTGTATCTTAGTTGCAGGGTTGCTTGAGAGAGACCATCTTAAACCTCTACTTCCCTGAGTTCGATAAACCTTAGGTCATCCACTTGAGGGAAATTGCTGCTGTCCTACAAACCTCTGCGCTTGGAGGCCCAACATAGTCTACAAGAGTAGAAGCGTGTGTAGACATCAAGCTATTTCTGGCGCCGTTGCCGGGGAAGTGAGTGCTTGAAGGTATATCTTTAGATCTTGCAATTAAATCTTTTTGTTTCTTGTTTTTATTTCACTAGTTATGTTTATGGAAAACCGCATTCTTAGTTCGTTGCTTGTGGGAAGACGCCCCACACCTGTGGTGGTTGCTCCTCCTCCTACTGAAATTGTGCCCTATAAAATACCGGCTGGTATTATCGATTATATTTTGGCTAATCGTTATGCAGGAGACAGACATCCCGGTGAACACTTGCGATATCTGTCACAACTATGTTCATTATTTAAGCTTGTAGGTGTATCAAGGGAGTTTGTCATGAGGAAATTGTTCGCCGTATCACTTATAGATAAAGCTTCAGATTGGAACTATATCTATAACTTTAGGTCTCGTGACGGAGAGAGCGTAGCTCAAGCTTGGGGGAGACTGAAAACGTTAATGCTAAAATGTCCTAACCATGGGCTCCCCAAAGATGCTTATGTGGAGAGTAAGAGTACCTTTTTGCATGTGGATCATGGTAACAATGCTTTATGTGATGCTTATATTGTTGAGTTTATTCGTGATCCCACTGAAAATTATTATGAGAAGGGAACATATGCTTATAGATATTTCAATAATATTAAATTCCCTCTCTATATGTTGAAGGTTTTGAAGCTGCACTTGTTTTCTCTTCCTATGCTTATTGCTTTGTGCTTCAATGAATTATTCCATTGCAATATTCCTATGCATAGGAAGCATGTTAGGCTTAAATGTATTTGGTATTTGCTTCTTGATGCTCTCTTTTGTTCTTCAACTCTATTCCTATGAGAGCATCATTAAAGTCTTAAGCCTATCTTTATGGCTATAAAGAAAGAGCTCTAGGGAGACAACCCTTGTTATCTTTGCTTTCAGTTTTAGTGGTCTTGATGTTTGTTACTACTGTAGCAACATCATTGTATCTTTATTTTTTAGCTTTGTGCCAAGTTTAGCCTCTGATTGCAAGAAAGTTCAAAAGTGTGACGTGTTGTCCAGGAAACAGATTCCGTCCTTGGACAGAAAAAAATCGTATAAAATCACCAGATCATCTTTTTGGTCTGAATTTTTTCGAGAGCGTGCTCTATACAATTGGCTTTCGGGCGTCTGTTCTGAGTTTTTTGATTTGAGTTGCAGAAGTGCCCCGAGAAAATCATTTACTACCTGCTGGTCTGTTTCTCACAGATTATGTCCTGTTTTGCCTTTCCTTCGTTTTGCAAACCTTGAGCTTGCTTTTTCTTTGCAAAAACCTTTTGGCAATCTTGAGAAACAGTAGACCTTCAAGAATATCCTTATTTCCAGAAAGGAACAATTATTTTATTAAGGGTACTAACCTCGCTAATCAGATTATGATGAGTTATGTATGAAGGTAGTTTTCAAGTGTGCGAGGGAAGATGATAAAAAGATTCAGGAGTGTCAAACGCTCAAGCTTGGGGATGCCCCCATGCACCCCCAAGAAATATTCAAGAAGACTCGAGCGTATAAGCATGTGGATGCCCCCGTGCATCCCCTTCTCCATAACCATTATCAGTTCGTCTTTCGTTACACTATATTTTTATCACTTCATGAGTTATGTGCTATGCTTGGAGCGTCTTGCTTTTAGTTTACTTTTTAGTTTTCTTTAGCTTTGCTTGCTGTTCATAACAAGTTGGAACTCAGCTTTCTTTGTGTGGGAGAGAAACACGCTCCACTTCAACCTAGAACATAACATAGAATTTTCATGTCTATCTTTGCTGTGTGTTCTTTGTCTTTCAATAGCTACTATCATGTTCAGCTCTTAGTTTTCATGCTTTACTTTTTAAAAAGCTTTTGTTTAGTTGGTCGCTGGAACTCTCATTAGTTATAATGCTTATCTTGTTAAGAGAGTTGGCTTTTGTTGCACTGGTTGATATGTCTACGATAAAAACGCTACGTGCATAATGGTGCTTAGTAGTTCATGTTTTCTTATGGTTAGTCTCAAATAGCTGGGGGGTTCTCAATGTGTTATTGGAGTACCAACATGATTTGTTTGCCTATGATGTGGTATGGTTTAGTGATATCTTCCTCCAGGAATTTATTTTGATTCTCTTGGCGTATGCTCACGCATATTTAAGACTGTAAAGAAAGTCTATCAAGCCTTGATGATCTTTAATTTCTGAGTAGCGCTATAACTTCCATGCCCGATTCAATGTTGCTTTGTCGCTCTGCATGATTATGACCGTCATTGCTCTCTTAGTTGGTCGCTCCCAGTCTTTTGCTAACCTTCGCCTGTACTAAGCGGACTGACTACTTGTGCATCCAAAATCCTTTAAACCAGTTATGCCATATGAGTCCACCATACCTTCCTATACATGGTATTTACCTGCCATTCCTAACGAAGACTTTCATGTACCATCTCGAAATTATTCAAAAAAAGCATTTCTCTTTTGTGCCTCTGTTTTAGCTCATGAGGAAGTAGTAGTTAATTCATGATCTTTTTAAGTTGGACAAGCTTCACCCCGGGATTGCATGTCTAATGTGCAAACCCATAATACGAGAAGGAACTGGCATAGAGTGCGCCCGGCTCATTAAAAAATTATACAACAAACAAACCCTCCTTCACGCTTTGTTCATGAGAAATTAGAAAACTTTGGCAGTGATAAACAAAGGAGATTAAGAGGATGTGATCGTCCTCATTCGGGAGCCGTTCCTCGAAACTTGTCCAACTCGAGAAGTAATTGAGTTATCTGCTAGCATTCATTGACGAAATATGCATAATCTAAAAAGAAAAATTATTACCTCTGTTTTTAAAACCAAGAGCTCTGGTACATGATTAGTTTTTGTTTTCGACCACGGGTTTTAAACCTTGCCAACAAAAGCCACGGTTCGAGAGTCTCCACCTTCTTTAAAGCACCAACTATTGAGAGCATGATTGTCATTCTGAGTGTAATGTGCATTGTCCCAAAGTACCATTGTCTTTTGCATGATTATGATATCGTTTATTCTGAAATCATTGTATCTAGTCGTCACTTGAACCTTGGAGGTGCCTCTGCATTTATGTTTTGCTTCACTAAAGGGGGCAAGCGAGATATCACTTTGTCATATTTGCACACCATGCTCACTACAAATCTATTGAGTGTTTCAGTATCATATTGTAAAACTTTCAGTTCTTTGTGATTTTCTTATGAGGCAACTTAATTACTACAGATTCATTGTCTCAGTAAGCACTTGTCATGTGACTGTGAAAAGTTCTTATATGGTTAATAGCATGTCACCACAGAAATTATGCTTGTTATCATTTACCTACTCGAGGACGAGCAGGAATTAAGCTTGGGGATGTTGATACGTCCAAAACGTATCTATAATTTCTGATTGCTCCATGCCTTTTTTGTGTGATATTGCTATGATATTTATGCACTTCCATACACTTTTGATCATATTTGGACTAATCTACTAATGGTTGCAAAAGTGCACAATGTTCTTGTTTTATACTTTATTGTGTAGGAATTACTTGGAAATTGACAAAAACGCAAAAGAAGTCGTATTGGAGTAGGACTCTGACTTTCCTGAAATCTGTCTGAGAACGTTTTTTAAAGAAGGTCACGTTCCTGCCCGAAGACGACGACAAACGGAAAAAGTCTAGTTGCGAAAGTTGTGGGGAATTTCGAGGCGATGCTTCTGGATATAAAATTCGTCCAAATCGGAGTCCGGACAGCCGAGTAAAGCCCGTTTTACCGAGGCCCAAAATCTGATGACGGGAATCCGAGAGTCTATATAAAGAGAGGAAACCTAGGTCACCAAGGGCTACGAATTTTCCTCCTCCCAAGCCGCCATCTTGGAGGGGAGTACCAGCACCATTGCAGCACCATCCACAAGGAAGAAGGGGGGCCAAGGAGCCGCTGCCCCCTAGGGCCGCCGCCGCCGCCGCGCCCCCAAGGGCCGCCGCCGCCGCCTCAGTGGCTGCCGCCGGCCGTCTCCTCCTCGCGGGGCTGCACCTCTCCATCAACACCATCATCAACCCCCTCCTCACCATGTCCATGCGTGAGTAGTTTCCTCCGGGGCCGAGGGCTCGTAAATGTAGCTATGTGGTTATCTCTCTCTCCCATGATGTGATCTTCGTTGTGATCATAGGCTATGTTAATCTAGGGTGATCACATGATATTTCCCCTTCCTCTATGTATTGGATTGATGTACTCACTTGTCTTTATCTAGTATAATCCCCGAGACCAAGGTGACAGCGGTCTATTGGACATGGATTAGAAAAATATTTTCATGAGTGATTTCCTCTCTTGTGTGTTGATTGAAGATTGAGAGTCTCTTGGTGCTTGTCTTTGACTATCCTTTAGATATGTTGTGGTGATTGTGGGACTCTCTTTGGATGGCCGCGGTGACATTGGGAAATCCTTAGATTGAGAACTATGAACTTTGAGGTGTGCTTTTGTAGCCCTACATAATTCTCGTCCTCTCTTGACCACGAAGGAATGACCTCCGGGTGCGTCTTCATTGCATGTTTCATGGGAAATATCATGTGATTCGATTATGTTAATGTTGTTGGGAGTTGCCACTAGTGAAAGTATGATCCCTAGGCCTTGTTTCCACCATTGCAATACCATTTGTGCTCACGTTTACCACTTGTTTGCTTGCTGCACTTTTTTATTACAGATTTATATTACTTTGCTTTGCCACTCCTATCATCCATATTTTACCATCTCTTCGCCGAACTAGTGCACCTATACAACTCCTAGTTGTATTAGGTGTGTTGGGGACAAAAGAGACTTCTTGTATCTTAGTTGCAGGGTTGCTTGAGAGAGACCATCTTAAACCTCTACTTCCCTGAGTTCGATAAACCTTAGGTCATCCACTTGAGGGAAATTGCTGCTGTCCTACAAACCTCTGCGCTTGGAGGCCCAACATAGTCTACAAGAGTAGAAGCGTGTGTAGACATCAAGCTATTTCTGGCGCTGTTGCCGGGGAAGTGAGTGCTTGAAGGTATATCTTTAGATCTTGCAATTAAATCTTTTTGTTTCTTGTTTTTATTTCACTAGTTATGTTTATGGAAAACCGCATTCTTAGTTCGTTGCTTGTGGGAAGACGCCCCACACCTGTGGTGGTTGCTCCTCCTCCTACTGAAATTGTGCCCTATAAAATACCGGCTGGTATTATCGATTATATTTTGGCTAATCGTTATGCAGGAGACAGACATCCCGGTGAACACTTGCGATATCTGTCACAACTATGTTCATTATTTAAGCTTGTAGGTGTACAAAGGGAGTTTGTCATGAGGAAATTGTTCGCCGTATCACTTATAGATAAAGCTTCAGATTGGAACTATATCTATAACTTTAGGTCTCGTGACGGAGAGAGCGTAGCTCAAGCTTGGGGGAGACTGAAAACGTTAATGCTAAAATGTCATAACCATGGGCTCCCCAAAGATGCTTATGTGGAGAGTAAGAGTACCTTTTTGCATGTGGATCATGGTAACAATGCTTTATGTGATGCTTATATTGTTGAGTTTATTCGTGATCCCACTGAAAATTATTATGAGAAGGGAACATATGCTTATAGATATTTCAATAATATTAAATTCCCTCTCTATATGTTGAAGGTTTTGAAGCTGCACTTGTTTTGTCTTCCTATGCTTATTGCTTTGTGCTTCAATGAATTATTCCATTGCAATATTCCTATGCATAGGAAGCATGTTAGGCTTAAATGTATTTGGTATTTGCTTCTTGATGCTCTCTTTTGTTCTTCAACTCTATTCCTATGAGAGCATCATTAAAGTCTTAAGCCTATCTTTATGGCTATAAAGAAAGAGCTCTAGGGAGACAACCCTTGTTATCTTTGCTTTCAGTTTTAGTGGTCTTGATGTTTGTTACTACTGTAGCAACATCAGTGTATCTTTATTTTTCAGCTTTGTGCCAAGTTTAGCCTCTGATTGCAAGAAAGTTCAAAAGTGTGACGTGCTGTCCAGGAAACAGATTCTGTCCTTGGACAGAAAAAAATCGTATAAAATCACCAGATCATCTTTTTGGTCTGAATGTTTTCGACAGCGTGCTCTATACAATTGGATTTCGGACGTCTGTTCTGAGTTTTTTGATTTGAGTTGCAGAAGTGCCCCGAAAAAATCATTTACTACCTGCTGGTCTGTTTCTCACAGATTATGTCCTATTTTGCCTTTCCTTCGTTTTGCAAACCTTGAGCTTGCTTTTTCTTTGCAAAAACCTTTTGGCAATCTTGAGAAACAGTAGACCTTCAAGAATATCCTTATTTCCAGCAAGGAACAATTATTTTATTAAGGGTACTAACCTCGCTAATCAGATTATGATGAGTTATGTATGAAGGGAGTTTTCAAGTGTGCGAGGGAAGATGATAAAAAGATTCAGGAGTGTCAAACGCTCAAGCTTGGGGATGCCCCCATGCACCCCCAAGAAATATTCAAGAAGACTCAAGCGTCTAAGCTTGGGGATGCCCCCGTGCATCCCCTTCTCCATCAACATTATCAGTTCGTCTTTCGTTCCACTATATTTTTATCACTTCATGTGTTATGTGCTATGCTTGGAGCATCTTGCTTTTAGTTTCCTTTTTAGTTTTCTTTAGCTTTGCTTGCTGTTCATAACAAGTTGGAACTCAGCTTTCTTTGTGTGGGAGAGAAACACGCTCCACTTCAACCTAGAACATAACATAGAATTTTCATGTCTATCTTTGCTGTGTGTTCTTTGTCTTTCAATAGCTACTATCATGTTCAGCTCTTAGTTTTCATGCTTTACTTTTTAAAGAGCTTTTGTTTAGTTGGTCGCTGGAAGTCTCTTTAGTTATAATGCTTATCTTGTTAAGAGAGTTGGCTTTTGTTGCACTGGTTGATATGTCTACGATAAAAACGCTACGTGCATAATGGTGCTTAGTAGTTCATGTTTTCTTATGGTTAGTCTCAAATAGCTGGGGGGGTTCTCAATGTGTTATTGGAGTACCAACATGATTTGTTTGCCTATGATGTGGTATGGTTTAGTGATATCTTCCTCCAGGAATTTATTTTGATTCTCTTGGCGTATGCTCACGCATATTTAAGACTGTAAAGAAAGTCTATCAAGCCTTGATGATCTTTAATTTCTGAGTAGCGATATAACTTCCTTGCCCGATTCAATGTTGCTTTGTCGCTCTGCATGATTATGACCGTCATTGCTCTCTTAGTTGGTCGCTCCCAGTCTTTTGCTAACCTTCGCCTGTACTAAGCGGACTGACTACTTGTGCATCCAAAATCCTTTAAACCAGTTATGCCATATGAGTCCACCATACCTTCCTATACATGGTATTTACCTGCCATTCCTAACGAAGACTTTCATGTACCATCTCGAAATTATTCAAAAAAAGCATTTCTCTTTTGTGCCTCTGTTTTAGCTCATGAGGAAGTAGTAGTTAATTCATGATCTTTTTAAGTTGGATAAGCTTCACCCCGGGATTGCATGTCTAATGTGCAAACCCATAATACGAGAAGGAACTGGCATAGAGTGCGCCCGGCTCATTAAAAAATTATACAACAAACAAACCCTCCTTCATGCTTTGTTCATGAGAAATCAGAAAACTTTGGCAGTGATAAACAAAGGAGATTAAGAGGATGTGATCGTCCTCATTCGGGAGCCGTTCCTCGAAACTTGTCCAGCTCGAGAAGCAATTGAGTTATCTGCTAGCATTCATTGACGAAATATGCATAATCTAAAAAGAAAAATTATTACCTCTGTTTTTAAAACCAAGAGCTCTGGTACATGATTAGTTTTTGTTTTCGACCACGGGTTTTCAACCTTGCCAACAAAAGCCACGGTTCGAGAGTCTCCACCTTCTTTAAAGCACCAACTATTGAGAGCATGATTGTCATTCTGAGTGTAATGTGCATTGTCCCAAAGTACCATTGTCTTTTGCATGATTATGATATCGTTTATTCTGAAATCATTGTATCTAGTCGTCACTTAAACCTTGGAGGTGCCTCTGCATTTATGTTTTGCTTCACTAAAGGGGGCAAGCGAGATATCACTTTGTCATATTTGCACACCATGCTCACTACAAATCTATTGAGTGTTTCAGTATCATATTGTAAAACTTTCAGTTCGTTGTGATTTTCTCATGAGGCAACTTAATTACTACAGATTCATTGTCTCAGTAAGCACTTGTCATGTGACTGTGAAAAGTTCTTATATGGTTAATAGCATGTCACCACAGAAATTATGCTTGTTATCATTTACCTACTCGAGGACGAGCATGAATTAAGCTTGGGGATGTTGATACGTCCAAAACGTATCTATAATTTCTGATTGCTCCATGCCTTTTTTGTGTGATATTGCTATGATATTTATGCACTTCCATACACTTTTGATCATATTTGGACTAACCTACTAATGGTTGCAAAAGTGCACAATGTTCTTGTTTTATACTTTATTGTGTAGGAATTACTTGGAAATTGACAAAAACGCAAAAGGAGTCGTATTGGAGTAGGACTCTGACTTTCCTGAAATCTGTCTGAGAACGTTTTTTAAAGATGGTCACGTTCCTGCCCGAAGACGACGTCAAACGGAAAAAGTCTAGTTGTGAAAGTTGTGGGGAATTTCGAGGCGATGCTTCTGGATATAAAATTCGTCCAAATCGGAGACCGGACAGCCGAGTAAAGCCCGTTTTAACGAGGCCCAAAATCTGATGACGGGAATCCGAGAGTCTATATAAAGAGAGGAAACCTAGGTCACCAAGGGCCACGAATTTTCCTCCTCCCAAGCCGCCGTCTTGGAGGGGAGGACCAGCACCATTGCAGCACCATCCACAAGGAAGAAGGGGGGCCAAGGAGCCGCTGCCCCCTAGGGCCGCCGCCGCCCCGAGGGCCGCCGCCGCCGCGGCGCCCCCAAGGGCCGCCGCCGCCGCCTCCATGGCTGCCGCCGGCCGTCTCCTCCTCGCGGGGCTGCACCTCTCCATCAACACCATCATCAACCCCCTCCTCACCATGTCCATGCGTGAGTAGTTTCCTCCGGGGCCGAGGGCTCGTACGTGTAGCTATGTGGTTATCTCTCTCTCCCATGATGTGATCTTCGTTGTGATCATAGGCTATGTTAATCTAGGGTGATCCCATGATATTTCCCCTTCCTCTATGTATTGGATTGATGTACTCACTTGTCTTTATCTAGTATAATCCCCGAGACCAAGGTGACAGCGGTCTATTGGACATGGATTAGAAAAATATTTTCATTAGTGATTTCCTCTCTTGTGTGTTGATTGAAAATTGAGAGTCTCTTGGTGCTTGTCTTTGACTATCCTTTAGATATGTTGTGGTGATTGTGGGACTCTCTTTGGATGGCCGCGGTGACATTGGGAAATCCTTAGATTGAGAACTACGATCTTTGAGGTGTGCTTTTGTAGCCCTACATAATTCTCGTCCTCTCTTGACCACGAAGGAATGACCTCCGGGTGCGCGTCTCCATTGCATGTTTCATGGGAAATATCATGTGATTCGATTATGTTAATGTTGTTGGGAGTTGCCACTAGTGAAAGTATGATCCCTAGGCCTTGCTTCCACCATTGCAATACCATTTATGCTCACATTTACCACTTGTTTGCTTGCTGCACTTTTTATTACAGATTTATATTACTTTGCTTTGCCACTCCTATCATCCATATTTTACCATCTCTTCGCCGAACTAGTGCACCTATACAACTCCTAGTTGTATTAGGTGTGTTGGGGACAAAAGAGACTTCTTGTATCTTAGTTGCAGGGTTGCTTGAGAGAGACCATCTTAAACCTCTACTTCCCTGAGTTCGATAAAACTTAGGTCACCCACTTGAGGGAAATTGCTGCTGTCCTACAAACCTCTGCGCTTGGAGGCCCAACATAGTCTACAAGAGTAGAAGCGTGTGTAGACATCATAACGTTTCTGATGCACTCGAAGGACCAGGTCTCCTTCCTGGAATGCTCGGCTTCGGACGTTGCGAGCATGGAATCGACGCAGGTCCTGTTGATAGATGGTCGACCGGATCAAGGCCATCTCTCTTTCCTCTTCCAAAAGGTCGGCTGCATCCTGACCAGCCTGCTCTGCCTCGGCTTCGGAGAAGAGTTCCACTCTGGGGGCGTTGTGCAATAAGTCGCTCGACAACACAGCTTTGGCTCCATAGACCATGAAGAAAGGGGTACGGCCAATCGAACGGTTTGGAGTTGTCCTCGGACCCCATTAGACAGATGGTAGTTCAGTCACCCAAGCCCCAGCGGCATGTTTAAGATCACGCATGAGCCGCGGCTTTAGGCCTTGGAGAATCAAACCATTTGCTCTTTCCGCCTATCCATTCGACTGAGGATGTGCCACGGAGGCGTAGTCGACCCGTGTTCCTTGAGAAGCACAGAAAGCTCTGAATTCATCCGAGTCAAAGTTGGAGCCGTTGTCTGTGATGATGCTGTGGGGACTCCATATCTGAATATCAATTCCCTGATGAAGCTGATGGCGGTGCTCGACTCGAGGTTCTTGATGGGCTTGGCCTCAATCCATTTGGTGAACTTGTCGACTGCCACGAGTAGGTGGGTGAATACGCTTCTGCCTGTCCTGAAGGGGCCGACCATGTCCAAGCCCCAAACAACAAAGGGCCAGACTAGCGGAATGGTCTTCAAGGCGGACGACGGTTTGTGGGACATGTTGAGGTAGAATTGGCAACCTGCGCACTTGTCCACAATATCCTTGGCCATCTCGTTGGCGCGGGGCCAGTAGAACCCGGCTCGGTATGCTTTGTCCACTATAGTCCGTGAGGAGGCGTGGTGGCCACAAGTTCCCGAGTGAATTTCATCCAGGATCAGTCGACCTTCCTCTGGAGCGATGCAACGCTGAGCGACTCCGGTGACGCTTTCTCTGTAGAGCTGACCCTGAATGACAGTGAACGCCTTGGATCGGCGGACGATCTGGCGTGCTTCCTCCTCAACTTCCGAGAGTTCCTGCCTGAGCAGATACGATATATATGGCACAGTCCAGTCTGGCGTAATCACTAGGACCTCCATGATCAGGTCGACCACGGCAGGTACTTCGACTTCAGTCGGATCTGACGTGCTGACTGGCTATGGGGGTTCTTCCGTGAAGGGGTCTTCTTTGACAGAGGGGGTGTGCAGATGCTCCAGGAACACATTCTTGGGTATAGGCCTCTGAGTCGTCCCAATTTTAGCGAGGTCATCGGCCAACTGGTTCTTGGCTCTGGGCACATGATGGAGCTCTAAGCCTTCAAATTTCTTTTCAAGCTTCCGCACTGCACTGCAATAACTGGTCATTGCCGGGCTCCTGACGTCCCATTCCTTCATCACTTGGTTCACCACTAAGTCGGAGTCGCCATAAACCATCAGGCGACAGACGCCCGTACAAAAGCGCTTCGTACTCGGCTTCGTTGTTCGATGAGTCAAAGTGGATCTGAAGGACGTAACTGAGCTTGTCGCCCCTGGGGGAAACCAGGACCACGCCTGCGCCGGATCCGTTCAGCATCTTGGATCCATCGAAGAACATGGTCCAGTGGTCTGACTGAACTTGAGTCGGCAGCTCTTGTTCTATCCACTTGGCCACAAAATCTGCTATAGCCTGAGACTTGATGGCTTTCTTCACCTCAAACTTGATATCTAACGGACGAAGTTCAATCGCCTATTTTGCCACTCGACCGGTTGCGTTTCAGTTGTTCAGGATCTCTGACAGTGGGGCGTCGGTGACGACTGAGATTGTATGGTCCGAAAAGTAATGGGCAACCTTTTTTGCAGTCAAGTAAATCCCGTACACAAGCTTTTGGTAATGTGGATACCTTTGCTTGGAGGGAGTCAAAACTTCGGATATGTAATAGACCGGGCGTTGGACCTTGTATGCCTTGCCCTCTTCTTCCCGCTCGACCGTCAGTATAGTACTGACAACTTGTCCGGTGGCTACAATGTACAACAGAAGAGGCTCTCCGCTGACTGGGGCAGCGAGCACCGGCTGGGTGGACAGCAGGGCTTTGAGCTCTTCAAACACTGCTTCGGCTTCGGAATTCCACTCGAACTTCTCGAATTTCTTCATGAGTCGGTAGAGGGGCAGTGCCTTCTCACCAAGACGAGAAATGAATCGACTCAATGTGGCCAAGCAACCAGTAAGCTTCTGGACATCGTGTATACGCTCGGGGCGTTTCATTCGAAGCATGGTGCTGACCTTCTCTGGGTTGGCATCGATTCCCCGTTCGGAAACGAGAAAACCGGGCAACTTGCCGCCAGGAACTCCAAATGTACACTTTGATGGATTGAGCTTGATATCATAGCTTCTTAGGTTTGCGAATGTCTCAGCGAGGTCGGTCAGCAGGTCGGAACCTTTCGTGACTTAACCACAATGTCATCCATGTATGCCTCGACGTTCTGACTGATTTTCTTTATTAAGCACTTCTGGATCATGCGCATGAAGGTAGCGCCGGCATTTTTGAGGCCGAAAGGCATGGTGACATTACAGAAACACCCGAAGGGGGTGATGAAAGCTGTCTTGATTTCGTCGGGTCCGAACAGACGGATCTGATGGTACCCGGAATACTCGTCTAGAAAGGACAAACGTTCATATCCCGCAGTCGAGTCGACTATCTGATCGATGCGGGGAAGAGGAAAATGATCCTTCCGGCAGGCCCGATTGAGGTGCTTGAAATCGATGCACATGCGGAGAGACTCGTCCTTCTTGGGGACCATGACGACATTGGCGAGCCACTCAGAGTGGTAAATCTCGCGGATAAACTCAGCTGCCAGGAGCCGAGCCACTTCCTCGCCAATTGCCTTTCGCTTCTCCGCGGCGTATCGATGGAGATGTTCCTTCACAGGTTTTACCTTCGGGTCGACTCGCAAATGGTGCTCAGCCAGTCCCCTGGGTACACCCGGCATGTCTGATGGTTTCCATGCGAAGATGTCCCAGTTCTCACGGAGGAACTGGACGAGCGCTTCTTCCTATTTGCTGTCGAGTGTAGTGGAGATGTGGGTCGGTGCTGTGTTGGGGTCGGTGGGGTGGATGTGCACGGGTTTTGTGTCCCCGGCCGACTGGAAGGCTAACTCGGAAGCCGGCTTCTTCGCCCTCAGCAGATCACTCGGATCCACGCTCTTTTGGTACTCCTCTATCTCTACTACTGCCATTTGCTCGTCGGCGATCTTCGAGCCTTTCTGGAAGCACTCTTCCGCTTTCTGACGGTTCCCAGTGACGGTTATAACGCCGTTGGGTCCCGGCATCTTCAGCTTGAGGTAAATGTAACATGGTCGAGCCATGAACCTGGCGTAGGCGGGCCTACCCAGGATGGCGTGATAAGCGTTGTTGAAGTCTACCACTTCGAACGTCAGCTTCTCTTTGCGATAATTTTTCGATTCACCAAAGACCACGTCGAGTGTGATCTGGCCAAGTGAGTCGGCTTTCTTCCCGGGGATAACCCCGTGGAACCTCATGTTACTTTCCCTCAGCTTGGACATCAGAATGCCCATATCCCGGAGGGTTGCTGCATACAAGATGTTCAAGCCACTGCCCCCATCCATCAGGACTCTGGTCAGGTGCGTGCCCTCAATCACTTGGTCGACCACCAGCGCCTACCGCCCGGGGGCGGCGATGTGTGCTGGGTGATCAGACTGGTCGAATGTGATGGGGGTCTTGGACCATTTCAAAAATGTGGGGGTCGCCGGGGAAACCATATTTACTTCTCTATTGATGATTTTCAGTCGACTTTTGCTCTCGACGTCTGCGAAGATCACCAAAGTGGAGTTGATCCGGGGGTATCCTCCATCCCCTTCCTTGTCTTCGGACTCTTCTGATTCTTTCTCCTTCTCAGTCGACTGATCTTTCTGGAAGTTCTGGATCAGGAGCCGACACTGTCGAGTGGTGTGCTTGGGATATACCAAGTTTCCCTCTTCATCTTTCTTCGTGTGTATGGGGCACGGCTGGTCGAGCACATCATCTCCAACTTGATCCTTCCCTTTCTTGGGGGCACGGGAACCTTTCGGCTTTCCTTTGCCCTTTCCCTGACTGACCACTACAGCCTCTCCCTGAGCAGCTGGCTCGGCCTTGCGCTTGTTCTTCCGATTGGAATTTTGATCGTCATGTCCGACTGGTTTCTTGCGGCTGCGGAGCCGATCGGCCTCCTCGCCGTTGGCGTATCGACTAGCAATCTCCATCATCCGCGATAGGGACATATCGCCTGTTCGACCAAACTTCAGATTCAGCTTTCGGTTACGCACGCCTTCCTTGAAAGCGCAAACCGCCTGGTGCTCAGACACATTCTCCACCGTGTGATGCAAGGTGGTCCATCGCTGGATGTAATCTCTCAAAGTTTTATTCGACTTCTGCGCGCAGTGCTGAAGCTTCGCGAGTCCAGCAGGCTGCTTGCAGGTGCCCTCGAAGGTCCGAATGATCACTCGTGCGAGCCCTTCCCAACTATAAATACTCCGGGGGGCCAATTGATTGAGCCACGCCCGAGCAGAACCTCCCAGCATCAGAGGGAGATGCTTCATGGCCACGTCGTCGTTGCCGCCTCCGATCTGTACAGCCACTCGGTAGTCTTCTAGCCAGGTGTCTGGTTTCGACTCACCGGTGAACTTGCTTACCCCCGCCGCTAACCTGAAGTTCGGGGGGATCTCTGCGGCTATGATAGCACTACAGAAACACTCGGGCCCGGAGACAGGTGCTCGGCTGCCACTCGGTTGATCTCTGCCTTGTTCTTCTCTGGATGCCCTGTTCCGGTCGACTCATCCCTGCACAAGGATGGACCTAGCATCGAAACCTGGCCTCCGGGGATCTGGGGGAATCCTCCGCTCATCGTCGCGCAGGCGCCTGCCCTCGTGCCGCCGGGGCGAGTACGATCCGCTTCCCGGAGGAGGCGTGGGCACTCGACGGCGGTCATGATGCCCGTGTCGACGGTCGTGTTGCTCGTCATTCTGACCCAGATGCCGGTCTTGCCGCGGGCCACGTTCCTCATGCCTCGGGGGCGATCTTGGACTGTGGGCCGACCATACGGTGTCTGCAGCCACCGATCTACTGTGAATCCTGTTGCGCGACTGAGAAACAGCCGCGTTTTGCTCTTCAGCCGTTCGGAGCAAAGCTCGGATCTGCTGAAGGCCTCTCCCAGCCTCCGACTGAGAGGGTTGAATCGACTCCACAATGCGAGCCGCGGCTTCGAGGTTCTGGACTGGCGTGCGGAACACCTGAGTCTCGCGCTGGCGCGATTGCCGCGGTCGTCGACTGGACTCGGGGACCAGTCGGCGGGCCTGTTCATCGAGTGCGCGTTGGATGTTTTCCAAGCGCGCGCGCTCGGCCACGGTGGCCAAGCGCGTGGCTTCGAGGGCCAGAGCCTCCGGAGAATCTCCCACGATGGGAGTGAAGAGTGCATCTTCGTTGCGGCGACAAAGCTCAGCCCTTTGCTCGGTGGTGAGGAGCTGAGGAATGTAACCGTCGTTGTCGTGTGATCGGCCGTCGCCGCTGCCGCCGTCTCCACCGCAAGGAAAACCCGACGAGCTGCGGCGCGAATCGACCATGAGGATTTCCGTCGCGGGATCGCTACTCCCGCACTCGGAAACGGAATCCACGAGCTCGGCCGACTGATCGGCCGGCCCGTAGAGGTAACAGTCGGGCTCAATGGCCGCGACTTGAGGGTTGGCCGTTTGGCGGGCCACCGAGTGTTTCACCCACCGCTGGAGCCGCGAGCGACGGGATCGCTTGTGGCGGCGTCCGGCGGGGACGGGGGACGATGTAGGGATCGATGAATATTGAGTCGGCGGCTGCCGAAGGAGGACGCCGCAGGCGCTGGCGCGGAAGTGCGCAGCCCCCCGGGTGGGCAGAGCCTCGACGTTAAGAGGGGCCTCCTGGAGCCACGCGGAGTCTTCGGCGATGAAAACGAGCGCGCCGCGCCGGATCTCGCGGCCCAATGCCAAACCACCGCCTGGCACCATGATGAAGGAGGTCGGAGAAGAAGTTGCAACATCACCAGATGTCGCTAAGACGCCTTGCCCCACGATGGGCGCCAACTGTCGTGGTTCTAAGTCTGACAGTACGAGTAGGGGGTACGAATGGAGAGGCAAGGCCCTAGCTATGGTGGAGTTGTACACAAGGTGTTTTACGAGTTCAGGCCCTTCTCGAAGGAAGTAACAGCCCTACGTCTCGGTGCCCGGAGGCGGTCGACTGGTATATGTATATGTGAGTTACAAAGGTGCGAACCCTTGAACTGGAGGAGGGGGGTGGCTTATATAGTGCGCCAGGACCCCAGTCATGCTCCACGTTACCAAGGGTTCAATGTACATTAAGGCAGGCGTTACTGATAACGCCTGTAGTAAAGAGTAATTAAGGTATTTACTACGGCGAGTAAATACCAGACTGTTGTTGTCCTAAGGGACACTTGACCTTCGGGGGTCGAGTGCCTTGCGTTGGTCGAGTGGAGTTGAGTCGTCTTGTAGGTGATGTCCAGTCGAGTGGGGTGTCCTCTTAGACCGTCCCAGTCGACTGTCTCTGTCATCATAAGTTTTGTCTTTTGATCTTCTAGGGTAGTGACCTTGGGTGGGGTACCTTGGTCGGGACTGTGACCCTACCCTAGGTCTGTAACCTCGTCAAAGGGGGGGCGTCATCGGTGGAGGCGGCCATGGCGGAGAAAAGAGGAGAGCTTGGTGGGGAAAGAAACAGAGGAAGAAGAGCTAGATCGATGCGTGGATGGATAAGAAAAGTACCGGGAGTTGGGACGTGGGCAGAGCACCGAGCCTTCGAGAGCGTTCGATCTCTCTTTATCGTACGCACCGCGCACGAGCGTCCCAAGCTTTGGTCGGTCCGCCAGTCAGAAACGTTTCCCTTTAGAAAAGCCGGACATAAAAAGGGACATACAGGGATCGAAGACTTGTATGATTCAGTCATCAGCTCAAGCGCGAAGTCCTTCTTGCTCCCTGCTATATGACCACAAGACTCACCCGACCGCCAGCTCAAGTGCTGATTTTCTTTATAGATTAGGGGGCTTAGTTCGTTTGTGGATTTTGTAAAATTAACCATGGTGTACGTCAAAGTTCCACTGAACCTGCAGTCGATATGAAAAAGGCCATGATTAAAGCTGGCCTCTCACAAATCACTTTCTTCTCCAATCTTTTATTTTTTTTCGAAAGAAATTTTCAATCTATTCATCAATCATGGCAGTCCAGAGAACACATGAGGTAATAAAATTACAACCAAGTCTATGAACCACCTAGCGACGACAAAAAGCACTGGAGCGAGTCAAAGGCGCGCCGCCGTCATCGGAGCTGGGCAAATCTTATTGTAATGGACAGTTGGGAAGTCGTATTGCTAAGGCCCCAAAAGACCAACACACCAGAGCAGCAACTATATTAAGTTTTTTTTAATATCTACATATTAAGTTCCCCGACCCTGCAGGCTGCAACACGACATTTTTTTTGTCAGTTAGTAAATTTATCTCATGATTTGAACAGATCGGTCGCCCGTTGTCGAGCGGAGGCTTCCACGTATTTTAGTTATCCCTCATGGAGTTAGAAGTCATCATAATTAAGTCTTAACTATTTTAATATGGGAAATACTTACCGTCAACCGACGGATAACTAAGACTTCTTCTGCCACCTCATTTGTGTGACGCGTGTCCAGTGGAGGTCCAGCACTGCTGTCACACCCAACCTTATCCCAACAGAGGCGGTGACTTTTTCCTCCATGAGTCTTCTTCCCTGGAAATCTCCATTGCTTTCTTCTCGCCAACACCAATCGCTGCATGATAGTTGTCGCCAAAAGTCACCACTGCTGATGCCCTTCCTAGTAGCCGCTCACCTCACCGGAGAGGAGGATGGGGGTGCGGTTGTAGCCGGGGTCAGGCACGGTCGTCGCCGTTTCCACCCGCTTCCATCGCGACCGTCGGCCGCGTGCGGTGCACCCACCTTGCCGGGGAGGAGGATAACGACGAGCAGACCTGGACAGAGGTCCAGCGTAGCTCCTTCCTCACCCCTTTTCCAAGGGAGTCCGTGGCGAATGGCGTACTGTGATTTATTTCTTGCAACATCTTCCGTGTTGCAAGAAAGATTCCTGTAACATCAGTGATGTTGCAAAATTTTCTTCCAAAACACCTATATAAAAGTGAAGACAAAAATATTTCTGTAACTTTAGCTTTGCTGCAAAAAATTCTACAGATGTTTCTGCAACATGATCTTTGTTGCAAAAAAAAATGTGCAGTATCACGTCCGTTGAAAGGATTCTGCAACATGTCTTATGTTACAAATGTTTCTGCAACACCGCTCTTGTTGCAAAGGAGATGGCACACGTGGATGGGTAGATCGGACGGCCATCCCGGACGCATCCAATGGCCAGCCAGGCGGCGGATGTTTTCAACTTATCCAGGGCCGGACCATAGATTTAGGAGGCCCTGGGGCAAGAGATCAACAAGGGGCCCTTCTTGACACAAAAGCTCAAAATATTTTCTATTTGAAAAGCAAAGTAAATATCTAGTGCATTGCACAGACGATGATCTTTGGACTTTAAAATTGAGAGTACAATTTATCTATTGATAAGGTGAACTACACCATGATAGTGATGAAACAATGTAATTCCAGTTTAACTCGCTTTCCTTAATTTGAACAACGGAGACTTCATTTTGTTCTGCAAAACATATAACCCTGTCCAAACTAGTTGCTACTTAAAAAAATTGTGCTACCAGCAGATAAGAAGTTAGCAAAATGTACGTACATTTGTTTCTGAATCTTTCCCAATCCGCCATGTTCTTCACTCCCAAGAAATTTACCCAGATAATAACTCAATTATTCCAAAATTGTTGCTGTGGATTTGAAAAGCTTACTTAACTTCCTGGAACTATAAGTTTGTGAAAAATGTCTAGAATTACTATCTGGAGGGAACACAATATCATTATGTCTAGAATTACTATCTCAACTAAAAAATTTCTAGCCTTATCATTCAGATTGTCGTAGTTTGGTGGATCAAAAATATTAACAGTGCATCATTGCTGTTCATCGACACTCAGTGGTCTTTTTACCAAATAAACACTTTCTAGATGACATGACAGTAAGTTTGCACAAAATGATTAATACTGGGAACAAACACACCTAAATGCATTGATGTGGATGTAGGTTGCCAGATTCGTAGGTTGCAGTTGTCAGCACGAACGGGAAGACGACACCAAGAACTGAATAATTTCCCCCATTCTGCAGTTCTTCTAATCTCCTGACCCCCGAGGACTCTCACACTCAGATCCAGTTAATATCAGAAGAACACCTATGCAGGTAGATGCGGATTCTTAGAGTAGGAGGGCAGAGCGATTTAATTGAGGAGGAACGGGATTATGGAAAGGAAGAAAAGAAGAACACCTACCGTCTCTACATCTCCAACATCTAGTTGATGGGGAACGAGAAGAACACTGAGAAAGGAAGGAGAGCCGATTTGGGAACGGATTTTCGCCTTTAATCTCCATTAATGGCCGATGGCGACCTTGGAATCGGTAAGGCACGGGAGCGGCGGCGCTGTTATGGGAGTCAGGATCTTGTGAAGTGGAGGGGTCGAGGAGAAAGATTGACGATGGGTTTTGCCCCACGGCTGAATCGGCCATCCGCTTTCTCGATATATTTCTTGGGCTTCTTTCGTACAAAGGAATACTACCTCTTGGGCTGGGGCCCCTGCCTTCCAGGGGCCAGGGCGGGCGCCCCGTTTTCCCGGCCTATGGGCCGGGCCTGAACTTATCCACCGGCTGACGCGTAGCGCGGTCCAACTTTTAATATTGATGCATGGACCAGGAGCACATACTATTAGTACCGAGGGCATTCCCTCATGGAAATTATTATATTTTTCAATAAGTAAGCTTGAAAAGTATATCATTTATATTTTACTTTTACATAATTTTCACTTAAATATAAATTTCGTGAAAACATTTAACAATACAGCCAACGGTCGGATAAGGAGTTGACATGTCATCTAGAGCCAACCATGATTAATAATACAGCCAACGGTCAGCTATAAATATGTACTACTTTATTAATAGTTGACCCATCTTACATCCTCACAAAGTATCTTGGGGCTCGTGTTGCAGCCGGCTACTCACCAAGATCCCGCTTCTCTTCTCTCTCCTCTTCT
Source organism: Secale cereale (assembly GCA_902687465.1). Lineage (NCBI taxonomy): Eukaryota > Viridiplantae > Streptophyta > Magnoliopsida > Poales > Poaceae > Secale > Secale cereale. The sequence continues at coordinate 850,938,106 of LR738714.1, read as the reverse complement.
CTCTCCTCCAACTAAGTAAAGATATAATATGCAATTTCAGCATCTCCAACAGTTTGTATGTTAGCTTGTTGGTAAAATATGCCATGTCATCAACCAACACCTTAACATACAACAACTTCAATGGATTGTATCTAGTTTGCCTAATAGGATGTGAGATAATAAATAAGGTGTTCTCTCATTCTACCTTGGAGCTTGTGCAATGGGTGTTGGTTCATGTACATACAATCTTCTTCTCTTCCCTCATTTATTGTATGACACATCATCAAAAATCTTATGTGGCAAAGTTTACCAACAACTATCTTACAACCATTGGAGCTGCCCTTATGTCACCTTATTGTACTTGCTCTAATAAATCCGGACGGAGGGAGTATTGCCTTTTGGAAACTTTGTGTGTACTGTAAAACAATTGCAGAACGAATGCTTTTAGGAAAGAAACATAGCGTGCGTGCATCAAAGTGATGTCTGCCAAATCATTCCACTAGCATGGCTTGGCTCTATCTAGCTAGCACATGACGGTACGTGCGCCGGCCGGCCAAAGGTGTGGTTCGCATATCTGTGATCCGTACCGGACTACTCCCTCCGTTCCATAATGTAGCGCCTATAGATATTTTGAAAAGTCAAACTTTGTAAACTTTGACCAAGTTTGTAGAGAAAATATTTGTATCTACAATAGCAAAAAAATATAATGTGAAACTACATCCTATGATGAATCTAGTGATATATGTTTCACACTCTAAATGTAAATATTTTTCTCCATAAACTTGGTCAAAGTTTCTGAGATTTGACTTTTCAAAAAATCTATAGGCACTACATTATGGAACGGAGGGAGTACTTAGTTGCTCGTTTTGCGCGAAAGATGCTCTGATGTGCAGACAATTACATGTGTTCCCGTGCAAAGAATCCTCCGGGGTCGTCGATAGACGTGGTTTCAGATGTGATCGATCCAGGAATTTAGCCCTATTTAGCTTAGATCGAGGCCTAGAATTGCGATGACAAGTGAGGGTCAAACAGGTCTAGGGGGGAGGTACTACACCATTGCTTTGCTATAGCTTATCACGCTCGTCCGTACTTATATGTTATATTATTGTTATTTTTCACCAGGATCGATTGAAGCGAAGACTTTTGAGTTTTGAGCAGTGCCAGCTGTGGATTTCCTTAACCGCTAAGGCTTCCAACTTGTCATATACTCCCTCCGTTCCATTATGTAGTGCCTATAGATTTTTACAAAAGTCAAACATTACAAACTTTGACCATGTTTATAGAGAAAAATATGTACATCTAGAATACCAAATGCATATCATTGGATACATCGTGAGTTATATTTTCAGAATGTACATGTTTGGTATTGTAGATGTAGACAGTTTTCTCTATACACTTGGTCAAAGTTGGCAAAGTTTGACTTTCACAAAAATCTATAGGCACTACATTGTGGAACGGAGGGAGTATATTGTAGAAAGTTGACACTTATTTTGAAACGGAAGGAGTAGTACTAAAATTTCGCGCTAGACAAACTTTCCATACAAACATGTTAGAATGGTTTAGATAGCGACAAACTTTCGATATAAACATATTAGGGGAAACTATAAACGATCCGCTAAACCTTTCGAGGAGGATAAATGTGGATTTCCTCTAAGACGGAACTAAGCGAAGCCCAAAAAGCTTTAGTGGATGATTCTTTTTTACCCCAAGAAGGCTGTGATGCTTAAATATCCTCTCTCGAGCCAACGCGGAGTAAAATTCCCTCACTCCACTTTGCCTCACATACGACCATCCCCGCTGCCTAATCCACGTCGGCGCGCCCTCACCCTCACGCATATCCACTCAGCTACCGACAATGGCCAGACCCAACTGTGGCTCCCTGCCGCCCAAGTACCCAACCCCAACGGTTGGCCTATGGATCCACGACGCCATCATCGTCACCATGCCGACGTTTCCTCGCGCAGTTGGCCCACGGATCCACGATGCCATCAATGCCCCCAAGCCGATGCTTCCTCACGCACCGGCACATCCTCCTCCTCCCGGGCTGCCAAATCCCTGACCTGCCGCATCCGTCGGCGTAAGCGTCAAATTATACCGGCATGCGGCATCACCGACGGGGACATGGGTCGCGGAGATATATGACCGCGACACCGGTTAGCGGCACTGGCCGGGATCCTTCCACTCCGTGATGTTGCTTTAACGCCCATATGACACCAAGTCGGTCCATCTCTACTGCGCCGCCACCCTGGTGCAACTTCCGCCACGGCATGCCATCGTTGGCACTGGTCGACCCCAGGGTGGACACCCCAGAGAGATGCAGGAAGACCATGAGTGGCTTGTGTCGGAGCAAGACGGCGGCGATTACATGACGGCGCTCTGCACATCGCAACCCCACGTCCATCGAGGCTAAATGCCGACTTTACGAGGATTACACGTTCGGGGGGACGGTCATCATCAACCTCTCCAGTCACTCCGACAACTACGAGGGCAGGTGCCGACGGTAATGAGGGCAGTGCCAGCTATGACGGACATGGCCATCTCATCGGAGGACTCATCGAATCGGATTGGGAGCGGATAGAGAACGAGACCGATAGTGAGTACATTGGCTTGTTTTAAGTCTAAATATTGTTTAATTTCCATCGAATTTGTGTTGAATCAGATTTGTATCGAATCAAGTTCGAATCTAGTCTAAATTTGTGCTGATTTTTTCACTCCGTCAAATTAAAGAGATCGGTTTGAAACCACATTTTTTTAGTGGAGCAAATATTCTCCATTGAAGGATATTCTGCCGTACCCTCCTCTAACTTTTTGGGGATCAGTTAGAGTTACCGTAGATTAGGGCAAATCGCTGAGATAGCTATATCTGCTGCTCTGTGGAGTATCACCAGGGTACACTACTACTGTTTCAGGTTGTAATACGTAGTCCTAATTCAGAGTTGACTACGAGGAAGTTAATTATGTCTCCCGATGTCTTCTATTGCAGGGCGGCGCTCAAGTTGACTTGGGTTGCTCATTAAGATTTGCTCCTCGGTATTCCAAGTTAGATCTACCGATCAGCAGATAAGGTTTTAAAGCTTACCCTCTGCTCCTTGACGATTTTGGATCTCAAGCACATGGTCAAGAATTGTAAATGTATGGACATGACTTCACAAACGACGCAACGCCAGATGAAACTCGTTTTGCTGCCTGAGTCCGAGCGGCTGTATCGCTGTATGGGCTGACAGCCAAGAGATCTTAGTTCTTGTGCTAATCCGAACTAGCGAGAGCTTTTATACCGTGCTTGGGTGGTACTAGTACGGCACTGCCTTGGATTAGATCCGCAGTTTTGCACTAAAACCCCAAGACCTGCTACTACAAACACAAGACTGTCAGTTAATGTACTAGGATCTCTAGGAAATGTTCTTTATTTCTCCGGGAAATGCTCAAGGGCCATTCATGTTACACAGCACCGAGAAACAAATGAGCAAAGAGAAAAGAAATATATGTGTGTCTCGAATGTCTACTGCCGAGAAGACACGTCTCACTCATTTCCAAAGTTCTAATGTGTGCATGACTACATAGAGCTACCGTGCTTAGTTATTAACTGCTGATGCTGAGCTTGAAAGAAACACGGAGCACCGCCGGCCGTACTAGCAGATCCTCGTGCCCGTGCCCACAGATCAGGCTCAGGCGGTATGATCGACTATCTTGCACTGATTTGGCCGGAAGTTCTCCTCCGATAGGAGCGACGTGACAAGCCTCTGCAGGCGCGCAGCTCCAGGGCCAGGACGCAGGGGCGTCGCGTCCCTTACGATCCAGAAGGAGCCATCGCCGCCAGTATCACCGATGCTCCAGCTTCCGGGGGCAAGCATGCCGGGCTGCCGCGACAGGAGCTCTGCGTCGATCCTGTCGAGCACCGGGTCGTCCTGGCCAAACTTGCATGCGAACGGGGCATCACTGCCGAGCATCCCATCCCAGTGGCTGGAGTTGATGAGTTCCGGTTGACGCGCAGGGGAGTCACCCCAGGAGATGTAGTGCATGTCGTGGTTCACGGTGTTGTTCCGGAACTCCAAGGCGTTGCAGGCCATGGTGTGGAAGTAGGCTTCCGGGGAGGAGACGAGGAGGTTGCGCGGGAGGTTTTTCCACCCCCGGATCAAGTAGTCAACGAACGGCCGTGATAACACCGTCCAAGCAGAACCTGTATCAAAATATCTCCAATGATTAAAACTACTATATATATTTTTGTCTATAAGACCATGGTATTGTAACGATTGGATGCATCTGCGGCAGCCTAAAGTGCAATACCTGTGAAGATTGTGGTGGGCAGCTCCCGCTTCTGTGTCTCGTTCATGTAGAGCCCTGGGTCAACCATCGCCCTCGCAGACCTGGAAAGAAGGACCATAAGTACGATACCACACTTAGTCGCAAGTGTCAACATCATAATCGATTTGTTTACGTAAGCACGTACGCCATGTCGCTCGTGTGGTCGAAGAAGTTGAGGTCACGCGGCAGCCGCGAGAACACGTCCATCAGATCTGCAGCGGTTGATAATGCGGTCATGAAATCATGAGCAGTCTATTTCATCAGAAATGGAAGCAGCTATATACTGGTACTGACCGTCCTGCGTGACGAGCGGGTAGTCAGAGGCGGAGAGGTTGATGAACCAGTCCCAGTCGGCGTCGGGACCCTGCAGGAATGTGGCCACGGCGTGCAGCATGGTGGTTACCATGGCGATGCCCCGGTAGTTCACCAGGTCGGCCTTCTCCAGCACTCGCACGTTGCCCACGGCGGCAAGAACCGGGTGCGCGGCCACGAAGGCCGCCAGCTCGGTGCGCTCCGAGTCGGGCGCCTCCGCGTCCAGGTGGAGGATGTAGTGGTTCCGTGGGTGGTAGAGCGCGAAGAGGCAGCGGTGCAGCCCGCCAGCTTCGCCGGCCGAACCAGAGACGAGGTAGGCGAAACGTGGGGTCCCCGCCGGCGACGGGGGCTCGGTGGCAGCGGGGGACGGGTGAAGCAAGACTGAGGCGGAGGGAAATGCGATCCGGGAAGCCGCTAGGAGGAACACCAAGAGGATGCTCCCGGCGGCCATGGAGCGCACCCACCGCAGGTCGATGCCGCCACAGGTGCGTCCGCACAAGGTGGAGGGGCCGTTGATAACCAAGGTGACAGAGTAGGACGGCTGCGAGCCGGCTGGGTGGTGTTGGGTGCGTGGCACACTCACAGTATCCATGGTGGCGACGCGCGGTTGTGAATTGTGATGACTGATGACTTGTGAGGTTCGCAGCTTATAAATTGCAAGCTGAGGGTGACGGCCCGGGCGAAGCAGCAGCGAGATGCCGCGAATAACGTCTGTCCGTTGGCTCGCCTTGCCTTGGTTGACTTGGGTGGAGGCAGCAGGTGGCAGAGAGAGAGAGAGAGAGAGAGAGAGAGAGAGAGAGAGAGAGAGAGAGAGAGAGATGCTGCCACAAGGAAATCTAACGTTCTAAACGAATCTTTCTGAACGGGATCTCCATTCTTGAACTGAGAATTTGAGACTCAATTTGATATGTTTTTTTATTGTGATATCCCCTATCCACTTTTTGCTCTCGGCCTCCATTTAGAGAAAACCAAAATTTCATCATGAAACTAAACAATCACTTTTTTTGTTTCAATGAAACCAAAAAATATATACACAAGTACATATATAGAAGTATACTAGATGTATATAATTTCATCATGAAATACGTTTTGATGTGAGTTGTACAAAAAAAAAATGTACTCCCTCTGTCCCATAATATAAGAACGTTTTTGACACTACAATAGTTAAAAATCGTTCTTATATTATGGGACGGAGAGAGTTTGTGTAGTGAATAATACATGTGCTAGAAACAGGTGATTTTTTTTTTTGCAGAAGTTTGCAGTGGCGGGCAGTATGAGCAGCCCGCCACACATGTGTCAGGTCTGAAAAACACTCATAAAATGATATTGAGTAAACCTGGAATAGTCTCAAATTTGATCATGGGGCTTTTGGATGGTGTGTGTTACTAATGGAAAATGTTTGAAGGACAAATGATTTAAATAAGCGGAGTAGCATGTGGAAGGTGGTTGTTTATGTTCGAAACTCTAACAATTCGTTTGAGAGTGTCCGGTTTGTACATGAGGTGCATCAACTTTTTATCGTAGCGCTCTAATTTTTTTACCACATCCTACAAGGGTGTAATGAAGACACCATGCCAAGTTTAATCCCTTTCGGAGCCCGTCTGCACGCTATTTTCTACCGAAGAGCATTTGTTTTAAGTGGTTGGAAAATCAGCTAATGCATCAAAAATAGCATAGCAACTCAAAGTTTGGCCAAATTTATCCTTGCGATTTGTATGTGTGCATTAATCATAGATAAAGTTTGACGTCCAAACAATTTAAAAACTTAGTGTTGCATTTTTACTTTTTAGTTGCCAGAATTTTTTTTATGTTTCGTAAATAGCAAACCTACTTAAAAAGTGGCCAAAGTTAAGCTTTTGACTGACATTCATGTGTATTAATCACAGGAAAAGTTTGAGGTTGCCTCCCCTATGAGGCGTTATTCCAATCGGACACACGGATGATGCTATGTTGCTGGTTTGGACGCCACATCGATGGTTGGCGTTCGTTGGTTTTGATCTCAGATTTGACATGGATTGCCACTTTGTGAGGATCATATCGGGTTGCCTGAGCGTCCATTATTTGGAATTTGGCAGTTATGGTAACCTTTCTGCTTTGGCGAGCTCATGGAAATGGAGGTGACAATACATCATGTCTACGATTTGGTGGTGCATCTCAAGTACCTGGTCCTAACCACCGGGACGAAAGCCCTAGGGTTGACTTATACTCCCTCCGTCCGAAAATACTTGTCATCAAAATGGACAAAAACGGATGTATCTAAAACTAAAATACATCTAGATACATCTCCTTTTATTCATTTTGATGACAAGTATTTCCGGACGGAGGGAGTAGTTGGTAATTCCTGGCAATGGTGGTTTACCTTCTGGAAGGCATTGCATAGAGTTTGCTCGGACTTGATCTTCTCGGTGAAAAGCCACGATCTACCTTCAGTTCTTAGATTTGATGACGGCAGCGTTTATGCGTTGTTCCCTTCCAGGACGCATTGCTATTGAAGAAACCTTTATCATAGTCCTTGTGTAGTCATGAGATGGTTAGTACTGATGATTGTTGATGTATTTCACTGATTGTTGGTTTAATCTCTTTTGATCCCCCCCCCCCTCCCCGCCCAGGCAAAGTTCTGATCTTGTATAACTTTGCTCATTGCAGGCGTGACCCTTTATCTCCGTTTGTTGGATGTGTGCATCCTATCTGTGTAGAGGCCAGGTGTGTTCATTGTGTTTGTATTCTCTTGATATTACATTGTGAATCAATGAAAGCGCCCTTTATTAGAAGACAAAAAGATGTCGGCAATGTGCGGCCGAGGAGAAGTGCACGAGCTATGCCGCCACTACGGATAGCCATCCACATTCATCGAAGAGCACCGCTACATGGACGACGCTTGCCAGCCGATAATTGCACGACTTGTGTATCACACCGTCCATTTGCAAGTATAAAACAGTAGCAAACCGCTGGATTTGCAATCGTGGTGTCGTGCACTGTTCTGTCGTGTGTGAAGTACTTAACTCTTTTGCACTGCATCGATGGATCTGAGAAATGTCAACTTAGTCAGACCAAGCATTCCACTACCATGAGTTGGCTCTAGCTTCAACATGACGGTAAGTACGCCGGCCAATGGTGGTTGGCTTATCTGTGATCCGTACCGGAGTAGTTTAAGCTAGAGAGGTATCTGTGATCCGTACCGGAGTACTTAGTTGCTCGTTTTGCGCGGAAGATGCTTGGGCGTGCAGTCAATTGCATGTGTTCCCGTGCTAAAAATTGCCCTATTTAGCTTAGATCGAGGCTTACGAGAGCGATGACAAGTGAGGGTCAAACAGGTCTAGGGGGGAGGTACACCATTGCTTTGCTATAGCTTATCACGCTCGTCCGTACTTATATGTTATACTATTGTTATTTCTCACAAGGATCGATTGAAGCGAAGACTTTTGAGTTTTGAGCGGTGCCAGTTGTGGATTTCCTTACCGCGGAAACCGGATCCTCTAAGAGCAACTCTAGCAGATCTCGCATCCGCCGTCGACCCGTAAAATAACCGTCAAAATACGGGTACGTGCCGGAAAGCCAGCCCGACCACACACCGCATCCCGCCCTGGCCCGCAAAAAAATTTGTGGGGCGCGGCAAAATCTCTCCCCCAACCCGGGAAAATGCGGGTTTTCCCTTCGCGGCTGCGGTGCCCTGCATCACAAAGAAGCAGTTGGCGGGAGGGACATTTCAGCCCCGTGTTGTTTTCCCCCTCATTCCGCCGCCGCCCGCCCGCCGCGCCACACCTTCTCGCGCCGAGCCGCTGCACTGCCCCTCCGGATCCGGCGAGAAGAGCCGCCCCACCCCCGTCGTCGCCGCCGCCGCCGGGAATCGACCACCGTCGCCGCCCCGGGATCACCCAGCCGTCGGTTAGTCCCTTTTTGTGGTTTTTACGAGCTGTGTACTGGATTGACGCGCCGGTGTGCATGTAGATGGAGTTGACCCCGTCCGAGAAGTTTTTGCTATCCGATTCGTCCGATTTGGACGACTCGGATGTTGAGACTATGCTTGCGACCTTTCGGCAGCAAACATTAGTCATGGCGCTTGCCGTGAAGGATCATGAAGACGAGCACCGGAAGAGGAGGCGGGGATGTACTGTCGGGCGTCTGTGCATTCCTTGGAATCGCCATCTCGGTTACGAGATGTTGATGCAAGACTATTTCGCGGAGAATCCTACGTATCCTCCGCACCTCTTCCGGAGAAGGTACCGAATGCGCCGATCCCTCTTTGTGAAACTTGTTCAAGCTTGCGAGGCAAATTGCCGGTATTTTACTCAAAGAAGGAATGTCGAGGGCTTAAAAGGATTTAGTGCATATCAAAAAATCTCGGCGGCTATGCGGGTCATTGCATACGGCGTTCCGGCTGACTATGCCGACGAGTACCTTCGCATTGGGGAAGATACTACAATTCAGTCAGTGCGTTGATTTGCAAAAGTGATCATTCATGTCTTTGGTCCTGAGTATCTTCGGGCACCCAACGAGGATGACACAAAGAAATTGATGGCATCTAATGAGAGGACAGGTTGGCCGGGCATGCTAGGTAGCATCGATTGTATGCATTGGACATGGAAAAATTTCCCAAAGGCATGGAAAGGAATGTATTGTGGTAAGTCTTGTGATGCAATAATTGTGCTAGAGGCCGTAGCATCTGAGGATTTATGGATTTGGCATTGCTTCTTTGGTATGTCGGGCACTCTCAATTATATCAATGTGTTGCAACGGTCTCATTTATTTGCTAGGCTTACTAGTGGTGATGCTCCTTCTTGCAACTACACTATCAATGGGCATGAATACACAAAGAGGTACTATCTTGCAGATGGTATATATCCTCCTTGGTGCACATTTGTCAAAAGCATCAAAGAACCCACAACTAAAACACAATGTGAATTTGCAAGGGTGCAAGAGGCAGCCCAAAAAGACATTGAAAGAGCATTCAGTGTTTTGCAATCTAGGTTTGCCATTGTCCGTGGGCCTGCTCGTTTTTGGGATAAGAAAACCTTGAAGAACATCATGACATGATGTGTTATCCTGCACAGTATGATTCTTGAAGATGAAGGAGGAATGAACTTCGAATTCTTTTACGACAATGTGGGTAGCCGTGTCAAACCAGCTAGAGACCCAAACCGCATTAGAGCTTTTCTTCAGACATACAAGGAGATTGAAAATGCAGACACACACTTTCAACTTCAGGAAGATCTCATTGAGCACCATTGGCAAAGGGCTGGACAGTGACTACTTTTTGTATTCATTTGTATTTGTATTCATGACAAGTTTTGTATTGCATTATTTAAGTTTTGTATCATGACAAGTTTGCTACGGTGATTTGAATAATTATTTGTAATGCAGATGATTATTGTATTATGTTTGATTCGAATAATTCAGTTTGTTTTTGATTGTTCAATTATGTTGGATTTGATATTTGCGGGCTGATGATATGCGGGAAGTAGGGGCGCAAAGATCAGAACCCACATAGTCGACCCGTAAAAAAGCATATTCCGCGAATATACTTCTTTACGGATCCGTTTGCGGGGTCTGCATCTGTGCCAGCCCGAGTCAGCCCACAAAAGATGTTTTGCGTGAACTGCAAACGTGTTTTGCGGGCCGGCGGGATGCGGGGTCTGCTAGAGTTGCTATAACATCCTCAAGGATGTCACCTAAGCTACAGTAACCGTGACATCCCTTCTTCACATCCATATGGTTAAGCCTAAAATGATTATTAATAATTTGCAAATTAAAAATCTACTGTATACATTTATAAAAAGTACATACAAAAAAATTATGGTGCAAGAAAATTATTATTTTTGATTTATTTTTGCACCTGCTACAGTAAATCCACACAGTAGTTGCTACAATAACCCCTGCCATCCCTTCTTTACTTTACACGTGTTTCACTGTAGCTTCATGACATCCCTTGATGATGTTAGAGGATCCGCTCCCTAAGAGCATATCATGCAAATTTGGAGATGTAAAACTAGGTGTTGTATAATTGAAAAGTCCTTTTTACATCTTCAAAAAAGAGCCAACTCCAACAGATGATGTATATTTGTGATGTAAAACTCCAACTCCCACAGATGAAGTATTTAAAGATGTAAAACTAGTGCACTGAACCTACCGTCGAAACTGTCAAAGCTCGCGCGCCCACTGCAACTCGTTGGGGCTGGCGGGGATTGCAGAAATCAGCCGGCGGCGAAGAGGAATGGGTAGGGGAGGTCGAGAGGAAGCCAAACTGGGCGGTGCCGGAGCTGCCTGTAATCGGCCGGCGGCGGCCGTGACGAAAAGGAGATCGGGCAGGCGGCGGGCCAGCGATGCAAGCGGTGGGCGGCGGGGAGGGGGGGGGCGTCGAGCCAGGCCCGGCGGGCGCTGTAGAAGGCGTTTATGCTAGCCGCATCAGCCGGAGAAGCTTCGATTCAGCGGCGACCGAACGTGAATCGGTGGTTACAGGCGGTGGGCCTGCGAGGCAGGCTGCAGGAGACGGGAGGCGAAGTCGTGGCCGTCCCGGCGGCTGCCAGAAAAGCCTCAATTCATTGGCGGCCGAAACTGAATCGGTGGCTCTGGGTGGCGCGCCGGTGAGGCAGGCGGCGGGGGATGGGTGGCAAAGTCGCGGCAGGACCGGCGGCCGTCAGGCGGGGGGTTGCGGCGTCGATTTGAAGTGGATTTGGCTGCCTGCGGAGTCGGGCAGCAACGGCCGATCGTGCGGAAATGATGGCAGTGGCGGTTGGGCGGTAGGCTGGTGGACGTGATTATACATCTTTTGGTGTTGGAGATGCAAATTTCCACTGCGAAGTGGTATAGGATACATCTTTGGGAGGTGGTGAAGTAATTTTTTTTGCATCTACATCTTCTGTTGGAGCAACATTTTTGGGCCTCGAAAACGCAAAAAGATAGTTGTTTTCGCATCTACATCTTCTATTGGCTTGCCTTGCCTTGGTTGACTCGGGTGGAGGCAGCGGGTGGCAGAGAGAGAGATGGAGAGAGAGAGAGAGAACGTTCTAAACGAATATTTGTGAACGGGATCTCCATTTTTGAACTGGGAGTTTGAGACTCAATTCTTTCACGATCCATGACTAACCGTATCCATGGGTGCCCTTCATATCAACACTTTCAAACAAATTTATTATTTGACAATAAAAAGTTAATTTATTTTTCATTTCAGGACCGGGCATCCGTAATACCTTTGTCGTACTCTCGTGCAATGACAAGTGAATAAATAGTCATCTTGAGAATAACACATCTAGCATGGAAAAATATCAGCCACCCGTCACCGCCTGATGAGCGGTACGGGCTCACAAAACATGAGTTTATTTGGAAATTCAGAGATGACACATACAAATTTGCTTACAACGGTAAGAGAATACCGCATATAGGTAGGTATGGTCAACTCATATGGCAAAACTGGTTTTAAGGATTTTGGATGCACAAGTAGTATTTCTACTTAGTACAAGTGGAGGCTAGCAAATAGATTGAGAATCGACCAACCAAGAAATGAAAAATCACATAAGCGAGCATTGAGCATAACTAACACCCAATAATGCATCATAAGTGAGATGTAATCTCATTGCATAACTATTGATTTTTGTGCTTGCATAGGGAATCACAAACCTTAATATCAATATTCTTACTAAAATATAATTACTCCTTAACATGACTCACATATCACTATCATCATATCTCAAAACTATTACAAAGAATCGAGTTTATTTTGTCCAATGATCTTCATGAAAGTTTTTATTATATCCTTCTTGAATATATATCACTTTGAGACTAATTTCATGCATTACTTTTGATAGGCTCAAACAAATCTAAGTGAAAAACATGAGCATATAATCTTCTTTATCTCAAAATAATCTTAGTGAAGCAATAGAGTAAATGGCAAACTAGTCCAAAAAGATATAAGTGAAGTTCACATGAGATCTACCGATCACCAGATAAAGTATTAAAGCTTGCCCTCTGCTCCTTCACGATTTTGGAGCCCAAGCAAAGGGTCAAGAATTTTAAATGTATGGACATGGCTTCACAAAAGATGCAAAGCGAGATGAAATTCCGCGGCACATTTGACATAGAAAAGAAGCCTGAGTCGTAGTGGTTGTGTCGCTGTATGGGCTGCGAGTCCAATTATTATTTGGCAATTGATAGAAAAAACAAATAATCATGACGATATTCAGGGCAATAATTATGTATGTAGGCATCATGTCTAAGATAAGTAGACCAAAACGATTTTGCATCTACTACTGTTACTCCACACATCGACCGTTATCCGGTATTACTCCACACAACTCCAAGAACATCAAGAAGAACATTGAATTGAAGATCAAAGAGAGAGAATAAGCCATCTATCTACTAACTATAGACCCGTAGGCAGTGACGAGTCTATTAGGGAGGCTTAAACAGGGTCAAGCCAACCCTCAAAAAATTATATATTTTTCCTACTACTACTTTCATCCCAGCTCAATAGACAACACCACACTCGCAAAGCAAACAAGCACCACGCATGAATGCCCTACGGTAATTACTACTAGTTCATGTATTGTAATTAATTTAGTGTCGAATGCAACTTACTATCTCCGTTTCTAAATATAAGTCTTTTTAGATGTTTCAATGCGAACTACGTATGAAGCAAAATGAATGAATCTATATTATAAAATATAAGATATGTCTATATACATTTGTATGTAGATCATATTGAAATTTCTAAAAAGACATATATTTAGGAACAGTGGAGTATTTGCAAAAAAGAAGAGTACTGAAATGAGTATGCATGCATGTATTCCTCCTATCCCACCAGCTAATGTGAATTCAGATACCCGCCCCTTAAATATTTTGATTTTAATCTCTCCTCCAACTTATATTGACAACAAGATGGGGAGATAATGGCTATTTTGCAAGATAAATTCAAATATTTGGTTCAAAATACCATATACATTTTTAAAAATCACAGAAAAAATCTAGTTAGTACTATGTAGTAATTTGCGAAATTCTGAGCTTATTTTGACAAGATTAGGATGGTTAAATTTATTTCCGAAATAGAGTTTAGTTCTCTCGCCATTGACTTAAGCCTACCCTTCATTTTCTTCCTAGATTCGCCACTGCCTGTAGGTCTATGGTAAACTACTCACACATTATCGGAAGGGAAGCAAGGTGATGTAGAGCCCCTCCGTGATTGTTTCCCCCTCCGGCAGAGTGTCGGAAAAGGCCTCCAGTTGGGATATCTCGAGAACAGGAACTTGCGGCGGCGGAAAAAATATTTTGTCTGGCTTTCTGTTGGTTTCCCGATTTTAGAGAATTTATAGAGGAGGAATTTGGTCCAACGGAGCTACATGGGCCCCACGAGCCACCAGGGTGCGCCCTGGTGACTTATGGGCCCACATTCCATCATATGGCCCTCCTCCGAAGCTTCTAGTGTCTCTTTTGTCCATAAAAATTATCTCTAAAAAGTTTCCTGGCATTTGGACTTCATTTGATAGTGATGTTTTGAAAACCAAAATAGGCAAACAACAGCAACTGGAACTGGGCACTAAGTTTATAGGTTAGTCCCAAAAAATGGTATATAAGTGCTTGTAAATGTATATAAAACATTCAAGATTGATACTATAATAGCATGGAACAATAATAAAAAATACGTTGGAGACGTATCAAAGACCAGGGTTCATAAGTTCACCAAGTGTAATTCTCCAATATAATGAAATGTACCAAGTATCTTTTGTGGCATATAGTAAACACGTCACTTTTTGGCACTTCATTAGTATACTTGGAATGTTAAACCCAATAGATGCACACCAATCACTCCACTGATTATCCATCTAAAATGCGCATACATAATTCAAACACAGGGCGTCCATAAATGTGAAAATAAATAAATAATTCATCACATGATCACAAGGACAGGGTTCACATTAGATTAACCATTAGTATTGAACAACAAAGTGGAGAGATCACATCGTAGCTACTATAGACCTGCAGTCCACTAGTTGGACTACTCAGAACTCATATTGGAGCTAGATGATCAATGTTGTTTCGATGGAGATGAATTCCCCCTATGACAGAGTACTGGATCAATGCTGAAAATGAAAACAATGCCAGAACACGAAGTGGCGACGACAAAAGTCGCTAAATACGAGTTTGTTTCTGGTGTACATAAATGGTATATGCTACGGGGTGGCACCAGGGGAAGCCCTGGAGTGCCTAGGTTCCTCCCTTGGCCCTGGAATTTGGTTGCTAATCCTCTTCCGACTTGATACTTGCCTCCAAATTATTGAGATTTGTCGCACTTTTGTTATTTTGTTTTCATGAAATTAAAAAATGGTACAAAACATGAATTGACATTGGGCACTGAATTAATATCCCCAATCTTAATACACACCTCGTTCTTGAGCAAGAAGATGATAACAATGATACATTTCTATGTGTATTTTACCTATCACAAACTTGATTTTCAGATGCAAACCTTTTTGGCGTTTCTAAATCAATTATAAAGATGTCTGATAGTGGTGTGTATTTACAATATTCAAATACCTCAATTGATACAAATATGTACCCACATGTTATTTCCTAATCAAATGCATCAACTCAAAATAATTGTAAAAGATTTAGAAAGGATGTCAATATTTATTAGGAATACGACGACAATCTTCTATTCATAGCATGGAACAATTTATACAAAACCATATTCAATGTTATCATGCCAATCATGTCTAGGCTAAAGCTCTATACAAGACCGAATACAATCACTTACTCCATGTTTGTGCTTTCAACCAACAAACAACTTACCAAGAATATGAGTGCAAGTATAGGTCCCATGCCCTATTCATTGGCAGGAGAATATAATAGGGACGGGACGGGGCGGAGAAGATGTCAAAATAAAGAAAATCTTACAACAATGCAGCTGATCACTAGGGCAAGAGGAAGACCTTATAATCGATATTAATGCAAGGAGTAGGGACTGCCAAGCACCTAGGATGCAGAAAGAGCTATATACGTATGGAAGCTCTGGTATGTACTATTGGGGGTGCATCCAAATTGCTTCTTCATGAAGATCTAGATCATACAAGCCTAGTTGTATAAAGCATGTGAGATTCCCATCAATATATAACATTGAAACTCATGAGCTATCAAGTCCGAAACACATGAAGATGTGCTACTCGAAAGTACTTATTTTGCTTCCGAAGCCTTGTGCTACTTTGAAGAACTTCAAAAAAATCGTGTCTTAACACTTTCTACTACCTTGCAGCACTACCCATGTGTACTCGAAACGGAAATTGGTGTTGCTCCTTTTCTCAATTTCTTTGTGAATCCATGGCACTTTGTTCTGGAAACTCCTTGGTATATATTTGTTCTCTCGAGGTAGAAGAAAAACCTTACAATGATGACCAGTACACTCTACTCAAGTTCATAAGAATACTAAAATAATCCTTGCTATGAACATGAAAAATATATTATTAAATGATGCTTGTGTCAATGTACTAGATGTACAATGATGATCTAGTATATCATATGTACGATGAGCCAATAACACAGCCATGAAAAAACACATTCCTAGCGTATAATTACTATGCAAAGCTTATGACAATGACAACTCAACTCTAGTCATGTAACATAAATGATGGTAGTGCATGGGAATTTATTTGAAATGACTTTGGAAATGCCATAATAGATCGGTACGTCGATTGTTTATTAATATGAGACGCACAATAGAGTGAAGCGGAGAAGAATTTCATCTGGTTTGACCATGAGCTCTTGTACCATCGGTCGTTCCAGGTGCCACCGCCTCCATGCCGTCATCTCTGGCTACTATCATGAAGGCATGTGGGGTCGGTTCGCGTCGGAGGTGATATGAAGCCCCATTCGCATGCCTGCAACATATAAAGAAGAGGAAAAACCTTCGGTGAGATGATTCCCTCATCCATCAAGTCAATCCTTCACCGTTGTCACAACCATTCCCATCTACAACATCCATCACCATCCCCATAGTAATTATCCATCTCCATAGTTAATAAACTTTACTTGAGAGAACATCGTAATCTGCAAGCATTCAAAGACTATAATCACCCAGTTTCAAGTATCAACTCTAATGTCTTATACTTGTGATTTATTTGTGATGTGTGAATAGTCCCCTGGGGACAAGAGCCTATTCCTAGCCTCACATCGCCATGTATGACAGATAAGGGATTGCTGCTTTACTTTAATGTTAACGTTATTCGATATGTTACACAATAGTTATTGTCTCTTATATGTACCTTGTTCTACTCCCCACAGATGACCAGGATACCAAAGATCAACCCATGAGAGGTTAAATGTGGGGAGGGGCAGAAGGCTTATTGCTACAGAGTTCTTTGAATAGGACCAACTAATATGAACTTCAATGTTCAATATGACTTCGTCTAACTATAGGTTCAAGGCTTCAAGCAGCAGTTCCGTGTATTCCTTACAATATTATTTTGAGTGTAAACACAAGGCCAAAACATATATACAATATCATATTCTCTATTAGGGTCTTCTGATCTAGCTTTGAACAAATACTGGATGAAGTTGCCCCCTTGGATTCAAATGCATGACACTAGGCAAACTGGCCGACAACTTACGTCCGACCAAACACCTAACTGCACTCGCCCACCTACTTGTCAAATGGAAGAAAAATAACTTGTTTGACCTCGTTTTGGTGTTACATCTCATAAGGAACATTTGTTTTTTGGTGTTAAAGACCAGCCTGTCTTTCGTAATGTTATGGGGTACTAGCTGATTGCCCTTGTGTTACAATGAAGGCATACATATTCAAATGGTTCAATATCAGTTGAGTCTAACATTCACCTTGCACCCACAATATTCAAACACATGAAGTGTTTTCATTTGATTGAGTTACTTCAAAAATATTTTATTTGACTTTATTGCCACATAGCTAGAACGATTTGATTTGATTGAGTTAATGCAATGATCATGAGCCCATAACCGGTGGCGGTGCAAAAGATTTGCTTTGTTTATTTCAGTTATTGCATGACATGGGCAAGGGGAAGATTCATTAACGGACATAAGACCACCAACTCTCCTTTAATAGTACTAGCACATATGCACATGCCTTGCAACGAGAGAGATATTTCTTTGCAAAAAGCAATGGGAGATATAATTGATGTGTCCACCAAAAGCGATCTCCACAGTAGTGCGATAAAGAGAGGAGTTGTGGTCTTCTCGCATGTCATGTTTTTCCTGAGGGATCTTGATAGTGATGGGGTTAGTCTGCATGGCGGCAACCATCAAATTCGTGCCTTTTTTCCTCCGGGGGTGCCCCTGTCCGGGGTTGTGTTTACTCCTCAATTGGTAGCTATGCGACGGCCTTCAAGGGCATGGTTTCTTCGACCACTCTTTCTTACGATGGCTTAACCGGATGGTTACTAATTTTTGTGCATAAATCCCATTTCATTAGCATATTTAGCGCATAATCAGACATCAATGTCCCCTTTTTATTAAGGTTTATTCAGCGCTTACGTTCCCACAAATTTTTTATTCGAGCCAAACCAATATGAGAGTTCGGCTGAGACCCAATACTGGCTGTGCAATGGAGTAATTTTTTTCTTGGGCCAACTACATGAGAGTTACTATATGACGCTAGCTGTATAAAATAACGCATGGGACGCACATCAGTTCGTATAGTGGCCAGCACATTGGTAGGCTCGAAAACTACATGTGTTTGTAAGGAGCGGAACAATTCAAAAAACGATGAATTGAAGGATCAAAATCATGCCCTTAAAGACCCGACTACGTGCTGCTAGCCACTCGAAAAAACGAGTCCTACCAACGAATGGCCAACTCCACTGTCAGAATGGAAAGAATTTTTTATTCTTTTTTAACTTTTAAAAAAATTCTGAATATTATTGGAAACATTAATAATTTTGAAAGTCCAATTTTTCTTTCAAATTATTTACAATTTCAGAAATACACAAAAAAATTGAAACATTCAAAATTCACAATTTTATTTGAAAACATAAACCTTTTTCTAATAACATGAGCATTTTAAAATTTGTAATTCTATTTGAAACAGGAAACATATTTTGAATATTTAGAACAGTTTTCAAAAATGTGTTTCCTTGAACTCAGATATTATTCTGAATAAGCGAACATTTCACCAAAACTAGAATATTTGCCGTATTTCGAACATTTTTAGAATGCAATTTTTTTTGCAAAATCCCGAACAACTTTGAAACACACAAAGAAAAAACGGAACATTTGTAAAACTTTCGAACCAATTTTGAAATAAGAACAAAGAAATAATGTTTTGAACATTTTTCAAAATATATATTTATTAAAATTCTGATTTTTTTCAAATAATTCAAAATTTCTTAAGTTATAAACTTTTTCGAAAATGTTGAACTTAAGAAAAAAGAGAAATAAAAATAAACTTGAAAGGAAAAAAAGACAAAAGAAACAGGAAAGAAAAAGAGAAAGAAACGGAAAAAGGAAAATAGAAACATAACACAGAACAAAAAAGGGAAACGGTGCAGCCTTGCTTGGGTGCCCTATGCGAGTTGGCGACTATTTCATGCTCGATGCGAAAAATAGGGTTGTCTCACCTGCGTGGGCATGAAAATGAATGGGACGGCTTAGCTGTCCCACACTACGGGCAGACCATGTATGAAATTCTGGTGTTTTTCCTTTTCTAATAGACGAACGAACATAAAATTAGTACCACCTCGAATAGAAAAAAATCTGATGGTGAACGGATGAAAAAATCGAAGAAACGCACCTTGCTTTATTAGTATGTACGTATATATTTTTTTTGTTAAAAAATTGGCCCGAGGTTGCATCAATCCTAGTTCCGCCACCACCTCTCACCGTCAAACCAACTGAGAAGCAATGCATACAAAACAATAATCTAACCCCCCTTGTGTATCTTTGTTCGAATAAAACCACTTGAGAAAATCCTAAATATAAATGAAGATTTTCTGGGGAGGGGGGCCGTTTTGGCTCCCATGGGCATTTGCAGCCAGATGAATAGTAAAATAAATTCAAAAATCTGAATTGTTTTTGTTTAGATGTCCTGGTTAGTGTTGCAAGCATGCTTGACAATTTTCATGCGGAACGGAGTGGCAGTGTTTCGTTGGTGTAAAAACAAATTCGGGTGTGACATTTTGGGGTAACAATTGATGTTCCATTTGTTTCTTTTTGTTGCACATGCCAAAATGCCTTTTTGCCTAAAAAAAATTCAGGTAGCATTTGGATATGACAAAGAACACATAGAAATTTTGTTGGGGTGTTTATTGACATTTCAAAAGTTCATTTTCCACAGGCAGGAGCACGTGCTCCTGGGAGCCGAATTGCATTTCTGGTGGAATAGCAAGAAGGAACACACACGATGCATACAAAGACCAGAAGTGATGAAGAATTGAAGACGGGTACAAACTTTTTACGCAAGAAAAACAAAGTACAACTTTAAATGTTTTACATGTAGATCATACATTTGATTTTTATTCTGGCGCAACAGAACGCACATGACCAAAACAAACATGTCCAGGCAGTTATGTACGTATAGCAAAACAACATTAATTGATTTAATATATATCTACTAGAGGTGTACGTACATGACCCAGTTCAGTTGTTGCTGCTCGATCGGTATTGGCAACGATCAGCACCAACCGGTCATAGGGCACAGATCGGAGTTTGTGTTCACACTGATCAGCGTCGGAAGCTCTGCTGGCGCGGTGTCTCGTCGTTCACATCCCTGAGCTTAACCACCGTGTACACGCTGGCGCCGGCCACCGCGCCAAGCGTCGGTGCCAGAAGGTATATCCACAGCTGTCTGTAGTTCCCTGCGGCCACCGCCGGTCCCAGCGTCCCTCACTGGGTTCATCGAACCACCCGTCGTCGGCCTGCACACACATATCAGAAAGTACTCCCTCCGTTTACAAAAAAAAGATGTTCCAAGTTCTATTTAGGATCAGATGTACATAGACATCGCTCATTTTAATTCATATGAAGTCTATATTGAACTTCCAACACATCTTATATTTGTGAAGGAAACATTTCAGATCTCTGACATTCACGTCGCGTTACCCAACTCAATTACCCAGCCACGAGGATGTTGAGCGTCACGGCAGCCCCCACCGCGATCCCGGCAAGCTCACCTACCTGCACACAACGACCCGAAGAAATTACACATGAATCGTGCAAAAGCAGCAGATTATTGAGTATGCAGCGACGAGGAGACATATGGTTAGCGATGTACAGCGCGGGTGTAGGTGGCAACGGCGTTGACCACGAAAAGGAGGTTGAAGGTGATGATGAACTCGATGAAGAAGGCCTGGGCGGTAAAGATAGTAATGTCGGGGACAGTGATACCGCCGGAGAGAAACGGGTGGAAGACACCCTTGAGCGCGAACCCGGCGCAGATGGAGCCCAACACCTGTGCAGACACGTAGGCTGGGACTTTTTTTTTTTTGAAGTGGAACACCGTGCATTCCATTAACTTGTGGGTGCGACTAAATCGTGGCCACAGCACCCATTACATCAATAGGTAACCCCGTTAGCCAAACACGCTGGCTTTCCGTGACTAATCTAACACCATGGCTAGCAAGCAAGTGTGCGGACATATTACAATCACGGGTATTGAAAATAACTTTGTAGTCGATGAAAGCGATTTGAAGAAGAAACTTTATCTCTCTAAAGAGAGTACCCAGCTTTGCACGATCAAAACTTGTGGAGCACACTGCTTGGGATAGTGGTAAACAGTCCGTGTTAAAAATCACACACCCCATACTGAAACTCTCCGCCATGTATATAGCTTTCATCAGAGCCATTGCTTCAGCTTGTATCGCTTCGGAAATACTTGACAATTTGCCTGCGGCTGCAAAAATTACCTCACCAACAGAGTCCCTAGCTATACAGCCCCATGCACCTGTATTAGACTCACTGAAAACGAAGCATCTGTATTGATCATTACCCAGTCCGCAGGGGGGCCCTTCCATCGTTGTTTAGTAGTAACATTGCACGTAGGCTTTGGACTATTAGACGCCGCCCATTCAGATAACAAAGCAGATGCTTGACTAACAAAAGTTTCCGGTGCCAGACGTCTCTCTCCATGTCTAATTTTGTTCCTTTCCGACCATCAACGCCGCAAGATAAAAATGATCAGCATCTTATCCTTTTCGGGTAGAGCAAAAATCATTTCCAGAACTTGGAGTGGTGTATTAGCTTGCATCAGACTGCACCTCTCCTTCTCAAGCCCCGCCACCCTCCAAACCGCTTTCACAGTTTTGCATCTGAAGAAAAGATGTCCTCCATCTTCGAAATAGCGCCCACAGATTGGACAGCAAGTATCTAGTTCGACGCCCCTCCTTTCAATATTTCTGTACGGAGGGTGGCTGTTGTGAGCGAAACGCCAAAGGAAATGGTGCACCTTCCCGGGACAGTTCAGTTTCCAGATTGCCGACCAAACAGCCGTCCTCCAGTTTGAGTTGTTTGATCCTTCTCCTGTGGGTCTAGCTACTAACCTCTTGCACATGTCAGTATGTAACCGATATGCCGATCTCACGGAGAACAGTCCCTTAGCATCAAAGTGCCATGCCACAAAATCATCATGCTGTTCATAAATCGGAATTGACAGAATCACACTAGCGTCTGCTGCCATAAAAGTCTGCCTGACCAGTCCCTCATCCCATGTGTGAGTAGCTGCAACGATCAACTCTGAGACTCGTGTTAATAGATGTGCGCCTTGCCTCGTCATTGGCTGCCTCGACAAATCTCTCGGAAGCCACGGATCAGACCAAATTCTTATGTTTTCGCCCGTCCCCACACGCCAAATGTATCCCTGCTTGACAATTTCCAGCCCTCTAAGGATACTTCTCCAGGTATAGCTCATGTTCGCCACTGGAACAGCAGAGAGAATATCACCTGCAAGGAAGTAACGAGCTCACAACACCCTGGCACAAAGAGAGTCAGGAGCTTGTAACAGCCGCCAGGCCTGCCTTGCGAGCATCGCTAAATTAAACGAGTATAGGGCGCTGAAACCAAGACCTCCCTCTTCCCTTGGAAGCTTCATCTTCTCCCACCCCACCCAATGCAGCTTGTCCTCATCTTTTTGCTGTGACCACCAGTACTTACAGATCATCTTACTCAGTTCCTCACACAATCCTTTTGTCAGGTCAAAACAGCTCATTGCATATGGCGGAATTGCTTGCGCTACAGATTTGATCATGATCTCCTTTCCCTTCATAGATAGAAATCTTTCGAGCCAACCCTGAATCCTCATCCACAACCGATCTTTGATGAATTCAAAGTACTGTATAACAGATCGGCCAACATACAAAGGGAGCCCGAGATATTTCCCATTGGACGCCTCCTGTTGTAAACCCAAAGTCAACATGACAGTACTCTTTGCCGCAGCCTTAGTGTTCTTACTAAACATAATGGATGATTTATCTATATTAATCATTTGCCCAGACCCCGCTTCATAGACTTGTAGAATTCTGCTTACTTACCCCGCTTCACAGACCAAGGAATCGTCGGCGAAAAGAAGGTGGGTGACAGTAGGCGCCGTCAGTGTCACCCTAATGCCCTTCAAACGGGCTGCTTGTTCTGTTTGATACATTAGTGCCGATAATCCCTCCGCACACAAGAAAAAAGGTATGGGGATATTGGGTCCCCCTGCCTCAATCCTCTTCCCGGTATCACTGTCTCAGTGTAAGATTGATTAATCTTGAACTTGTATGACACCGATCTAATGCATTTTGAGATGAGTTGCACAAAGCCATCACAAAAACCCAGCTGATGCATAATCCTTTCAAGGAAGTCCCATTCAACGTGATCGTAGGCTTTAATCATGTCCAATTTCAGCGCTGCAAAACCTGTGGCACCGGACCTCTTCCTCTTCAAATAGTGTGACATCTCATATGCTAACAAAGTATTATCAGAAATGAGTCGTCCCGGGACAAAAGCGCTCTGATTATCTGAGATAATCTCTCCCAAGATACCCTTCAACCGGTTAGCGATAACTTTTGACACAAGTTTGTACACAATGTTGCATAGGCTAATAGGGCGTAAGTCTTTCAATCTTTCTGGGTTCTTTAGAGCATCTCCAACAGGCGCCCAAAAAGTGCTCCGCGCGCTAAAATTCGAGTTTTTTGGGCGCCGGGCAGGTCCAACAAAAGCTGTAAAATAGTGCGGGCGCACAAAAGGATTGGGCGCGCGCTGAAAAGCGCCATCTAAAGCTGTAAATTTGAGGCGCCGGATTGCGCGCGCTTCACAATTTACACTGTGTGGTTTTTTGGGCGCGCGTTTTTGGGCATCTGCTAAAGCAATGTTGGGTCCGGCGCGCTAAAAGTGCTACAGTGGCGCACTAAAACTTTTTTTGGGCGCCGATTTTTTGTGCCGCTGTTGGAGATGATCTTACCTTTGGGATCAGTACCACAATGGTGTCGTGCCATCCCTCTGGTATACTGCCAGCATGCAAAACATTCAGTACTTCCTGCACCACGCTATCACCCACCAGCTGCCAGTATTTCTTGTAAACAATCGCTGGTAAACCATCAGCTCCCGGCGCTTTCAGATCGCCTATACTATCTAAGGCTTGTTTTACTTCCTTAGCCGTAAATTCCGCCATAAGGAAATCGTTCATTTGCTCGATGACCTTAGGGTTGATAATATTAATGAAGTCACCATATGGGAATCTTGTCATGGGGGTAAACAAAGAAGAAAAATAGTTAGTTACAAGGGCCTTTAATCTCTCCTCCCCCTCCACCATCACAGCATCCTCCCTCCTAAGCCGAGTTATTGTGTTGCTCCATTTCCTCTCAGTTGCAAATGCATGGAAAAACTTGGTGTTACGGTCCCCCTGAGTTAACCAGTTAAGATGTGATCGTTGCTTCCACAACAAATCTTGCTGCTCCTCCAGCCTACTTAACTTGAAACGTAGCACTTGTTCCCAGTGAACTGTTTCCTGGTTCAATACCACCCTCCTACACTCCTCCAGCTCCTTTTTTATTTTCTTTATACGCTTAGCAAGATCCCCCAGGATATTCCTGCTCCAGTCGTCCAACTCGGCAACCACCAACTTCAAACTCTCCTGTACACCCACCACCCCTCTCAATTTGGCCAAGTCCCAAGCGTTCTGCACCCTGACATCACAGTCATCCTCCATCAGCCAACAGGCTTCGAAACGTTTCACTGGGTCCCTCATATTACAACGCCTCAAGGGTCTACCTCCCTCCAAATCCAAAATAACTGGTATATGATCTGAATGTTGCGGGTCACCATTAATTACCTTGTACCCTGGAAAACGACTGCACCAATCAGGATTAGCCACAGCCCTATCAAGCCTCTCACGGATATATATACATATCAACAGGGAAATTGTTATTACGCCACGTGAAAACATCACCCTCGAAACCAAGGTCTTTTAGATCACAAAATGCCAGGGCATCTCTAAAATTTTGTAAACAAGATTGACTACGGGCAACACCCCCTTGTTTCTCATAGTTGAACAGAATTTCATTGAAATCTCCAATGCACACCCACGGGAGCTTCTCTTGATGATGTAGTGTACGAAGTAGACGCCAAGTTTCTGATTTATCCTTGGGATCACCATAGATACCAGTCAACCTCCACTTGAAGCCATCCTCCTCACTGATGATTGTGTCAATATGCATCCCCCCCTTCCACTTCAAACTTAGATTTATTCCACGCCTCCAAAACATAGCTACACCACCACCCTTACCATCACAATCTCTGACCACCATATGCATGAGACCAAGCTTTATTCGAAACTTCTCCAACCTCTTCTCGTCAAGCCTCGTTTCCAACAAGAAAAGGATGTCGGGGACCTCCTTCTTCTGGAGGGCTAGAAGACCATGAACTGCCGGCCCGTTCCTCATCCCCCGGCAGTTCCAAGAGACAATTCTCATTTCTGCTCGCGGGACTGCTCCTTCAGCCCCGCGCTACACTTGTTTGCTATCCCCTCTGCACACAACTGGTCCATGGATTAGACTTTCTTTTGTTCGAACTCCCACTCCATATCATCACCTTCAAAACCCCTCTTCTTCCCCACACTCGAACCATTCAAATCACCTAGTCCATCCTTACTGACCTTCCCCTTCAGTTTCTTGTAAATGCCCCTTCCGCCTTTAATAGCAACAACCCCATCTTTACCTAATACAACAGCAGCCCCAACTCCCGTTTGTGTCACTTCCCCAATCTGCTTGATGGTCGACGTAGCTGGCAACATGGTCTTAGTCTCCCCTCCGTCCAATAGGTTCACATGTACCTGATCTTCATGGGTTAGGACATGCGCACTGTTTTGCAAGGCATTGGTACCGGTGTCGTCACCAGCCCCCATAACGTTGTCCACCAACATGTCTTGGCTACTCCCATCTCCCTCCTTCCCCTTTGTGATGAGGTCTCCTCCTTGCTGCTCGCTGATGACTGCGCCACAACACGTTAACTCCTTCAGATTCTGATTGATATCCACTCTACCATGGGCATCCCCATCTCCGTCCTTTCCTTCAATTGAAGTAATAGAAAGCTGTTTGTGAACTCCAGTCCTCACACTATTTTCCTTCTCCACTCCACTTCCACTACCCCCGCCTGTAGACGATTGCTTGCGCCACGACGGTCCATCGCTACCAGACAAGAATCTGCCGGCCCATGGCCCTTCCCTCCTTCCTCCCGAACTCGACCTACCTCCCAACCACCTACGATGCTCCTCTACTGAATGTTTTCTCCGCTGAATGAACGCTCGCAGCCATGGACCAAACTGTGCTTTCTGACCCCTCTTAAGCTTGATCTTGCACGTCTTGTCTACGTGTCCAATAATCCCACAAACATAACAGAAATCCGGCAATAATTCGTACTCAAACGGACACCACTTTTCCTCTTCCTCCTCCTTACCCTTCTCAGTAGAGCACTTATTTTTTCCATCGTCATCATCCTCCAACATGAACCCTCGCATCAAGGGATTTTTTATATTGATCCGTACCTTTACTCGCAAAATTTTTCCTACCGCTTGACCATTTGCTCGAGCATCCACCTCCAACACTTGACCTATCTCAGCACCTATCGCCTCTCCTGCATCTCTATTCATCAACCCCAAAGGGAGCCTCATGATTCTGATCCAAATAGGGATCGTATCAAAAACATAGTCCTCCAGCCTCTTCTTTGGCACAAAATCCTCAACAACCAGAAGTTCATTACCAAACTCCCAGTGCCCGTTTTCCAAAGCCATCCTCTTGCTTGATTCCTGGAAGAAAGTAAACAAAAATACGTTGTCCCCCATCTCCTTGCAGTCCAGCCCCTTCAGAGGACACCAAATCTTGCCCAAAGTCTCCGCCATGGCCTCCACAAACACTGGTTTCTCCGACAACAACTTCGCAAGCGCCTGGGGATCTGCCATGTCTACCTTGCTAGACCCCGTCCAACCTAACTTGATCCCCTTCTTCTCCTTCTCCGACAGATTGAGACTCTTCATCAAACCCTCTACTCTCTCCATCTTCACGTATGCACGACACGGAACGCCCGATCTAGGGTTACAAGTGTGTTACGGCCGCGCGCCCTAGAAACATGCGGGAGGCTTATCGTGGTGGGATGGATGAAAGGGAGACTGGGAAGGCTTGAAACCGACAGGAAAACTTTGCTATCACGAGAACTCGCCGGCGGCAGCAGGCTAGCACGGGCGGCGATGATGAGAGGACCTATGTTGCCTTAGAGACGCCTACCAGAAACGCGAACCGTCACCCAAGGGACGGACCTATTTGCACGTAGGCTGGGACTTGCCGCCAGGGGAAGTGCTGCAGCGCCGCGAAGGCGATGGTCAGGGACGGGTTCAAGTGTGTGCCGGAGATGTGGCCTGTCCCAAATTGTGAGGTGGCGCCGTTGTACTTCTGGTTCACGATCGGGGCCGCCGTGGAGAAGAAGATGAGGATGAATGTCCCTACGTACTCCGCCCCTAGCTGCACAAACGTCATTCATTGACCAACATTATTTTTCTCAAAGGTATGACATGCACGGGCATTAAAATTGAAGGAATCATCTTGATAAAAATAAATTACAGTGAGCACATGGCATATGGGTGTAACCGTTAGGAGATGATAGCGCGAGATACTTACAACAAGTTTGACGGTCCCACAATAGAATATTTGTATGGTTATCTTGTCCTATTTTTCCCGGTTGTGGCCAAAAATAATAAGTCAACTTGGTTTGCAAATTTGTGTCAAACTACATACTTCGGGGCTACTTTTCTTAATAAGATGACTGTATGCATCAATTTGATGTAGAGGCGGGGTAATCCTCCCTTTTAAAAAAATCAGTTAATTCAATTTGGGCAGTTGAGCAATTTCAAGTCATAGTCAGACGACCTACACGTCTCAGTCCTATAGAAATACACTGTGTTGAGTTTTGACCACATGTCATGTGACTGTGAGTGGGTGGATCACCGATTATCCTAGCTATTCCGTCCAAAGCGGAGCATGCTCGATGGTGACCGTAAACTTTGGGCTTGAATTAATTTAGTGGGCATGATCATCCAGCACTAACCAATAGTTGCAATGAAACTTTGAGTTTTAACATACCATGCCGATTGCCAAGGCGCCTAGCACCAACTAAAAGTTGTAATGCCAATATGTTTATTACCATGACCTGATGATACCTCGTTAGGTTTTACAAGCTCTCCCTCGCTTTTCAAACACCATCATTCCCCAATAATTTTGTGAAGAAAGACTGAGGTTGGACGTGCATGTCACATGTGATCGAGATGTCCAAAGGTACCACTGTCGTCCGCTGGCCAACGGGAACCAACTATTAGTTTTGAGCATGTTTGTCGTCTTATGTGACGTCCATTATATGGTTTTGAATTTCAGTTGCTGAAATATTTCAGCACATACCGATACAACTGAATTTCAGTGAATCTCAGCAATTTCGGTTTGCATTTCAGCCAAAGGCCGGAAGCTTTAGCTTAAATTCGAAAAGGCATTTGAAAATATTGAAACTATTTTTTAAAATATTTGATTTCTTGTGTGCAATGGAGACGTCTGAAATATTTTGACTGAACAGTAAATCTTTCATTGTCCAATGAAATTATTGAAACTCATCAAAATTGCATTGAAATTCAGTGAAATTCATCAAAATGGCAAGTTGTATTTGAACTCCAATTGATGTGTGGGATACATCATAGCGTCCTATCAAATGTGTTAGTGCTAGTTTTCCAAGGAAACTATGCATGATGGGCCTGTTTACTACAACAAGTCTATTTTCCAACTAAAAATAATAATCTTCATCCATCTACTTTGCCCATGCCAAGGAAAAACAAAAGGAGCATGTATCTATCCTTCATCAGACAACCCATGGGAGCTCTATAGGCAACTACCGGGCCAATCGATTCTGGTCCTAGCAATGCATGTCCCAGAATCCGACGCGGAGGATGGGCTGTTGTGTCGGTTGCGATCGGAGCTGCTTGGGTAGGTACGACCGCCTAAGATTTCATGTAGGAGATGTGGATGGAACGCGGTGGCGTCCCAGATGGGTGAGAATGAGCGAAATGGGTGACACTAGGGTTTTCGGCGGGGGTGAGTAGGTAGACACGTGACTGTTGTGAGGACTATGGACGTCGACCATGGTTTGGGTGTGTACGGAGTGGCAGAGCCTGACATTGCGGATGTCCAGACTCCCTTACCCCGCCCTTGATTTGGGGCCGAACTAGGGGATTTCGTGCAACCGTTTGTGTCCGACCCAATATGGACGTCCGAGTTGGAGGCCTAAATAATGTCTAGCCCGTATGATCCGAACATATAAGGACATCGTCCGCCTTGGTGACGCCCTTTTGTACGTTTTATTGGTATATTGATGATGTGTTTTTATTATATTTTAGGATCTCCCAAATTATTTTACCTTGAGTGGATATTTTGGGTTTTTGGGAAATACTAACCAGACTTGAGAGCAACTCCACATGTTTTGGGTTCAAATTACAACCAACCACCCCTCACTTCAACTGTCTTGTCTTCGCTTTTCTTATGAAAAAGAGGGGGGGGGGG